>JAOWBC010001868.1:13313311-13324334 GCA_028566105.1 Hypoplectrus providencianus | reverse complement strand
AAAGGGTCTCCATCCAGAGGTCCATTGACCAGGGCGAAGCAGGCGTACTGCAGCAGAGAAAACACTGCAGACAGAGCCATGACCAAACCATACAGCTTCCCAAAG
This sequence comes from Hypoplectrus providencianus, assembly GCA_028566105.1. Lineage (NCBI taxonomy): Eukaryota > Metazoa > Chordata > Actinopteri > Perciformes > Serranidae > Hypoplectrus > Hypoplectrus providencianus. The sequence continues at coordinate 13,324,229 of JAOWBC010001868.1, read as the reverse complement.
TGGCATGATGGGAACCTGCATATGCAGACAAAGTGATGAGATGGCAAAGGAAGAAGGTGGTAAAAATGACGGCAAAGACTGCTTTTATGCGTTGAAATACATTCCCTATGTACATAGTAATCACTTTTTACTGCCACATATACACATATGAACACACTGTACTTTCCCAATAGCCTGTGAGGTGTCTGCTCTGTTGAACATTTGGTTTTGGTTGGACAATAAGATTCGTCACTTACCACTTACCAAGGGGACATTAGCATGTTTATGGTTTTATCACGCTTTTACCTAAGGACTGTGCCCCTCTACCTTAATTATCTCCACATCCCCTTTTCTGTTAATGACAGACTTGAAAGAAGCTAGTTGTTAAAACATTAAGATCTATGAGGGTAAAATTACAATATAAGATGTGGGATACTGAGGGTTCGACAGGAAGATCCTATTGGCTTCGGGTCTGCTCCCAGGCAATCCATGGTGCCTGGTTTGATGCTGTACTTCTTTTAATAAACTCTCTTAAAAGTAAGTCAGTGTCGGCGGAGCTTTCTTCAACATCTTCACATCATCGCCATCGAATATACACTAACACCTGTAACAGCCTTAGACAGATTTTTGTTTTCAACAGGAAAATTTAAAGGATGTGATGCTTAAGCGTGATCCTGAGTGCCTTCACTCTCTTCAGGTCCCTTCAGCACAAACAATATGCAGGACTAGGTAATGTAACATTAGCTTGCATACTCATGTGGACAAATTACAGTCTTGAGCAAAAAAATGTGAGGTAATTGATCAAGAATCAGCTTGCCAACACCAGCTCACTTGCTGTCTGAACATAGCATCGGAGTAATTATGTTAGTTGGCTAGCTAAAATCATAACTGTTACACCGATTAAGGACAATGGCGTAATAAACTGCCAGCAGATGGCTGGTGTGTGCATGTTTGTGTTTGATACTCACGCCACACTTATGAAGGCTGCATTGCCACCGTAGAGGAAGGAGCGGTTGAGCACCTGCAGGATGAAGGTGAGATACTGAAGCGGCAGGAACGGGGTGGAGGCACAAACTGAGAACAGTAGACACTGCAGGGCCGTCATGAAGAGAGACAGGACCGAGGCCCGCAGGTCTGCTTCATGTTCACTCTCTCCTACAAACCACACAAATAGAAACAAAAAACAATGAAAAAAGAAATCTTGGAAGTAAATGGATGATCAGCTCATCAGGCAGGCAATTTGAACTGTTAAGACATGACATGCCTCACTCCTCTTACATCCTCTAGGAGAACACACCCCTCCAATTTTGCGGTCCTTTTAAGCTGTAAAATCTCCCAGCTCTCTCTGTGTCTGTCAGTGATGCTGGCCTGTATTGCTGCCCGTCTCTCAGCCCCACCACCACCCCAGCTTCTACCTGCAGACCCCCACTGTGGGCCTGTGAGTGGTGATGACATTGGAGCCCAGACGCCATGTAATCCTTGCTCGACTTGTGTCGAAATGTTAGTTGTCTGACTGAACGAGCTAAATATGTTGTGGTTATTGTTGTTGTGTATAAATGTCTATTAAAATGAACACAATGTTGATATTCAGTATATTTAGGCTGCTGTTTATTTCAGTTCACAGGACTTTCTTAATTATTATTTGTTGTCTCTGAAGACATGAGTGATCTCACAGACATGCATGGCACTTGAGAGCACACACAGACACACTGACACATTTGGCCATTACTTTGGTCTGTTGGGTTCATTATATTTGCTTATCCGCTTTAGTTTGTTACCTGCAGCACGAGGTTTGCCTTTGTGTCTGTCCATGATGAGGCCGTTCCAGGGAGCGCACACCACGCCGAACAGCTGCGTTATAGCAAAGGCATTGATGTACCGGCTCACTGCAGAGAAACATAAACATTGACAAAAGAGTGACTAAGAAAATACTCCTATAATCTGCAGCAGCTTCTTGCTAATAAAATATTTCAGTCACATCAAGCACAAGTTAACTGGTTCAAACTTGTGGACCTTTGTGGACAGAATAAAAAATGTTTATGAAGACTTTCGCCTTGCTAACACAGTCAGAGATGATGCAGTGTTTATGCGTTTGTACCTAATGAAGGCTCTCCCTCTGTCAGCCACTGCAGCATGGGGTTTAAGGTGCCGATGAAGAGGTAATGTCTGAGCTGCATCACCGACAACCAAATCAGGTGCAACACAAAGAGCCTGGACATCACACACTCACGGAAACTTCTCTCTGAGATAAAAGAGGGGAGACCACAGTGAAATAAATACACAGGAAAAATCCTGAAATCTTACTGTACATTAATCTCTGAAAGTGAGCAAACCTTGTTTAACTGGGATGTCTTTGGGAATAATTTCCTCTGTCTTCTGTGTGTCACCATTGGCTGCCGTCTGCTCTAAGCTCAGAGTCTTTGATTTGCCACAGGTTACCCTGAAAAAGGTCAGACACAGACTCAGGGCATTGCAGGAGATAGTTATTTACTTTACGAATTAAGTTTAAGTCCCAAGATTCTACAAAAACATTGCAGGAAATTAGGAAATTTCCAAGGAATTTCCAAGGCAAACAATGATGTGAAAATTACCACTGTGGATAAATATACATATAACATAGGTGTTTTGCAAGAAACCTGAGTTCATCAGTTGTTTTCCTTTCAATGCTTCCATAAAAAGAATTTGGGAAATTTGTTTTGCTTTTAAAAAAAAGGTCAGATTTTCATTTTTGTCTTGCTGCAATTATACACCCCTTCTACTGTAAACTGTGTTGTAGCAAAGACACAATCCAAGTCTGTATCTTTTAAAACCAAATGTAAACTTGTATTGTTGATCACCGTTGTTGTTTTTTAGGTTCTAAATCTGCAACAAACAGAAACCTTCATGAATATTCTATTGATTGTGTATCCCTGAAGCATGTTTGTGTGTGAATGGATTTTTTTGTACCCATAAGTGTAATGATCAGGCAGTGGGTAGGGAATGTGGCCTCTGGGCATCAAGAAGAAAGTCCTGAGCAGGTGAATGACACTGCAGGAGGACAGGAAGAGGAAGGAGGAGCGGAGAGAGACTCCAGCCTCATGTAACAGCTGCAGGACAGAGACAAGAAGAAGACCATTGTTACAACATGGAGATGTTAGAAATACATGTAATTTATGGGCGCAGTGTGCCAATGTTTCTCACCTTGATGATAAGGAAGAGTGCTGACGAAGAGTCATAGGCCCCGTTGTAGAGGGTGATGATGGTGGAGCGACGTGAGCCAAACAGGTTTCCCACCTTTAGAAGAGAAATTGAGATATATTGAAAGTGATTAAAGTTGCATTTAAGTGTGGATGTGCTTTGTGTGTTCCTGCAGTTGAAACACCTGTTTGAACATGAGGATATGGTGTTGGAATCACAACTAAACCATTCAAATTCATTACACTTCGCAGTTTCCCAGAGAGAGCTTTGTACATTTTTTTCCAAAGCAGATCATGAGCTCTGTCTGAAAAAAGCCCTGAAGCCAACAAAGGGGCACTGAGGGCAGACGCCTTCTTTATTTGGTAAACATAAAACCTCTTTCTGGTCCACAAATAGATCTTACAACTTAGTTCCACATGTTGTCTTTTACTCTAGTTTTAGATAATGCTACATTAAGAACTCACCTACAGTAAAGATGGGCCGACTGAACATCAAGGATGACCCTTAAACAGCCAGTTTATTTCAACATAAGTGTTATAATTAATGATTAACTGCTCATCCCCTCTGGCTACTCGCATAAAAGGATTCTCCATCTCAGTTCTGGCTTGAGATTCCATCCATGCAGGCTTCCAAAATTAGTTCACCATTGTTTTTTTTGTTTTTTTTTAATAATATGAGAGAATCAGGTCTTGAGATTTTGCCTTTTACAGTGAGAAAAGGCAACATTTGATGATCTTAAAGGACATAATTGGAGATTCAAACCTTATTTTCACTGTAGCATCCAAATGCATTTAAAGCAAAGACCCACTCATTCAGAGACATACAAATGGTAAGAGCTGAAACCATTACAGTTTGAGAATTAGTTCATTATCCCTATTTCATATGATGCTAGATTTGGAATAATCCTGAGAAATTGGCAGTATTTACAATTTCTGTGCTTCAGTACCTGCATGTTGGTAATGAGAAACATGATTCCACCCACAGCCAGGAAGGAGAGAGCTGGGAAGAGCAGGTTGGACATAACTGAAAAGAGAACAATGCGAAAAATGAGCATCCACATCTGCTATATTTTACTTCTTTTTAGACATTGCTGTTCCTGAGAGAGAGCCCAAAACCAAGAGACAGAGAAATGTTTTCACCTGCAGTCGAGAAGGCCACCATCAAGGTACCCATGGTGTAAAGGACTCTGTTGGGAGAAAGACAGCCCATCATTGTTCTGGCTAAATGGGAGCTTTACAGTCACCAGATGTGAAATCAAGTCGTGTTTGTGTTCAGAGACAACATTTTACATAACAAGGAATTTAAAATGGGAAAACTGTTCTCAGCACATGTTTAAGTCATTAAAAGTTGCACGTTCACACGCAGCTTCTTCTGCTGCTGTTTGGAGAACTTGGCAGACTTTAATTTCCTTTTCCCAGCCCATCCAAAGCAAAGCTCAGCCCTCAACTCCACTTGCTGTGTGTTATCCAACTATTTGCATTCCTCGGCACTTATTTTCCCTCCACCCTCTCTTAGTGGAAACATATGTTCTTAGTTCTGTTGTTGTTGGATTTAGAAATATCTGGGTCGTAGTGAGGACGTCTTCATCACAGGCTCTCACCATCCACATCAAAACAACTTCTTTCTGAGATTCCTTTACCTTTCTGTATCTTAGTCCTTCAATGACCTTTCCTATTCCCAGTTTAAGTGTCCTCTACTGCTCCATTTTCTCATAAAACACTTAATTCACGTCCTGCATTGCTAAGTGTCAGGCTCTGGTATGTGCATCTCTGTCCTGGAGACCTCCGCTATGGCAAGGGCGCTGCTCTTTGTATGCCTTCTGTCTTGCCTTTCTAACTTGACCCCCTTCTGTTATTTCCCAAGCTTTTAGAGCAAATACATTTGGAAATCCCTCAGATGGAAATACCAGAAGAACCCTGAAACTACAGCAAATTGCTTATTTGTATTGTAGCATTAGCCTAGCCATCAAAGGCAGAGAGGCATCTGTTGAGCGAAAATAAGTTCAGTTTAGTTAAACAGTCCTCTGTATGGACCCTTTGTTATTATGTACAGTTTATTGCTGCATCAAAATACCCAATGTTGGGCAAAAGCACATTGCAGGTCACTGCAAACACTAAAAAGAAAACTCTTGCACTTTTGCTTTTGCTGTGAAAACTCCTGGTAATTTTCATGTTATGGATGCATGACTTACTTTGTGGTTCGTCTAATAAATGTTTAAATGAAATAGAATCTATCTACTGTCACTTGGTTCTACAGTGCTAAAAAAAAAGCATCCCTCAGGAATTACCAAAAAAAATAAACACCCTAAGAAGATGCACTGAATCTAGTTATACAGTCAAACAATACGGTCAGTTCTTTACTGGTTTATATTTCTCACTTAATTCCTTCTAACTTCCCGACTGGTAGGCTTTAAGTCCCCGACAGCAGAGTTTCCCAAACTTGTACCAATTTTCCTGCATGTTTTTACAGCTCTTGCTGCTCCAACACAGCTGATTCTAATGCTCACATCAAAATGACATGATATTGTAGGAGATAGAAGCAATCTAAAGTGTGGAGGATAAGTGGTACTCTAGGAGAGGTTTGGGAAATACTGCTCTACAGTGACTGTTAAACTGATACTTTTTTAGGTGGCTAAAATCCGTTTTGCTGCTGCTCATGTCCACAGTAGTACACAGTTTACCTTAAGTAATTCTGCTGGGTGGCTAGAGATAAAATCAAACCATCCCTTTAACTCTTTAGTAATTAAGGTGTTGTTGAACTCACATTCCAAAGAGTCGAGCCACTGTGGTCCCAAACCGATCAAAGAGGAAACCATTAGGCAGCGTCAGGAAATTGTTCATAAAGGAGGCGATGGTGAAAACAAGCGAGAACTTTTCATCCTGTCCACTGCAATCTGTAAACACATAGACGCAGAGAAAAAGAGAGCCAGTGTTGAGATATATGCAGTTAAAAGACAAGATGTAACTGTTTAAAAAGCCAGTGCTTCGAATTTAAAGCAGTGGATGTGAGGATATCAGACTGACCTAGGACTGTTTCATTGCTTGTTGTTGTGTTCAGGCACTGAGAGCCGAAGTAGCCCTCTGTCTTCAGGATAAAAACAAGTGAAGCCCATCCAAACACGGCTCCAGCAAAACACAGACACTCCACCAGACCTGTGGCAAAGGTTAGGCCACGGCGCACCATCGAGCTGCTTCCAGGGCCAGGCATGGTCCCTCACACACTCACACAGGCAGGCAATTCACAACCAAGAAATTTCACCTGCATGAACAACAAGGACACACACACACACACACACAGACACACACAAGTGGCTCCTGTTAAACACAGAAAAAAACACATTTCTCATTTAGAGAGGAGTCTGTGTTGCTCACTCTGTACTTCCAAAGGACTGACACATTTTCTCATTTAAATGGTGTGCAAGTTAGAACCAAACATGCATGACATGTAAATAGCATTTAATGGAACTTTTTTTTTTTAAGTTGCACAAGTGCAGAGAGAGCTGGAATCATCTGGGCACAACATTTGCTGCAAGAGTCCAGGTTATTAGATCAGACTTCTTTCAAAAACAAGCATTTAGACTTCAGCATGAAATCAGATGTTGGCTAAGAGAAACCCTGTCTTTTTTAATTCACTGGAAGGTCATAAAACTCCAATTTAAAACACAAAAAGAATACAGTAAATGTGAAAATGTGGATTTTAATTCAAAGAAAAAAACAGCCTGTTGCTGCTTCACAAAAGTATAATACATAGTTGTTAAATTGTATAATTCTCCAACTTACTCTCTTGTGCTCACAGTTCAGCCTCTGTGGGTCTCCCCAAATGTCCTCACAAACCACACCTCTCTGCTCTTGCTCCACTCTCTATCTTTATATAGGCCAGTTCTTCCTTCCTCTTTCTCTACAGATCCCTCCCTCCGCTTTCCACTCAAATGCTTTTCCCTTTTCAGACTATCCTTCATCAGCCATCTCACTGCTTAGCAGGCTCTCAGAAACATTGAGTCAGAAACGTATGGCTTCCCATGGTGCACTTGGGTAGAAAGAAGTTGTTTGCAGTGACAGATGCATTATCGAAAGTGTAGTGACCCATACTGACAAATAAAAAGTCTATACATCTGAGTTGATGTGTTTCTTTTTCATGATTCAATCATGTAAGTACAAAAGACCTAATGGCTGGATTTCTCCTTTAATCAACTACAGCCTAATGCCTATCTCTTCACGTGATTATCAGGTACCATTGCTTGAACTTTGAAAGGAGGAACAAGTTGCATAACATTGTGAACATGCCAAACTCTTATGGAGGCCACAAAGCAGCAAAGCCATAAATAAAGGGAAAGGAAAGAAGTGTTTTTAGTAGTTTTAATTACTTGTATTATCTTTTTTTATATTCTTTAGGATTGCATCATTTTATTTTGAGCTGCATTTTATGTTATGATGGTGCAATATAAATAAGGTTTATTATTATCTTGAATGTTGATTCTCTAAATAGAGAGCAGTTGATTTTCTTTCCTTAGTCTTTGATGTTGTTTTCTTTCAGTGGGATCCAGCAGGTCAGGGAGAGCCCGCTGGCAGGGATGTAAATCACTGCTGGAGGTCCTACAATAATCACAAAAGCACTCATGAGACCTCTGAATGTATGTTTTAGTATCATCACCTGATCACGAGACACTTTGAGCCACAATCTCACACACACTCAGACACAGTGTGGCACGCAATTGAGATGTACGCACTTCCTGAAACCAATGACCTACTGTTAACCCATCAAACCCCAACTTGTGTGTATATGTGTAGATAGAGACTGCAGATATTCCCTCAAAGAAGAAGGGGGAAGGTCATGAGCCACATGACTTCTTTATCATCACAATGCAGACCTTATTGTAGCTTCAAAGAAAATGCTTTTGCATTTAATCTTTTTTTCTGTTATCATGGTATTTTTTAAATGACCAATTGACTGCTCATTAGAGAGCTATTTTAAACTAAGTACTTCCGAGTTTCACTCTCTAACAATCAATCAATAAATAGGTGGGTCAGCTGAAGCAGATCTGCTCACTTTGTCTGGCTTTTGTGGTGGACAATCAAACAGGGGAAGAATTCTCAACAAAATGCCTAGAAAGCTTATAGATAGATGAATAGACACTTTATTTTGGGAAGTTCAGCCATCCAGTAGCTCATACAAGGCATATGCAGAAACACTGCACAAAGAAACTATACAGCAGTATGACAGGATGATTGAAGAGAGCAGCGAAACTTCCCTAAAGTGGGCAGTTTCTTTAGGAAACCGGTTTCCTAAACCGATATCCTAAGATCCTGAGGTACTGTATTGAATTGATTGAGCAAGCCTTTATAGGGATGAGCACTTCTGAGTTTCACTTTCTGAATTACAATTTGTAAGCCAATTAATGTGGCTCTGTTTTCTCTATTGATCTTCAGGTCGTGGAGCATGCTACACAACTTCTGGTACAGACTCTTGTGGTATCTTGTATCAATAAGCACAACTCCATGCTGGAGGGGTTTCCTGCATAGATTTTTAAGCCTGTGAAGATGGTCAAGAACACAGCTACCATATCCCTCCAGACTGTCGAAATCAAGCCAAAGATCAAGTTCAAGAAGAGAGAAGCATTGGCTAGGCAGGGATGAGACAGACGTTGATGGCTTGGCAGAAGAAGAAGAGGAGGCCAGGCATCCCAGGGGATGGTCGGCTGGCTGCATTTTTGCTGGCCATTCCCCATCCCCACTGTTTTTACAGGATTTCTTTTTTTTTTTTTAGAGGCAATTCTTGCCTACCTGACATCCTTCATTCATGTCCACTCTCCCACTCCTCTGTAGTTCCCCGAAGATGGAACAAATTATTGACCTCAATCTGATCTGCTGAGTCCCTCTTACGCTTTAAGAAAATACAAAAGACCCAGCTCTTTCAGGAACACCTTTACACATAAAAGACATGGATGATGGGAAAAAAAGACAAATTCCTATTGGACTCACACATAACTCCATGGCACATACTCCTGTGTTGTTTTCTGATTAGATCTTTGTTGGTGTTATCCTCTCAGATTCATGTCTCTTTGGATAAAAGCACCTGCTAAATAAAATTGGTACATTGTATTCTCCTACAAATTATTCTTGTGTGCCATAGACCTGTATTGCTGCAAAAATATATAAGAAACTCTTCAGGGCCTAATGTTAAAGTGATTTACCACAATAACACATATTTTCCTCAAATGGATTTGTGCATTTGTATAACCAGCAGTCAAACACACACATTTGTGCAAATACTAAAAGTGTAAACATCAGCAATTTCAAGGACAACTAATGGCCAGATGTCTTCATCTCGTTTTTTTTAGAGAATTATCCCTAAATAGTGACCAACCACGAGATTCTCTTTCTTCATCTCATTCACTACTTCTTCTTTGTTAAAATAGAAAAAAAAAATGTAGTGAAAGAAAAAGGTAAAAAAAAAAAACTGAAATGCCACATGTGACTTCATCTTGTGATGAAGCTATCATGTGCCAAATTTTTATTACAAAACTTGGTTTGATTAATCCTCCGATATCTTTTAGATATGCATGTTTTTAATGCAGTTTTTTGCACTTTGTACAATAGCCACACTGTCCGTATAGTTTTGGGGGTCTCTCATAAATCATTTAATTTATTGAATTGAAGTGTACAAAATAACTTGTTTAATCTACAGTGCCACTTGCAAATTATGAAAATATCAGTCTAAAAGGGTTAAACTTGAACCTGGAATGACAACCTGGTTAAAGTTTTAAAAGTTCAAGCAACCAATTGCTCAACCCCAGAAGAATACTTAACTCCTGAAAATTAGTTGGTTTATTTACATTTCTTTTGAAGCACACTGACACATTATTCTTGCAACAAGGAAAATATATCACTTATTTAAATATAATTTATAAATGTAGATATTTACTATTATTTTATATACTGTTACAATTACTCAAAATATGTTGATATTGTTCTTACCTGATAAGTTTGTTATGCTAAGTCAGCATGTGAGCCCTTTATGTTGAATTGATGTATCCAACGGTCATTTTTATTTGTCCACATATATATTGGGCCCTCCTGCTAGCTTCTTTTTGTTTTTGTGCTTCATGGGAGAGGTAAGCTGCATTGCTCTTCACGTTTTGCTAACATTAAGTGTTATGTTAAAGCACATCTATAATTTGTAGTTGAGGGCAGGGCTGATTGAAGCGTCATTTTTATCTTTGTCAATCACAACAAACAGAGATCACCTCCAAAAGACACTGAGTGGGCTGCTTCTTCCACATAAACACAGCGCATAGTTGCCGTCAGCAGTTACATTAGTAATCTAGTACACTGGGTTTAACCTGGTTTTACCTGAAGTACTTAAGTAAAAATACATCCTGTTCATGGGTGTTTACATCTGTATTTGGTGAACTGCAAACAAAGCTACTGTATACACAAAGCAGAGGGGCCCTAAAACAAGCACGAACTGCAGCTGGCTGCAGTCCAGGCCTGGCAGCGCATCGCTAGAGTAGTATGTTCTGGAAAACAGGGTTCATTGACTGCTGAGGATTTAAAATTGCCAGTTTTTTGCTTAAACTCCAAGCCAGAAAACTCCACTTTGGTTGCACAAACACACGGTGAACTTTCCACCGTCATTCTTATCTATATTCTGTAGGTTTGCACAGAGGGGTTTGTTTATATCAGTTATAGCCTGATTGAGTTTAGATTTTATTCCAAACAATATGGCAAAAATTCAATTTTTAAGGTGGCAGACAGTATTTTCT
>JAOWBC010001868.1:13301185-13313211 GCA_028566105.1 Hypoplectrus providencianus | reverse complement strand
CTGAGATAGGCACAGCCTCCCCGTGACCCGGGATTACCTGGATGAAGCGGTTCGGAAAATGGATGGATGGATGGAAAATTAAAAGTGGTGTCAATTTCTCAGACTTTCAAATAGTTAGGATTCTTTTTTGTAATCAGTGGAGTCACCCCCTGCTGGTCTTTAAAGAGAATGCATGTCAACTTCAGCTTCACATCTGATGCCCTAAAGGTTTTAAGGGCTTAATTTTTTCCTCTTGCCCTTGCAAATAGAACAAAACGATGCATCTATCCAAATCATTATTTTACATTTAGAGATTGTGTTTCTATGAGTATGTTAAAGAGACTGCATGCATTCACCAATGTGTGTGTTACATTTGTGTGTACAACCACGGTTTCCACAGCAGACGCAGCTGTTTGGCCCGTTGGAGTGCGCCTATGTCACTGTGACTCTATTTCAGGACCCCGTGTTGTTCAAAAGGTCAGATAAAGAAGCATAGGCATCCTCACAAAGCAGGGGGTGGGGGTGTCGTGTGAAGGGGGGTAAAGGCGGATATCCACAAACCAACTCACACATCAGAAACTCAGGGGTAGTGCTGACACAGACAGGGAGAAAGGGAGACAGGGACAGGGAAGTAAAGAAAAGTAGTGACAAGCAGAGAGAAAGACACAGTCCAGGCGTCTGTGAAGAGGGTTCATCTTTGACTGAGTGGTAACCTTTTAGTTAAAGTTGTTATTTAAGAGTCCTGGGGTATTAATTAAACAGTTTTGACCTTTGATCCAGTTTATACAGAGACTTTTCTGGACATCATGGATGGAGAATTGCCCAACCAGGAGACATCCCAGTCCACAGAGACGACCAGTCAGACTGACACTAACAACAACAACAACCAGGTCTGTTTATCAATGTTGTTTTGCACATTATATTAAACTGAAGCATAAAACCTTTCACATTTGTAAAAGCCACTATGAACAGTGTCACAGTCCACACCAGGAATAGACAGTGAATGTATTTGTGACCATGGCAGGTGCTGTGTTTGGACACCTGTTCTAACTGCAGAACGTAATGCACTCAGTGAGACACAAGTTATGCAAACACAGATTCACACTATGGAGTTTCCTATTCCTTCTGATGAGTCACCGGTGCACAGCCTGACCCGGGTTGACTGCTCCAGCCATTTGGTTGTGAAAAATATCATTGCTGTTCAAGAGATTTTTAACAAAAGGCTACACAAATCAATTAGAGGGAAGAAATGGTGTCCTTTTTGGTGTTCATGGAGCCTTTCCTGTTTTTTCCAGCAAATCCAAAGATCATTTTTTAAATATTGCTATTTTATTGAGGTATAAAGATCTGCTAGTGCAAAAACTTTATCATGCAGTGACATTTAACCATATTTCCAAAATATATACATTCATCTTTAAAATGAAAATGCTTTGTGCTATTTTTTTTTTTTACAAATTAAATCTGAATTTGCAGACTTTTTTTTTTTTTTAAGACAACTTCACAGTTAACCAGTTGTGGAATGTAACGAAGTACATTTACTCAAGTACTGTACTTTCCTACATGTTACATGCCTAGCCAACATCCGCAAACTATCAAAGTAAAAGTTGTATATTATCTCAATGGCTCCCCCTGAAGTTTAAAGGAATATAACAAACAAAAAAATGTACAAGTTGCCTGAAAAAAAACATTTGACCACATTTGGTGTTTTTCATTAACATATAAAGTTTCTCAGTTGTCACAGACATGTTTTAGTTTTTATCTCTTTACTCTTTAGTCCATTTAAAATGTAGAAACCTATAAACTATGCAAACATCAACAGGAATGTGCTTCGATGCACAAGCATAAATTACAACTTGTTGGTTAGGTTGCCATTGCAGATAGATTTGATTTATGCTGCCTGTCTTGCAGACAGACCAGTCAGCAGTTGAGGAGAGTGAAGACCCAGAGAGAGAGCCTCCTGCCAGGGACACAACCGAAAGTCAGACAGTAACCGATGTGGGGGAGAAAAAGGACGAGAATGATTCAGTGGCAGAGCAGGGAGGAGAACAGGATGTGAGTGCTGGAGATACAGACAAGCTTCAGAATCCTTCACATACTGAAAGCGATGCTAAAGAGGGTAGAGACAACGCCACCACTGATGTGGAGGTAAAAGATCCAGAAGTGATGACTGGAGGAAAAGATGTGGAGGGAGAGGGGAAGGAAGATAACCAGAAAGAGCAAGTCGAAGAGGACAAGAGATGTGAGACTGAAAGAGATGGAGAGGAAGTAACGGTCGAAAGTGAAAAGATAAAGAAGAGTAAAACTGAAGAAAAGATGAAAGAGACCAAAAAAGATGTGAGTGAAAAGGCCTCAATAGCTGCAGACAAGAAAAAACAAGCACAGTCAAAGGAGGTGGATGCAAAATCAAAAGACAAAGAGAAGATAAAGGAGGGGGAAAAGCAGGCAAAGCCCAAAAGAAAGAGTGGCCCTCCCTCTTCTTCTCTGTCCAGACCAAGGCCATCTGCACGCTCCATCAGAGCAGCTGCTAAAAACGACATCATCGCCAAGTTCCAACAAGGTGCAACAGAGTGAGTCATCGCTCCACACACAGTACCTCACAGAAAATAATATGGTCTGATTTTTTTTTTTTTATATAACATCGTGCAATACTTAAACAATTTCAGAACGCCAGTACCCCGCAACTTCAAAATCCAGAAGTCATCGTCAGCTGCTGCTACAGGAGCTTCAATCAAGCAAAAGATGCTTCAGTGGTGTCGCAGCAAAACGCGCAACTATGAGGTCAGATCAACACACACGTTCATCTCCACTTTCCAGAGAACTGAGAAAATAATATGAGTCTTGATTTGTGTATCCTCCTGTCCTTTGACTGTTTAGGGTGTGAACATAGAAAACTTCTCATCTTCCTGGTGTGACGGGATGGCGTTCTGTGCTCTCATCCATCGATTTTTTCCTGATGCTTTTGACTACAGCTCGCTGAATCCAAAGGAGAGGAAGAAAAACTTCACTCTGGCCTTCCAAACTGCAGAGTATGGCATATTACATTCCCTAATCATCTTCTTCATTTATTCTTTCAGAGGAAAATAACAAAAAAGCAGATAGTTTGTTTTAAATTATGGATTTAACTATGAAACTTCCTCAGTTTGTATTTTACATGAGGACAATATTTTTCTATAAGTAGTTTTCTAAAATTTTATGTTCAGATATTCAGTTGAGGAGGGGATTTTTTTTTTTTTTTAAAGCACTCATTTGCATTTATTTCCAAGACATACATCCGACCACTGAATAAATGTTCAAAGTTATTATTTTATGTTGTTGATATAAGAGATAGCCTACAAAGGAAATGGCATGTCTCCTTTTATCATTTCATAAATCAAAGTATTTATGGAACAAAGTATTCTGTAAATCAGTAAATAATATATAGATCAACCACAGGATATGGTGAGTAATATAACTGGAGAGTCTGGTGTCTATCTGAGTGAAGTTGCGGTTCAAGGCTCACAAGAAAAAAACTAATTTTAAGAAAACTGCCTTTCGTGATTTCAAACATTTTTAATGTACATGTACAGGAGAAATAAAATAGAAACAAAGAGGATAAAAGAAGACATGTTATGAGAGGAAATAGCCAAAACTTCAAATTGGACCACTGCAGGAAATAACTGTTTTTTTTTTCCTGCACTGGCCTTGCCTTAACGCTGTCCTCACTTCTGGGCAGGTCCCTGGCCGACTGCTGCCCTCTGCTGGAGGTAGAGGACATGCTCATGATGGGAAACAACCCGGACCCAATGTGTGTGTTCACATATGTCCAGTCTCTCTGCCACAGCCTCTCCAAAATAGAGAAAGAGAGGAGGGACAAAGGAAATGAGAAGAAAGAAAAGGCTGGTAATGATGGAGAAGAAAAAGAGAAGGGACAAGATGAAACCGGAGAGACGTCTGTGGAGAAGGATGAGCGAGAGTCTGCTGAGAGTGAGACGATGGAGGGCCAAGAGGACAAACAGGAGGATGTTACAGAGCCAGGAGGAGAGAAAGAGGAAGAAAATGCACCAGAAAGCTGTGAGGTGGAAGGAGAGGGAGTTTTAATCAGTACAGAGTCCTAGAAAAATACAGACAGCAGAAAGAAAGGCTGAAAAGACCAAAAAGGATTGATGGTGATTGATTGGTACTTCAATGAGTAAGTCTTAGTATGGTGTTGGATTTACTACTGGCAAAGTGATGTTAAGTGTAAGTTTGAAAATGTACTTAGCTGTGTTTTTTTTGTTTTGTTTTTTGCTATATTTATTTTAAGCACATAAAAGAGAAATGTTTAGTTTTTACATTTGCTGTGTGTTTATTGAAGTATAAAAATAAATATGAAAATAAATGATAAATCTGTGAATTAGAATGTCTTTTGTACACCATGAAAATATTTGTGTTGAAAGTATGTGTGATGCTCTTTAGAGAATTTATAGAATCATACAATGAAGGTAGAGAGAGAGAGACAATAACAAAAAATAAAGAAATACAATCAGGCATAGGAAAGTAACAGCAATCTAAAAATATATCTGTCTCAATTAGACTATAACTCATATATTTCACAGAACAACCAGATAAAAAAAAACATCAAGTAAAACTGCCCCTGTTTTCTGGGGATTACGGTAACCAGCGTCATGCTACCGGAAAGGCCATTGTGTTGTCCCTTTTGTGAGCTAACCCAACGATTGTGTAGCGCTTTTTGTACAACATAATTCTCGGCGGCAGCAAAGTGAAACATGTCTACAGACATGCCGCCGGGCAATCTGAATCTGGAGTCGCAGCTTTTGTCCATAATGGACGTGCTGGTGAAAGCGGCGGTGACCGAAATCAGTCAGCTGTTCTCGGAGAGCTCGGCGTCTCTCCGCCTGCATTTAACCCAGAGCCTGAAGGAAAACGAAGCCCTGAGGATGAGGATGAAGGTGATGAGGAGCGAGCTCTTCTCCCTCAGGCTGCAGACCAGGACCAATCGGCCGACCAGCCGCTTTTCCCCGATCCGAGGAAACATCCCCAAACCACGGGCTAAACCACAAGGTAACGAGTACTTTCACTTTGAAGAATACTTTATACTCGAGTTGCAAGTAACGCTCCTCCTCCTGCAGGGTAACGAGACACTGTTTGCCACATGCATGTAGTTCTTTTTGTAAATTTTTTAAGGTTATTTGTGCAAAAAGAGTCAAGTCAATAAACTGATAATAAATAACGTATACTCCTCTTCATGTGACAAATACGTCAACATGTGTTACCCTCGTGCCCTCAAGTGGTCTGTCAGTTTCTAAAATATTCTAACTTTATCCATCGATATCCGACATTTCTTTGATTAATTATAATGCACACATGGCTTGAGCTTGTTTATATTTAAGCCTACTTCTGCCAATGTCATGGCACCCCCAAAAAAGATCCTATAAGTCACACAATCAGAAACTATGTCCAAATAAACTTAATATCTCAAAAAAGCAATTGCAACATACTGCCCAACTTTCTTCAAACAACTATTTGTATCTCAAAATAATGAGTTATTTCTTGAGAATGTTTCTCATTATTCTTGCAGAGTAAGCCATTATTTTGAGAGAGAGCTTCTCATTATTTGGAAATATGAAGTCATTATTATGGAAATGGTTCCTCATTATAATGATTAACATAATCTTGTTTTGGTTTATTTTACTGGCGGAAATCTTCTGACATGCATTCACTTTGCATGACATGTTTACTGTATTATGACTTAGTTAATAAAATAAGTAAGTAAAGATTAAGTCTATTTCAAGATCTTATTACTGGTTGACTCTCATATCATATTGTCACTAATTTCAGGCTTGCAAAATAGTGTATTAACAACTCTATTTTATGCATGTCCATTTATATTGTCAAAGTATATTATATATAATATATACACCTCAGTTTGTTCATGGTGTAGTGGAAATAAATAGTGAATTAATCAATTCAGCAAACAAATAGGCTATTACAATAATGGTTAATTGATATATGAAGATGTCAACTTGGATTTAAGGAACCTGCCCCCACTTCTAACATGTTAAGCATATTTTCCCACTATAAATTCAGCCTTTTTTATATATATTTTTTTCTGTGATTAATTAAATAAGATTTTGTTATTTTATTTATTTATTTAGCTCTATGGGATATGTCATATAATCACCAATATCTTGAATACAATAAATGCTTAAGAAACAATAAACAAGTGCCCAGAATTTAAAATCTTGACATATTAAAAGAGCCTATTAATAGTGCAGTCCGGCTAATTCTAATTATTCTTACTGTCATATGTGCAGATGGATGTTGTACTTAGATTTTTGATGTTGGTCTTTTCCTCCTCTAGTTGTCATTAAGCCACCAGTAGCTCAAAAGACTGTCAGAGAAGCTTCTTCTATTTCGCTCCACTCAGAGAACAACACGTCCTCCTCTGCCACTCAGATGGAGGTAAATGTCGGATAGGTACTTTAAAAAACAAATCATGCTTTTGTTGAAATGCTGTTTCCAGATGCAAATGTATTTTCATTTGTTAGTCTGCAGATGTGGAGACGCCGGATGTGATCCTGATTAAAGATGAAGATGACGTCGGAGGATGTGGGCCAGAAGTGGGTGAGTAGTCAACAGAGGTAAAAGCGTAACTCATTTGTTTGTTTTGTTAACGTTTGCATAGAGCCACTTAGTATTTGCAAGCAGTGTCCACATAGACAATACATAGTGTTGTTAGTTATAGAAATTCATTGTTGGTCTATCTTTTCAAGAGGTTAGTTCACATAAATAAAGACTAAGGAATAATATTAGGAGTAAATAGACTTCTTCTTAAATTTATATTTTTATATAGAGGTAGCATTGTTACAAAAGTAAACACAAGCAGTACAGAAAAATGCAAATATGAAACATTATAACTGAGTGGGTACATTCTCCAGTTAAAATGCATAAAAAAAAGAAAACAGCTTCCGTGCAAAGCTAAAAATATTCCTTATTTTTAACAATTTCCATGGGGAAAAAGAGGAAGAAAGAAACTTGATTGAATTGTCTGCTTTCATTTCAGACACTATACTTAGCAATTGATTAAAACCATTTTTTTAAATGAAATCAGACACATGGTGTTTTTCATGCAAGCTTCAATATGTTAGAGCATATGTTAGGTTGGATGGTAATGCGTGGGCTTTAAGGGTAATTTATTGCGACACAGTGTGTTTTGAAACACAATGAACAGCATGAGTCAGCCGTGGCTTGTAACTGTCCAGCTCAGGCTGATTCAATAGTCACTGTGGTCATTATTTCTAACTCCTAGTCATACTTAACAATCACATATAGACTTTACTGAATCTATTTTAAGCTTCCTGATACAAATTATGCTCTTGCACATAAAGTCGTGAGTCATAAATCACACTTAAAAGTTTCATACACAAACACTGATCCAAAAAGTCATGTTGTTGTTTTTCTTTGTAGGTCAGGATGACTATGGAAACCACAGTGCGCAGGCTGGTCTTTCTGCCGGGACTCAGGACTTAGAGTCCTCCTGCATGACGGATGATAATGAGGAGCTGAAAATCGTGAGTGTTCACGGAAGTGGGGAAGGGCCTCTGCAGGAGGAGAGCGACACCCTGTTCACTGCAGATGAAATCCAGGCGTTTAGCTCTCTGTCTCCCGACCACAATGTCACCCATGACAGTCTTCGGAATTTCACCAGCGCTACCAACGACAGAGCCTCCATGAGAGGGATGCAGGAAAACAGAAACAGCCAACTGGAACGAAATCATTCCTCCCAAATGGCTTCAACAGTATTAAATCCTGCAATTACAACACAAATAGTCGGCGCTGATGGTCAAGTGGGTCCCTCGAGTCATGTCAGCCAGTTCACGCAGCAGCAGAGCGTCTTCCCTCACAGCTCTAACAAATCCCTGGACTGTGGCTTCTGTGGGAAGCGATTCCTCAGCCGTGAAGATCTGATCGTGCACCGGGCCACTCACACAGGGGAACCACCAGTTCTTTGCACCTTTTGCGGCAAGTCATTTGTCAACAAGACCACGCTGAGCATCCATATGCGCATTCACACGGGGGAGAAGCCGTACGCTTGCACGCAGTGTGGGAAACGCTTCACGCAGAATGGCAGCCTGAAGATTCACCTGAGGACTCACTCGGGAGAGAAGCCGTACACCTGCAATCAGTGCACCGCCAGCTTCAACAACCCCAGCAACCTGCGTAGGCACATGATCACACACAACACCAACGGCGTGCTCTGACCATGACCGAAACAGAGATTTAACGACTTTACTTTTTTTAAGCATGATACTTTTACTGACACAATGTGTGTTTGGGAAATATGTGTTTCCTGTGGCAGTATCATATGTTCATCTTCTTCCTTGTGTTTATTGTTTTTTCTGGGTCAAATTAACTTGATAAACATCAAGTACACCGGTGGTTTTCAAAGTCTGAGACTCTGTTCCTCCCCTCAGACAAGGCTTAGGCTCCTCCTCACCTGCTCCTTAAATTACACGCTTGTTTAAGCTTAGTGCCAAGACGCCTGTGTGATCACAGGCACGCTGTTTAGTCCCTCTTAACAATTGATCTTGGTTAGTCCAGTATTGCTGCTTGACATAACTGGTAACTGTTACAGGAGGAGACCATGTGCAAGCCAGAGAGCGAAGTGAATGGTAGCTGCTTTTAGATTTTGATGATAAAATGGACAGACACATTGACAGTAATATAAAAAAGTATTAGGTTACAGTAATTGATGGGTGATAAAAAGTAAAGACTCAATAATATCCACAATTCAGTTAATTAAAAACTGAATAATTGACATGAAGACATCCAGGCACCTTATCTTGCCGTACAGCAATCATGCTCATTGATTTCTTGCCACTTTTGGCAAAATCAAGTTCTGTTATGGTTTACAAATTTGTATTGGAGTGTATTGCCATTTTTATTGTATTTTATTGTTTCAAACCTTTATTTTATATTTCTGATTAAGATTCAAAGTCTATTTTTAAATGCAGTTTCACTAAAAAGCACAAAATAATGTGTGGATATTTTGACATAAAAGAGACATGAGATAAGTGTTCATACTTGGAAATGAGGAATGAGACAGTTGCCCAGCTTCCATTGATTTGCTTGTTTATTTAAAAAGCAACCTACCTCCACTATTGTCTCTGTTGCAGCCCTCTTATACTCTTTTTGTACCTCCCATATAGTTTCAGACTGGTCAATAATCAAATTTGTGTAGATTCTGTCTGTGGATTTGATTAAAATAAATGTTTGTTTGTTTTTTAACAGTTTACAATGTCTGAAAAGTCTTTTCTCATTTTACACCTCTAGAGTGCAGCATTGTTTTTGTTCTTGTAATAATTGTGACTCAGGTTACTCATACTGTAGCATTGTGGGGGGACTCTTAAGGAAACTAGGGGAAATTCCTTGCATTGTTCCTCTTTCCACCATGCCCACACTAAAGAATGAATCATCAGGACCCTTCTTGCTTGTCTTCTTTTCAACTTAATATATAAATTAAGTACTATTACAACTTTTTTTTTTTTTTTTTTACACTAATAGCCTTTTAAAAGAACAATTGCTATAAAATCAAAAGAAACAAAAAGTTTGACTCTTGAGTGGTGATTAATAGCAGTCTTACAGTAATCTCTAAATAGTTCAGTGGACATGATTCATTTAAATCAAGCCATTACAGATGTTGTTTACCATCAAACTATTTATTAATCATCAGACATGTGGAGGATGTAATGGTCACTGGTAGAGGTTTTATGTGCCAATAGTTTTGTCGTGTTGGTGTGGAATGCTGTTGTACTTCCCCAAGAAATGCAGCTTCCTCTCAGGCCATTGTTCTTGGGCAATCAATGAAATGACATCAGTGTGTGTATATGTGAGTAAGAGGGCAGCGACAAACGGGGAGGAGACATCATAGGAGGCGGTGGGAGGTAGCATATTTATTCTGCTACTGCAACAGAATTTAAATCCCCGTTCTCCTCTTTTATAAGCACTGGGCTCTTATGTTAATGCTTTTGGTTTTTATCTATATTCCCTCACGGTCTATTGTCTCCTGAATAACTGTGCCTGTTAGGATACCTGTTAAAACACCTGTATGAGAAGAGGAATTCTGCGTGCGCCGTCTTTACGGTAAAGCCGCTTGTTGATCCCGCCCTCTCTTTGATAGAAAACTCGGTGATGTCTCTTCGTCTTTAACGAGCTTGACCCAGAACACGGGGAAGGAGGGGAAAAGAGGGGAGAAACACACAAAAAACGGATTACAGAGGAAGGGGTCAGGACAGGCTTTCCACGAGCAAGGTGAGTTCATTCAGTAAATGTCACCAAATGGTTGATATAGCGAGGAACGCGCGTTTTTCCCCCACAGATAGTAGGTGCACTGCAGCGTTGGCAAGGAGTGGTCACATCATCGACAGATCAGCAATACGGCTCCCCGAGGCTAAGGTTAGCTAACGATGCTAACGTTAAAAGTTCATACCGTGACCAGCGGTTTTGTTGCCTACTCAGCTTACTGTCCCAACCGATTAAATATACCAATTAATACCACCGGCTGAAAGTGAAAATACCGTCTATAATTGCTCAAAGGGCCGCTTAGCTACACAGAAGCTAACTTGCGGCTAATCTGTGTTTGCTAGGCTAACGCTAGCCTGGTTGTTGGCACCGCTCTGAGGCGGCTATGTGGGTTATTGTGATGCTAACGTAGCAAGACAGCCAAACCAGGTCATGCGGGTGCTGAGCGAGCACTCTGGCCAACTGGGCTGATTTGATCTCCAACATTGTCATTTATCTGGGCAGCGGCGTTAGCACAATCACTGAGTAATTCAATGCTCAAATACGCGAGTCTTTGTTCGTGAGAGTCATTTTATACCACTCGTCTTATTGTTTCTGTCTGTGTGTTTGAACTAACGCTGCCAGCTCCTCTCGTCGTTGCTGCCCTAGATTGCTGAATTACGTTAGCAAATCAATTCACGACAGTCTGTGGGGACATGCTATCTCCAAGCGGCTCCAGAAGAATATGTTTGGACTTTAAAGGGGAATGCAAAGAGGGCATGACAACGCGATAATGAGGATAGTATTGACGTTGACCGCGTCTTTATGCAGAAGCAGACAGTTTTATCAGTTTAAGCAGATAAGAAGATTTCCACCCTTTCACAAGCAAGGAGCCAAGAGAGAGGAGGGTTGTTCGTGGTAACTGTAAACCCTCGGAACTTGTTTAAATAGACCTTTATTTTTGAGCCTGTTTTGTGTATTTGAGTGTGTCTACAGGGTGGTGGTCCTCTAGTTAACGTCTATCACACGGCATGGGATTTTGAGCTTGTCCGCTTGTGAACCTGTTGGGTGGGTCCTGTTTGGACTTGTTGTGATAGAAGAAAACCTGGGTGGGGATAACTGTCAGCTCAAACGTGAACAAATAAACTAGCTTTTCCCTTGTAAACATTGGTTTCATGCATATTAAAGCAAAGTTAAGTGCCTTCCCTGTGAGTTGGGTTTTAGGGCTATCCTGGTTTCAGGGGTCCTACTGGTGCTGGAAGTCCATAAAGGTTTTCAAGCTTTGAAAAGTTTGTGAAACTAAGGTGACACGATTTCAATAAATATCTTGTGTTTTGGGCTGATAGTCCAGTTATTGTTTGAAGGAATGATTGTTTTGCGAAATTTGTCTCGCGTTAAAAAAGATGTTAGTTCTTGTGAAGATCTTTACCCAACATAATTTCTCTCTCTTCTCTAGTCTTAAGAATAGGATTTGGACTTGGACATCTTGCAGCACCACAATACTTTACTCAGGGTCTAGGCTGTAGTTTATTTAATTTTCTACAGGTGCCACCACTAATAACAACATCTGTGACTGTGGACACCCACGTATCAACCTTTCCCGACTGCTTGTCTCCAAGTCACCGTTTGATTGTTGATGTATGCCCCCAACACAGACTGCAATTGTGTCTGCTCTTGAGGTGTGCAGGTTAATCCACAAAGGGCCTAACCTGTGTGTGTGTGTGTCTACGTATGCGTGCACATTTACAATGTGTGTGTGTGTATTAGGAGGTAAGTGGATTAGCAGG
>JAOWBC010001868.1:13285198-13296789 GCA_028566105.1 Hypoplectrus providencianus | reverse complement strand
AAATACATACAGCTATGTATCAGTGCTTTGCAAAGTCACTGCAATGCAGAGGATTTATCCAAAAGAACACTTTGTTTGTTGTTTGTATATTCTGGTGAGAGGGTGAAAAGCCAAGATGAGCGGTTCATGGACCCTTATGGGGAAATGGCTATATTGATCTACATGCAGGGATGGTGATATTAACTACAGTACTTTTGCAACAACTATCTCCATAACATTGTGATCAATATCTTGCAATATTAATGATCAATCCTAGGGTTTTAAGAGTTCCCTCGCTCAGTCATCCCTACCCTTCTCCCTTCTTCTGTGTTGTGGCATGAAGGTTATCACAACACCAGAAACACTTCTTAACAGTTGTGACTGCTCTGTACTCATTGAGTTCAGTGAAAGTGAGGTGCAATCCTTCACCACAGTGCTGGTCCACCTCAGTCACCAAACCACACAGATAATTGAGCAGGAAATAGTCTTGTCCAAAAAATCCTGCATCCACCAGATTTTGCTTTTCTTTGTATGGAGAGGTGGGTCTGTGTTTTTGTTAGACACCCTCTACTCTGTGCTTTCGTGTGTACGAGGCTGTATGGTTGTGTGTAACGGCCCCCTTTCTCCCCTTGGGGCCATGTAGTGTGTATGGAGCAGTGTGAGAGCGCAGCGGCTCTGCTGGAGTCGGTCAGGGAGCAGGAGGTGCAGTTTGAACAGCTGACCCGGGCACTAGAGGAGGAGAGGAGGAGAGTGGGCCTCCCCGCCACCAGCCCCTCGGCCCTGGGTCGCCCCCTCCCTCACACACAGGTAACACTCCCCAACCAACTCCCCCATCCAGATTCTCTGTTATGGGTTTACAAGCCCTGTCTTTGACTTTGCATCAAATCCATGGATCATCATTTCTCCATCCATCATTCATCCCCTCTGCTGCCTCCGCCTGCCTCCTCTCCCTCCGCGCTCGGCTAGCCTGTGTATGTTTGTGTGCGTCATCAATAAACATCTCTCTTCATTGACGTTGTATCTCTCAAGTACTTTTTTCTTGAAGCCCTTGTCTAAAAAATATATCAGTTCTCTTCTGCATGACTTTCGACATGCCTGAGAAGGTCATCATCACACATTTTCTGCATGCCATCACTGTCACACACCGGATACACACTGACACATACATATACACCTTTCATCGGCCCCTGCTGTGGAATCTCAGTTATTTTTCCTCTCTGTTCCAGCATGTCATGTTAAGGATTGCGGTCATCTGTCATGCATGTGACGCATAGTCCTGCATCCAGTGTGGTCTCTTACTCGCGACTCGCCAAGGATATTTTCTTTGTTTTCATTTAATTTGTTTCATCCTTTATAAAGCACTTTGACCCATTACTGCTGTTGTTCCTGCTGCATGAAAGAAGAAATTATCTTTTTGTCTTTTGAATAGTCATGATTTTACAATCTCCTTGATGAAATTGTGTAATAAAATCACAGGCCTTTTTATGTGTTTGCTGGATTACATTAGCCTTGTCAAAGGGCTGCACAATTAATTTAATTTTATCAAACTTACAACATAGAAATGAGCATTATCCAATTTGAAGGAGGTGCAATATTTGTGAGGGAAAAGTGTCATTCCGAATAAGGTATAGTGATGTTGCAATGATGTCCCACTCTCAACACTATACTGTAATTTTTCTTTTTTTGAAAATTAAAAAATAATCAGTGTTTGGTGGATATGATTTAACATATCTCCAGAGGTGATTTCTTTTTTTAATTAGGTGATTTTTGTTTTTGGACTGTTGATCTTTGTAAATACCGTTTTCTTTTCCACCAACACTCGCTATTGATTCATTTGTTGTTTAATTTCATATACCAGTCAATGCCATTTTCAGTCTCCCTCAGATATCTCTTTGTTGTGTCTGAACATTGTGTGAAATGCTGCAGATAATTAAGCAAGATTGCCCTAATATGGATTTTACTATGATATATGCAGCATTGTAATAAAAATTCTTGATCTGTGATGTATTTAGTTTCCTGCTTGAACTACTAACAGACATGTAATTATTTTGCCTACAGTCTTAACTGATTTTCTGTTAAGTTCCTTATGCCATGATATAGATCTGTTTTGTAGTAAAGGACCAGCTTTCTTGTCTTTAAAGATTGAAGGCTCTCACTATGCATTTTTGTTAACAACTGAATTGCTAAGACAGGGTCTAACTGTTATTAACACACCTATATTAACAGGTTGGCATAGATGCAAGGTTTCCACTTGGCATTGTACACTGAATGAGCAAAATTGTTTTAAATTAGTTTCTAAATATTTCCCTTGCTCAAAGGGCTCACTGACATACATTATAATCTTGTGTTTTGTCTCGTACTTGGAAGTGCTTGATAAACGCGCAGCCGGAGGATGAAGGCTACGAACATAGGAATCTGGGGTTTTGGCCTTGTGCATATTTTATTTCTAAAGTTATGAATGCTGATGAAGATACTTGTGTATTGCAAGCCAGTCAGCGCAGTTCCCCAAGACCATGACACAGTTGTTGGTAAATGAGGTGGTATTATAGGAAAGGCCAGCTGTAGAGGAAGTGTGCACTTCTTGCTTTGAAAGCACACTTGCACTTCCCATTGTTTTTTAATAGAAGCCCTGCCTCCTTGTGGACATCATTTAAAGTGCATTATGACATACTACTTCAAATGAAGTATGATTCAGTGTTTGAAAAGGTTAATAAATTTGTTTTCTGTTGACTAAGCCAGGACTATCAAATAAACTAGAACTGATAGCACCCTGAGTGATGAAATGGTTGCTGGGAAATATTTCCAGTTGCCCAATTTCACAGCATTCCCATGTGATTCAGCTTGTCCCTATTCCTGATAACCGAGACATTTGATGTTGCACAAAACTGAGCGTTACTCAGGGTTAGGTAGACGGTGTCCGTTATACGGTATGACAGTCATTGGTTATGTAACAGTATACAGCAGGAGGAAGTAGGGTGTGAGGATGAGTGGCTGCACTCCAAAATGTCCTCCCTCATGGCTGGCAGTGATTCACAGACCATAAACATGCAGGGACAGTTTGGTCAGCAGTGAATGTGCTTCGGCAGCAGTAATATCATCCTGGAGGTTGTAAGAAAGTAGACCCCATTGGCTACTGGGGATCATGCCTTTAACTTCACTTATTTTTGTTCCAGCAAAAGTGTATGATATTTTTATGCATTTGTACAATACATATTTTTACAGTTGTCTTTCTCTTTTTATCTTAGAACGGGCGTTTAGGGGATGCAGACATAGAGCGGCTGAAACTGACTGACTCATACATAAACGGCACACAGGTATGTGTGTACAGTTGGTATTTGTTTTTCTCAGCAAGTGTTGGTGATTTAAAAATATAAATGTGTGGTTTGCCTCTGCAAAACAGTACAGAATGGTGGACCCTGCACACGGCGCTCTTGATGAGAGCTATACACCAGAGGACGACTCCCAGGAAGTTCACTCCGTCTTCTCTGAAGAGGGAACCACACGACGATCAGACAATGGCGTAAGCAATAATGTCTCATGCACTGTAATAATTTCAGACATTTCTGACAAAGGGTTGTGTTAAAATCAAGTTAATTTAGTTAATAATGATAGTTATTTTTAACTTACTTTT
This sequence comes from Hypoplectrus providencianus, assembly GCA_028566105.1. Lineage (NCBI taxonomy): Eukaryota > Metazoa > Chordata > Actinopteri > Perciformes > Serranidae > Hypoplectrus > Hypoplectrus providencianus. The sequence continues at coordinate 13,293,179 of JAOWBC010001868.1, read as the reverse complement.
TAACTTTTAACTTATTGTTGTTTTTGAGTTTGAGGAATGGTTTAGCTGTACATTGAAAGATCTTGAACTACTTGATTGTGATGCACAACTTCTATCTTGCTCTCCCTCAGATGAAGAAACCTATCTCGCGCACAGTCCTGCCCTCTGACTCCATGTCCATTGATGGGGGCTTGTCCGTGTCTGGCATGGGCGGCTACAGTGCCACTCTGGACCGTCCTTACAGGCAGGCTGTACCAGCAGACTACCCCACAGCCACAGTGCCCAGAAACTACCACTACGGCCCTGTAGGAGGTTATGATGATTACCGAGCAGGCCCGCCATCGGAGGCATACACAAGCCTGAGCAGGGGCTCGCATATGGATGAACGTTACAGGTAAAAGTCCTCTGCATTTAGTGTCGTGATTGTTTTTCATTTAAAAATTTCAGTTCTTTAAGGCACACAGCAATGTTTCCTCTATCACTGAGAAGGCCTCACAGCAGTATCCCCGTCCTGAAAGAAAGAAATAAAATATTTTTATATTATTTTTAGTTTTGGTGCATACATTTGCCCTTTCCCCATGTTTCCCCACAAAATAACACTAAACTTACTGAATTAACCATTCACTCTGTACATTTGCTAAACGGAGTTGTTGATATTTCAGTTCTTATAAAAGTGTTTAAAAGAATATTTACTTTTACTGGAGATGCACCTTCCTGCATTTACAGCAAAGATGGGAAGGGACAGACTTTAACCCTGTTCAGTACCAGGACTGTGATTATACACACTTGGTTATTAATTGTCATTTCACCTCTTTCTTCATGCAGGCCAGTTGATGGCTACCGGACTCTGGACTCTGGCTACCGGGCCCCGAGCCGCCAGCAGCTTGACCCGTATGCAGCTCAGCCTCAGGTGAGCCGTGGAATGAGGGCCCTGGGCTCAGCATTGGAGGTGCGCTATGGACACGGCCACTACGGTCTTGAAGATGACCAGCGCAGTGTGGGATATGATGAGTATGGCATGGGACCTCCACCCATGCACCCTGGAGGCTACGGGACCATGCCACGCCTAGGGCCTGGCCCTGGAGCTATGGACAGGCGAAGACTCAGGTATAACTCTTAAACATCACTCTACTTTCATATCAGACTTTTTAATTTTATTCAGTCTTTAGTATGTGAGCAGTGTCCCGCAACTCTTTTCTGCTGAGCTCATGTAAAATGTTGAATCTGTTTCTTCAAACAAATGTTTCTGTCTTGTGCGTCATTCAGGAGCTGTGAGGATACTTTGGATGGTGACGTGGGAGGAGTTGACCCTTATGCCTGGGGAGTTCCCATGACTATGGAGAGGGGGAGCATGGCTTCACTGGACAGCACGCTGAGAAAGCCTCCTCCAGGTTCATGGAGACAGCCGGAACTGCCAGAGGTCATCGCCATGTTGAATTACCGCCTGGACCCTGTCAAGACCAACGCTGCTGCTTTCCTCCAGCATCTCACATTCAAAAATGATAAGGTACATTTATGGTCACATTCAAATGCAGTTTATCAGTAGTTAGCAGATTCTTGCCTTTTTCTTAATGTAATTTTGATCATTATGTGTAGGTTAAGTCGGAGGTGCGTCGCCTGAAGGGCATCCCATCCTTGGTGTCACTGCTGGATCACCCCAGCAAGGAGGTGCACCACTCAGCCTGCGGTGCTCTCAAGAACATTTCATTTGGACGAGATCAAGACAACAAGATTGCCATCAAGAACTGCGATGGTGTCCCCGCTCTGGTCAGGTTATTAAGAAAAACCAACAACCAGGACCTCACTGACACTATCACAGGTATAAATCTCATGTAGTGCTTGTATAGATAATTTGTGTTAGTGTTGTATTCATGCATGTATTTAAGGATTGGTTAAGTTTGATCATAATAATATCAATGTCAGAATTCATCAAAAACAACAGATAATTAATTCCAACTTGGTTAAATAAAAGGTTTAATTGGTTGTATTTTATTATATTTATAGTCTATCTCTTTTACTGTATTGAGGGTAACTGTATTTTTGATGTCTTCCCAGGCACCTTGTGGAACCTCTCATCCCACGACTCTGTGAAGATGGAGATTGTGGACCACGCCCTGCACGCTCTAGCTGACGAGGTGGTCGTTCCTCACTCTGGCTGGGAGCGAGGCAGCAACGGAGGAGAGGAGAGCTGCAAACCACGCCATCTGGAGTGGGAGACCGCCTTGACCAACACTGCTGGCTGCCTTAGGTAAACAAGCGGATCAATGGATGAAAAAGCAGAGAAAGTCAAAGGAGGAGAAAGAGAGGCTATTTTGAGAAGACAACATACAATTATGTGTTTCACTGTGTCCCTCTGTCTAACAGGAATGTGAGTTCAGAGCGCAGTGAGGCCAGGCGAAAGCTAAGAGAATGCACAGGATTGGTGGATGCCCTTATGTACATCGTCCAATCACAGATCAACCGCAAAGACGTGGATAACAAGGTACCTGTTCACTCCAGTGAGATGACAGATTTTATCTTGTGAAACCAAAGCACTTCTCTTCCTCTGTCCCCATCTTTGATCATCTCATCGCCTTTCATTTCTCTTCCTGCAGCTGGTGGAGAACTGTGTCTGCCTCCTGAGGAATCTGTCCTATCACGTTCACCGTGAAGTCCCCGGCTGCGAGCGCTATGTAGAGACCGCGCCCGTCAATCAGGGGCCGGCCCCTGCTAACAAGGGTGGCTGCTTCGGTTCTCGAAAGGGGAAAGGTCAGTCTCAGAGAGCTCATAGTTCCACTGTGTCGACGTGATTTGCTTTTGAATGACAGATAGCTGCTGGTGGCTTTGAGCTTGTTGGTGGCGGAAACACCTGTCGCTGTTTTTCACACTCTACCACTCTTTCCCTCCTTTCCTCCTCTCTCCTCCCTCCTTCCTCTTACTCCCCCCCATATCTTTCTTCCCATCCTCCTTCACCTCCTCCTTTCTCTCTGCTGTGTTTAGATGAGTGGTTTTCAAAAGGTAAGATTCTCCTCTCAGCATTGGTAAACTTTTGAAATTATTGACCACTCTGTCATCACTCATTTCATTACGCAGAGTATTATTTTGCTTGAGAAACGAGAATGACCCATAGTGTTGAATTCACATCCAGTTCATGAGCATGATCACCTGGTGTCACACAAAAGACATTGCATGCTCACATGCTTGTTCTACTGATTGCATGGTCGCAAAACGATGAGCTGTGTTTAGGATTTCAGCCAGTTTTACATAATCTGGGTTATTTCCACAGCTCAATTTGTTTCGTGTTTTTTCTCTTTATTTTTGGTTTCTTGCTGCAGGGAAGAAGGATGGAGATGATGGTAGTGGAGATCAGGTGGACATTCCAAAGAGGACAACGCCTGCCAAAGGTATGCAGGTCTCTTTTCCCTTTAGATCATTTATAATTCATCAGATGAATAATTCATCATTCTTAAGGGTAGCAGTGTTGTATGCTGAAGTACAGATCCCCTGTATAAATGTTGCATTTAGTACTCTCTGTTCTGCCATAGAGCCTTATTTGCTTTTGCTAAACAACCCCAACACAGTACAAAAAAATCAAGTTCTGGACCACGTTTTTGACGTTTTCACAGGTTATGAGCTGCTGTTCCAGCCAGAGGTGGTTCGTGTTTACACTTCTCTGCTCAGAGAGAGCAAGAACCCCTCGGTGCTTGAGGCTGCTGCCGGTGCCATACAGAACCTGTGTGCCGGCCGATGGACTGTAAGCACCATATGTTATCAAACTGATTTGACAGTTTCCTGCCTTTTTTCAGAAAAAGTCTTAAACTAAATCTGAATGAGCATTTTGGAGTAAATTTATTGTGATCAGTCATGCTATGATAAAAATTATGTCCTTTGGAGTTTTTGGAATACAACTCAAATAAATCATTGTTAAGAGATATTCATTCTGTTTCTGCCTGCTCTGCAGTATGGACGATATATCAGGGCCACAGTGCGTCTGGAGAAAGGTCTCCCCATGATGGCAGAGCTACTGGCCCATGGCAATGACCGAGTTGTCAGGGCGATGTCTGGAGCCCTGAGGAACCTCTCCATCGACAACCGTAACTGCCAACTTCTTGGTAAGGATGCTGTATTGCTCATCAGAGTTAGCCAGAGAATACTCACTGGTGGTACTGATCAATGAGTTGCTGAGGCATTCCTTTTCAACTTAACAGAAAAAAATTAAACGCGACACAGAGAAACCATCTTTGGGACTTATTTTACCACTGTGTGTGTTGCTGTGACTGTGACAGTCAATCAGCACTGATCTTTTTGAATTGGACTATGTTTTTGCAGCACAGCCCACATGTAGAGAAAGGCTCTATTTTGAAACAATTTGTATGTATATTATCAAACTGAAATGTGGGTAAGTAGCAAAGGAGCCCCAGGATGCATTTCCCCAAGCAAAAAACTGCAAAAGTCAGATAATAACTCGCTTTTGTTGTTTGGAAGAATAAACTTACACAACTTTTTGCAGTATTGCAAGTTTGTGCAAACGTTCAGACTTGAGTCTTGGATGTTTGTACTTGCATTGCCAGACACATTTTCTTACCTCGCTGTGTGTCTCCTGCAGGTTTGCATGCAGTGCCTCACCTTGTGGCCAACCTGCCTGGAGGCCAGAGTCAGTCCGGCCGCACTCTATCAGAGGAGACGGTAGTGTCAGTACTGAGCACGCTTGCTGAGGTGCTAGGCAACAGTGTGGAGGCAGCAAAGACCCTCCGAGCTTCGCAGGGCATTGAGAGGCTGGTGCTCATCAACAAGGATGGGTGAGTGTGCTCTGTATCCTGAGCTAAGGAGATGATAAGCAAAAATAGCGTTTTCAGTTTGGTTTTTGGTGCTTTCATAATTTAGAGCTTTGAATGCAGCGTGTTGTAAAGTAAACTTCACATATACAATATTGCTGTTACACAGACAGTTTAGAATTAAAATATTCCCATATATTACTGTTATGAAGCCACCCTTAGAAACAGTATTCCTGAATGTAATGTTCATCAGATAATGTTAGTTGATTATAGATTATTGTTGGGGCTTTGTGCAAAATCTTGTGAATGTAGTGTCGTGAGTTTTTGTGAACATGATATAAAAAACACTGTGGTAAATGTGTTAACATATCTCTGTGTACCCTACAGCAAACGCTCAGAGCGAGAGGTGCGGGGGGCAGGTCAGGTGCTGCAGCTCGTCTGGGCCCACAAAGAGCTGCGCAAGCCTCTGGAGAAGGATGGATGGAAGAAGACAGACTTCATGGTGAATCTTAACACAACCAATGGCCCGAGTACCCGAGCCAACGGGACCTATGAAGACAGCACCACGCCACTGCTAGACAGAGGTCAGCTTGCAAGACAAAAGGATGATTAAAACATTTAACAGTGTTTAAAACATGCATTCCTTGAATTTGGTTAATTTGGTTCCAACTTACTCCATCTTAACTAAACCCTAATGGATTTGGTTTGAATGTACCCTTTTGCAAATTTCAGCAACTTTATTTTAATTTTCTCTCGTGTGTTTTGCTTCATCTTAGGGGAAAAGAGGGACATGATTCCACTCAACGACCTTGTCCCTGGTTAGTACATTTCTCATTGTTGTTTTTTATTAGATGCATTTAATCCAAATAATGATAATGTCTTGTATGTATATTTTTCTTTATCATGCTTGTTTTCTTTCCTCAGAGGCTTATTCTACACTGGACCCTAGGGAGAGGAGACACACTCTGGATGAAACCACAGACACTTTACCGGTACGTTAAATCTTTCTCTCTCTCATTCACGTGTCATGTGATGTCATGTCATGCTTGATTGCTCACTTAACTAACACCTAACCCCCTGCACCACTATGAATATTTCCTGACTTTAACCTTTTCCTTTGGCAGCCTTTTAAAACTTCACAATTACTGACATTTTTCTTTTCTCACACTCACTTCCTCTCTCTCTCTTTCTGGTTGTCTCTCAGCGAGGGGTGTATGGGGGCAGAAAGGGCTCCTTGCCCCTGTTGGACTCCTACGATGGTTAGCCCTCCCCCCTCCCCTCTACCCCCCTCTGCATGTAACAGCATGGTATGTCCAACTCACCTCTCGTCCTGCATGGACTCTATGAGCTCCTTTTGTCTTTATTAACTTCTGACCCTCAGTGAAACCTGGTCTCTGTCTAAGATGGTGTACTGAAACATGGGTAAAAGTCTCAGATCCTGACATTAAAATCTACAGTTCCCTGATGTGATGTGTACATGCTGGTATAGTATGCTGCAAGGTGCTCCTTGTGCATCGTGGTCCATGCAGTCTGTCAGTGTAGAGATGAAGCTCATAACTAAAATTCAAATCCAGAGTAAGATAACTGCTGTTTGTGCAGTTGTGCCGTCACAATACCAAACTCTGATACCAATGCAAATTTTGCATAAATAAAATAAGCATAATGCCAAAGAATAAATAAATTCAGCAGACAACCTGTTCCTTGTAACTTTTGCAGAAGAAATTTTAACATGGCACTCAGTTTGATCGTTGCCCTCTCAAAGCAGTTGTGTGTATCTTTTTATAGTAGCCAGTTGGCCGCTGCCAGAGTAGACTTGCGCTCATTTTGGCAATGTTGTATGTTGTTTGATCCTTTTGCCATGTTGCAAAATATTTGACTCAACTGAAATTTGCACCTACGCCCAGGATCCAAGTGCTCAGCTGCTGCTCTGTTTTGTCGTGGCTGCCACTGGTTAAACATTTGTGTGTCAGTGCCCTCCTGTGGCTCTGCAGGGTACTACAACGACATACGTGCCACATTATCTAGAGACTTAATTGAAAGACAATTGCCTGCTGTTAAGTAACTTCATATTAATTTCAAATTGGTATTCAACATGAAAATATACCTTGCTCATTTTCTAATTCAGGAGGGCATGTATAAATACACGTTTCAAATTAAAAGTGGTCAATGTGTTTTGACTCCTTTTGTGGCACAATGTTTTTTTTTTTTAAGAAAATGCTGTAGTTTTTAAATGGATACTTCAACACAGTAGTAAATCACTTTGTCCCATCAAAGTATTAAACCATAATGCTATCTGCATTTTTGTCTGTCGTGTTCCTCTATTCGTGTTAATCTAGCAGTTTTTGTCCTGCAGCAAGAATGTTGTTTTTGAAAGGGTATAACAAAAAACAAATACGGATGAAATGGCATGATTTCATCTATTTATTTCAGTAACCTTTGGGGTTTATAATGCTCTGGAGTTCTGGAAATGTTTGGATCACAAAAGTCTGAAACAATCCTCTACAGCCACCACAGAAATCTAAATCAACAAATTAATATGATATCAATGTAACGTCATCCTTATCTGCAACTGTGCAGAAATACCAGGTTTACAGAATAAGACAAATTGCTCACCTATAAATTGTTAAGACAAAATGTTAATCTTAACATTCAATAGGGCTTTAAACTGTTCACAAACTAATTTTAGATTGGTGCTAAAGTTCTATTTACAAGGTGGTTATTGTGACAGCACTGCTGTGCAGAGTGCCATACTTATACCAGGTAGTGAGTCTCTGTGTTGCCTCCGTGCTTATTGTGTAAATTACTTGCACTTTCACATTTTCACTTGGTTTTGATCAACGTAATTTTGTTGTGTTCCTCCAGAAAAACTGATCGTGTGCATCACCCAGACTGGGCCGTCCCTGCCCTACCACTGCTACTGAGGAGAGAAGATCCAGATGCACAGACTCTCTCCCTCTCGTCTCCTCCCTTCCTCTCCTCTCTTTCTCTCACCACACTGATGGGATTAGAAGATGAGGGTTGGCATCCAAAGAAAGTGGCCGTGTTGCAGGCAAAACGCTTCATGCAGCACACACGCATACAGAAACATACACACCTTACTTTTTACGAATGAATTCAATTGTAGCAACAGAAATATATTCCGTTTTTAAATTATAATTCTTCTGTAAAGGCAATCACCTTTGTTGACAATCATTTAATTCCGGTGTTGTCATCCTGCTTGTTTTTTTTGTTTTGTTTTTTTTTTTTAG
>JAOWBC010001868.1:13272777-13285098 GCA_028566105.1 Hypoplectrus providencianus | reverse complement strand
AATCACCTTTGTTGACAATCATTTAATTCCGGTGTTGTCATCCTGCTTGTTTTTTTTGTTTTGTTTTTTTTTTTTAGTTTTTCTGGCTATTGTCAATGTTACGGTAAATTTTGTCATGCCAACACCCGCATCCAGATGATGACATGTGTACGTAGGCTTCTGTGTAGGGTATATACTGTATATAAAAAGAAAATGGGATGACTGCATTAGTGTTGGCTCATTAATTTAAATCGTCCCTTGACTGGGATTGTTGGGAGGTTTGGGCCGACAGCCGCCCTGTAGATTGAGAATGTTGTTTATATAGGAGTTATTTTCCTGTCTAGAGTTATTTTCTCTCGGTTGGGATGAGCACAGGTGTAGACAAGAAAAGGGCAGGTGTGTGTATATTTGTCATACAGTAAGCCTGTGGCTGTGTGTGTGTGCGTATGTGTGTAAAATGATTATGGACCTTGGAGTGAGTGTGTTTTTATGTGCGTGTATGCACGGACCAGTCCCATGAGACCACACGTTCATTATTTCATCAGTTCATGTTTTTATGGTGTGCTCCTATTCCTGTGACAATGTTTTTTTGTTCTTTTAGTTTTTACTTACCACCTGCCTCTTTTTGTGTTTGATACTTTCATCTCCAGCTTATTTCTCTTCATCCCCAGTGAAAAAAAGTAAACTTTAGCTGCTTCTTTTGACCTTTTTCTATCCAGATTTTTAGCCATTGGGACCAGTACAACACATCAAACTTGGCACTGAAATGTGAAGCTGGGAACATCACAAACTATTTAACCACTAAAACATTTTGACATCCTGCTTCAGAAATGGTTCTTGGTGCGACTGCATAATAGTCACACTAGAAAAAATTGATATACATTTAGAAAGTAACAAACACTCTGGCATTCTTGAGGTGCCATTTAAACACTAAAAGATATTTAAAAGAGGAATCAAAAATACATTTTTTGCCTCTTACCTGCTGTTAATCAGTCTGGACTGTTTCGGTGTGATCTGCTCTGTATTTTCATGAGGAAGCTGTACTCGAAAGAAAATAGTTCCTACATGAGAGTTAACTTGACAGGGTCATGATTCTGGAAAGAGACGGTGCAACATTTCAAAACTCAGCAGCAAAGTGCCATATAGTTCCAGAGAGGAGGCAGACATGTCGTGGCCGTTGTCTCAAAAACTCAACAACTCCCACTGAAACATTCTGGTCTGATTAAAAAGCCCTGATGGTCATGAGAGAAACATGTATTTTTGCCTTTAGTTGAACTGTCCCTTTCAATATGTGAGGCTTCTTCACTCAGAGGAGACTCGAGTTTTATCCTACAAATTGGGGAGAGATACTGATGTTTAATTTAAGTTTGGAGGCGGACAAAAAGCACATTTTGGTCTACGATCCATCATTTTTTTTTTTTTCCTGTTTTTCTTGTATTTTCCGACTTTGTGTCAGATTTGTTTGTATTTTATTCTGGGTTTGTTCGTATGGGAGCGGTGGGTGAGATCATTATGCAATTTGTTCAACTTTTTAGTCCCAGTTTTAACCCTGAGTTGTTTTTAAGGCAAAAGAGACCAATCATCTTTGTTTTCTTTTTTTTTTACTCTCCAAACACAGTATATTTGTAATGTTGCCTATCCATGTAAAATTATGATGTACCATTCATACCTGCCTTGGCTCTGAGAAATTGCTTTTTTCAGTAAAGTATGTAACTGGTAATACTGTTGTTTTTATAAATAAAGATCTTTTCTTAGACAAGACTTGGCAGCATGTGATTGATGTGGCTGTGGGGTGAGGAAGGACTGCTGTATCATGTAGATAAACATGTCTAATTAAAGAGAGGCCGTCTGTCCGGCTGTGTCATCTCATCCCCTCGCTCATGTTAAGGCCAATGGCAAACACACAAACCTGACACTATGTCTGGTATTCACTCTCTAACATCAAGGTGCTTCTTTTTGGATGCTCTGATTAGCCATATTTGTTATCTGTGAAGTCATGTGTTACGAGGCCTTTTTTAAACTCACTGCAATAAGAATAAGTCTCCTAATTCCAGGCTGTCGTCGTGTCTGATTCACTCTCGAGCCACGTTCACCTCAGCTCAGTTAAGGACTTGAAGTTAAGTGTTGACGTTCTCAGCTTTGCTTTTGTCTCCGGTTACACATGCTTACAGGGAATAGCTGCTGTGTATGTTTTTCAGTGTGTGTGAATCTTCCAGGCTCCAGACATGTCGCAGGAACACACAAGGGTTGTATGAGGACGTGAAAGTGTCTCGGCGTTTCCAGTATGCAGCACATCTGAAATTCACCCCCCACAGACGGAGGGGAAGCAGCTGCTGGATCACGAGGGCAGTAAGTGCAATTCAGAGTGTGAAAGTTTGATATTAGTCAGGTTTATGATGTGTGTGTGTGTGTGTGTCTGCTTGTGACCCGCCCAGAGTCACACAATTTAACTGAGTGCCTTTAAATGTTGATAAAGAACATTTTCACACAGTAGAACTAGTGCCTAAAACAATACAGCCAAGTTTATATTCTGCAGTCAAGCTTTCATGTGGAAGGTATTGGACGTTAGAATTGAATTTTATTAAATTATGTTAACATGAAGTTTTATAATGTACTCTTATTATTAGTAGAGCTCATTTTCTTCTTGAATCAAATGTTCGTCAAAGTGCTTTGCAAAGAATTGACAAAAGCAATAATTTCCAGTTAATTAATACTGTTTTCCAATTAAAATGCACAAAAGTCAACATCACTGTCGAAAGAATGATAAAAAACATAAAATGGCAGACTGAATGAAGGTTTTTGGTTTAAGTTTAAATATATCAGTATTTTTAGCCGTTTCAGTGATGTAAAGCATAACGACAACAAGCAGCATCACCAGATGTTTTTGTCGCAGTAATCTGTGGTAGAAAAGTGTTCAGATCTCTTCAGTAAAAGTACTAATCAACACAGTGAATTACTCCACAACAAAATCTTGTCATTAAAAATGACTTCTTTAAAAGTAAATAAGTATTAGAAACAACATGTATTAAAAGTATCAGTTATTGCTTACATATATAATTAGCTATTACATAATGCAATTATGTCACCAGCATTTTATTTTGTAAAGATAGGGCTCATTTTATGTACTTAATATTAATACTTATCATTATCCTTACTTAAAACAAAAACACAATTTAATTTATAACGGTAAATAATATACCCAGAACAATCTACAAAAAACGGCACAAAATTAATTAAATTCAATTTATATCGCTATACACAAAAATAACAAACAAAAAACGCCAAGTCTACTTACAAAGAGGCAATACAGTTTGAAACATGAAACTTAATTAGTGTTTAATCAATCACCATTTCATAAAAATTGATAAAAAATCAAAATGTTTTTGTTTACAGCAAAATAACATAAAATTTAAATAAAATAAAGTTAAAAAAAAATCTGTGTCCTGTATATACTGTATCCAAATATGTAATTCACCACAGCTGTTGGGTCCTGGAAAAGCTTGAAAGTGCTTTAAGAGTTCTTGATTTTGACATTGGGAAGGTGTGGCTGCACCTGCCACTGAGTCGTATTATTAGAGTGGTAATAAACTGCACAAATGGTTTTGTCCTCTAGCTGCAACTGTATATCGAAACGACGAAATGTGTGTGTGACATGTGTGTGTAAGTCACTGAATGTGTGTAATGTTTGTCACTCTAATGCATGCACACACCCTTCCTATAAATCTGAGACGACCGAACGCTGCAGATTCTCCCTCCCTCCCTCCCGGTGTCCTGTCATTCGGTGTCATATCTATTTCGAGCTCCCCCGCTGTACTTTATTTCCTCTCAATTTCTCTCTCAACTCAAATAGAGGCAGCAGCATTCAGGTCCAGCACAGGAGAGCTGGGGAACAGCAGGGAGGATCAGACCAAAGGATTATACCGCGAGGAATGATTGCTGGGAGAAATTAGCACCGGATTCACCCCAGCGAGCCAGAGTCCACTTTGAGGACAGCACCGTGCGTGGGAAACCCCACCGCTGGGAGATTATGTGAGGCCTGAAGGTTCCTCCCATGATCCCTGGAGCAGGGGAGTGAGTGCAAACAGATCAGTGTAGGAGCACAGGAGCGGCTCAGGCCCGACTCATGGGTTTACTCACAGTCCCCAGTCCGTCCTCTTCAAACTCCGATGACGAGGACGGAGACCGCACTCCTGCCCCGGACTCCTCCCGCCGCACCACCCACACCCGGAAGCAGAGCGGGCTCAGCGGCTTGGGCTACGGCTTCATGGTGGCCTGGGACCACCTGAGGCCCTTCATCCCCTTCTTCCTCATCAGCTTCATGGTCGTGGTCCTTGTCTACCTGATGCAGGCTATCATCTTTGGGGGGCCCTTCAAGGACCCGCACTTCTTTGTTAAGTTCAACGAGCGCTGGCCCCGGCCCGCTCCAGAGCGGCAGGATGCTCCGACGCCTACCAAGCTTTTCAGTCCGATCCCCTACTCGTCCTTTGAGCAATTCCTTGTTGAACTGAACCGAGACAACGAGACGGTGTGAACAGTTGGAGGAAATGTTTCTTAACTTTGTGGATATGAGGATAAAGGACTCACCGGGGACTTAACCAGGTCCTGGTGCTAAAACAGGCACACAGACTGATACTTTGACTGTATGCATGGGTAATTTATTGCTGGTTGGATGTGAGCTACCTGTCCCTTTTACTCGGGATGCACCTCTATTTTGGCCAAACATCATCACTGATATCGGCCGGTATGTGCCTTGTTCGCCCATTGGTCCATGGCAAATAGATGGAAGTCACTCATGGCAGAGGCTGTTTTTTATCTGAGGTGCTGCAGAAATCTTGTGCTGGCTAAATGTTGTGCTGGAAATTTGCTTGGACACAAAAAAGTCCTTTAAATAGTTCAGATGTTTGTTTGTTTTTTATCAAAAGTGTCAACAACAAACACATTAACTTATTGGTGCATCTCTTACTCCAGATAGTTGCATGTTACGTTCTGGAAAATAACGTGTATGAGTGGAAGTATCTTCCAGCCATGTGCAGCTGCATGCACTTGTCAAATGAAGGACAACATACCTGAGTCAGTCAGTGTGCTCCGGCCTGTTTCTCCTTGTGAAATGTGTCACGCCGGGTCATGAAAGAGCAAATGCAATTTGACAGTGCTGCAATTTGTCAATGTAGTTTGTCTCTTTAGTAACTTCTTTGGACAGGGATTTTGGAAACAGTTTGTACTGAAAAGGCACCTTATTTTAAAACGTGCCTGATATCTACATTCAAGCACCAGTGCCATCATCAATTTGAAATCTGTTTATCATTTGTTTTGCTGTCAGGAACCTTGGACTTTGACGCTAGAGAGAACAGTCTTCTCATGAAGCTAATGAAGTTTGTGGTGGATTGAACTGCAACAATAAGTTGATTCATTTAGTAGTCTATCGACAGAAAATAAAACTGCAACAACTTTGTTATCAAATAATCGTCAAGTCATTTTTTTTTTAAAGAGAGCCAAATATTTGCTGTTTTTTAATGGTTCTAACACATGTAAATATGATGCTTCTCTTTGTCCGACATGATAATAATCTGAAAACAGATAAAACACAGCAGCACCTTGGACTCTGGGAATTTACCCAGTGGGAAATTTCCAGAGCTTCATGCTCTTTTTAATATCTTTCCTCCATGTCTCAGCAAGCAAACGGAGGCAAATGTTTGAAGATGCAGATGAACTTTCAAGGTCATTATGCATGAAGAAGTGTAGATTTTGCTCCTTATATGCTGCTGTACAGGCAAACTTTGTTGTGCTGTGCTAAGCCATTTGCCATTGTTTATAAGTTCACAAACACACAACATACTGTTCGGTTCGTTAAGATGCCTGTAACCTTAGATAATTATGTACCTTTACACTGATGCTTATAACATTTGGCAGGAGTTGATAGGCAGAGTGGTTGCTGGGTACAAGACAACGTATAGCTGGATAAAAATAACAACTTGTTAATTTGTTTATTCATATTACGCAGGGACAGGGTGTCCAAGGTCGGTCATTAAAATTGTTTACCCCAAATAGGATCTTATCCAGACTGTGTCAGAGTTGGGTGGCAACAATTAACACAGGATAATGTTTTATTGTGTCACTGTATGGAGTGTCCTCAGGCTCAGTCATGTACCAATGATAGGATTTCACCATTCCTCTGGATATGCAACTGGACATACAGAAAAAAAAATATTTTTCTGAAATGCGTTTTTTTTTTTTTTTCTAAACAGATGCTGTGGCCATGATACCAATGTTTTAAAATGTGCAAAATGTTTTAATCAAAGTTATTTTATTGATTTTATTAAAAAACAAACAAGCAAAAACTTTCTAGTCTATTAATGAGTCAGTAGAGGTGATGAAACTAACAACTGAAGTTTTAAAGGAAATCTCGGAGGTAAAAAATCTAAATTGCAGTGCAGTTGAAGTGAATAAGTGAAAATTAAAACACTCAAGTAAAGTACAAGCATCTATCTCTTTGGATTTTAGTAAATGTATGTAACTTAGTTACTTTAAACAAGTGTATATAATCGATTAGCTGCAAAAATGTAGGTAAAAATAAGAGTGAATCTTTTCAAAGCGAAATATGAAGTGTGTGGAGTGAACTTTCTTGTGTTTAACGTTGTCTCATTACTCTTTGGCTGCTACAGTTCCTTTGCTTGCCGGTAGAGGGCGACAGAGAGAACGCCGTGCCCGTTTGATGACCACGCTGACCTGTAGATAACCTCTCTAAAACAAGAAGACCCACAGAGAAATAAAACTATATCCTGTGATTTGATCTCGCTTTAATATATTTTTATTTTAAAAACAAGCTGATGTCATTTCTCCAACTTGGGGACGGATTTATGTGGAGTTTTGAGACGGTGAGTGAATAGGTTGTCTGTCACCTGCCCGCGTTTATGTATAACAGCGCTAAATCCAACCGGAAGAACGTGGTCCAAGCTGCTCGGAAGTAAGTTAAAGTCAATAATTTATTTAGTAATTGTGACTATGTTCATGAACAGGCGATTTATTTTGACTAGTTTACAACTCCTTACTCCCCGCGGTCTGGTCGGGTTGTGCACAGCTAGCTGTCAGCGGTGATGCTAACAGGTCCAGCAGGTGTGCAGATTAGCTTTATATTGTCATGCATGCATTTCTTTATTTACCCATTGTAAAAGCTTTACGGAGGAAGATCACATAAATTGCAGTGAAGTTAATGCCTTTTAACAACTGTTTTTCAGAATCGTACTTGTATGTAGGGCTTCAAATTTATTTTGAGAACTCATCATTGTATTAAATGCAAAACTAGTCCAAGATGTTACACAGTGCATTTTCACATAGTGCCTCAAAATCGAAATTGCAATTAATTGACATATCGCAGACTTTACAAAAGTCTGTTCCCCTAGCATTTTGTATATAGAAAAATATACAATAACAGTATATATTTAGTATATATTCAGTTGTAAATAAAACGACAACAACATTATGCAAATAAAAAATATAATTTAAAGGATTAAAACTCTTAAAAGGATTGAACATTTGGTAGTGATGGCCAGAACGATGTTTGTTCAAAAAAACTCGGTGAATAAGGCTAAGTATTGTCAATAGGTATGATCACTGAAATAGTTGTAGAGCTTTAAAGAGAGCCTTTTTTTGATGCAGACATTTTGATGTCATCTGAGCAGCACAACAAGATTTAGCCCTTTTAAATCCTTTTATGGGCTGCATGTTTGGTCACTACCATAAACACTTGTTGTCATGATCATCATCCTCTTGCCTCTCCTCTCTGTGCCTCCTCTGAAGTGGATGGAGAGATGTGGTGCTACCAGAAACCGGGGTTTGAAGCCCTCCTCCTTGCTGAGCTGCAGAGACAGCAGCAGCGCAGCCAGTTCTGTGACACTCTGCTCAACACAGAAGGTAGAAACGATCCAATCAGACACTTTAAACACATCACACTGTCATATCAGAAGTATTTTTTTAGCTGTAGGAGGTTTGCATTAAAACAGCATGTAAATTATTCACATTTTCACATCCATTTTTTCTTGTCTCCTCCTCTGCAGGTCTGTCAGTGCCAGCACACAGTTGCATTCTCTCTGCCATCAGCCCAAACATCTCCTCCGCTCTGTCCTCCGCGCCGCCGCCCCCTGCAGGACAGAGCCGCCTCTTGGAGTTTCGTGCTCTCGGCGCCTGCACCCTGCTCCACATGGTCACGCTGCTGTACTGTGGGGAGATGGCAGGGGAGGGAGAGAAGGAGAAACAGGAGGCTATTTCTGCTGCAGCCAAGCTGGGCATCCACGGGCTGGTGGAGGTCACAAAAAGAGACAGAAGGAGCAGAAACAGGGAGGGAGAATGCCGGCACGCCGATGTAGGAGTGCAGACGGAGCCGCTGACGTCTGAGGAGAATGAAGGCAGCCGGGGCAGGTGGAGGAGAGAAGTGAGGGATGGGAGCACCCTTCTGTGGAAAGAGATGCTGTCAGAGGGGGAAAAGGACACATGGACTCAGACAGAGGAGGAGCAGGTAGATACGGCCTCCTCTTCTCACCCAGCAGCCTCCTATGACACTATCGATATGTCGGCTCTGCAGAGCTTAGGACAGACAGACTCCAATCTGGTTCCCTCTCAGATTCCCTACATCCCCGTATCCCTCGTCTATCCACCAGACACCCAAACACCTCAACCCTCTTGTGCTCTTGTTGACTCTCTGCAAGGATCCACAGTTGCTGGACAAACATCTGTCCTTCCTTTCCCGGGCCCGGCTGCTTCGGCGCCTCAGAGCTGGTGGGCCGAGCCTCAGGGAGCAGCCAGAAGGATTGAAGCAGCTGAAGAATGGGAGGACGAGCAGTTCGAACAGTTCCAAGGCAACATCCCGGGATACATTAAGTACTTCCTGAACCCGGAGAAGGAGGAGGGACAATGCAGGGGCCGTCCAAGGCGGAGGCGTGGAGCAGGAGCGGGAAGTGCCAGGAGAGCCGGAATGGGTGAGAGAAGAGCCAGGAGGCCACGGGCGAGAGCCGCAGGGAGGGGAAGAGGAGGGCTGATGCAGACGGTGGACGTGCAGGATGTCGCGGTGAGCAAGCTGCAGATGTTGTTCCTGCAGAGGTGCGGGCTGAGATCCTCCAGGACGGGTCAGGGCGGAGGAGCTGCAGGCAGGAAGTTGTACCTGCAGCCCAGAGAAGCTCTGAGGCCCAAAAAAAGCCGGCGGAGAAGAGGGCGGGGCAAAGTGTGGGAGGTTGGTGAAAGCAGAAACAGTGACACACAGCATGCAGGGAGGAGGACCGCCATGCAGTTTTACCAGGTAAGTGGGAGTTATTTCATTGGTTAAAGAATCTCTTATTGGTTGTTTAAGAATCACTGGCAGAGGTCTGACCAATCATGTCGCCTTAAGAAGATAACAACTCTGCTCATTGATTGCTACTTAACTTTGTGTATATTCATTATATAAAAGTAAAAACTTACCATCCCACATGCTGATTCCCTTGCACATCTGCACTCTGTATCATATTCTAACTAAAACTTTCTGCCCATCTCAGGAAGGTGTTCCTGTTGGCAGGTCAGGAGCCAAACCAACAACATCCGCCTCCTTTTATTCCCCTCAGTTGGGATTCTGCACCGTTCAAACCTCGTCTCCCTTCAGCCCCCCCTTCCAGTTTTCTCCATCACCTGCAGCCTCCTGCATGTCCTCAGCAGCATCCCTCCTCCACAGCACCCCCCTCCCTCCTCCTCCGGCTCCTCCGTCTCACGAGGAGCAGCCAGAGCACATTGATCGGCTGCTGGAGGAAGTGATGATGGGGCTGGACATCTTACCAAACCAAAATGGTGCTCCACGTTCTCCGCCAACCTGCAGCAGCACCCAAAGCAAGCAGCAAGGCAGCAGCAGAGCTTTCACTGGGTCGCACCAGGTTGTTGCAGTAGAAAGAGGAGGTGGCAGCTCCACCTCCTCAAACAGTGGGGCTCCCGTCCTGCAGCAGCAGCAGGGGGAGGGAGAGCTTAATGACATGCTCAACCAGTTTCTCCAGTCGTTTGAGCGGCACATTGAGAACTGTACTGACAGGGAAGAGGGGACTGCCAAGACCCCCCATCCTCCTCATCGGCAGCACACACACACAGCGCAGCAGAGGGATGAAGCTGAACTCCAGCAGAGACGGCCACACAAGGCTGCCGCTCCCCCCAAACCTGCAGAGAAAGCCCGGGGCCCGGCCAGGCGGCGGAGGAGAAAGAACGAGTATCTGTTCTCGCTGGAGAAAAAGAGGGTGAAGGTGAGGAAGCCAAAGTCCTCGAGCCGTGAGAAGAGAAACATTGTTGATGAGCTCGTGGACAGGCAGCTAAAGCAGATGCCTGTGGTGAAACTGGAGAGGAGTGGCCCGCTGCCAGCCAGAGTTACAGTGCAAGAGCACAGCTGTCTGCAAGCCAAGGTAACAAACTACGCTGCACTCATGCTGCTGATGTGGTCTGCTGTCACCACGAGCCACGTCGGAGTCGCATACCTCGTGTTAACACGGGGCTGGATTTGGACTGGAGGGAGGAAGAGAGTGTTTCAAATGTTTTGTTTGTGTGTTTGTATTTGCAGAAACCTTCAAAAGCAACAAGCAGTTCGTCTTCAGTGACATGCTGCTCCTCTGAAAAGGCTCAGACAGTCTCATGGGAAATAAAGACGTACCCGATCAGGAGCAGGTTCAGACAAGCACAAATCATGGTGAGCACTGACTCTTTTTTTTTAAATAAAAATCTAAGATGTATATGGGCAAATATGTTCTACAAACATCGGTTCTTTGATTTAACTGCTACACTGGGGTTTTTTTTGTTTTGTTTTACAGGACAGTAGGCCCTTTCTTGAGGAGCCACTCCTACACACGAGGCCGCCCTCAGCAGACCTACCAAGTCACACCAGGAACAACACGCAGCTTCTCCCTAACGATGAGAGCCCAGCAGCTCCAGGTCAGCCGCAGCCTGTGGAGCCCTGTGGCCCCAACCAACTGCAGAAAAATCAAGAGAGACATGAAGACAAGACGGTTCAGCCGCAGGAAGAGACAGAGGGACCTGAAAGGAGGGGAGAGAAAAGGAGGACAGAGTCAGAGAAGGCGACAAGCGATAATGCCGCAGTGACCAAGAGGGTCTGTTTTGAGCAAACAGTACAGTCGACCTCTGACAGGCTCGGCTCTGAATCTGCACCAACCAGAGATTATTTACACACACAACCACAGAACGAAGAACCAGCATGGAGCGAATTCAGACTCCGACTGACCGAGGGACGTGTTGTGGATGAAGACACGGAGAGGAGCGATGACGAGATGATCAACGTGGACAGACTGACTCCACCCGGTGGCGTTTCGCCCTGTTCAACAACAGGCGCCACACCGGGGTCGATGGGAAGCTGCGAAGAGAACAAAGAGGAGGACATTGATGTGATTGGCGGCTCCAGTCCCGCCCCCGATCCAGTGGTCATTGACTGGACAGAGTCGTCAGAAGGGGAGGAAGAGGACGAGGACATTGATGTTATCGGAGAGAAGACCGAAGACTTTTCATTGATGGAGTTCGCTGCCGTGAGTAAAGGTGAGCATGGCAACAGAAAATATCAGACCGAGATGCTCCAGCGTTAGCACATCTGAGGTCCAGCCCAGTTTTAATTCCTGCTCGTCTTCAGTTCATTTTATTTCCCACTTTCCCAGGAAACGTCCCTGAATCTGTTTCATTAGCTTAAGTTAAAGGGCCGTTACAGGAAGTCAAGCGGTTCCCCCTGTTTTTATTGTGTTCACTTCCATGTTCACGCACACTGACAATCACGAGATGGATTTCTGTTCTCCTCTTCCAAAAGGTTGTCTGCTGTTTCTTTGGATTGAAAGACAGAAAGAAAAGTGATGCATCAAAATGCATGAAGACACTTTATGAGCAGCGTGACTGTAGTTTATATGCGGCTATTGAGTTTCAGCTCTGAGGTTCAGTGTCCAGATAATTTTTTATTTTTTTGTACTTGAAGCTATGTAGTCATTGTTTTTAAGGGTTGTTACTGTTAAGTTCAGCAATTTGTGATTGTTGAGCAGAAATATTAAGTTTGTTTTAACTGCCAAATGTTGAAATAACACTAACGAAAAGGTTCAGGAAGGGATTTACTGTAAAACATACAACCAGAAAAAATCAGGTTAATGAACCGTCAAAGCAATTAAGAGTTTTATAAGTTGTTGTTCTAACTAACTAGACTATGACTGTTTTAGTTGTAAATATTATTAAAAATGTTCTCTTGGGTTCTGCCACAGTTTGTAAATGTTCCAGGAATACTTGTGTCTTCCTCGTTTTACTCTCAGGTTATGTTTGATTATGTTCCTCGTGGCACTTTTGAGTCTCAGACTCTGA
>JAOWBC010001868.1:13221556-13238991 GCA_028566105.1 Hypoplectrus providencianus | reverse complement strand
AAGATTAACATGTCTAAGGTTGATATTTCCAACACTCAGCAACTCACACAAAAACAATCTAGACTGAAAAATTGATTTGATTTGAAAATTGGGAATGATGTGGGAATGCCAGACTTTGTGAGTTTGTGTCCAAGGAGAGGAGTGTCAAAATTAGCATGGAGGAACCTAGCCGTCCCTAAAAAAAAAAACAGTTTTCTTGATCCATAATTACATTAATTGAATGAAGATGTCTAAAAGTGCTTTATCCTAGAAAAAAATGTCTAAACTTTGTTATAAGATAAGATTTTGTCATAAGACTGGAGTTTATCAAAAATAATACTTGTCAAAGACAGAGTAGCCTACCCTGTAGTTCTCAAAGGCCTCAGTAATGGGGATGACATTGTGGGTCTTATGGTCCCGGGACATGCCGCACACCAGACAGATGGGGAGCTGGTCGTCCTCACAGTACAGCTTCAGCTTCTCCTCATGCTCCTCGCACATATCCATTCCCAGGCGCGGCCAGTGCCCGATGGACGAGGCCACGCTGCTCATGCTGGACCCGGGCTCCCGCTCCTCCGGCTCTTCCAGTGCTCCTTCCGAGTCCCACCCGGATATCCCCGCGGCCGTGTCCATAGCCCGGGCTCTCCGCACACTGTCCACGACGTTGCAGAGGAGCGAGTTGGGTCGCAGTTTACGGGCGCACGACTTCCTGCACTTCGGACAACTCGACAGCTCGTCCGCCTTGGCTTCCCAGCACTGGATGATGCACACCTGGCAGAAGTGGTGTCCGCACTCGAGGATCACCGGGTCGCGGAACAGCTCCAAGCACACGGGACAGGTGAGCTCCGACTGCAGCTCCTCAATCGCGTTGGCGTCCGCCATTCTCGACAGCGTACATAGTCCTGAAAAACAGACGTGTGATGGCAGCACAGTGAAAAAGTTAGAGTGCTCTTCCGTTCAGACAGAGAGGGAGTGGTCTGAGGCTGACAGCACAGCAGATGTTTTCACGGAAGAGACTGAAGGCGTGCAGCGACAGGCTCAGAGCAGCCCTGCAGCCGGAGCCGCTCCAATGCAGGGCGCGCGCTCACCAGGAGCCAGTCTGCTTAAGTTAGCAAGAGGGAACCACAGCGAAAACAACCACATCTTAACTGAGTTAATGATTTTATCGCATATTCCATTGTGGAGGAAATATAAATACAATTTCCTCATAAATCACCAGTATAAAGACTACAGAGCCTAATGGATTCGATAAATTAGGTCAAACTTTTACTGGTGGATTTGGGAATAATTAAAGCAATTACAACAACTCGGATAAACTGAAGGAAAGACAGTAAAACCTATGTGGGGCCTCATGTTTTTGTTTTACATAAAGTAGAATTGCTATAAAAAAAAGTCAATGCTTTTTATAAAAATATTAACCATATCATTGATGTTGATCTTTAAATTTAATTTGATTTAATTAATTATTCATTTTGACTGCATTTTTCAATTGCTTAATGGTCGTACATCTTAAAAACATAGTGAGTTTTATGTAGAAACAAAAAATACAGCAGAGTTAAAACATGTCTGTTTTAATGTATTTTTCTTAATCATATTTTGTTATTGTTGGTTTTGTTTATTTATATTTTTTACATTTATGGAACAATCAACCAAGCTGGTGTTGGGATTTTAATATGTAAAGTACACAATACGATCAAACCTTTTACCAAATGTTTATATTTTGTTATATACTAAAGAGAAAATCATTTAAAAAGTGTAAACAGATTATTTGTTATACCTCTTCACATCATATCACAATAATTGATTTTGCTTCAGAGTGATGCTGTAGAGCAGAAACCTATTTCAACAGGTGAGTGAGTCAGATGCTAAACACACCCCACAGCCTCTGAGTCAGCAACACAAAACAAAGAAAAAGAAGAAGGGAAACTAGCTGACACAGAGTAGTAAGGGTGAAAAAGAGTAGGAGGAAGGGTATTGTTTTATTTTCTAAGCTTTTTGGAAAGCAGCGGAGCATGTTTTATCTTTATTTTTTGTAAGTAATAAGTCTTTTTTTCAGTTCTCCCTTGACAGGTTATATAAAAACAGATATATTTTTATCTGAAATTTAGCTTTCATTTGCACAAGGGGTCATAAAGGAGAATGGTGCATTTAACATGTAGGTCTGAGGGTTTTATATTCCTCATCATTATCAAACTGGTAGTTAATGTCCTCTTTATGACACTGAAAAACATCTGACCACGTAAACATCAGATTCGACACTCCGCCCCAAATTCTTTTGTTACTAAGTTTGAGTCAGCAATTTTCCTCTGTGTGGAAAATGAAAACTACAGTCATTCAGGTCACCCAAAGGTTACGACTCATCACCAGTGACTGTTAATTCAGCGTTATTACTCATAGTCTAACCGTTATTAGCTTCCGTCCTGAACAGTCCGCCTGCTGCAATTGTCATGACTGGGAGTGCTCACTAGATGGCCTTAATTAACCCTCAACTCCAAGATTCATACAGTCTGTGCTGGTTTTAACAGCCATCCTATCCTGTTATTTCTCCTCAGGCAACACATTTACCACCAAATCCTCAGACCCTGGTCATAATTTCTGCATTGCATATGCTAATACAAAAATTTCCATGCGATTAATTTATAAGTGTGTCCAGAAAAATCAGGATTTCAGGAAAATTTTCCCACATGTAAGGGGCTTAAAAATGATCAGACGACTACCTTATATTTTGTCTAATATGTTTACATTCTCACAAATCTTTCAAATATTTTAAAAAGTAAAAATACATCTACAATTTAAATCAAGTGTCAGCTTAGGTTGTCTGCCATAAGCAGTCATAAATTGCCTTTTGTCCAGTTTTAAGGCACATTTATACAAAGCATGTTCTGATCCTGGTCATTCTGAACATTATATATTTTAACTGGATGAAGAATTTTTGTCGTGGAATGTCTGGATCTTAATTTCTCCGGGACTAACACAGAGAAAAACAGATTTCTGACATAGAATGGTTTTATTCAGATGTCTATTTATTTTGGAGAGGAGAACTCTCCAAATAATTTGAGGAATGTTAACTGAGAGAGTTGGCAAAGGCAATAACTGATAACTTGATGCCTTTTTCTCAATGAAAGACCTCGATCAAAAAAAAAAAGACATGCATTTAAGAACAATTCTTCCCACTGATCCCAAAACTACCACTACTTTTATGTCATGTCCTGTGGTTATGACTTGGCTGAGCAATGTATTCCTGCATACTGTAAAAATCTGATTTATGACAAATTGGACACAGTGACTGAGAATTCCCTCAAACGTATAAGTTACATAATGAAACAAAGAAGTCACCGCTGACTATTGGGGAAAAAAAACAGTTAGGAAATAGTGGAAGTACTGTATGGGGCATTTACATTTATTAGAAACTATTTCTGGTTCCTGGAATTGGGTAATTTTAGATGCAATAGTGTGCCTGCACAGAAACCAGACACAGACAAAAGATGAAACTTGCGGACTCTGCAGAAAGTGATGTGTGATACCAATCAACAAGTTATTGCCCAAAATAGCTGAGGATGCATTTAACAACTGAAAGCCATAGTTTAGGGCAGCACTGTGTAAATACAAGAAACAAACAGCACTTTGAGTATCACATGCATCTCACTGCAGTCCACACGGAGCAGGTCTCCTATGATGCTTCTAAAGTGTGAGAAAGCTAGGGACAGACAGACACGCTTCAGGGAAATGCTGCAACTCCTCAAGAGGTCTGTAGTCTCTGCAGCTATAAAACCTGGTCCTGCAGGGCCTGTATACAAGACAACAAACAGTCAGCAACAGAAACTGCACTGTCAGTTCCTGCAGCAGATAACAAAGCTTTCTCAGTCAGATACCAGCACTTTGTCATGTGTGTTGCCAACCTGCTTCAGTTTTGGACATGTTGGGGACACCGTGTCATTTTCTGCTGGTCACATGCATAGTGGCGTTTCAAGACACAAAACTTCTGTTTATAGGAAACAGTTGACTCACGGCGATTCAAACACTTGACTAAGTTGAGGGTAAAGGAAGGTTTGATGTGAAAACATGCAGTTACACTTAATGACAGAATGTAGCCACACAGGTTGACTGCAAGTAACAACATAACTCTGGGTTTCACACAGGACAGGAAAATTTGTCTCCTGGATCAAAGTTCAGTATCTGTCTTTTTTCTTTAAGACAGCCTGAGTCCATCACTGCTAGCATTTGCCTGGAAGATATCTAAGACATAAGCTATTCTAGTCAAGAAAAAGTTCAGGGTCAGTCTTGATTGTTCGTTCAGTATTGTTCCTGTCACAACCACAAAATCATTTAAGACTTGAAACTAGATGTTCTCCACCTCAGCTGACCAATAAAGAGGGATATCCCGAGCCATGGTTTCCCAGAAGGTAGCATGCCGACGGTCAACAGGGGAAGTTTGATGGGAAGACTGAGTGGGTCATTCTCACCCACAGAGTTCCTGCTCACAGTATATAACGGAGGGAACCTCAGTGACAGCCCTCACACATACTCTATGCTGAATGGACACAAAGGAACTCTAGGTTTCTGCAGCTGTGTCTGAGAGGAAGTCTCTCAACAAAGTCATCCCTTGCAGAAGGACGTAAATATAGCTGACCTGCTGCTCTGCTGTGCAGTATGTCTCAGAGGAAGATGCTGCAATTTTCTACAGGAGTTCTACTTCTTCTTCTACCCTGGTTTGGTGGCCTGGTCCTTGGAGAGATCAGCAATGACTTCTGCCAGTGCCTTGATTTCTTCTACAGTCAAACTCCTCCACAGGGTATCAATGCAGCAGGATACCAGCCAATATGCCAGCGCTACAAAAACCAGTACCACTTTGCCAGCCTGTATCACCGCCAGCATCGTATACCGTTGTACTCCGCGTACGTGCTCAGTCCTGCAGATGGGAAACGACCCAATTCTACTTGGATGTATGAACCACAGGTGGGTCAGTTTTGTTTTAAACCCTAAATGTACTCTGCTCAGTGTTACTGTGTCTGTATGGTGTGTTAAGAGATGCTGGGATAACATTAGACTCTCTGTATAACAGTAGTAGTCATTTATTTTACAACACTGATTCCCAAAAGTTGGTACTGTGTGGGAAGGTTGTCTAAATAAAACACTTCTCTGTATCATGCAGTTCAGTTCAATAGCTCCACAAACTATATTCTGTTGAATGCCATCATTCAACCCTTTCAGCATAAACTGAACATTGCAACCTTCATGATGGCAGGGTTTATTCCAGGAATTAGAATAATATTAATGAACTTGAATCTGAATGTACACTGTAATTAAATAAATCTACAGGGGAAAACAGTGTCCTTACAGGCAGAGTAATGCATATCGTTATTTTAAGATTTCTCCAATTCACAAAATTGATTTTTGATGTAAAAGATTTTTTTTTTAAACAGTGTAAATTTCTCTCTCCCTCTCTCTGTCTTTGTCATTAAGTTGGCATTTTCCCGTGCCAGCGCAGAAATGAAGCCTTTCCCCAAAAGTGGCCACGTGGACCAGAATGCGATTGAGAGCCAGGCGGTTGTTGAAGACTACAGAAACTCCAACTTCACCAAGGGCCATCTCAATCCCAGCATGCACCAGAAGACAAAAGAGAACCGTCAGGCCACCTTCACCCTGACAAACATCGTTCCTCAGCGGGCAGGTTCTAACTCCGGCCCCTGGAATGGTCTGGAGAATGAGGTGTTAAGAAAGTTTAAGGCTTTCTGCAATGGATCGATGTATGTGATCACCGGAGCCATGCCGTATGAGTCTGAATCCCGCTGGATCAATAACAGAGTGTCTGTTCCTGAGTACATGTGGTCCGCCTACTGCTGCCCATCCTACAGGTCCGACCTTCCTGCATCTGTGAAGAACTTTTTCCCCACATACGCTGCAGTGGGAAGAAACGACCGCAACAGCACAGAGGAGATTGTGCCAGTTAATGTCAAGGCGAGGGCCTCTGTGAGGGGCTACGATGTGAGGCGGATGTCTTTAGAGACTCTGGAGGGCATCCTGACACAAAGGCTGGCCATGCCCATCAGTCTGTTTTATGGGCAGTGCCAGTAGCAATGGTTGAATTAGATTGAGAATGGTTAGATTGAGAGGAATTCTGGTGTAAAATGTGTGTTTTCTGTCCAATAATAAGCATCTCTTTATCCAAGTCATGTTTCTGCTCTGCTGTGCAGGATATCTCAAGGGGAGATGCTGCAATTCTCAACAGGTGCTCTGCTTTTTCTTCTACTCTGGTTTGGTGGCCTGGTCCTTGGAGAGATTAGCAATGACTTCTCCTAGTGCCTCGATTTCTGCTATGCTGAAACTCCTCCAGAGTATCAGGGCGGAAGGATACCAGTGTGTGTGAAGATTTAGTGGCTTCTAGTGGTGAGGTTGAAAATTGCAACCAAATGAATGCTTTTCCTCTCAGGGCCCCAGATCACGATCGCACTGCGGTGACTTACTTTTTTTGGATTTGGATTCTCTGCTGAAATTAATCAAGTGCTTCATGATTAGGCTTCTTTGTGGTATTTACCTCTGTTGACAATGTTTGGTCGGAGCTGGGTCTTCCATTACCAGGGACAGGGGTAACAACACGTTAGCATGTTTCTTGACAATCAATAGTTGTCTTCATTTTTAATTCATGGTGTTTTAAGGGTTGTAATGTTGCATTAGAACAAAATATTCACTTGCAATTGGCATATTTTTGGTGACAGCCCCCTAATCCTCCACACTGCACCTTTAATGAGACTCCGTCATTTCATTCCCTTATTAGTGTTTCAATAAATCGTCTTGTCTTATGATGGCTGGAGAAATTGATTTTTCTGATGACTATAATCTTTCAAATTAATATTTTTCCTCTTCTGTCAATGTCATCTTGTAACATTTTTTCTCGCCTCCTTTTCCATTATTATTTTAAATAAAACAATGCTAAAAAGTGTGAAGAGCCCTCTGATTAATTTAAATATTTATTTCTTTATGATCAAAACACAAACATACAAAATACCAAGCTGTCAATTATACTGTCCGGAGAAAAAGAAAAACAGGGGCACCTGCTGCAACATGAGCGACCTATTGATAAAAAGACAGTAATGTACAATTAACCGATCATCATAAATAAGTACAAGCATTGTACATAAAAACGAAAACACCTTAAATGAATATGGCTGAAGAATGTTGGAGATTGATTTAATTTCTCCTACTAAAGAGAAACATCACGTACAACTGACTTCCTGTCAACTCTGGATAAATGCCTTCTTTTTTTACTCAACAAAATTCCTCCACATGTGTATCTGCTTCCTTATCTTTGTGATAATTTAGTTTCTTCATCCTTTCAGAGTGTGTAACGAAGGCAACTCCAAAATCACTGAGAATAAAATGAGTAACTACCAGTCACATTCATCACCTGAATTCTACCACATTCATTAAAAACCCGCTTTTTCTTTCCAGTTCTATCAGAGATTTGAGATTAACACTCTAAAAACACTGGTGGTTTTTCAGTTGCTCCACATCACTGAAGCCACTCCCACAGTTGGAGCACTGCAGAGTCGCCTTTTCGCTGTTGTGTATGAGTTGGTGTCTCTTTAGGTACTCCACACGGCTGAACCTCTTTCCGCATGCTTCACAGCCATATGGACGTTCACCTGTGTGGATCCGCTGGTGCCGTTCCAAGTTACCTAGACGGCTGAAGCTGCGTCCGCATTGAGGGCACCGGTGCGGCCTCTCGCCTGTGTGCACCAGATGATGCCGCTCCAGCGAGCGCGAGTGCGTGAAACGCTTCCCACAGATCTCGCAGCAGTGTGGCCTCTCAGCAGCACAGGCGCATTCGTGGTTCTTGAGAGCCCAAGCATGGCTGAATGTGTTGCCGCAGTGGGCACAGGGGAAGAGGCCTTCTTCGCCGCTGTTCTGTAAATGAGAGCCTCCTAGTGGACAGGGGTGCTCCTCCAGCTCAGCCTCTGAGGTGAAGCCCCCTCCGCACTGTGGGCAGAAGTGGAGCAGGTCCCCACTACCCTCCTCTTCCCCACCACTCTCACCCACACTCCCTGGGGCAGACAGGTGGGGCAGGTGCTCTACCTCCCCCTGCTCCATCACATCCTCCCCAGAAATGGATGCAGCAGAGTCGCCGTCTCTCATCTTCTTTGACCAGCCTAATCTCAGCTCCACTCCGGCCCTCGAGGTCTCCTTCGACCTGCTCTGCCCCACCTGCTCCTCTCTCTGCAGGGTGGGTGGCTCCAACTCTTCGTCCTGCTCCATTCCATCAAGACCAATGTACTTGGGGGCCAGGCTGCTGTTGCTGCCTCGCACTACTTTTGAGTTGGGGCTGACATGCTGCGAGGCCGTCATGGCAGCCTTTTCACGGCCTCTCTCAGCCCTCAGTGCAGACTCCAGACCCCTCAGCTCATCCATGGTCATGCCCCCCTCTGATGGCTCTGTTGAGCCCACCTCCCAGTCCTCCTCCTCCTCCTCCTCCTCCTCTCTTTCTCCTGAATCAAGGGTCGGGGGCCGATCCGAAAGTTCTCCTGAGTAGAGACCAAGATGAAGGAAAGAGAGAACTGTTGTGAACAATCATTTCTACTTTCTTTCAGACTATTGGTCTCTGAACATTTCACGACCTTCCACTCCTTCATTCAGTGTGTCCTGGGCTCATTACCTTCGCTTTGGGCTCTGGAGCCAGTGTGGAGGTTCTGGTTGGGCGGGTCCATCTTCAAAGCCTCCTTGATTAGCTGGAGAGAGGCGGGTTGATAGCCCTCTGTTGGAGCAAACTGAATTTGGAAGCACATTTAGTACAGTTATTGGAAACTTCCTATACCATATGGAATATGCAATAAATTATTCCATCTGTTAATGACTTTCTTTTCCTAATTGGCTTATTAACACTCATCATACTACAAAGTAATTTGTTTATAATGTGTCTTGGAAAAAAGCACTATGGTACTTATGTTACTTTCTGTTATGTCATATCAATTAAGGCGCACTGTATGAAATGTTTGCGGCAGATCACGGATGGCTGAAAGCAATAACGGTCAATATCAATCACTGATCACAGGTCTATTCTTTTTGGAGCCTTGTGAATCTCTTTATCCATTATTTATTAATTGTCTACATTATTGGCCAAATGGAAACCTGCGTCTGTTCTCCATTATCCAGTAATAGCACTAGTATATTTGATGTGCTGGAGATAAATATAAAATGTAAATTAAAAATAGAGAAACATCCATTACAAATACAATGATATAAACTTTGTTCTCAGACCATTATCATTTAAAACAAGCTAACAACTTAGATTAACAAAGCAAACCGAAGCACATGGCTAATTATTATGCAAAATGATGTCATCAGTCTTCCACAGGTGTCAGTTGGAAACTGTTTAGAAATCCAATCTGTTATCTAAACTTAAAAAAGGGAGGTTCTTTGATCAAATGCAATGTATATTTATATGAATAAACAACCTTGTCGACTGTGCTTGGTGCCCTGTAGAGGCTGCAGTATTTTAAAAACGTAGCAGTATATTCCAACAATTTTATGAAGGGTCCGGTTAGTGCCAGAGTGCACCCTTGCTGTCGGAAAAGACGATTCCTTAACAAACCTTTTTGTAACACCTCTGAAAAAAAAAAGGCTAAATTAACTTGTTTTCAGGACAGCCTTGCCATTGAAGCAATTTTGCCTGCTCATAAAGAAATGGTCTTGCATGTTTTGCCTTTACAAAGACAGTGGATAAAACTATAGAACTAGTAGCAAATATTTGTCGACAACAACAAATCTGATCCCTAAAAGCACCCTTACTATTATAAGCCATCAAAAACACTTTGTAGTGACTGGACAGGGAGGCATATAACACATTTTGTATGATTTGAATATTCAAACGCAGGCGAGGAGTGAAGAGTGGATCTGTGCCCTGCCACTTGGTCATGTGGTGGAATAGCAAACAGCTTTTCACCTCTACCAGTAGCATTTCTACCTAAAAGCTTGCTGCACTTGAGATGTGGAGAGCCCTCCTCGATGGGCTCCTCTGGAAGCTAAATATCAAATCAATAGCCTTCCCTTCATCCACTACATCACTGTAGTGATTTGATGGCTGAAAACACGAGCACAACTCTGTCTCTCTGTATTATCTCTCTTTTTCTGTTTGCGTTCTTTTTCGTTCTATAGGAAGCTGCTGAGTGTTGCAGAGATGCTGTGCCACTTTCTCCTCCTACTCCTCCTCCTTTGAGAAAGCCCGTCTCCCTCACCTCCTCTTTGATGTTGGCCGTCTCCTCCCCCTCACCGCTGAGGCTGCCCTCCCCTTCCTCGTCCTCCACCATCCCTCCCTCATCCTCTTCATCCCCAGGGAACTGGATGAGGTACATCTCCCTGGCCTCCTTCCCCCCTCTTCCTCCTGCTCCTGCTAC
Source organism: Hypoplectrus providencianus (assembly GCA_028566105.1). NCBI lineage: Eukaryota > Metazoa > Chordata > Actinopteri > Perciformes > Serranidae > Hypoplectrus > Hypoplectrus providencianus. The sequence goes on along the minus strand of JAOWBC010001868.1, from coordinate 13,228,624 downwards.
CATCCCCACAGCTCCTGCACTTCCTCCTCCTCCTCCTCCTCCACCACCGACGCTGCCGCCTCCACCTCCTCCTTCCTCCCACACACCTCCAGGCCAGCCTTTGCCATAGGCTGCTGCTGGGCCCTTCTTTGACTTGCCTCCTGTGGAGATGAGAGGAAGACGAAGGAAGGGTAGGAGGGAGGTGGGAGAGAAAGGAGAAAGTGAGACAAGGGGGGACGGGAGAAAGGCAAGGCATGGGGAGACAGGAAGGAGAGAGAATGAAATATGAGGGGGAGAGATAAGTGGGAGGAGATGATTGGAAGGCCAGGAAAGAGAGATGGAGGAGAGAAGTGGGTGGAGAAGTAGGAGATGAGGAGGAGGCGGGGATTGGAGAGGCAGAGGGGAGCAGGAGTAGAGAGGAGGTTGGGGGGAGGGAGAGAGGTACGGGAGCAGAGAGAGGAGGAGTGAGAATGATGAACGAGTGAGGAGAGAGGGGGCGTAGAAGGAGAGACAAGAGAGCAAGAAGGAGAGAAAAACATGTGAAAGGGAGGAGAAGAGCGAAACAGAGCAGAGATGAGAGGGAGAAGTAGAGTTTGGAGGCGGCGGGGGGGAAAGGAGGAAGAGGAGATGGAGAACATGTTGAAGGAGAACAAGGACGGGTGAGGATGAAAAGTAGAAGAGAGGAGAGAGAGCAGAGAGAGGAGAAGTGGAAGCGGAGAGGGAGTGTGTAATTATGGTGGTGGTGGAGAGGAGCAGGAGAGGAGTGCAGTGGAGGAGGTGGGGTGGGAGTGAGAGAGTGTGTGTGTGTGTGTGTGTGCAACGTGATGAAGGAGAGAGCAGAGCAGGAGGAGGTGGGGGCAGGGAGAGCAGGAGGAGGCGAGGGCGTGAAGGAGAGAGGAGCGGGAAGGGGAGGAGGAAGAGTTGGAGAGAGACAGAGAGAAGTGAAGGAGGTGGGGGGAGGGAGAGGAGCAAGGCAGGAAGGGAGGGAGGGAGAGAGTGTGCAAAGCACAGAGGAGTGGGAGGGACAGAATGCAGCGGAGAGAGAGGAGAGGGGGAGGTGAAGGACAGAGGGAGAGAACATGAAGAGGAGGCGGAGGAGGAAGGGAGGAGGGAGCGAGGGAGGGAGGGAGGGAGGAAGGAGGAGGGAGAGATCAGCTCTTGCCAGATGGTTTCCAACAAAACAAGTGCGTCTTCACATAAGCCCTGACTGCATAGCAAGAACCCTGTTTGTAAAATTTAAGACACAATAATACTGAAATATGTAAGATGGTTTAACAAGGTGGCATTCAAATGTAAAGTCTTTTATATAAGACACAAACTATAAGTGATAGAAGCCTACTTGTTTGGGAGGAAAAGCCACCCTGATGCAATACTTACGGGCCCCCTCAACTTTTCGTTTCTGTCGCCCTCCGGCTCCTTCCTCCGCCGCTGCCAGCCCGGCGTTGCGGCGGTTGGCAGCCCAGCCCATCCCGTACTTGCGCTCGGTTCTCAGCTTGGTCTCGGTGAGCCTCAGGCGCTGTTTGAGAGCGTCGTTCTCCTTCCTGTTCAGGGACAGCTCCACCAGGTAGTCGTTCACCATATCCTGGAAGAGTTTGGTGATCTCACACACCGAGGCTCGGATCAGGCTGTCCATGACAGCAGTCAGATGCGTCTCAAATGTGGACACCGATTCCTCCATCATCGTGGCCACAGGTTTGGAGCTGGTGATGGTTCAGATACAGTTTATCACGCCAGTATCTCATGATCATGCGAAACTTTGCACAGTCTAGTCTAATACACAGCTATGGCTACTCTATATACCCGATATTATGCAAATCGCCAATGGCAGTCAACGTTACAAATATTAACTTTAATAGTTAGCTAGCAGCTAAGTGTGACAGTGAGTCCTCATAGAAATATCATGGTTATTCCACCTATGTAATCATTTATTTAAAGACAATTCTCCCGCTTTGTTTAGATAATATTATACCAGGAGCAAGACCCGTGTCAGGTTATTTTGTTAGTGAACTGGGTAGACATTAATCGAGACACAGTTATGTTAAAGTAGAAGAGGAGCAGCAACCACAACGTTTAGAAAGTGATCGCGCTAGCAGCTTGGCTAATATAGCTTTGTATACGTACCGTTCCTTAGAGGATATCCGGAAGAGTAGTTTAGACGTGAAGAGAAGGTAGACGGTGTGATTTCACCGATAACAGATAAGCTTGTTCGGTATTGATAAGCACAGAGACACGGTGACAAAGGAAAGCGCCATCCAACTTCTGCCTTCGCTCTCCCTGCTGCCACTGTTTTCCCTCTCGCCTCCGTCGGCACTGCCTAATGATGCTTGAGGACACTGCGCATGCCCAGTACCGTAATTACCCGACACCGAATAACAGCCGCGCATTGACAAAAAAAAACACATCACACATCACATACGTGCACTAAAATTCCAAACACCAATTTCTGTTTTGATGTGGTCTCATGAAGAAGTGATCATTGTTTTTTTTTAAGGAAATAACAACGCAAATATCCCTAATTTCCACTTGTTTGACGTGGGGTTTGGCGTGTGTATGTCCTCCAGGGTGGATGGAGGCGCTGTCGCTACATTGTCACAAGATTGCACACTATAAAAGGGAGGAAGAAAAGTGAAGAAAAGAAAACTATCTAGTCTGGTTCAATCATTCGTGGCTCTACAGTGTGAATAAGATGACGACCGTGAACTTTACAGTGACTGTCGAGGTCATCGGTCTTCAGATGGCAATATCCATTGCCACTGATCAGGTTATCGATGGAAAACTTTCACCAATCCTAAACAACAACTTGCACTGTTGTCTAAGCTTGAATGTGTCAACCTGTGTAATGCTTAAACTACAGCAATCTGTTGTACATATACTAGAGCGCTGTTGTACATTTCAACATTCACCCAAAGAAGATGTTGAGATGCAACAACATGTACATACTCCGCATGAAGCGTGCTGACAGCAATAAGCACGCATCTAAAATCTTGTAGGAGAGGATCAAGCCTGAGCTGTTCTGGTCTCCTGAAAGGTAGAAAACATTCACAGCAAGCAAGTACATTAGATGCACAAAGTAAACGTAACATAGTGACAGACATACAGTTTCAAATACTCCGGTATCTCAACCTTCCTCCTCGTTAATGTCAAGTCTTATTAGCATGTTTTCTTTGTGTTTTTCAGGATTTACATTACATTGATGGAGTCTGTTTGAAAAAAATAAAAAAATACAAAAGTGGCCTGTTGGATGCAGCCTTATCAGATAAAGCATGATAAAGAGGTCTCTACTTTCCTTTCGCCCTTCCAGTGGAAAAAAAATGTGAAGAAGAGCTCTTTAAAATGCCCATTATTATCGTAAATCTGATGAGATTTAAAAAAAATGTCCTTAAAGAAACATTGAGCTGGCGCTAAGGTGATTTTATGGCCTGACAATGTTTTACACATTTTCAAATTATTCTTAAAAGGTTCAGCAATCAAGTCTGATATGGCTACGATATTATTTTCTTCTAGAACGTAGGTTACCCTACTAAGATAATCAAATGTCACTATTCACTGAAACTGTTTCGATTTCTATAATTTGAACGGAAGGCTCACTTCATCGAAAACCGTAAAACCCTTATTTGGCACTGCTAAATAAAGCTTTAGAATACTACGCATGTCATGTACCGTAATAACCTTAAAGTACAAAGAAAAAAACAACATTTAAAAAAAAGGTGCATGCTGGAAAAATAAACATTTGTTTAAGCTAACACTTTGTGCTAAATGTGGTTCCAGTGTTGGTGGTAATCACTGTTTAAAGGGTAAGTAATAATAATAATAACACAATAAGTTCGTGGATTCCAGCGCGTGTCATCGACACATTTCGGCCAGGACGGATGGAGGCGCTGTGTCATTTTGTCACAAACACACACTCAACCAGAGAGGAAGAGGAGTCTTTTTTTTTTCTATCGTATGTCAGCAGAGCTGCAACATCACAGCTTGCAGGAAAGAAAGATAAAACTAAAGGAGTGCAATCATGCCGATGTTTGTGGTGAGCACTAACGTGGCGAGAAGCGAAGTACCGGCTGTGCTGCTGTCCGAGGCTACCGAGGAGCTGGCCAAAGCTATGGGCAAACCTGCACAGGTAGGCCAGGGTGCGCTTTACTCCTGCTGAGTATACGCTCACTATGAAAACGGTGGGTTAGCCTGGCTTCATCCCCGACGACATTATATGGGCTAAATATAGAATTATTATTATTTTTTTTACTTCTCTGCATTGTGCATTACGACCAAACCCCGATTAGACATCTGCCAAAAGTCGATATAAAAGCCATTTACTGAATGAACAAGGCAGGCTTATTGCAAATACTGTGCAAACAGTTAGTTGCAGCATGGGTAGATGATTGACAACCCGCGTCAGTTCACTAAACCCACAGGTTAAATGCAAATCCACCATGCCATATAAACTTATGCTGGAGAAAAAGGACCGAGGTTAACGTCTTTAAAGTTATTAAGGTTAAGACAATCTTAGTCCCACAACAGGGAAATTCAACCTCTAGATTTAACCCATATTTTTACATACTAGTGAACATACCTTGTAAGGAACAGTGGACATTGATTTAAGGATATGCACACCTATTTAACATAAAAGGAACTATACGAATAAGAGTATTATTTCTTGAAATTTGAGGATTTTAGATAGCAGTTCTGTAACAGATATTGATTTTATTTCTTGTTCCCAAAATGGGAAAATGATATGTTGCAGCAGCAGGTCATGTCGGTTGTGCATAAGCATAAATAAATAGACACTATGTAACAAAGACGTATAGAATAGATCAAAATTGCTGTATCGACAACACAAGAATGAGAATTTGGCTATGAGTATAAATACAAAAATATTTACCACAGAACAACAGAGCCAAGGTGTGAGGCAGCAATTTGGAGGCAGTTAATATGTCTTATACGTCTGTTAGAGAACTACAGAGTAACATGGTGAGTTTTGAAAGTTTAAATATCTAAATCTCTTACTTTTTCTCCACTTGAATAATATAAACAGAATTCAGACCAGTGTTTAAGGAATTTATATTCAAGTCAAAGTACAAGTCAAGTCAAAATACAGTCAAATCAGTTTGTATTGTTTTTGTATTAATGGCTTTACTATTTCAAAAGTCTTCATTATGACCTTCACTGTAGTGTAATATTTAGTGTGTCTGCCTGACACCAGTCAGGAATAATCCACTTGCATCAGCAAACCTCACTTTTGTGTTTTGTGTCTCTGTCCCTCATGTACTAGTACATCGCTGTGCATATCAACCCAGACCAAATGATGATGTTTGGAGGAAAAGGGGACCCCTGCGCTCTCTGCTCCCTCCACAGTATTGGAAAGATAAGCGGTGCTCACAACAAGCAATACTCTAAACTCTTGTGTGGACTTCTCAACAAACACCTGGGCATCTCTCCTGACAGGTAACAAACATGCACAGCACCTGGTACATTTGCTACTCATACAACCTCAAACCTCTCAAACTTCCAAAAATTTAGCACACTGTGCAAAACAAATAAAAAACAGAATGCATCAAATTCGGTTTTATTATGTTTTTCACTGTATTATAATGAATTATATGATATGTAAAGCTAAAGTAATGACAGAAACACAGACTAACTTCCTCACCATGAATGTTCAATGCCATTAAACTATTTCTCTTTGTGCCCATTGCAGGATTTACATTAACTTTGTGGACATGGATGCAGCCAATGTGGCCTGGAACAACACTACCTTTGGCTGAGATGGAGGTTAACACGTTGAAATAAAAGATCATTCCTGTATTTTCCTGTACGTACAAGGTAGTTAAAAATTATGAATTAAAGAGGCAAAGGAACCTTGTAATTTAATGTTGAAGATACTGTATGATTGTCTTAAAAGCACTTAGCTGGACCCTTTAGCATTGCACTGATCCTTTTCCATTGAAATGCAATAAAGCAGACCTTGCAGACCATAACTGAATTCCTGTTTTCCTGGAGTGTCTTCTATGAAAGGGGCCTATTTGGTTTGATCAACATTAGTTGCGAGTCTATGCCACTTCTCTGAGCTTCTGCATTATGGAAACTATTTAAAATAAGCTTAAGATGAAATAATAAATATTGAAAGACAAAATAATCTGTTTTTTTCCCCCAAACAGAGTGAAGCGGAGCTGTCAGTGATTAACTTACGTGAAACTATCTGTGTGTCCAAACTGAATGCTTATCGACCTTTGATTTACCACAGTCACCAAGTGGTTATTGCAAATTATTCTTTGACTGGTGTTAGGACACATAGTTAGAGATGTTAATTTTAAATCAAATTTATTTGTATAAAGACAATTTTTATTTAAGGGGAAGCCACGTGTATATTTCTTTTGCTAGTGAACTGCACAAATCCAGTATAAATACCCATCACTAATACCGATTTGAAGAAAGACTTTCTATTCTTATAATTTTGTGTTGTTTATTTCAATGGATACTCTTACATAGAATGGGTTGTTTTAACAGCCAAACTGTGTTCATTTTTGTGTAGGTTATTAGCAGTTGCTCACAACACTCTGTTTTTAAAGCCAAAAAGATTTATTTTGCCACGTTGATTGCATCTGCCCACAAGAGCGCTGTGCCCACAGGGTGGCCATCTTGGAACAGGGCCACTCTTGTATCCATACACATATATAAGTATACATGTATATATGTCTATGACTACGATTGTTCGTCAAATGTCAGACAGAGATAAAATGAAAACAACCCAAAAATTGTTCAGGTGTGTTCAGGTCTTTATTTAAAGCATTACTTGAAGGGTATGCATTACATTTGAGTATGATATAAATACACATATCGTTAAATACATTGTTATTACTATTTTATCATTACCAATGTTATTATATATTATTCTATTTTCATTACTATTCTTGATGTTATTATGTTGTCATATTTTATTATTACCAATAATTAACATTTTCAGACATTTCCTCTTCGTCAAAGTCGATCAAGCAGCTCACATTTTAGGCTGTTTTGTGTGGACAGAGTAAATTTCATACATGTACTATGAATTTTGACTGAAATAATAGGGGGATGCCAATCTCGGCAGCTATA
>JAOWBC010001868.1:13207299-13218307 GCA_028566105.1 Hypoplectrus providencianus | reverse complement strand
TGTGTGTGTGTGTGTGTGTGTGTGTGTGTGTGTGTGTGTGTGTGTTAACTAATCCAGTGAATAATTATACTTTGTGAGTAGCCATAGACATAATATACACATGTACATGTGTATTATGTCTATGGTGTGTACCCCTCTCCTTTGTAAATTGTTGCACAGCTGCCTCTGCTAGCGCTGTACCAAGATGGCGGCGCTTTAGGGCACATTCCTCCACGGTCGTTGCGGGGCGGCGTATGTCTGGTCTATGGTTGTAACCATAGACATACCAATGTATTTTATCTATGATAGTAACCACCCGGGGCCGCAAACAGACGTGGAACGCATGCGCAAAAGAAATGGCTAACTTTGTATGTTACTTGGAAAAGCTCGCTTCATTTATACATATCAATTATCAACACTATTATTATTATCATTGTAAAATTAAACGATACAACGGATGTGCGCAGGATTACTTCATGTAATATTATGCAATGTCATGTCACTTAACAGTGTAGTGACCGTGACGTGCACTGACGCAACCTCTACCTCCCCCTGGGGGGTACAGAATAAAAATGGCGGAAGGACACCGTTAAGTTTCTGCACCTTGATTTACCAACAAGAACGAGGAGTAGCTAGTTTGACGTTTGGATTTCGGATTAGCCGGTTTATTGTTCATGTAGCGAATTGTTTGGGGTCCACGCTAGGATAATCTTCGTTAACAAAGTGCGGAAGATGTCCTTCGTAACGAGCGGTCAGTGTTTCACACACGGTCAGCTACCAGCCTTTTGACAACTATTGCTAATTAACACAATTGTTTAACGTTAACCAGTCAGTTTGTCATGCGCTTGTTCCCATTTCAACACCTCATCAAGTCTCCTGTTGTTCAATTTGACACCATGTGTGAGCAGCAGGAACCGAATATCTGGTATTGTGTTTTAAAGGAGAAATCAGCTTAATTACTTCATTAACAGATCAACTGTAACGTGGTTGATGGAGATACATGTTATTGGTACACATGATTGGTTAACGTTAGCTTACAGGGTGATCCACAGTTTCTAATCATTGTCATCACTGTTTTTGTTGTGCTCACACTTTAATAGCACGTCTGCCGTAATGCTACATGTTAGAGCTATTGCTTATATCCAAACAGTGTGATTCATGAAGTGCCCGCTAAGTGTATGTTGGTGTCGCCTTAAGTCAAAACTCACGGTCATCGTTAAAATAATACCACCTCTCCCTGGGTACTGCATGCTTACAGTCTTTAGCAAATACATTAAATCAAAGTGGCTTTATTGGCTTGGGAAACAGACGCTTACATTGTAGCAAAGCAAGTGTGGAAAACACAAAATGTATATAAATATAAGAATCGTGGCTTGCAGTTATAAATATAAAGTAAAGTATATTAAAGTAAAGTATCATTTTCAGTGCAGATCTTATACTTGTTTGTAATTACTTTTCTGTAAGTAAAGGATCTGAGTACTTCCTCCACCACTGCCCTTTTCCATCAATTCCTAACCTGATCTCCTATCTCTGTGTTCAGGGTATAAGTGTTAGTGAGGAGCAAAAGGACCAGTACAACACCAAAAACAGACATTCCACTTGAAGACATCTGGAAGCCGACACCAGCCAATTTTAAAGATGTCTGACTATCTGATGAGAGAGTTCAGGGCCCACCTCACCACAAGCATGGACGCGATTCTGAAGAGAGCTGTGTACGAAATTATGATTATCTTTGAGAACAGCCTCCATGGCCATCAAATGGAGCTGAGGCAGAAAGGAGAAGAGATTACTCAGCTGATCATACAGTTGCATAAGGCCGAGCTCAAGCTGAAAGAAGGCGAGTTTGGATTTAACAGAGGAGTGGAGCTGAATAAAACTCAGATGACTGAAACTCAGAGAGAGCCTGTGGATTCCCCTCAACAAACGTCAGATGTTCCTGAGATTGATTTTGAAGGTAAAGTTTAAATGAAGGAAAAGAGATAGCTACAAATATAGTGAGAAGGGCACTCAAAGTACAGTAACCAGTGTCAGTCACAGTTCATATGATGGTAGCAAAAGAAAGTCTTTTTGCTGTGTGCGTGTAACATTTAAGCTAATCACAGTGTTACATGTTGGTTGAACAATGTTTGTGTATGGGTTTGTGCAGTACCTGATGACTGGTGTGCTCCCCTGGGCTGTGAGACCACTACCAAGCAAGATTATACCGTATCTCCCAGCGTCGGACAGGTAAGTTGTTCATTCCTCTGTGGCCCATTCCGGCCATCAAGTTAGACTTGTGAAACTCAAGGGAGAATCTGAATGTGCCAGCAGTACAATTTAGCACTGTGAAGCAGACACCATGATATTTTTGTTGTTGTTTAAAGATTTAGGCTTAAAATAAAAGGAGAAATGGCACAGGCAGCAGTGCACTCCCATTGTGCTGTGCACCAGAGGAGGACCCCATAGAGGAGAGAGCCAAGCTGAGCCCAAGCTCAGGTTGTGAGGAAAATAAAACCTTATTTTGAACTTTGTTAAAAGCAGAACTTAAGATCTAATGAGAAAGATCAAAGTAAGCACTCACAGATATTGAGCAATCTTTAGCAAACCTTTACTCAAATGTATGAGTTGCTCTAATTGTCTGGGTTTACCAGACAATAAGTTCAATCTGTTGCACTTGTCTTGTTCTATGTATGTTCTATCTGCACAGAAGACACATAAAATGAAATATATATTTACAAGCTTGTTCCCTAACATTTGACATGATATAAACATAAATACCACAACTGAAGGAAGGGCAGGCAGAATTGGCTTTAACACTACAATGTGATGCACAGTTTGCTGTTAATGTCACTTCTCCATACACGTCATTTTACAGAAGCAGCTTTCCACTCAAAACATCTCGAGTTCAAAATTCCTTGTCACGGCATCCCCACTTTGTACCCATTTTCATTGTATTTTGTGATGTTAATTACTGGTGACATAACCCAAAATATCTGTTTTAGGTGGTTAATCATGACATTGACTCCCACCCACAAAGAAGGGTCCTCAGGAGATCCAAGAGAGGTGAGTTTAAGTTGAAAATGTCCTATGAACTAGTACAGTAACTAGCATTTATTAAATAATCCCAATCTAAATAATAGTAACAGCTTGTTAAGTAGACAAAGTGACAATATACATTGATTCCCGTGGGTATCAAGGAATGCTGTGAATATATTTTTTGCAATTGCATTGAAAGTAAAAAAAGTAGAAGTGATGATAAATTTATATTATATCCATGCCGCATCTCCTCTCTAGCTGGGTCATGGTTTAATTTTTATTGTTGTGAAACCATTATTATTTTTTTTGTTTTACAGGTTCCACATTGAACAAGAGGAAAAAACAAAAACAGGTTAGAAACCCACCAGTGGCTGCCAAAAGAAATCTACGTACACCAATGAGAAACAACATGAATAAATTGCCCCAAGCCATAAAACAGGAACAAACAGTTGCCACAGCTCCTCAAAAAAGAGGGAGAAAAAGAAAAGAGGAGAGTGAAAATGCAGCAACTCAGTCTAAAAAGGAGGCTGTTACAAATGACAGTGAAAGAAGATACAATTTCAGGTTGGGAAGGAAGGTATGTGATACAGAGGTTGGTCGAAGTGCACGGGCACGATCACACAATCGGTGCAGGGGGTGCAAAAAGGTGTTCCCTTTTCCAAGTTCTCTCAGATATCATACAACATACTGTAAAAAACTGACGGCAAAAGAAACACTGCTCAGTAACTTTCCAAAACAAAAGTCCTGTGAGAAAGAAAAGCTCACTCTACCAAGCTTAAAACAGGTGAGCGTTCACAAGGAAATCGCACTATCCTTCAGCAACCATAATGAGTCATCTAGACAGCAAGATGGACATAGCAGAAAGTACTCCTGTGAACAATGTAACTTGTCTTTTCATAAACTCTTCAAGCTGAAAGAGCACTTTCGCGTGCATACTGGTGAGAAGCCGTACCCTTGCAGCATGTGTCCAAAGAAATTCCGCCTCAATTATGCACGCAAAAAGCACATTATGAGAATCCACAAACACGTCTCAACCTCCAGTGAGATAATTGGACACCTTGCATGGACCAAGCCTTTAGAAGAAAGTGAAGATGATAACAGGAATTTGATCTCTCATAAAAAAGACAAAAGCCAACCAATCAAACATAATGTTAAGAGATATAGAAGTACAACCACAACTCCAAGAGTAAGATGGCAATCTCTGGGGACACGCTGCTCTAATGGTTACAAATGCTCACTGTGTCAGAAGGTCTTGAAAGACATATACTTGTTGATTGAACACTCTCGCATCCACACCGGAGAGAAGCCCCTCAAATGTGGAAAGTGTCCTGCAGCGTTTCGTACTCGTGGACAGCTAAGCGTGCACAAGAAAAAGTGTTGTGATCTTAAAAAGACCACCAAGTGTGCAAAGGATGAAGATAAATACTCTGCACAAGTAAAGGACAACAGGCACATGTCCAAATGCCACAAGGAATGGCCTATTCACTGTGAGGTCTGTGGAAAGGGCTTCTTCCTCAAAGGGCGCCTCAGTAACCATATGGAGCGTCTCCATAAGTCAGCCACTGAAAGTTAGCACCATTGGTCTCTGGACACTGAAACAGTGGACACCTTTTCTGCTTTAACTGATGGACATGGGGTTTTCCTGATTGTTACATGTTTAGATTTTGTTGTTTTTCTATTTTGAGATATGATGATAATTATATAAATCATTGGTATTCTCCATCTCTGGTTTACAGAGAGTAAACGTTTCTATAGGGCACAGTTAAAAGCTAGCCCAGTTCAGTCATTTTGTGTTAAGATGAAGATAGTTATTCAGTAATTCTTTCAGGAAATCCAATCATAGAAATGCCTTAAAATACCAGCGGTGTAAATCCAAAGTTGCCTCAAACTCTGGTTTTTGTTCCTGTTTTTGTATTTACTGTAGGTACATGTTCAGTTACCTTTATTTGTCTACCGTATGCCAAAATTCAGAGATTAAAACTTCTGTCCAAATGTCTGCTGGTGTGTCTGATTGGGGACTGAACTTTTTTTTCCACATCACCGTATTGACTGATTTGTTGGACAAAGTGGAAAATATTATACTGTAAAACCTCAAAGTTGTCTTGTGTTATTTCATCTGATGCCATTTTCATGCAGTGGTCAAATGTAATGGCATTTATGGCTGTTTTGCTTCCATAATGTCTTCTTTCACACTAATGAAATTAAAAAAATCCAAAATACACATTTGTGTTTATTTTTGTACACTTTGTCTCTTTATATCTGTGAGCTTCTCTTGAATTCAGCAAAGGTCAGAATTGGACAATGTTCCATATGCATAATTGAATGACATTTCAGAGAACTTTAAATACAACAATTTTGAGTAATCTAAAATGACTGAGTAATATGTATATGGATTTTTATTTTTTCATTTGTGTAATTAGCATTTTACAATAACAAGATACAGAGATTAATCTGAATATGTATCAATACAACACGAACTAACGCATTTATTTGGATCACTTAACATTGTCAAAACTCGTGTCTTCCCTCTTATTATCGCGAGATTTGCCACAATTCTCCCCTCACAGACACCAACCTGCAAACTGGACGAATCGCCGCATCTTAAAAAATGTGTAGCGTCCTTTCGTGGAATTAATGTCAGCCAGTGAAGATCTTTTCTACCAGTTGCCAGGAGCCACTGCCGACCTGCTTCTCTGGAAATCTAGTCTGTATGTACACAGTTAGCTTTAGTGCTAGGTAAGACGGGCTAGCACTGGCAACGCTTCGTTGACTCTCTTGTTTACACGTTAGCTTGAGCTAATGTTAGCTAGCATATCGTTACACGAGAAAACCGACTTGATATCGTGTTTTCTTGTAGCTAACTAGTTGGATGTGTTTATGTCCGTACTATGAAAACTGGCTTTCTGCATTACATGACATTGGTTGTCATCACTGTATGTAACTAACTGTATCGGTAACTTAAAGGATCAACCCTTGACAACATAGCGTTACTCAGAAATGTAAAATAAAACGTAGCACATATTTCAAAACAAGGACATTTACAAAAAATTAATTGCTGTGGTAGGTGGATGTCAGACATGGCGTAGCTACCAAGCATGGCAGCATCTCATGGCAGTTCATAGATGTCATAGCAGAGGAGTGTACAGTGGTAGCCACATCGTCCCTCAGCTGTCTGTGGAGGCCAACCACAGGGTAAAGCAGCGCTGTCAGTCAACCTCTGACATTAAAACATCACTACTGAAACAAAGGACGATGGAGACCGTGAGGAGCGCTTTCCACGCTCAGCTGGCCACCGTCATGGACTCACTGTTGGCAGCCGCCGTGTGCGAGATCGCCAAGATCTTTGAAAGTAGCCTGTGTGAGCAGCAGGCGGAGCTAGCGCATAAAACTGAGGAGATCTCCATCCTCCGGGGCAAGCTGGACAAAGTGGAGAGGAGGCAGAAGGCGAAAGGTGGAGGCAGCGAGGAAGGGGAGATGTCAGCAGGAGACAGAGAGGGGAGCGTGAGGCAGCAGACCCTTACAGGACCAGGTAATACAGCATTAACCTCAGTATACCCCATATTTTTGTTTGTCTTTACTGTGACCCTTTATTAACATTCAGAGTAAAACAAAAAATAGAGGAGAGTTGGATAGTCAACCACAACCCTATCCCAGGCAAAATCCTGCTCACAACCTGTGAATTGCGTATCACTGGTATAGGCTAATCTTGCATCCACGACTCCTTTTCTAACCGACCCATTTTATAATGCATACCTGCTTGTCCCTTGCATGGTTGCTTTAAGGTCAGCTCCGATTTCATTAAACTTTTTCATACGTGCAAGAGGTTTCTAATAAATTGTCCGTTCACATTTCTTGCACAGGGCTGAATATGGTAAAGGATACATCGTCTCATTCAGATGCAGCAGAAGGACACAGTCAGAGCCTCAGTGGGCTGAAAGAAGAGGTACCAGGCCAGGATGGAGCTTCAGTCAAACATGAAGTCAGTACATGTCCTCCATGATTCAAATTTCGCTGTCCAATTAACTGAAAAAAAGAGGCTTTAATGATATCTGAACAGGCAGACCTTGCTGTTGACTTGTCTGCTTCTTACAGTCCCGTTTTACTTACTCTCCACAGCGTGCAGGATCACGTCCCACTCTGGGGTCCGTAGCAGTCCAAGTCCCAGAGGGAAGCCTGGATGCTGGGGAGCAGAGGCAGATAGATACTCTGTCTGCCACACAGGCCAAGACTAAATGTAAGACATCCCTATATTTGTCTCCTGCTATGGATTATTTACTCTAATAAGAACAAAATGAGCTTGGATTTATTTTGAATGTAACTAGCATTTTTTTTTCATATTCTTAAGATATATGAATGAACATGGGATCTACAGTATTTTTACCCATCTTCCCTTAACTGACAAGTATTCATGTATTCATAGTGATTAATCTTGATGTATCACATCACATTGTGCAATCTATTATGTGTCATTATAATGAAATAAATCATAATGAATCCATTGTTTTGTAAATTAAATTAAGTAGTTGGTTTATAATTTGTAACTATAACGAAAGGTATGTTAATACATTGAAGTTTTTTGCCAACTCTGCAGTGGAACAGTGGACACATTTGTACAGCACATCAATATTAAATATCAATTGTCCCTTTCTGCCTAATTTCCTTGCAGTGTCTCATTGGGATCATGGCAGTGCAGACCACAGATCACTCCAAGATGAAGCCTCTGCCCCTTTTCTCTCCATCTCCCAGAGCGGACGTTGCTCCCCCAGGCCAGACCCAAACCTAGCTCAACCAGGGGAGTGGTTACCAGGGTTGGATGCCACTAGAGGTGGGGTGTCCGGTCTGGAGAACCTGCAAGCAGATGGCACCAACTGTTCTGATCCAGCTACCAGTAGCACTGGCAACAACACACCCTGCTTCCGACCAGGGTTTGGCTCTGACGAGACAAGCAACGAAGAGGATGACAGCTCTTTCCCTTTCCTGGACCAGGAGCCTGAGAACCACAACTCCAATCAGAACTCAGTGCAGGGCCAGGATTTGGTGCAGAGGGGGGGACGGCAGATCCAGCCCCAAGCCCCTCCTGGAGAATCACCATGGAGACCTAGAGATGACAGGGGTGGGAGAGGCCCCATCAATCATACACGGCGGGTCACAACTTTCAGTAACAGAGACCCTCTGCGACCACAGTCCAATTCACAGTCGCTCACACTGCGACACACAAACACTCTCGGCCATCCTCCAGCTCCCGGTGGGGGGAACGGACGACCTTACACCTGCCCGTACTGCACCAAGTGTTTCACTTACCCATCCCACCAGCGCCGACACCTTTTACGCCACACAGGAGTCAGACTGCATCCCTGTCAGTTTTGTGATAAGAGCTTCCTCACGCCCTCTGAACTTACCGTGCACACTCGCACACATACAGGGGAGCGGCCTTTTGGGTGTGCACAATGTGGTAAACGATTTGCCCGCAGTGGCAACTTGAGAGCCCACCAACGGGACGTTCACATGGGGAAGAGGCCCTTTGCTTGCACAGAGTGTGGGAAGAGATTTGCCCACAGGGGAAACTTGAGGGTGCACAATCACAGAGTCCATCAAGGAGATCCTTACTACATGGATGATCAGCAGGAGCCTGACATCGGTCAAAATCCCATATGAAAAGCTTAAAAAAAAATAAAGGCTGTGCCATACATTTTGTTTGCAAATGAAACCATAGGAACTTTTTTCAGGATTGCCCATTAGGTCCTACGAAAAACATATTTCTGAACACTTTAAACTGTTTAAAAGTATTTAATTTTGTAGTTTTATCCGTTTGTTTTCTATTTTGATGAGTGACAACTGTTAGATTAACCATGGTCACATTTTACTACATGTTATTAATACAATGATCAAAGGGGATTTGATCTCAGTGACTTAAATTTATTGACAATGATTAAATGTCAGAGTTATTGGTCATACTAAAGGCAGAGCGTTGTATTAATTGTCTTGTAAATGGCTGGATATAATCATCTATCTATAGGGAATATTATCTACTGTTGTAAAAAACTTGTCTCCAGGATGAAGTTAAGTTCCAATGCTGTTCTTCCTATCAGTGAAAAGTTACACATCCAAGCACCTTTTTGTTACTTGAAGTAAAAGAACTAGAAAGTAATGATTTCATAAAGCCAGTAAAGAAAGTCGAGATGGTATTAGCTTTAGACACGTGGCATGCAGAGATAGGATAGCACGTCTCTTCCTTCAAAAATTGTGCTTATATAATGCCCATCTCCACAAACTGTTAACAGTGTTGTAAAATTGAAACATGTTATTGCAAAGTACATAACCGTGTCGTTAAAGAAGACCTGTGCTTTTATTTTCCATCCTGTTTTTGCAAAGTGAAATTAAATAATATACCCATACAAAGAATTTGTTCTTCTCAGCTTGAAATATCAATGCATTGTGCAGAACCATCTCATATATTTGAACCATTCTTTGACAGACAGCAGGGGGCAGTGTCAGCATACAAAAGATTTACAGAAATTACTTAGGAGATCATAGCTAAATACGTTTCTGATAAAATTGTTTCTGTCAGCATGTTTCACTATGTGCCCTATATTTACAGATCTTTTTCCCTGATGTATGCACTTCTGTCTTCATGCCATGGCTTTTATGGTCTGCAAGCATGTCCACATAAGGCAAAATCAAAATGTGAGTATTTGAGTCCTCTGGTCACGGTGTCACCCTGCACAAAACCCCATTTTGCAAAAAAAAAAAAAAAAAAAAAAAAAGTGAAGCCGTCAGCAGTTATATCCCTTTATTGGAGAAATTTTCCATTGTGTATCAGTCAAGACACACAAGATAGAAAGGGAATCCCTTCATATATGTCGTTTGATCTAATTTGATTTAGTCAAATTCTTCACACTTCAATACTCTTAATTATGTGAAGGAATGACACAAGGGGAATTCATTACAAAGGTATCAGATGTATATTAAAGGCATTTTAAATAAGCAGAGTGTCACTGATCCACCTTGAGAATCACTGTATTGTAGCAGTCGTTCCTACTACCAATACCTTTTTATCTCAGTCCCTATTTCTTAAAGCAGACAGTCCGTGTAAATGTCCCTCTCCTCATCTGCTCAGAAAAAAATTCCTTCCTAATGTGATTTAATCTTTGATGAGGCATTTGACTAAATCCAGTGTCCTTGTTTTTTTTTTTCAAAGTCCTCAGCAGCCTGATTAGTCAAATCAAATGAGTGTATGTAAAATATAATTGAATCTTAGTATCTTCACTGCAGCTCTGCAAGGACATGCCACATGGTTTTTTAGTAATAACTTTGGGAACTACCCACGATATTGGACTTATCTATGAAGGTTCAAATAAGCTTCAGCTGTATTTTTACACAGAAAGAGGACAGTTTAGAGAAAAGCCTACATCAAGACGCCTTGAGCATGTGGCATGTGTGGAGGTTAATGAGACATTGTCCCCGTCTCTCACTCACTTTCCCTTTCACACAAACACTCTCAACTGCTGAGTGAGGCTTGGCCGAGCTGTGGCTGTGTATTCCCCAGGCTGCTGAGTCCTTAGTTTGCTCATTGAAAGATTACATTCACTGACCCCCTCCAGTGACCTCCCCTCCCCCGAAGGTCACCTGTGTCTGTCTCTCCCTCTGGGCTTTTATGCACATAATTATAAATATATAACAGTTCTAAAGAGCTCACAGCCAGTGGCAACCCTGCATTGGCCCTTGGAATGGGTACATGTCTTTCTTATGGAGTTTTATTTATGGATTTATGGGTCAGATCAGGGCAACATGTGTGAGTGATCCACTGTAAATGTGACAGGATTGAATCCTCACTGAGTAAAGCTGAAGGCTCTTATAGACCATTTAAGTGAATGTACTATGTAAGTACTGTGTTAATGTGTGGATGAAAGCGTCAAGTCAGATGGAAACCCAAATCTATACACAGATTTGGGTCTCTCAGAATAGGTCTTTGTGTGTGTGTGTGTGTGTGTGTGTGTGTGTGTGTGTGTGTGTG
>JAOWBC010001868.1:13155199-13180955 GCA_028566105.1 Hypoplectrus providencianus | reverse complement strand
TTATGTTATGTTATGTTATGTTATACTGGCAAATCACAAAATCGCAATAATATTAAATCAGTACTTCAATATCGTGATAGAATTGTAGCATGGGGCAGCTGGTGTTGTCTGTTAACATTTCTTCCCAATGCAGGTCCATTCATAAAGAGCAGTGTGGCCCTCATGCTTCATATTTATTGTTTTCCACTTTTTTTTATTTTTATTATTAATGTACAGTATACACTTCCATGTTCAAAGGATAGTGTCCACTGTGTGTTACTGCCAGTAATGAGTCACTAGTGCTGTGAACACTACAAGCTGTGTTCAGCCTTACGCCCCAAAAGGCAGCAAGAGATTGCACTTTTGTTTTTTATATTCAGTGTTAAATGCATTTATTTACTAAGTTTCTTTTTTGTAGAAGACTGTAGAAATCTGATTTCCTCTTTGTTTGCTGATGTATATTTACAGAAGTATTCAAACAGCACACCTTTGTCTTCCTCATAGACTACAGTAAACATGAGAGATTTCTTAACATTATATAAAAACACACATACATCATAATGTAATACACTTCTGCCTGGCACCTGGCCTCACAGCACTCCACCTGCTCTCCCTCTCTCTCACAATCTCCAGTGTTCGAGGAGCCGGAGGACCCCAGCGCTCGCTCCTTCTTCTCTGAAATCATCTCCTCTGTGTCAGACGTCAAGTTCAGCCACAGCGGTCGCTACCTGCTCACCAGAGACTACCTGACTGCCAAAGTCTGGGACCTCAACATGGAGAGCAAGCCCCTGGAGACATACCAGGTGTGTGACTGGCCACATGAAAATCATCAGGGAGTGTTAAAATAAAAAAAACATGAGAGTGAATATTTTTTCTCAGTCGCAGCTGCTATGATGAGATTCCTTCTGGCAGCAGGCAAATTGACTCTGGGCAAGGTGAACTGATCAGCAGTCGACTCATCCACTCCTCTCATGTGTTGAGTCACTCTGTTCTCACTCTGTTATTCTGGCTTCATCAGCTGACTGATAGCGTTCAATCACACCCAAAAGCCTTTATAACCCCACAGTTGTCATTATTCCTCTGCTGATAGCCTCATGACAAATCACATGCTGCTGTTGAGTCCTGAATAGGTGATTTTCACTGCTAGGTGACCAACTGATTTTACTGGAAGAGGGTACTGTCATCCTGAAGATATGAATAACTGGGGACCGAAATGAATAATGCGAAGATGGTTGCACCTCAGAATTAAAATACTTGCTGAGTATTAGATTTTTCCAAAACCTTTTAAGGATAATTGGATTGATTATGAGCCAGAGAATGCAGTTCTTCTTGTCAGCGCAGAATCACCAGAAACCCTTGCTGTGGGTTTTTTAAAAGACTATAATCCGTAGATGCATCAGACTGTGCTTGGCACATTTATTTACATGCATGAGACAAATACAAACTGTAAACTGTTACTGTGCTGTGTATGACTGTGTGGTCCTGATGTGCTGTTGAAAATTTTCACTTACAAAACTAAGCAGATTTTTTTTTGGTCCTATCTTTTTCACATACAGCTCAAATGTTTATGTTTATGTTTTCCAAATGTTTATGATTAGCCACCCCGGCCTCTGCCCATGTCTTTATGTACATAATAAGTGTACTTTTTCAACTGTGTGTTTGGTATTCCTACTGCGGGAGTGTGGGTGAACATGTGTGTGTGTCTGCCTGACGTGTGAGGGCCTATGAGGCAGCCAGGAGTGGGAGGCCAAGACGCACTGGAGCTATTTATAGTCTGCCGAGCCTCCACTCATAAAGTGAAACGGGAAGGAGGGATACCTTACACAGCGCCTGACACCTAGATCTGCAATGCAGTACAGAGAGGGAGGGAGAGGAGGGGTGAGGGTTTGGGAGGGAGTGAGGATGAGAGGAGGAGAAAAGAATGAGGGGAGAGTTTGTAAATAAAAGGCTAAGAAAGATAGATGGCAGAGGTTGAGAGGAGTAAACTGAGGGGTGAAAAGGGATTACAGGGCTCTTATTTTGGTAAATGTCCACCCTTATTCCTACAACAAATATGCACATATCCATGAAGGAGGAGGCACTGTACTCTAAATCATGATGAAGACAATATATTCAACTTCAGCTGACACTGTATCATTTCACCTAGAGCAGAAAGACCCATAGGGGAAACAAAAATGTCACCTGGTTTTGATGTACAGCCATGAGCCGACCTCAGCTTGACCATTTATTGATCGCAAGGCGACTGTTGACTGCTGACTTTATGCAGAATGTGAAAATAGGAGGCTTAATGCAGAGCACGGCTGCAGGAAGGTGTAGATTTCAAGCCCTTGCATCACAGTGCTGACACAGGCAGGAGCGATGAAAGCACAAGGGAAAAGAGTTATTAGTCAGTGAATGTGTGTGTGTGTGCGTTCGCATGTGTGTCTGTATTATCATGCCCTTGGTGGGTTTAGATGTTAATGGGTTTACTGATATGGAAAGGAGTTAAGATTAAAATGTACTCCTGGACCTCGTATTGCTCAGGGCTACTGTTGTGTCTCATTAGAGTTGCCTTCAGGGAGGTTTGTGTTACAACTTGCCCACATTTAATGTTTTCTGTCTGTTTGTGTGTGTGTGTGTGTGTCTTCTGCTCACTTTGTATATATAGGTGACATGGGGAGTCAATACCTGGGAGTGAAGCAGCTGGATGTATTTTTAATCATATCTATGTGTTTGTGTGTATTCCTCCAGGTTCACGATTACCTCCGCAGCAAGTTGTGTTCGCTTTACGAAAATGATTGCATCTTTGACAAGTTTGAGTGTGCCTGGAACGGCTCCGACAGGTACCTGAAGCGTCTGGATGTGTTACTGTTTCTCTATGCTCAGTTTTACAAGTACTCAGCTTTTCAAATTAAGGAATATTCACCATAAATGATCAGTTGATCATTTCTTTTTCAGTTATTTACTGCATGTTTGCTTGAATTTGTAAAAAGCAAAAAACAAAAAAAACTCTTCATACTTGACTCTACCAAAGTTCCATTGGAAAGAGTTGCTTGAAGGCAAGGTCAAGAAAAACAATAAATATTTAAATATTCTCAATTCTAGCAGATATTGATATTTTTAGGTAGGCCTTCTTTTGGTTACCTTGCAGGGAAGCTGGATTCTTGCCATATCATTCAACAATCACTGGATCACGAGATCCTTGTCAGGCTTTATGTAACGAAGGTGTGTCCAAACAACCAGATGTTCAGCTTTCTTTTTAAGGCTCCTGGCAGATCCAGGTGTTGTTGAGGTTTGCATGCCAGCGGGTAACAAAATCATATCAAGACATGGTGAAGTAGGTGTTGGTTGACAGATGATTAATCTAATCAGCTGCCAAGTATTTTTTTTCAAGTGGCTGCCATTTTCAGATTAGTTGTTAACGATAGTTTCTCAACCATCTGGCAGCGGCAGATAATTTGTCACTGCCCCCGTCCACATCAGTACATTGCTTAGCTTCCATGTATTTCTGTCCTACTCCAAACTGAAACTATGGACAATGGATAAACACCTCATATGGATCCACTTCAATAAATCAGAATTTTATAAGGATTTTAATACAACCTGTGCCATCGTTCACTACCATATATCAGGAAGTGACCTTTTACATTTAGGCATGTAGTGGAGAGTTAAGCTTAGATTGGGCAATAGAAATAGTTAATAAAGGTCTCCAGAAAGATAAGATGATTAAAAAGACTCAGACTTAGTAATTGATCATTTTTTATCCTTTTCCTCTCCTCAGTGTGATCATGACTGGAGCCTACAACAACTTCTTCCGCATGTTCGACCGCAACACCAAACGTGACGTGACCCTGGAGGCATCGAGGGAAAGCAGCAAACCCCGAGCTGTCCTGAAGCCGCGACGTGTCTGTGCCGCCGGGGGAAAGCGCCGGAAGGACGACATCAGCGTGGACAGTTTGGACTTCACCAAGAAGATCCTCCACACTGCCTGGCACCCGACTGAGAACATCATCGCCATCGCCGCCACCAACAACCTGTACATCTTCCAGGACAAACTCAACTCTGAGATGCATTAATGAAGTGATGTCAGCGATGGATTCAAACGAGTTTACACCTCAACACACAGCTATGCCAGAATGTACACACTGACGGACATACACACACGGGAATATGCCTACTACACACGATCAGAAAACACAACCCTAGGTCTACTCTTTGACACACTCCCTCACCTCCTCCCCAGCCTCCCAGAACTGAAGGGACCTAGAAAGGGCTAGAACGGGAACAGGCTGGATTACGCAATGGATTATGGATTGCAAAATTGTTTGAAATTGTGGATTTCTTGATTGTTAAGCTCTGGATTGTGCTTGATGGTGTGTTGATTGCTACAGCTCAGCTTCTGAGGGGGATAAGCCCCCCAGACTGGAGAGACGTTTACATATTTGTCTTTTTTGTTTTTTCTTCTTTTTTTTTTTTTCCTTCAGGCTCTTTTACTTTCTCCACCTCCTCCTCCTCCTCTTCTTTCTGTATTTGTGTGCTTGAGCAAAGCCTATTCTTATCCCTTGCCCACTGTTTTGTGTAACGAAAACCCATTGTGGTTGTCAACCAGTGGCACTGATAAAAAAAATGGGGCATTTATGTAACTGGTTGTTTATTTAATTTCAGATCAGCTACCCCCAACTTCTGTTTTTGTAATTTCTTGTTAAATGATGATGATAATGATGATGGTAATTGTGTATGGAGGACTGAAGCTGACAAAATCCAATATATAAAAATTACTCAACAAGTCAATTAATTATGCCATTTCATGTACCAAAATGATGTTATAAATAAATAAATGCAGCCAATAATTTAGTGATAATGTAAGAAAAGATTTCTTTTTTTTTATTTCTCTTTGCATTAATTCCTCTTTTTACTTACTTTCCTAAGTTATTTCAAGTTCTTTATTTTTATAAATGTATAATTTATTTATTTTTGTAACTTGCATTTTATCAATTTTTTTTGATTTATTAAGTGAAACGTTCCAACATGACAGACTACTTATTTGAATAATGAAGAAGCGCATAAAGAAAATAAAACAGAAATAAATATCTTGGGAAAATACAAAGGAAAACAATATGGAAATAGATGGATACAAATAAATACCACATGGTGAATTAATGCCAAGGTAAATGAATAAACAAAAACAACAAATTATGAAACACTATCAAATTATTAATGCCTGCATTTATTTAAACATTTTGATTACATTTGGCATAATAATTAATTTAACTAGTCACTGATTGACTGATTTTTTTTGTATTTTTTGCAGCATCTGTCCTCCATAATTATGAAGACAATGATAATTTAAAATGATATGTGTGATGTGCAAGAATGAATTCAGGACCCTTCCCTTATTAACCCAAGTGCACCCAGACGCTTCTGAGCTCAACTGGACCATGTTCAGTGAGGTAAAACATTTACAGACCTGCAGAAAGAAGCAGATGTTAACACCATGGCCTAATATGAGGACACACACTCATATCCGCTCCACTCAGTGTGTTTCAGTCATTAATGTTGTCGTTGCTGAAACCTCCAACTTCTCTGACTGTGGATTCTGCTTCTGGTCTGGGGCTACGTCGTGTGCTACTTTGCCGTTAAAAACAACTCAAATCAAGCAAAAAATAATAAAAAATGAAGAAAACAATTTCAACAATCAAGCAAAAAGATGCTGCATGTAAAACCAATTTAGCCTAGGTGTTTATAAATTGACTGACTGACTTGGCTGCCTTCTTAACCATTTAGACCCAGCTGTACAAAGGCTTCAGGGGCCCCAGGGCCCCATGCAGCACGAGTAACCATAGATGACCGAGCTCTCCTACCTTTATTTGTGTCTTTGGACACTGAAGCATGTTTACCAGTGTTCGGTTCATACACTTACATGTACATTTGAATGAAGCCGTCCAAGAATCAGTTTCTACTCATCTCGACTGAAACTGAGAACCAAGAAGAATGGGGAATGTTTTCATTAATGTTGTTCTCTAAAACAAAAACCTTAAAAAAAACAAAAACAAAGGGCCTAAATGGTGTCTGTATATATCAAACCTGTTTTTGACATGTATGAGGTTTTGATTTTTTTAACATCCTTAAAACTGACTGCAGACTTGATCATCACTATTGATGATTGCCTCCAAATATACAGCAGAGATGGTACTTAAATCTCCTCAGCCTTCCTCACTGATTACTTTGCTGATGATGTGCAGAAGCTTTTGATTTTGGAGAAGTTTATTCTTTTGTGTATTCTTTTTTTTGTCAATTTTCCTCCACAGTGTCCTGACCAAACTAATGTTAATTCACATATTTTTGTTAATGTATGTTGATGACAAAATTGTCAAACGGACAGTTATAAATAATGTTAATATGTTTTTTTCTGAATAAAGATTTCAACGAAATTGCATCCAATGAGCGTACATCTGTAATTTTTATTGCAGTGTAATTATAAGACTGGTCGTTACTGCTAAAGCCATTAAGGAAAAGTGCACATTTTACAGCTTAAATTAATAGCGGCTATTAGAGGTCATCATTACAAATTGTGATGTCATGTGG
Source organism: Hypoplectrus providencianus (assembly GCA_028566105.1). NCBI lineage: Eukaryota > Metazoa > Chordata > Actinopteri > Perciformes > Serranidae > Hypoplectrus > Hypoplectrus providencianus. The sequence goes on along the minus strand of JAOWBC010001868.1, from coordinate 13,174,412 downwards.
TCTGCGGCACCACCTAGTGTCATCACGCACTTATTGCACGGACTCAGAAGTCATATCTCTCTATTCAGTCAATATACCACTCACACTGAACTGGGATTTTTTCTTTTTTTTTTTCACCCTTTACATAATAAAAGATAACAAAGAAAGCTATTTCCAGAGTAGACACTTCAACTTTCACGTTACACCTGCAATAAATGATTTCTTTGCCATCGTAGTTGGGGGCAGCGGAAACAAGCTGAGCACTGACTTATCACCTGGGAAGATAATAACGGCTGACCTGTTAGCAATTAACTATTATCATGCTTTCACCAGTGACACTGTTTCATGTTTTTGGCATCTTATAATGTAAGTCCAAACTCTCTTTCAGCTTGTTTTTGTCCCCACGAACTTCCTAGGGAAATATCTGTCTCAGAAGTTGCTAGATTGTGATTGTTCAACAGGTAATATTAGCTTGTTCGCTAACTGTTAGCTTGGATGCTAACTGTTAAACTTCCTTTTTTGTTTACATTCCCAGTTTTGTATTTTCATCACTATCATGACATATTTATGTAGGTTTTTGTCGAAGAAAATAATGAGCATATTTCGATACGGAATGATATCTTTATTGAAAAATGTCAGTGGCAAGTGTGTTTTACCTATGAAATAATGTTACCATATATTTAATATTTTTAAAGAACGCTAAATTAGCGCTTTTTGCCAGAGCACACTCCACGGCGCTGAGAGCAGTGAGAGTAAACCCAAACAGCATTACAGGGAAAAAAAAGAAAAACTCGAGCTATGGTCTGGTATATTAGCGCATGATACTCAGTAAAACTGATGGGTGCTGCTGATCACATGATTATTCAATGAAGAATCATAACTGGGTGCATATTTATGCTCTTAAAAACAGAGAAGAAGCCAAAATGTTGGTGTGTTGATAAAACTAATGTCCAAGGGAAATATTAACCATGAGACATGGAACATGCTAATGAAAGTAGGACAAATCCTATGTTTTATACCTTAATATGTGGTATCTAAAATGAATATAATGCAGTTAATAGTGTTACTATTAATAACCAAACTCCCTCCGACCTGCTGAGTCCCTCTTTATCCTTAAGAAACTTAAGACCCAGCTCTCTTCTGAACACCTTCAAACATAATTTACATGGACATAAAACCAAAAACTCTAATGCACTATTAGCACTGTCCTTGTGTGTTCTATTGACTTAAAATGAGTCTATAGAAATTACACCAGCTACCTTCTGACTAGAGCTTTGCTTTTTCTCTCTGAGCGCACAAATTTACATCGCTTTATATAAAAGCATCTACTTAAATTGTAACAACTTAATAAAACAGGAAAACAAGACTGTTTTGATTTTGTTTATAGATCACAGTTAAGAAAACAGTAGTGACATCCTAACTTCAAGCACATCATCACTCAAAGACTGCAAATGTTCAATATGATAAATCTCTGCACAGCAGAGATGGAGATAAACAAGGGAGGGAAGGGAGGAGAAAAAGATCTTGGAGAAGGCAGAGGTAAACAAACAAAAAAAAGATTTTCTCCCAAATATATATTGGCTGTATTGTAAGGCACTTATTGTTTTCTTAATACAGCACATATTCTGTCTTAATGTTAAGTCATTAAAGCTTCACATCAAACACTCAGCATTACAACCTGTTGTAGGTCAGGGACACAACAATGACAGCACAGTTCAACAAGGAAACTGTAAAATGTAAATACTGGCAATTTTGGCTACAAATATTTAATAAAATTACATAAAATCTGTTCTGCACACATAGTGTTTAAACAATTAAGGAGCAAAATCAGAATTATTTCCATCAGCAGTCTGTGGTGAGCACCAGTGCATTTTGAGTTGCAAGAAATGTTTAACAGACGACCTCTCAGGAGATTTAGATTGCGTTTTTCTTTCTTTAGTGTTCGGCAGTAAATTACTTATTCGAAAAATGTTATCAGTTTCTGTTTCTCCCCACTATTTTCATTATATTATTATTTCCCACATATTCTGTCTCAAAAGTATAAGATTACAAACACACACACTCTCAAATTCAGATTAACAGTAGGACTAACATCACTAATGTCTAAGACTGTCCCAAATACTGGAAGTTCGGTATTAACTATCTGATATTTGAATATTAGCTTTGGGGGGGCACTCAGTTCAACATTCCCTATAAATATAAATTATGTCCATCCCTGACAGTAAATCAGGGATAGATTTCAGTCTGCAGGAGAGCAACAACTTAGTGGGTTGCAGAGACATAAATGCAGCTTTCTCTTTGCTCCACATGTGTCTGTATGTGCACAAAACCCTGCGAAATAGTAGATAGCAACACAACTGTAGTAACTGCAGTAAAGACTATCAAATTTCTTCAGTTCAATTAAAGGCATTACGTTTTAAGAATTCTGTCATTTTAAAGTAAAAGAACGAATTGCAATCCTAAAAATGAAAACCTAATAACCAAAGAACGAGTATCCAAATTGTGAAATATTTGGGGCCAGCCCTACAAATGTCTGCTTCCACCCTTTTACAGTGTTAATAGGACTGATGTACAATCATAACTGTTCTTCAACTTGTATTGCCGTTATCATACATCTTTTTACTCCCAGACCTGTGTTTGCCATATCTCTACCCGACCTCTTGTGTCACAGTCTCTGCTTCAGTCTCTGATGGTTTTTCTAGCTGAGCCGTCAAGAACGGATTGAAGAAAAAGTCAAAACCAAACTGCAAGGCACTCCGCGCCGTGCGCCTCCAGTCATGTTCAATCTTGTACTGCCTGCGGCTGGGCAGCGGGGCATCACCGCACGATAAGCAGTGAATGGCTTTCAGTTCAAACACAGGCCATTTGGAGCCCAAACGACCCTCCAGAATGGTGCTGAACTCCACCAGACTTCCTGTCTGTAAATATAACAGCACAGCCTTGAACTCATTACTCGCCCGCAGAACTATGTCTTTAGTCGCATCTTCGTCCTCTATGATTGTCCCGTTCTTGGTCTTCCTCTCCAGTGGCATGCCCATTGTGACTTCAAATTTATATCGATCAAATCGTTTGATGTGACATTCGTGTTTGGCCAGTTTTTTAAGTTTACAGAGTGGATCAACCGGAGGAGGGGCTGGGGCAGGCAGGGGCTGGGGCTCAGCTGTAGCATTTTTGTCCTCCTCACACAAAGGATACGGCTCACCATACAAGCACCGCATCCAGTTCCCCATGAACACAGGCAGCAGGTTGATAACTGAATGTGGCCCATTCTCAATGTCGGTCACACGGACATATTTGAAGCGTCCGGTCCAGGTGACACGATGTCCTTCGAGATGAGAGCAGAGGATCTGAGTCTGTGCCATGTTGACCTCTTTCCAGGCCATTGGGCCACAAAGGCTGCTGTACTCTGGCCATGTCAGTGTGGAGTTATAAACCTTCATGCCTTCAGACCTGTAGACGTACATCCAGCAGAAGAGCACCACCGCGCTGAGCCACACTAGGATGAGTTTCACAATGCTGCTCCCTGACAGAGACCGTAGAACCACAATAGGGTTGAGGCTGAAGCGGGTCCAGAGCCTCAACACTACTGGTACAAAGCAGACTGTCAAGGTGACGACCATCTTTGTCACCTCAAGGGCGAGAAACCACTGAAGTAACTGAATGATGAGCATTGCCGCCAGGCCCAGTGAGAGTATAGGGAGAGCAAACAGGAAAAGAAAGTAGCCAACACAGGTGCGGATAAGTCCTATTACAGAGGCGTTATTAAGGAACACTAAGCAGAGCTCACACCAGGTGAAGCAGACCAGGTAGGGCACCAGGCACAGGTAGGTGCCCTTAAAGCCTCTCAGCTGGGCCATGCGGAAGAGCAGATAGAAAAGGTGTCCATACAGCAGACAAGGTACCCCCAGATTCAACACCACTATTTCCCCTATAGGCACAGTGATGAATGTCATGCCACAGATCCTGAGGAACCATGGGAAGGAGTCTGGCAGGAGGTGGGTGAGGGAGCATGCTCCAGAGAGGACTTCTGTGAGTAGAGCTTTGCGAGCAAAGAGCTGAGCAGAGGCATGAAGGCTGAGAAAGGCGGTAACGGTGAAGAAGAGAGCGACAGCAGACAACTCTGAGCAAGGGATCCAGGATTTATCAGCAATCGGGAAAGAGAAAACCACAAAGATCACAGAGAGCAGGAAGTACCTGGAACACAAAGAGACAGGATGTATTCATTTTACTGCAAATGCATTTTTAGTTTATAAAATAAGTTGAAAGTCTATGTAGCAACAAAGGAACTTTTTGAGCTTGAGTAAAAAATCCTTTATCAAATCATGGACCACCAATATGTTTTGGTTCCAATTGTTTTCATCAGGGCGTATGAATACATTATATTCCCTGATCCTATAGGTAAGCTGGAGAATTATTGTTGTTTAATTCTAACTTAAGAAACAAATCAGCAGAAAAAGAGCCAAAGCCAAAGCAGAAACTGCATTATTGTATCAACAAGAAAATGCTTGATGGACAAACCAGTCAAACCTGAACAAATTTGAACTTTATATTTGCAAACAGAACAAAATAAACAAAAGAGGAATGGAATGAATAAGTAGGTTTTCCACACTGCCTTAAAAGGTCCTAAATACATTTTTGACAGGGTCCAGCATGACCCCCTCTGGTTCTGTGTAGTCATGTTCTGAGACTGGTGTTCTTACAGATAAGGCTCCAGGTGTGTCCACCCAAAGTTGGTCTCAGCCTGCTCGAGATCCAGACCAGGTTCAAAGTGAGTGAGCAGGTCTGTCAGGGCTCGAAAATTTTCCCATGCTTTTGAATTCTGTAAAAAAAAAAAAAAAAAAACGCAAATTCATTTCTGCTTACCTTTTACTCCATAAGAAAAGTACAATCATAGAAAAACTATCTGAAGAAAGTCCTTGGGTAACTTTGTTTACTTGCTAAACAAAAGCCTTCACTCACCTGAAAAACTCTGAGTGTGCAGATGATCATGGAGAAGAATGAGAGGTAGAAAACCAGCAGAGGGATGAGGAAGATGAAAAAATCAATTGTGAGGTTGGAGATGATAAAGAAGAAGATGAGTGCATTAACATGGTGTGTGGGGATCAGAGCACTGAGCCACTGCATGCCAGCCCGTGACGCCCAGTCGATTAGGTGCTCCTTGATTTCCAGCAAAGCGTACAGAGGGAACTTCAGAAGCTGGAGAGACAGCAAGATAAAGGATGGTTAGTACCTCCAAAAATCTAATCACTACTTTGCCAGTGGACTTAACAAACTAACTAAAAGTCATTTACAGAGATTAAGTCTGAAACACAGTAAATAGAGCAGAAATTGGAGAGCCGACACTGCTTACATCCGTACAAAGTCTCAGAGCTTCCCACCTTTTGGTGTAAAGGCAGTTCATCTGGATTCTTCACAACTACATCATCGTCGTCCTCATCATCATCACCCCCTGCTGCAGCCATGACTGGTGAAGGTGCAACTCCCTGAGCGTACTTTTTCGTCATCTCAACAAAGTCATCCAGACCCACTTGGCATCTGGCTACAAAGACATACAAAAAACAAAAATTTTAAACTAAAAGTTACTTTTTCTGTATTGCAGGTGCAATTTGATCTCCTAAAACCTAAAAAATAACTTTCATTAGGCAAGAGAAATGAAATCCATAATACAATTAGCCAGTTTGATTAGATTAAAACCACATACCTTCATTGGTGACCATAGTCTCCAGGACTCTCCTCTGTTTCTTAGCAGAGCTGTTAAGTGGGCCTGGGGACACTGGTTTGCCTGGATATGGAGAAGAGTCAATACAAGAGGTTAAAAAAAATTAAAATAGAATGTATTTGTTTAGAAACACAGCTTTTTCCTATGTATTGAATTACGATGTATCCCCTTCCTTACCTGGCTCTGTGTGGACGTGTTCAACATTCTCTAACATCTCAGAAACAGCCACTGACTTCTTCCTCTCCGGGTTTAATTTCCAGTACATAAGCAGAGCAGCTTTCCTGACTCCTCTCTCAAAGCGTGTCTCTGTACACAACTTCTTCACCTCCTCAAAGTTTTCCAGGGTGATGCCTGAAATGTGCACACTGAAACTTCTTACAAACTCACAATATGCAGCCAATGATGCTTCTTTTCAAACAGATTTTGGTACCTTTCCTGGAGGATAAGCACTGCTGCAGATGTTTGACTGCATCCTTGCGACCTTGTTTAGCGGCCTGGATGAACCATGTCACCGCAGTACAATTGTTCAGCTCCTCATCTCTTTGTTCTGCCAGCGCGAGGAAGTACCGCCCCATCTGGACAGACACACATGCAGACTCTAAGACTTGCGATGCAAGCATTACTGTCACTTAGTCAACTTATGACCTGTCCTTCCCATCAATATGTCATTCTGAAATAACATCATTAGTTGGCCGATCTGCTTTGTGGCCAACATATGGTCATTAAAGTCAAAAGTATTTGCAATATGTTCACTGACACCGACCTTAGTCTGTGCTTTTGCATCTCCTGACTTTGCTCTCTCCTCCAAATCTTCAAGACTGATCTCCTCCTCTGGCTCTTCTAAAAGAAACAGAAAATTATATACTAAACAGTCTACAGTACTCTTCACATGTTACGATACAGAACAAGACAATGTCTGACAAAAATACTTATGTGAAATTTGAAGCTGTCATGGCCTCACTGCCACACTTCTTTAAATAGATGGAAAATACAAAGGTTTAACCTGTAATGTGGAAGTTTTGTCTCCCTCCACTGGCAAGAATAGCAATTACACACTGAGTGCTTATGGTGTGTGTCTGCAGGAGAGCAGTGTTTCTCCCCTTGGCAATTGCTTCTTTTTTATTTGAATCCTTTTTCTGCATGCAGAGGATATTGTCATATTTTGAGCGTTCACTCCTGAAACTATTTTAGGATTTTAGGCGCAAGCTAATTTGTAGAGTACCTTTCAACAAAAACAAAAAACATTTAGACAGAATAATTAACATAAATTTAAGAAACACCAGACAAACCAAGAATGGGTCCCCACAAAATATTTAGATTTACACTTGAAAACGTGTTCCTGACGCAGCTGTGTAATAACAACTTGGTGCAGGGAGAGAAACTGCTGATCAAGCTGTTTCCATTTAAAGTCAATGTCTGCAACTGACAAAAAAATATAAATAGATGTCGAAATACTGAAACTTAAAATTTACAATTTATTTCTTGCCTACAGCCTAAAGTTTGACAAAAACAGATATTTAAACAATAAAACAAATAGAGTTTTAACTTATCACATTTCTGGTTGTATGTAAAACATATTTTTCTTATTCATTTATTTTACTCATCTTTGGTTTTTAAATTCTACGTATGTGGATATAATCCAATTCCATGTGCCAGTCAGAGGCATGAGTGATCCCAGAAAGTCAGCATGACTCCTTCCAGAAAGCGAGATTGTCCTGATAAGAATGTCCCATCTGAACCCTGTTGCTTTAATTATCATCCTCTTTTGGCTGATGAGTTCTGCTACGCTCAAGTCCCAGAACCTCTCTCAAGATAGAAGTCACATGGAAATGTAAAAAAAGGTGTCACATTTGTTGTGTTACGTATACTCGGAAGAGATGGAGGAGGCAACAAATGTGGGAACTTGCTCCAAGATTTTGAAACGCCCACGTGGCTGTAAGTGATACTGATGAGTGAGTCTGTTCTCTGGACGGAAAAGAAAATGCTATAACAGATTTCAGTTAGTGCCACTGCTTCACTGCTTATAGCCCTAAAATAACAGCACTTACTAGCTTCCACTATATACCACACATGTTAACACAGTGATGAAATCCCACTCCCGTTTTAACTTTCATGATTTACTGCAAATGATTATCTGAAAAACTAGCCACCTGCTGCAGAGAGTATTTGTGAGGGGACAGGACTGAGTGTGAGTCCAAGATGACTGAGGTGTTAGATTTCATATGTGTCAGTCTTAAGCCTTATTTACAAATGTAGATGTCACCTCAAAGCCATGCAATAAACGTAAAATGTGATATTCCCAATGTAGATAACAGATCTCTGGCTATGTTAGGAGTTTCCATGCAGGATCCACTTATTGGGTATTTAGCAGTTAGAATGTGAGACAGGCTTTCTCCTAAAGTCAGCAGAGTGGAAGAGGCTGCTTTACATGTTGTGGTAAATATCTGTGGTTGTTATGGCGACACTGCATTACACACAGTAAACTGGGAGTGTTGACAGCACTGATTGTTGGAGAAGAGGAAACTGAGGTGAAGACTTTGATTAAGTCTAAAAAAAAGTCAAAGCAAAGAGTTGATTCTGACCTGGTTCAGGTGTTGGAGGAGGCTGTATAGCCATGGCAGCAGGTCCAACAGCTGGGGATCCAGTTCCTGTCGAGGCTGCATTAAGCTGAGACCTACCCACCAGAGAGGGGCTCCTGATGGACTGGCGGAGAGGGGAAGCAGGCGGCGTGGACAGGGAGGAAGAACGTGAGGAGAGGCCAGGAGAGGGTGTGTTGGGAGGTGTTGGCATGGTGAGTTTAGGCTTCGGGCGGTCTGAGGTTGGTGCGGTTGAGGTCAAAGAGGAGCTGGAAGAGGAGGCAAGGCCTGGTCTCAGGGTGGCAGGAGATGAGGGGCTGGGTTTTGGGGTTGCTGGGTTGCCAGTCAACGACGGTTCCATGGCTGAAAAACCAGATCAACTAATCAGTCAAAAAGAAAACTCTTTAGTTCAATCATGACCAGAGTGGTGTTCAAGAGGATCTGGAAATACAAATGATCATATGTAAGTGATATGGCAGTGCGATTATAGCATCAGTGTAAGGAAACACTTGTTCAGAGCTAAACAGCTGACAAGGAGCTAGTAGAAAAAGGAGACAGTGTCTGCACTCAACCTGTGATAGAATAACAGATGGTGGGAAAGGACACTCCCTGTTTTCATTTCAATATGCCCTTTCCAATCACTCAGCTTTAACTGCAATTTGCAAACAAATCACTGACTTACCTCTTCACCAGAACCCACGTTGGTGAAATTATATGGCGAGCTAAAAGTACTTGTATATGTGTGAGAATACTGTCTTGATAAAAAAAAAAAAAAAAGCTGATTTATGATGTAACACATTTTCATACAAAAAAAATTGATTAAAAATGAATATACAGTAGTGATCTTTATTTAGCTATTTGTTCAATTTTATTAATGAAATACTAATGTATGTGTCTTATGTATGTGATAACACAGCTTTTTGTTTACCTCTGCAAAGTAATATCAATGTAAAATCTGTTCACGATTAACAGAAAAAGGTGTATCAATATTCCCACTCAAATGCTCACGATATCAGATGTCCTATCAGTATTGAGTATTTTTTTATTTATTTTTTTAATTGGTTCCAATATCAAAAATCTCAACGGTGTTACTTTATTCTAGATTAGAAACTAGCTGAGAGAAAAGAAATCATTTAAAATTATCTCTATTTTTACCAGTGGCAGCATGACCACAATAATGCATCTATAACTGTAATATAGATTTTTCTGAAATTGTACATCTTGCAGGACATTTACTTTAGCATATTTTATTTTTAAATGGCTACTTTTCTACTTCTACTGAAGCAGACTATGAATGCAGGATTTGTACTAGCAACAGATAAGTAAATGACCTGAGCACTTCTTCCACCCACACAGTACTAACAGACACCTGTGACTCTCAAACATGTGTCAGCAGATTTCTATTCCAACCCAACTCCTAATAACAGACGAAACTGTAGTCTGGAGCAATGTAGGCTAAACTGTGACTTCACATACTCGAGAACCCTTTACCTTTGCTGTCTAAACAACCCAATATCCTTAATACAAATAATGTTGTGTTGGATTTTCGTTTGTCAAAGCTGTGCAATATTTTGACATGTGGTCTGCAGTCTATTTTAGACATTATCAAGTGAAGCCTGAGCTGCTATATTGAGAAGGTGACATCCTTGAAGTGCCCTGACTGGAAACATGATGTGTCCTGTTGTATTTTAGGGAAACCCCCCTTGGCCAAGAGGCTCCAGTTTAACCAATGGCGGGGGCATACAAAATATGTTAGTTCGTCTATACTATTTACAAAGCCGTAATTCACTGCGATATATAGACAGCGCCCCAGGCTTTATGTAACCAATATAGTTGACAGAGATATATGTGGCAGGTCGTTGTGTTGCTAATGCTAACACGACAGATCTATCCGCTCACCTTTACCGAGAGCACACTTGTTTATTTTAATTCCTCCAAATGAAAAGACCCCGTAAGTATCTCAGTTCTTGGCTACTCCGTGTCCCAAGTCATTCTTCTCTTTCGCTTTTGTGAAAACAGCCTGTCCGTTGACTCTCTATGCCCAAACTCAAAACACACCAGGAAAGTCTGCCAGCTGCTCCACTTGGCTCCCCCGCCCACCTCGTATTCTAAGTGTTGTGATTGGACGAAGCTTTTTTTTAGTGCTATATGATTGGCTAAAAAAGTAGGAAGTACAAATATGTCTCCCAGTCAAAAACAATCAACCGTCGAAAGACTTTATTTTAGAGATAGCCTTAAAAAAATAGTTGAATATAGCGTTAAGACAAAACTTAGAACAAATTAAGTAAAAAACAAACAATCAAAAGATTCACACTTTTTTACGTTTGCTTTTTCATTATCACTATTCGATTTCTTTACCCCTTTGCAACAACGTAATAAAGGTTTTCTACCAAGAGATGGCACTATTTTTTAATTTACAAATGTAGAGGCATATACAAATCATAGGTACATGTGATCAGTCTGTTTGTTAATTAATGATATGTTTCACTGTCCTTTTGGGACATTGCAAATGAATTGTATCAGGTAAAAGTTGCATCATGTAGATGTGTGTCGTGAAGGATTTTAAGACAGTTAGGCTAGTTGCAACCCTTTCTCTGGTTAGGCCTTACAGTTTAATAAGATTGTGTCATCGTTGCCAAGAGTATATAAGTGAAATAGACGACATAGCGACATTCTCATATAAGTGACATGGTCACATCAATTTACAATATTATCATCACTTTATGATAATGTAAGAATGTAAGCACATTCAGTATTTGTCTAACTAATGTGTTTAATCATATAATCCAAACTCCTGCTCACTGAACAAACCCGGCTCACTGTTTGAGTTATTCTGCAAAAACAAGATGATGATAGCTGAGAGCCTTTCTCTTAATCTGTGGTGTGGGTGTAGTATATTGTCAACTTCAATTCAGAACTCTATTATAATGATTGTCGTCAAATATAAGGGTTTGTAGTGATAAGCGTTCTGCTTATTTACATGTACAATATTACTGCCCCGGAGAACAGGAAAAATAGACAAGAAAAAGGAAATCATGAAAGTTCATCAAAAGGGTACCATGGCAAAATAGGAAGGAAAGCAGACGATTACAGGACTTAAAAAGCGAATAAGCAACAAGACTCAGGGGAAAGAGTGAGATTAAACGTCTTGTCTGGGAATGAGGGTAGATACCACACTGTGGGAAAAGAAGGAAATGGGGGCAGTAATTGCTAAACTGCAGCTGCATTGAAGCAGTTATGTAAATGGGTCTCTATTAGTAGATTAACTCAATCCAGTTGAGAGGATAAGCATGACCCTCATACTGCTTTTGGTCTTTCACATGTACACCTTCCATCTATACTAGGCAATCTGTCTTTTAAACAGGCTCAGACACACGTGCACTCACAGATGCAATTCCCATTTAAATTAGGAAAAGCAGCTCAAACTAGATATTTGTAATAATGAGCTTGTTATGGTTCCAAATCTTTTGATTATGCAAATCTCCAAGCAGATTTGTTTGGAGCCACACTGCCCCTGTCACAGTCAACACTGGCGGGTTTTAACCATGTGGTCATTACTTGAAATTGAAACAAGCTGGTCTTTTTGTTTTGGTCTGCTTTCTTTCGCTGTATGCCCTCAAGGTAGTCATGGCTTGTTCTTGATTGTAGATTTCCATATCATCTTTCTAATCTCAAATCTGACAAGACAATTACCTCAGCTGCATGTATTTAAACTACAGAATTGAGACTGCTCAACCCCCTCTTCGTCTCCTTCTGAATCGAGGTAACAGGTCTTGTAGTGCAGGCCCCACCCACGGTCTCCGCGCCTTGCCAATGCCTCTCACAGGAAGAGAGTCCTGAGGAGGAGGAGAGGAGGTATGGTCAGTAACCATAGCAACCAGAGGCTTACGTGAGATCGGACATTGACTGCAGTAAAGATGAGTATTTCCATCACAAACGCAGCCCAGAACTGTAGCCATTCTGACCTTTGAAGTGTTTCCCTGCAGGGAAGTGGGATGTGTTGCTGGATGGATGTTAGCCAGCTGGTACTTTGGTCAAAATCCTTCTAATTGCACATTATATGCTCTATAATATCACACTAGCTTGTTTATGTTTTGATACTAGTTTAAGAACATGGTGTCTTACATTCAGATTTTACTTTGGGGAAATTGCAGACGGGGAGGTAATCCAACTCTTGTAATGATGGTGCCACAGCTAATCATCTTAGAAAATGAACCATCTTTTTTACAAGCCTGTTATTATGAATTGTTATAAAATGCTTAAATCATTGGCACTTCCTACAGTGGGGAAAACTCAACTCCTTTCTGTGGCTTGTGTCCCTTCTTCTGCTGCCAGCCCTCTGTGTATTGATCTGTAGCTATTTTTAAGGCCTGTGCGGAAGAGAAGAAGCAGAGAAAAAGGAAAATTGAGAATGGAAAGATGGAGAATGAGAATACATACTTACATACAAAGTTGCTCTTTGTACCAACAATTCAAGTCTTGCTTATAATCTTTTTGAAATGTTTTGCGTTTTGTCAACCCATTTGTGCCTGCAACTAAATTTTTAATTTCCTTTGCTGCAAGTGTTGTTTAAGGTTGCCTTACACACACCTTATGGGAAGAACTTAAAAAAGAAAAATGGCTAAAAACTGAGTTGTTTTTTTAATCAAAGTATATCTTGCAAATGGAATACATGGTATTAATGTTTTTTCAATAGACTACATTATTCTTTGGGAAAAAAAACAATATATGCGGAAAGACAAAATATAGTATGTTAAGAAGATAACTGTATTACAGCTACAAGAATCGCAGTCAAGTAATTGGTATCTTTGAAGTCATAACAAGTTGAAAAACAACAATAGGCACACATATATAGTTATTAAAAAACATATGGGAAACTTTTAATCAACATTTTTCTTTTTCTTTTTCTCAAAGATCCTGACTTACTGACTAATAATAAAAGTGTGCTTGTGTCTAAGTTGTACTATTATGTCTGTACGAAATGTAAATTACAAATAAGGGTTCTCCAGAATTTAGTTCTACACTTCAATAATGTAGAAATTATTTATTGTTAAAATTAAAAGAGCAGAGGACAAGATATCCAGACTTTTAGACACTCTGATTCAAGCTTCAGGAATGTTAAATAATTTCTCATAGATTTCTCTTTATGCAAATAAACTGTGTCTTTTATGAGTCCCCTGCCTGTCCTGCTCAGAGACAGGAAACATCTGACAGCTGACTGCCTAGTACTCCACATGACAATTTTGAAAAATGTGAGTGCCCTTAGAATATATATATAAATGAAACAAACAAATATATTTTCAATGCATGTCTTGAAAATGGCACCAATTACAGATATAATTCATATCTAGCATTCTATTGGAATGTGGTCCACCAAAACTCAGACACATTATTACAGAATATAATATCATCATGGTGACATTATGGTGAAAATGATCAACTAGGCCTATGTCTTGTTAATTTACATTTAAAGCCATTGGAACTCCACTCTAATGCCTGTGCAGCTCTATAACTCTCCCTGTTTAGTCATACTACTTGTGGTCACATTAAACAGCTTCCATTATGACTCTGGGTGTGGGCAGTAATAGTGTGCGGGAGCAAAGCTTTTGGAACATATCATGGAACATTTAGCAACAGCATGTTTCCATGAAACATCTCATACCTCATAACCATAAAGTCAGAGACAGAGCTTAATCCTTGTAACTATGTTCAAAACACTTACAAAAAGACAGAAACTTATCTTTACAAAAGCGGTTGCCCTGTTCTTATGTTCATGTTATGAATTTAGGTTCAGGGATGCACCATGGAACATCAGGCTCAGATGTTTTTAGTGACTAACAGTGGTGACTCATGCCCGGGAAGCATAATTACCTTCATATGAAAGTTTTACGTCACCACAAATACTCCAGACTGGGGGCTTGGGGTTACACTGTGGAAAATAGGTCAGGTTGGCGGTTGATTTTAGGAAAGGCAGTGTCTAATGTTTTGTTTTTTAATTTGATTGAAATAAATGCTGTATAGGTGGAAGTTTAGCTAGATGTATTCATCATTTGATCCTTTGGTCCCCTCTGAATACCAAAGGCTTTCTGTCAGAGCCATAATATGTTTAATCTGCCAGCAGTCATGAATATGTTAAGCTTATTATGGACAGCTCTCATTCAGATAGGCAGAAAAGCTAAGATGATTATGTTAAGTTAATAAAAACAGTGACTCCTAACCATTACTGCGTTACTCATAACTGGGCAGAAGAAATGGAAATAGGCTGGCTGGCTAGAGATTGTTTCTTTCTTCCCATGGAGAAATCAGTGATTAAGATGCTTGTATAAGTAGAACAGTCATAAGTACACTTTCTTTTAGAAGCATTACTCATTCTAGTATGCTTTTCACCTAAACCTAGCATCACTTTTGCACTTGGATTATCACCTATATTATCATCTGACTCTAATAACACCTTGGGATGTTCTTTTATCATCAGATGATATATCACAAGCGGTCTAATCACAAGGTTGTTGTGACGTCAAATAGCATAAAGTTTCCTCTATGTTTATTTTCTGTGAGATCCCCTGCTACCAAAATACCATTCTGTGGGAAACAGTAAAAACACCTCAGGCAAAATAATTATCAGAAACACTCATTACCGCTCTCTGACACACATTCGCTCTCCGAGTCAATGCTTCACCAAAACAAAGCAGGACACACATCCCTTCCTCTTCTCATCTGTCTCTGTCTGTGAACACACTGTTTTTTCACTTTATCTCTCCATCTGGGTGTCTGTTTGCTGGCCTCAGCAGGAACCTGAATGGAGTGCAGCCTAATACTACAAACCCCCTTCGCCCCCCATGCTCGTCTGCTTGACCTCACTAAAAACGCTCCATATGTAAAGCACAAGCCTAGATAACCTGAAAAAAAGGTTATGTGCTATCCTCTGCAGGAGAGGACATGATTCAGACAATCGAAACTCATCCCTGACTGTGTGCTCATCTTTCTCCACTTCCTATGGTTAGGGTGCCCTGCAGCAATGGGCTGCATATGCTGCAGCCATAGAAAGCTGTGGTGATGTGTGTGGTGCTGCTTGTGAATGGCAGACAGGCTGGCGCAGAGTGGAGAGGAAGAGACAAGCAGCTGTGCGTAAGTAATGCACCCTCCAGAATCTGGGTCACTCTCACCACTTTCACATTGTCAGATTTTTTTTTACCCTGTGTTATGATTTGACGAGTCATAATGTCCTAGATAAATAAATCGAATAACGAGGGCTGAAGTACCTTTAATTAAATGATAATGGTTATCCTTTTAATAACCTGAACTTATTAGTCATGATGTTGTGTGTGTGGAACACAGAACAAGAACAATTCAGGCCCATAGATCATTACATAATAGATGTTAACAGAAACAATTATGACACAGAAGCAAGCCTGATCTATGATGAAGCATACATAAACACACAGCGGTGAGAAAAAAATCAGAGAAACTGACTTTTAACATGAAAACCATTGGGAAAAATGGTTGGGGGTAAACTTTATAGGTCCCTATATTTTATAAGAAACGTTTTAACAAAGCCACAGTGCTGATAGCATAAAGTGTCAATATAAAACAAAGGTATCATAAAACAAGACATCAGCTACAATTCAGGTTCCAAATCAGACTCTGGAAAATATGATTCAAACAATTATTTAAAAAAAATGAATGTTACAATTTCGGCCATAAAAAGGCATTTTCTTACTTAATATACCCCAACTAATCTCTTTAATGTTTTTCCAGGTTTTTATTTTACAATAAGTTATTTGTTAAATTGTTATTGACAAGCAGATTTTTCTTTTTCTTGTTGTTGGTTTTAATTATTTAACAAAAACAAAAAAACATCGTAATTATCTGATTGTTACGGGCAATCAAAGCAGTATGTCTTATGATGCTGTCTTGTTTAGGTGTGTTTGCATGTCTGTACCACTATGGAATATACCACCGTACGCCCTGACGCCGTACGTCCCTCCCGCACCGGCTGCGTGTCCACGCATTAACCACGCGCGGTGTCATTCTTGAACACGCAGTCAGGTGTCGCGCTTCTATCACGCTACCGGCGACGCCCGCCCGGCGTTTTATCTCCCCCTCCCTCTGTCCTCATGTGCACGTCGATACGGGCATCCTTATTTATTTATTTATCTATTTCTTTACTCATGTGTTTGAAATGTAAAGGAGCGGATGACGTCGCGCGTGCACTCGAGTGTATATGTGTGTGGGCGTGGAGGAATATGTCAACGAGCGGCGCGCGAGAGTAGGAGAAGCCTGCAGCTGAGTCCAGTCTGTAGCTGCTGGAGGATGATATCAGTGCTGGAAACACAACTCCAGCCGCTGTGGTGGGAAAATGTGTGTAACAGCCGAGGAATAAAGTTGTAAACGGATCGCAGTTAGTTGAGCTAGGCGTCTTTTAAGAGCCGGAGGTGAGTTAATTCAGCTGAACACACGCCGAAGCCCAGCCTCCCTTCCTGGATGTGAAGCAAATTAAGGCAGCTCCGTCTCAACATCAGGCCACTTGTGACCACTGGACCTCCATTTCAGGTAAGTTTGCTCCATAAACAACTTCTTGAGCCTGACAGGCGGTTAGCTGCCGTGACATTATATATCCGACATTTGTGAACGGGGCAGTGCCGTTAACGGACCGTCGTTGGCATCATATTTGGCTTCTTGATGTGAGTTGTAGGGATACCAACAGAAACTGCCAAGCCTCACATCGACCCAAACTGGGATGTGAATTTTGTCTGAATCGTGAACCTATGTGACTCTGCCAGCTAGCATAAAAGGAAGCAGGAAGCGCGATGTTAACATTACCCGACACGAGTGATTAATATTCAACTGTCCTAATTCTGCTGATACGTTTTCTTAGTGCCGATGTTGCTCAAAGAGTCCTGCCCGGTATAAGGGGCCTCCCTGGTGGGATATGGACTACAGTCGTCTCTGTGCACACCGGAGAGGACCGCTAGAAATGCTATATGACAGTGTTTCACATACAGACATCAACACACTACTGCCTGAGTGCAAGGACATCCGACCTCTGTGGCTGGAGGATGCTGCAGCCGCAGCCCCCCATGCATGTCGCCGTGGGGTGTGGTTGGCAAGCCGGACAGGCAGGAAAGGCTGTCAGCAGCAATCCACCCTATAATCTCCCATTTGACAGCTCATTAGAGAGCTGGCCACATCGCATTAAGCCATCCCCAACCATATCTCTTGACCACACTGCCATGCATGTGTGTTTACCGGCGGGGTCTGTCATAACAGCTCTGCTGCTGTAGCAGGGTGCTCCAGAGGCTCGTAAATCTGCCCCAGTGGACAGCCAACATGTGTTGCACACCCACTTCTGTTTGATCAGCCAGCTCAGGGCATGCTCTAAAAACTAGGATGCATGCTGTGCCCACTGAATGTGTATCCTATGATGGAGATCGCCCTCATGCAGGGACTGGAACAAAAACTGTAATGATAAGGGTGACATAAATGTAGGAATACTGTCTGTTTATCATTACCTAATGTTTTTTTTCACCCTGCCCCTGCCCCCAACCAGTAATGTTAGGTGTCAGGTGGGATGTTATGTATCACATTCATGAATGCTGACATTTAGTGGGACTATTGTTTGTAATATAGTGTCCTACTGGACTGTGCACTGTGGCCAAAATAGAGCATTTTATCAGGTAATTCAGTAAATCAATCGACAACATAAAATGAAATAACCACATGGTTAAGCCTGTTTTTCTATATCTTCATATTCCATGAAAAACTAAGCTAGAACTAATTTCCCCCACTTTCTGTCCTCACTCCCAGCCTTTATCCACAATTTTCTCCATAACTTACTTTATGCCATTTATTCTTCATTCATAGTCCTATCTCTTTTGCCATACCCTTGAGAATAAGGCTTTGAGTAACAGGCTTCTACCAGGATAATCCCTGTGGACCTTACCCACATGTGCATAACTCTTATTGCTTCACTTCTTTCTTTATAACCCTGCCTCATAACATATGGTAGAATGCAAATAATAAGACAGTGGTTGTAAATGTCCATACTGTATTAACTTTTAAATTTGAGCAAGGGGGTACATTTTAACCAGCCCTTACTTAATGTTAATGTGGTATGTAGTTAGAGGCAGAGGGGCAAGGCAAGGTTGATCACATTTCTGACTGCACTACTATGTCTTTGTGAGGGGAGAAAGGCTATAACTGCTAGCAAAGATGCACCCATGTGTGCAAGGCATACATGCAAATACATAGGCTACATATGCAAAGATCAGGAAACACACATCCATCAATGAATTACCAGGATACCCATGTAGGTGGTATTTATCTACTGCCTGAGCAATAAAACTATGTAAAACAATGGCATGACTAAGAATGTTGCATGCGTGTGTGTTTGACAGAAACACAACGAGACTGAGAGACTTCTTGTTTATCTGTTTGGGTTGACTAGTCATTGGGGTCAGTAACTTGTAGTCGTTCTGCTGGCGTAGTCGTTTGTAGGTCATATGCTCACTAGTGCAGCACTTGGCTTGGTTACTCAGTGTCTAAGTGGGATCTTTACGGTGTCTTTGGAGTATCGCTAGACTGCTGAGTGTGTGTGTGTGTAAGTATGTGTGTGTCTGGACTGTGGAGGGATGTCTGGAGTGTGGCCAGACCTGTTCCACAGTCTGCACACTGCTGATGCTGAAATAACTACAATGGGAATGTATGTGTGCTATGTTCATATATAAGCCCTTGAAGCATTGCACTGTAAACAGGAGTACATCTCAGTCTGTCCTTACCTTCCCAGTTGATTTTGGATGTAGATAGAGAAGCAATGAGTCTTTGTTTCAGCTCCCAATTTCAGCTCTTTTATGTATTTATTGGACCTGCATGTTTCACTGAAGTCTAGTTAATGTTTGACACTGTGTGTGTGTGTGTGTGTGTGTGTGTGTGTGTGTGT
>JAOWBC010001868.1:13119608-13155099 GCA_028566105.1 Hypoplectrus providencianus | reverse complement strand
GACCTGCATGTTTCACTGAAGTCTAGTTAATGTTTGACACTGTGTGTGTGTGTGTGTGTGTGTGTGTGTGTGTGTGTCTCTGTCTATCTATGTGTGTGGTCTGTCTAGCTCAGAGGAGGTCCATCTGTGAGTGTGTAAAAAGCTTGTGACCATTGAAAGATGTCTACTCAACATTTTGTAATTTATTTATAACCCATACATATATTATAACACCTTTTAATATATGTAACACTTTTATGAATAGCCTTTAAATAAGCTCTACTTAAGAATTAAGTGTAATATTACATATTTCTACATGACATACATGTAATCAGTTTATTTTAATTAATATGCCATTTACTTGAGTCCGATCTATTTGTCAGTCTGCTTATTTCATTGACATATTTTGTCCTGTCACAGATATCTTGGACAGGACTGAAAAAATATTGTGATGACATTAACTTTCAAGTACTGATGTCAAAAATGTGAGAGTTGCTCCCATCAACCAGTGTTGTGTTGTAACCTAATACAGGCCCGTCTTTTCACAGTGAGAAAAGGGATTTCCTGAGCCAGTTGAGAAACTAACTATATATTTGTTGCACTTTGTTTAGCCTATTTTGAAAGGATCAAGATTTCAACATCAGCCAGTCATAGCTACTTACCAGCTGAAACCTTGCTTCACACTTTTACTGATATTCTTATGCTGAGCTGATGCCTATGGGCATATTTTGTGGCTCTCAAGCAGCGATTAGCTTAATTGTAAAAGTCCTTGGCAGCTGCAGGATTTCTTCATCACTTCTTTCTTGCAGTTGCCATCAAATGATTTAGTTCCATTGTTTGTTTAAGATGATTGCCTCAGTGCTATCCTCACCGCATTTAAAGGCCTTGAAGGTGTTTTTGTTGTTGTATTTTTAATTCATCCTTTTGTCTTTGCTTAATATATTTATGCTTTAATATGCTATGATATATTATTGAATTGCTGTTTCTTGGTTATTGTCTTTAGCTTCAGCTCTAAGCGGGTGGTAGCAGGATTGATTATGTCCCTTACCAGTTAAAAGGCTTTTGTTTAAATATTTGGGCTTTCTAGTGGAATAAAAGCCTGCTGACTGCATGTATCATAGTGGATGAGGTAATATAAGGTCTATGACCTGTGCTAGCTTTTGTGAAAATAAGTTGTGCTTGTTAGCTTTTTGGTGCCCCTATAAAATGCTCTGGTTTCCCCTATAAATTCTGTGAGTTTGGTTGTGGCTGCCAGCATCAGAAGAGGTAGCTCCAGAAGGCTTTGTGGGAACTGTAAGTGGTTGATGTTTGTGCCTGTACACGGGGGGGAAAGCTGAATTCATGTCAAGTCAAAAATGTATACATGATAAAAAAAAAGTTCTGCTGTGATGCAAGAAAAGGTAATCACTAAACAAGCTCCAACCCAAAATGTGTGAAGTATGTTAAAATGATTACATGCATCAGACCAGGTAACACTTTCTATTTCTACTAAGGAAAAGTGTTTCATCATTCCTTCTACTATGAAGTAAAATGTTTGCAATGGTCCAGCCTACCTATAAGCCATTTTAGCGTGGGTACACCTGGTCTCTGATAATGGCACAGACATGCTTAAACACGCTTAAAGCAGCGGCAGCAGAGTGTAAAGTATAGCAAAAACCTTTACTTTTTGTAAATGTGTGCATATTCCAGTTTACAGAGGAGTCCAGTCTATTTGTTTCATGTATATAAAGATATAGTTGTTAGTTGTGAATAAGTGTAGCGGGCTTTGTGTGAATAGATGTCAGCTGTATCTGTCCCGACTAACTGTGTGTGCTTGTTTCAGTGCTTTCTGTGTGTGAATGATTCCTCTCTCCCTCTCTCTCTCTGTCTCTGTGAATGAGAGTGAGATCACTGATTGCTTCAGCTCGGTCACATCACCATGCCAGCAAGTCGTGGTGGAGGGGTTTAAGAGTGGAGATGGTTAAAGGTTTCTCTTGTAGAGGGCTGCATGGTTTTCCTCATTCTGCCCCTGCTCTTTCCTCTTCTCTGCCTCTCTTATAGGCTTTCATCCTGTGTCTCGTTGTTTTTCTCTCCAATCCCCACTGGTTCCCATGTTTGACTGTGTGTGTGCTGTGTAAGAATCCATGTGGAAGAAAGCTTCCTCGCCCTCCAGCGTCAATGCATTTCTGTCTCTCAGTCAACCTCGGCTCAGAGATCGTACCAGATAACAAAATAATGTGTGTTTTTTCAAATATGGAGCCTCCATACAATGCACTTGTGCGCTTCAAATCTGCCATTAGACTCCTCCTTCCCATCATCTTTTGCTATGAGAGGAAATAGAGTTTTTGAGAGGAAAGGTTGCCTTGGTAACTACTGCTGCCATCTGTGTATGTTGTATGAATATTTGGTAATATGTGTGTGCAGAAACGATGGAAGCCCCTGCAGTCTTCATGCTGTAGCTCCCTAATCGTTGCATTATTTATTTGATTGTCAGCAGAAAGAACTGGAAGGTTACTGGGTTACAATAATTCCAGGAAGAGATTAGAGGAGTCCACTTTCAGCTCCCTGAATGTGTGTCATTGTGGTACTAAATCTATAACAAAACATGCCAAAAATACACCTCCTTTCACAGCTGTAGCCTGCCTACAGTGGGAAGAAAGGGGGTAACTAATCATCAGTTTCAATCCTGTTTCTGTTTGCAATGGTTTGCATGGATCAGTCAGATATTACCCTTTTTTAGCTAGTCAATGCATTTCATAATAACTTCACTTTTACAGTTCAACCATTTGAGTTCTGGGCCTAATTTAATCCAATGATTAGGTGAAGGAAAAATCTGTTTTGGAACCTTGGTCAGTACCAATAATCGGACCAGGTTATTTGGAAATGTGAAGTATTTACAGATTCAGTCTTAAACCTCTAACACTGCCCACAGACCTATAGTGTCATTGATACTGTGAAACATGTTTAATATTTTTGCCTTAGAGCCTGCCTCCATAGTTTGTATATATATATAGATACTATCTATGGAGGCATCTGATTCAGTACTCTGGAAGTAAGCATTCATTTGTTGTATATACCCTGTACCAAGCATGTTCAAAACTAATTGAAATAATATATGTAGTTTTTAGAAATAATATTTTGTAGTTAAAACCAATATCCAATGAGAGAAACATGCCACGGCAGCTAACAGTCTTGCCTGATAATAGTAAATATTCTGTCCTCTGAAGCTAACATTACTGAGCATAGTACTGTTGATACATACTCAAACTGAAGCATAGACAACCCATGTTATTAGAATTGTCCTGTACTAATGGATAAAGTGGACGGATTGAATTGCAGTAATCGAAGTAGCTGCTTATATATTCACCTGGTCCAAAGAGTGGCATTACAATCAGTAAGATATCTGTTGAAACAGTAATTTATATGGGATGAAGGCAAGAAGAACACCACAGAAAAGACTGACAAATGAAGCAAAGATTTTCTTAAAAGATCTCCATCTTGATCTCCACTAGTACAGACAGTCAGCGTTCAGAGAATTAGCATTAAAGTGCTGCAGGACTGCTGATGTGATATGTAATGATTAGTTTGTTAAGTAGGCTACAGTGATACTAGGACATTTTTTCATTCTGTAAAGCATGTGTGCAGGGCCCGAACAGAATCTCTGAAGAAATGAATCATCAAAGTAAAGAATTCTTTTATTATTACTGAAAGGGAGAATAGTTACGGCAATATGAGAGGCCACAGACCAGAACTATGGTGGCCAGACACATTTTCATGCACTATGGGGCCTTTAAGTAGAGCCCAGGGACTGGCATAGGATGATAAATGACCCATGTGTATGAGAGGAGAGGGTGACAGAAGAGAGTGTAAATGTTAGTCCCAAAAATAGTCTGTTTTCCCCAGGCTGGAGTGCGTCATGTGGCTTGGGTCCAGTGCATTGTACAGAGCAGTTTGGTGTAGCCCAGTTTTTTTTTTTTTTTAATTCTGACTCACCTTTTTTCTTTTTCTCACATTCTTCTGTCTCTTTCAAACAGAAACTCTGTTACCTCCAGCAATGATGTAGACTTGACAACGATATGATGGTGATGCATGGCTTCGCAAGGAGGAGGAGCAGCCACTGACTCTCCCCTCCATTTCGCCACACCTGGCACTCTTATGTCCGTCCTGATCAGGCGGCCAGAGTGCTATGTCCTCAACCACACCCCCGGCGGTCCCACCCTTTAAGAAGGGAAGGAAGCCGGAGAAAACGGAGGTGATGGCTGACTCGGTGCAGGCCACCAACGAGGAACTGAGAAGCAAACTCATGGACACCCAGATTGAGCTGCAGCAGGAGCGGGGCAAGGTGAGGGGGAGGAGAGGGGGAGGCAGGGGAGGCCTCGTATGGAAAATTGACAGTGACACTTGAGAGGTCGTCCCCTTTAAATCCACACAATAGAAGCAGTGGAAGGATTGGGTGGCCAGTTTCACAGATTCATGTATTCATGCAGGTTCAAAGTCACAAAGTTGAAAATGCTTTTTCAAACACCTGATATTTAATACAAGCACACCTATGAAGGAGATTTACATATAAAAGGTGCTGCACTTTGTTCCACAAGTTGGACTATCACTGAATGTAAATAGTTATAAAGACTCTTAACTAAGCTGAAATAAAATGACATGCCATAAATGAAAAAATAAATCTGTATTTCTTTTCAGAGGTGGGGTGCCCCAATCAATGTCAACAACAGAACAGAAAGCATAATATTGACAGACATGGTGGGACAAGTGTACAGTTGCATTAAAAAAAAAAGATATAATAAATCATAGAAGACAAGACTATAGCGATATGCAAGTAAAGATTCTTTTTGATTTAACATTTATTAAAGCTAGCCCTGTAATAACTATTCCCGTTTTAAGTGTCTACTGCTGCCTCTCAACTGTGTACTGCTGCCTTTTGATAGCTGTTCATCCATTTAGATTTAGGCTGCAAGGTCTTAAAGCACAAACTTGCATAAGAATGCATCACACTGTTAAACTCTGTATGGGGGTAAATGCATGAGTGCACTGGGAGCCTGTAATTTGTATAATAATTGTAGTTCTTATGTAACTCTCATGGCAAAATGTGTTGCTCTGTCAGGTTTGTAAGCTCCGTGAGCGGCTCCAGGAGCAGCGCCAGGCTAGGGAACTTGAGCAGCACAAACATGCTGTTGCACTCACAGACCTGCGTGCTAAACTGCATGAAGAGAAGTTACGTGAGATAGCGGCTGCCCGCGAGACCCTGGCGCGGCAGCATGAAGTCGAGCTGGCCAGGGCAATCAAGATCCGGGATACTGAGGTGCAGAGGCTCCAGGGGCTTGTGAACGCACTGAGAGATGGAGCTGCTGACAAGCTGAAAAACGCTCTTCTGGGAGAGGCTCGAGAGGAGGCCAGGAGAGCTTTTGATGGGGAGAGGATAAAGCTACAGCAGGAGGTAGGTTGTAGCATGTATATAGGTGATAGAAATGCAATATTAATTCAATTTTTGTACATGATTGTGAATATTGATATTATAACCATGACCTCACCCAGTACACCCAAGTACTGATCCTAATGCTGCTTTCAGTCAACATCTGGTATGCTTTGTTTCTAATGAAGTACAGCTCAGTGTGCCTCAAAGTCCTGGTTCTTATCAATGTAGCACTGCCACTGCACGCACAACACCACTACATTCAAAGCACCCAGTTGTGGTCGCTTTTTTGTGTTAAATTTTACATTTGATCTCAGAAAATTATAGCATTTTCTGACAATGTTTTTTCCTGAAAGGCATGTGTAGATTGTGTAGAGTGTGTTGTTGTGAGACTGTGTAAACCTTTGTTAATATGCTGCTGAAAAACAGGAAGCAGAGAGGAAAAGCCTGTTGCCAAGCTATTGTTTTGTTGTAACCTTTCCAGACAAACAGGGCATCTATCGTTACAACTGTCTTCTGGGATAGGACATGTGTTTATGCATGCATGTGTGTCACTTCTGTTGTTTTTGGTTTTGTGTTTATCACTGTTTTTCATTAATTTCTTAATATAACAGTGTTGTTGGTTTTTTTTTAATTAGATCCAGGAGCATAAGACAGCCAGGAAGCAGGCTGAGGAGGCGCACGCAAATGCTTTGCAGGCCGATAAAGCCAAAGCAGCTGATCTCCGCACAGCCTACCAACAGCACCAGGATGAAGTGCATCGCATCAAACGGGACTGTGAGAGAGACATCCGCAGACTGGTGAGACCGCAAGTTACTGGGAAGACAACACTTAAGACACTCATATGTCTTATCTTAAACTGACATGGCCATTAGCCAAGTCTTTAGATATAATATTGCCATAATACACACGCTGAGAATATACTTTCTTATGAGAAATGTATTTTAAATAATTTTACGTTATTTAATCTATTTATCCTGGGATGCCAATTTTAATCTACTGTCAACTTGTCCACTGTCTGATATTCACAACTATTCATGAAAAAATAGGCGACGATCACAATATTAGTGTTCGGTGTTGAAAACTGAGCTCATAAGAATCATGAGAACCATGTGTGGGTGTGGTTTGATCATATTTTTTTGCTCGTGGTCTGGAATAAGAAAACCCAACAAGCTGCCACAACTGTCATCACATTTAAATCAAAATGTGGTTAATTACTTGTTGCAAAACACACAAACAGAAATCTCTGAATTGAAATTAAAATTGTCAGTAAGCAAGAAGCTGATTGATGAAACTGATTTTTGAGGGCCTTTAAACGTAATACCATATATGATAACTTCCCTACCTGTGTCCTATTATGTCCATTAAACAAGCTAACATTAATAAAGGGAAGGGAGTACTTGCAGAAAAGACTGTTGATAAACCATGTCTTATTCCTGTGAAAGTTGAGCTTGAAACTCAGCAGCTGTTATTTTTATAGTCCTTATCTGTCTCAAGCATATTTGAATACTGTCAGGAGTCCGTCACACACCAGTATCTGTTTTCCAGCTTCTGAAGTTCATCTCACTGACTTTGTATAGAAGTTAGAGGCTGATTGCTGTACTGTCTGTCTTAACTTATCTCACCATGTGGTGCTTATCTCTCATTAAATATAAGCCTATATACCTGCTGCAGTTATTCATTCACCCTTTAACATACAGTAGGCTGCAACATGCATTATTGTTAGTGGTTAGCAGGGGGACTTAACTATATAAAGAATCAGAGTCATAAAAGAGTTAATATAGCCCACTAATGCAGTGCAGGAAATACCAGTGTTAAAGAACAAAATACAGAGGGAAGTAAGAACATTTGTCACTGTGAGCTGTGTGAAGGCCAAGTAAGAACCAAGCTTCATAAATTAATCACAGCTAAAGCACTATAATTTAAAAGTAAAAACTCTTGCTCTTTTAGTCTGTTCACAGCCACCAGAGCATACAGCTTGTTAGACGGAAGGTGTAGACAATGAAACAGAATGTAAACTGGATACTAAATTGCAGGATTAGATTTTCAACATTTTTAAGCATTTTAGAATTAGTTATTTTCATTTGTATTATTTTCATTTATTGTGAATGTTTTTAGTTACATGGGAAAGGGAAACTCTCTGTTACTCATATAAAGCACCTTCTGATCTATTCGTCTTGTAGATGGATGAGTTGAAAGCAAAGGACCGGGTGATGTGTGCCTTGGAGAGGGAGCTAGGAGTGCAGTCTGGCTATGCCCAGAAGCTCCAGCTTCAGAAAGAAGCTCTGGATGAGCAGCTGGGTCAGGTACGAGAGGCTGAGAGACACAACCACGGCAGCCCAAAAAGGGAGCTGGTGCCTGGGCTTGGGGACAGCTCAGACCTGCTGAACAGCCAGGTATGCACATGCATCTCTACATGGGCATGAATGCATTGATATCACATAACTTGTATGTGCATGTATATATCCTCTACATGCACAAACCATGGGACATTAAAGTTATATCAAAGGATTTGGCAAACATTCATTTTTGGAGGCTGAATGTGCCACTACTATTTGTAGGTGCTTTAAAGGAAACTCTCTCGAGGGATACCTTTAGAGAGTGCATCATTTATATCTCCCATGTAGATAGGAAAAACATCAGTCATGTTACATATGTACAATAGCATTGCATATCTGTACATAAAGTCACTCTTACACTTGAGACGTGAGACGCATGTGAATTATATGCATACAGATTCACAGTTGCACAGTGAATTTTCTTCTCATCCTCCATCCCGTCACTTCCTCTTTTCCATCCACCACAATTACCTGCTTGCCTGCCTGCATGTACTTCCTTTTTTTAGTTTGTATCTTCCTCCTCCTCTCCTCTCCCCCCTGCTCAACAGGAGGTGGAGGAGCGTGACATGAGAAGGTTCCAGCTAAAGATTGCAGAGCTCCACTCGGTCATCAGGAAACTGGAAGACAGAAATGCACTGCTGGCCGACGAGAGGAATGAACTGGTGAGAAACACAAATGTATGCATGCAGTGAATAATGGCATTCAAATACACATACAGATATTGTTACACTGACAGATAAACACACATAAACAAACATGCCAATGAAAGAGCCCTGGTCTGCCTTACCTGCTTAAAGTGGAAATGCTGTGTCACACAAAGACTTAAAAATACATTGTTTCAGCCACTTTCCTTCCTCTATGTAGTTGAAGCGGGTGCGAGAGGCTGAGAGCCAGATGAAGCCCATGTTTGAGAAGAATAAGCGGCTGTCCAAGAAGAACGATGACCTCCTGCAAACGCTGCAACGCATGGAGGAGAAACTGAAGAACCTGAGCCGAGAGAATGCTGAGATGGTGAGAACCCGTATAAGTTTTATTACAAATGTCTGTTTTCTCTTCTTTCAAATGTCATTAAAAATTGGTGGAGAATAGCACATGTAGTTTCTGCAGAGGAAAGGGGATTATGTTTCAGTACTTTTAGTGTGCCTGACAATATCATCAAAAAAGAAGCAGGACCTCTAGTGGCTTTTTGAGGAAGAGCATGTACTATTTCTTCATGCTACAATTATTTGACCTCTCTCTATTTCCCTCCTACAGAAGGAAAAGTCCGCCACTTCTCGCCCCCCCTCACAGCAGCAGACTATCCCTTCCCAGCTGAAGCGGCCAAGCTCACTAACAGACCTGAGCCACGCCCATGAGGAACAGGAGGTGGAGTTCCTCAAGCTGCAGGTTTCTGAGCAACGAGGCATCATTGACGAGCTCACGCAGGTCAGATGATTTTCCTCAAACCATTATGTTTTGTGAAGAAATCAAGTGATTTTGATTGGCTTTAATTGGTTGGTTTGTCACATGTCATGGTTTTAATATCAGTTGGATGAAACAGAGTTAGGCAACATGACAGTACAGGATGGCCAAAAAATCATGTTCCTCTCTGCCATTTGGATACAGGGGAATTAGAGGAATCATTTATATATTGTCAGGACATGCAGCGATTGTTTTTGCTGGCATGTATCATTTATTTGAAGAAATCTCTGCTCAATCTTTAACAAAGCAGACAATGTCACATTTATTCATCTTCACCTGTCTTTCCTCTCCCGCACTATTTTCTTTACCTTTCCATCAAAGCCTGACTCAGAAATGCTTTATTCCTTCTATTATGTTGTTTGCTGCCTACTGTAACCACTTCTTTTTAATTATCAGCACAGTTTTATTTTCAGTTTCTTGTGTTCATATTTGACCTTGAGTAGAAAAAGATGACATTACTGACAGTACTGAATAAAGTATTATATTATGATGAGTTTTGATTGAGCTGTGTCTGTGCAGCTGACTGGGTCTTGTCAAATGATCCAATGTGAAGCTGGTCTTGCTGTTAATTTGTTTTTTTGGAGACTCTAATGTTAATAGAGTTAAATGTTTTTGCTATGTTTACTGGTAAAAGTGTTGTTTAAGTTGCAAAAGTTTATTTTTTCTGTCGTGTACTTTCTCTTTTTTCTTAAACGATCTGTTTGTCTTAGGAACGTGACCGATTGGTGATGTGCAAAAAGAACAGAAGGAAACCTCTCAAACTGTCTAAAGTAAGTGTCCATTAGTGTTTTAAAATCTGGTGGTGCGTAACTAAGCAACTGCCTTATCTGTGGTCGACTGATTCTTAAGTATTGTTTTTAATTGAGCGTGCGTGTGCCTCTCAGTGGATGCTTGTGTTTAATTGGGCTCAGGAGACACTGATGACAGTTTCGCTCACAGCTGGGAGCATCATGCTGAGTAACTCCACAAAGCACCATCACCACAAGTAGTGGAAAATTGTTTGTTTATTTATGCTCTTATTTTATTGTATTATTGTGTTCCACTTAGTGTAATATATAATCATAAATACATTTTAAAAAGGTGCAATCGTCATTTGTGCTCCTTGCCGTTTCTGCATTAAAGGTAATATCTAATTGGGTTCGCAGAGAAAAAAAAAATTGCTGTGGTGCATATGTGTGTGTGGATGTTCTTGGTAATACACCAGGGGAGATTTCAGAGTCTGTGATGTTGCTAAGAGGCGGGTTGATAGATGCATGTTAGACATTTTCTCCCAGCTCTCCTCTTTGAACCAGTTTACCACCTTGGTGGATGGTGGATACTTGGTTGGGCAAAACAGCTTCAACCTGCACTGGAAATCTGTTTCTCTTTTTTGGGGATTTAAAGCAGAGGCTGATTACCTGAGCTGAGAAACTAGCCTAGAAACTTCAGTTTTTATCTGTAGGAGTAGTTTGATTGAGACAAGAGGCTTTGTCTTCTGCTTTTTCATTTTTGTGTGGAACAACTGAGAGTAACTGTGCTTTACAGAGGCTACATAGGGCTGGAACATCTCCATATAAGATATGATAGACGGATCTGGAGGACATTCTTTTTAGTGTTGTGTTGTTGTTTTGGAAGAAGTGGCAACATGACAGAGTACCTACTCCTTATTCTTTACTTCTCGTCCTTCATTTGCCTCTGTGCCCTAGTTTGCCTCTACTTCTCTGGTTGCCAGGAGATGACTTATAAACATGATGGTAAGGATGTTGTGTGGTTAGGAAATGGTAACGGCAAGAAAGAATTGAACAAACATGCATAGACTCAGCCTGATATGTTTGGATTTAAACAACAAAATGATGGCATCTGGTTTTTAAAAGTAATGATTTGGATTATATTTTTAAAAAATTGGGATATTCTCTTTTTTTTGCTTCTCAATCTTTCTGCAGAGGCATGTTGTGGAGACATATTTTGGATTTGATGAAGAGTCGATAGATTCTGAGACCTCGTCTCTGACTTCCTACAACACTGACCTCACTGACCGCACGCCTGCAACTCCAGAAGAGGATTTGGAAGAGGTAGGAAAAAACAAACAAACTGAGTCTATCTTCAAGAGTTTTAAGGGATGAAAGATTTGCTTCATTAATAGTGAGATAACTGACAGGACAGAAAAACTGTAAACAAGTAAATATAACAAACTTTATTATGAATATAGTAAGCGCTGTGTATTTCACCCTGTTTATTTTAAATATATCTTTAATCTTTTTTAACCCTTTTCAATAAAGAGTATTACCCGTGAAGAGTCAGAGCTTCGCTTCCGTCAGCTGACCCGGGAATACCAGGCTCTCCAGCGAGCCTACGCCCTTCTCCAAGAGCAGACAGGGGGCTCTCTGGATGCTGAGAGGGAGGCCAGGGTTTGTACTCACACTTGAAACTTAATTTTAACTATAATCTGACCAGTTAAATCAGAATCCAACAGTCTTTAAACAAAATACTGCTCCTATTTTGAACACTAGTTGTTATTACAAGTTAATACAACATTTACACATTTTTCAGTAATGCCATGTAAGTTTTCAGTGGTCGCTGATGGAGGATATTTCCTTAAACAGACACGTGAGCAGCTGCAGACGGAGCTCAGCAGCTGCCAGGCCAAGGTGGCGGACCTAGAGAAGGCCCTGGCTGAGAGGGGGCAGGTAAAAAAGCTGAGGGATGGAGACAGGAGCTCACTGGTCCTGCTCTTGCTGGCCCTCCTGCATGTCTGTCTGGCTGCTGTGCTCCTGGGCTGGCGCTATGCTGACCAGGTCTTCCGCAGAATCCTGTGATGTCACTTCCTGCATGCTCTTCCACACTCTCTCCTCCTCCTCCTTGTTGGTTCTGCTGTTTATTGGGCCTTTCGGTGGTTTCAAGCCTGGAGAGGAGGATTTAACTTTGTTGGTTTTTGTTTGTTTTGGTTTTGTTGTGATGAGCAGATTGATACAGAAGATCTTAATTATCTGTTTCTAAACATGAAAAATACAGTTTACTTGATTTTAGTTTTTTAATGTACAAAAGTCATCATAAAACATTTTGTTCTGAGAACTTAGCTAAACCTCTACAGAAGAGAAGTCAATCAAAACTAAATCAACTAATTTCTGACATTTGGCACCTTAATTATTACTGTAATGGTACTGCATATTATGAAAAAGAGAAAATAATTATGCCATTCATACCAATATGAATGTCACATACTTATTTTCTCCATTTGTTGTGAGATTTTTCTTTTGTCACCGCATGTTTCTGTATGTTGCCTGTTCCATTGTGGCGCGGTTTGATTTGCTGCTCTGCTGTTCTTCACCTCTCAGATCGCCTTCTGTTCCTCCTGTTAATGTGAACTCTGGATGACTGTGAATGCAGCTTGTTTGCCTGTTATCTCAGGAGAGGTCTTTATTTCTCTGGGTCAATAAACTCGTGCCACTGCCACTCTGTTCCTGTCTGTTTGTGTCTGTGGAAAATTAGCATGTGCCGTTTTGAAGTACAGAAGATGTTGTCCGGGATCCTTTTCTTCCTTGCTTGTTCCTGCTTTCATTTCTCGCTGATGTTGTGTTTGGTTGTAATGACAGGATTCAAAGTGGGTGGAGGAGAAGCAGTACTTGCTCAGGACCAACCAGGAACTTCACGAGAAGGTAGATTGCAATAGCCTTACACACTTACTGACCGATCACTTCATCCTTAATCTTTGCAGACTAGACCCCTGTATCTTTAAAAGATTTCTCAGTGCTATTGCTAATACCATAATATTGTTCTGAGGGACTACACACCTGTATTTATTTTTTTAAAGAAGCCTTAAGACAAATCTGTTCTAAAAGTGTCTGTCTAAAAGCATGACTTGAATTGCAGTTTAAGTTTTCTTTTCTTTTCTTTTTTATTCTAGTTTTTAAGTCTTGGTTTTCACACTGTTCCACTGACTTATTTATTTACACTGAAATTTCGTACTTGTTGAAATTTGAAGACTTGCAAAATTCTGTTTATAGTTGTCTTGCTGTTGTTTATACTTTTTTCTGTGCTGTTTTAATTCTGTCTATGTATTGAGTGATTGCAGCAACAAATAGCAAATATATTTTTTGCCCAACCTTTTTCATATAACACAAGCATTCAAGAACTCATAAAGTAAGAATTCAAAGGTATCTATGAGCTAATATAAGGCTAGCAAAGGGCAACCAGCACTGTGAATTGGCCAGTTTATAGATGAAAGTGAGATAAAATTTGAGCAGATTCAAATTCGTTGAAACTATGCATCAGGGAAAAAATCTTTTCTACACTATAATGAAAACTAGATAACAATAACATTAAAGGTGTGTCTGTGTTTCCTGCAGATGTGTGCATTGCAGCAAGCAGAATCGCGCCTGCAGGCAGAAGTTCAGGATGCTCGGGATCAGAATGAGCTGCTGGAGTTCAGAGTGCTTGAACTGGAAGTAAGAGACTGTACCAATGCCAAACTGTCACCAGGAGGCGACAACAACAATCTCAGTTCCAGACGCAAGACCTACATACAGTGACTTGACAGACAGACAGACTGTTTACTGAAACACACCAGTCCTCCTCTGTATGCATCTGTGTTTTGCATGGCAGCTGTGTGTACACCCCCTCCATTGAACTGGAATATTTTTTTAAACGAACGAATGTCATGTTAAGATGAATATAATTTTGAATAAAAATGTATTTAAGTTCAACATTTATTTCCATCTTTGTTCATTATGTCTCATTTGTGCATGTGTGTCCCATTTTGTTAACATTATCCATCAGATAAAAACCTATACCTGTTGGCAGTTAAAAAAAAATTAAAGTACAGTGTAATTTGGGGATTAATTGTATTTATCTGCGAAGTATTATTAGGGTCCGAGCGCAGTCGAAGACTGGCGAAGACCCTATTGAAATTGTTGTTAATTATTATTGTTAAATCAAAAGTTTAAAGGCATGGATCATCAATCCTTTCTAGTGATTTAGTATGTATTTTGTTGAACCTGTGTCTGACTGAAGACAAAGCAGCATCTGTTTGAGATTACACTTTTTAGTTTCAGCATGTGTTTTCAAACTCCCTGTTGATTTGGTTTTAGTTTCCCTTCATCCTCATTTTGGCAGATCCCGACCATGTTTTCATTGTCATGTAAGTAAATCCCTCATTCACTCCCTTTTTGCACTTGTTAACATTTAGTATCTGTCATTCACAGGGCACCACCACAAATGTTGTGATAAGCTTTCAAATGACAGTAGGACTTCATAGTGTTTTAAGAGTGTATTTACATATTAAAATAAATTGTATTTTCCGTAGGAGAGGGAGCGCAGATCTCCTGCCCTCAACCTCCACATGTCTGCGTTCCCTGAGAACAGCAGCAGCGCCCTGCAGATCTACTGCCACCAGGAGGGAGTCAAGGTGAACACACAGACTATTTTTTTCTTGTGCATTGCCTCAATAAGTTGATCTGATGTCAGAAGAGGATCAAAATGAACCCTTCTCAAAAGTGCTTAAAAATACAAGATATTCATATTATTTTTCACATATACATTTTTTTCTCAAGCATGAGTCTTTTTCCCTGTTTTGCAGAATTTTAAAACTTGTCAGTCAAATCTCAGTCTGTTCAAGTTTTTACACTATTTTGTATGTAAAAACAAAACTATTTAAAGAAGTGTAATGATAAGCAACAACGCTGATTTAAATGCATTGCACCAATGTGGAAACCAGGAACATTGCATATATCTGCTCCCTAAGGCAAACAAGAGTGAATGGCTTAGTTTGATGTAAAACTGAAGAAATTAATGAACTAATTACTTAATTAATTAGAATCAGGGTTTTAATTCATCTCGGCTCTGACATTTCTTTCCTTGAGTATGTGTATTTTGGCTGCACAGTTTCTTATGAACCTATCATGGGAGTTGGACTTACATCATAAAAAAAGACTCAGACCCTTGCCAAAATGTTTGCCATATGCATTAACACAGATAAAGTTAATAAAAGCCCCAGAAGCCAAGAATGTCCTTTGTGAGGTTTAAGATGAAACAAAGTCTGGCGTTTTGTCCTGTGCAGGATGTAATTATTCCTGAGCTGATGAAGAAACTGGATATCCTGGGGGATAATGGGGTGAGTTCAAACACACTGTTGGATATTTATTTATATATATATTTTTCAACTATCAGGTATTCTTATGATTTTGTCTGGCTGTATTTTCTGTAGAATCTGAGAAATGAAGAGCAAGTAGCTGTGATCCAAGCAGGGACGGTGATCTCACTGTGTGAAAAGGTGAGTGAAAGGTCTCTCTGTAGACATGTTGTGTTTTTACTGACACACAGTGGTGATATGTTGCCATAACACCATTTACAACATTTGAGCCATTTTTTAAAAAGTAAATATGCATGTAAATAATACAGCTGTCTTGGCATCTGAGAACATATTAATCCCTCATATTTTCACTTTGGTCCGGATCCTCACTGGACAGTGGTTGAAGCAGATAGATAGTACAGAGGCCGCACTCACTCAGAAGATGATTGACCTGGAAAATGACAAGGTGAAAAAATAATTTCTGTTTATTTTTACTTTCCTATTGTTGTTGTTAAAATTATTATTGTTATTTATTGTCATTTATTGTCCTTTGCAGGTATGGAACTTACTTATGCACAGTATTATTTCCACCATTTATACATTTAGTCATTCCTTCCTTTATCATTTTTTTTTGCACATTTCTCTGGTAATTCATATATTCAAGAAAATATGACCAATATTCCTCACAAAAAAAAACCCAAAACAACTATCCATTTAAGTACATAATCCAATAATATTGTGACCGTTTGAACTGTATCAGATTAAAACACACTGTTGACCCTTCACTGTTGTATGCACATAACAAGATATTTTCTTATTTTTCTGCTT
The DNA here is from genome assembly GCA_028566105.1 of Hypoplectrus providencianus. Lineage (NCBI taxonomy): Eukaryota > Metazoa > Chordata > Actinopteri > Perciformes > Serranidae > Hypoplectrus > Hypoplectrus providencianus. The sequence continues at coordinate 13,139,042 of JAOWBC010001868.1, read as the reverse complement.
TTTTATGAATTTGGATTCTATAGAAAGTTATGTACAGTACTCAAGTGGTTCAGTTGTGATACCATAGTGTAAATCATATATTATTGCATCTTGTTGCAGGAGCTGTTCAGTAAGCAGAAGGGATTCCTCGAAGAGGAGTTGGACTACAGGAAGCAGGCTTTGGATCAGGCCTACATGGTACGCAGCAAGGAGCCGTATGAACTTGTTGGCTTCTCAGTTCAACAAAATGTGCTCCTTTGTATTTATTGAAACAATAACCATGGTTGGTTACAAGGAATAATGGTTCATGATAATATGATTGAGGAATGCAGGGGTGCGACATTGTCATTTCAGCATGACACATAAACATTTGGAAAGCCCATTAAACATCATGAATGCAACATCCTCCATAAAGGTAAAATTTGTTGCATTGTGTTGGGATACTGCATCTTTTACCAATGAAGGCTAAATTCTGTCAGCAATGCTACCCGCCGAATTGGCCGGGGTATTTGACTTCTAGTTTAATGAACTCATACATTGTATCTTCTGAGAAGGCCAGTCGGTGATCTACTTTCTCTTAAATAGTAGTTTGAAGACTTGGATTAGGCTAAAAATGAAGTTAGCAAAACATTCCAGACAGAATAGGTTTAATAAGAGTTTAATGTCCATGTAAAGTATGAATGATCTTAGAACATTATCCCCTTCCACTGACTTAAATAAGCCGTACCCAGTAAACAGAAGTTAACACTTAGCTCACTCTTCATTAAATTCTAACCATTTGATTTGTTCAGTTTTGGTGTTGGTTTGTGGTTATGGTCCCACTTTATATTGTGTTGGTGAGAGCTTGTTTTTAACATGGTAACTTTTCTGGAACAGTCAGGTGTCTGTAGGAGACTGATAATTAAAACATGGTTTGTTAAAGTTACCAAGTGAAGACAGAATCAAACTCACCCCCAATATAAAGTGGAACAGTGTTCCTCATATCTGCCATGGTCACAGTGGTGTGTGTATGTGTGTGTGTGTGTGTGCGTGTGCGTGTGTGTGTTTGTGTGCATATGTGTATCTGTTTGTGTGTGTGCCTGTGCATGCCTGTGTGTGTTTCTGCATGTGCATGTGCACGTCCACGTGTGTATGTGTTTGCGTGTTTGTGTACCTGTGTGTGTGTTTGTGTGTGTGTGTATGTGGCTGGCTGTGCAGAGGATCGAGGAGCTGGAGGCCACGCTGTATAGCGCTCTGCAGCAGGAGCAGCCGGCATGCCAGGCGGTGGCCGAGTCGCTGACAGACAGGCAGAGGGAGGAGCTGAGGCTAGCCGTGGACAAGCTGCGGCGTCAGATTCTCCGGCAGAGCCGGCAGTTTGACAGTCAGATCTTACAGGAGCGCATGGAGCTCCTACAGCAGGCCCAGCAGGTAAGGCTTGAAACAAATCGAGTCAGGTTACTGAGTCCTGCCCTCAATCTGATCCCTGTTACCTGTGCAAAACGTCTGACCCCAGCAGACCTCTGGTACTATGAGAAAGATGCAGTATCCCTGTGTGTGCAACCTGTAGCCCTATATGTAAGTGCTTATGTGGAAGTGTAAGAGTGAAGAGATATGACAGAAAGTTTGTGTGTGTGTGTGTGTGTGTGTGTGTGAGAGAGAGAGAGTGTGTTTATCATTGTGTTCTGAATCTCCCCCAATCCCCACACTCCTTCAGTTCCCTCCACTCCGCAGCCCTCACATTAGTTTTACACCCATGACTTGTACAGTATATGTGATTCATTCAACCACAGCACCCTAAACCTCATCTGAATAAGTTGTACTGTAACTTACTAACATGGTTTTGCTAATCCCTAACAGAATACACTTAAAGGAACATCTCATCCCAAAATTTTAAATACTCGTCTTATTCATAAATCTAGATTGTATAGGTGTGTGTTACTGAGTTTAAGAGATATCTGTTGTAAAGATGTCTCCTTGAATGATCTTGAATATCATGGAACTATACGGCACTTTGTTTGAGGTGTGAAAAATGCAAAAGGATACACTTGAAATATTCAACATCAATTTCTCCAGAAATAATGACCTGTTTACACAAGGTTGTCCACAGACTTTGTGTTGTGAGCAGGTTTATGTTGGAACTGTTTTCAAGTATTTTCATTTCCAACAACTGCATCATGTTGCAGAAAGAAGTGTGCAACAAATCATTTACCAGAGGCTTGTGCTTGTGACAACACATAATGTAAACCTAGAAGGTACCTCTTTGGCACTAACAATAGTAAACATTGCTGTTGAGGTTCCCTTTTTGTGCGTTGAGCACCACAAGCAAAGTGCCATGTAGTTCCATTATATTGGAGAGAAGGCCGACATCTCTAGTATTAATGTCTCCAGCAATCAGAAACTCATAGTTATACAATCAGTACTGATTAATGGCACTACAGGTAAGAGGAAAAATGTGCGTTTGGATTTTGGGGTGAAGTGTTCTTTTAAACCACATCTCTAATCAACTTCTCATGAAAAATACTTACTAACTTAACACATTATTGAAACATGAGTTTACATATAAGTCCAAAAATCCAGTAAAGTTGTTTTCTCTTGCCCAAAGTTTGGCCTTACACACTTTCTCAGTCTTCTGGCTGACTCTATAGGAGAGTAATTATTACGTATTGGATAACTCAGCCGCAACAGTTTTGTTAGAGCATTTAGCATCGACTCTGAGGAACACTAGAGCAGATTGTCTTGAAGGAAAGAGCTTGTTTTTAGTTTTTTGTATTCCATGTCTGTCCTTTTGTGTTTTCCAATTAATGAGTATCCTGCATTTTCGTCCTGGAACACACTTATAGCTAGAGTATGGTAGGTAGATTTAACACCTAATATGTAATTCCACAGTCAGTGAGTAATCTGCTTGGGTTTAAAGTCTCAACGATGGAGTCTCTTCCAGTATTCACTGTTAAATCTGCTCCACGGTTGTCATGGCAGCTCATTCTTACCCCACACAGCTACCATGGAGACAGAAAGGCATGATGGGAAAGAGGCAGGGTATCTGGAGCGTATACAAGAATAGTTGGATCACCGTCTTATTAACTGTTTAACAGCTGATTCTTTTTTATTGGAGTTTATGAGATTCTTCCAGATTTTCTTATTATATTATGTTTAATGTCATTGTGACCAGCTAACCACGTCTGTGTTTGTCTTGCAGAGAATTAGAGAGCTGGAGGACAGGCTTGATTTGCAAAAGAGACAAATTAAGGAAATAGAGGAAAAGGTACATTGATCTTTGTTTCTTGGCAAAGTTTTGTTTTGTTGCTGGGAGAATACATGATGAGACAAAGATTAGTAAGAGAGAATGTGATGGAGGTTACATGTACTGTATTGATGATGTGTGTAATCTTAGTCATTTCTTGACTCTCTTTTTCTTCTCTCCCCTTTTCACCTGTTTATTAACCCTCCTGTGTTCCTTTAGTTTTTGTTCCTCTTTTTGTTTTTCTCTTTAGCATTTATTCTTTGGCCTTAATGAAAGAGACCGTGGACCCACATCAGGTAGCACCTTTATTTGTTGTATCTCATTCATATTTAACACAGTTGGTGTGATGCCTTGGAAAGAATAAAAATTGTTTTTCCTCTCTCCCAGGTGTTAAGGTGCTGTGGAGGCAAGCGAGGACAAAACAAAACCTAATTGTTTTTTATGCATTTGTAGACAGCTCACGAAAACCCCATGGCCTTTTTGATAAATGTGCACTTTTGACCCTTACCTGGAATGCAAACATATTTGAAACTGTTATAAGTAACCAGATATACATGAGATTAAAGTGAGATTTATTTATAAATGACATTTACTATAGTGGTTCTTGGACCTGGATCATAAAAACTCCTCTGTGAGAAGCAAACACATGGATTTACTGAGAGAAAACTCTGAATCAGAGGATTTATTAAAGTGGGAAGAAACAGCCTCAGTTGAGATAATGCAGAGCCGGACAACAGAAAAGGAGAGATGGAGGGAAGAGAAGTAGAGTGAAAGTGCTGGGTGAGGGGCTGGACAAGGTGACTGCCAAATGGATATGGAGGATTCTGGCAAAGTCCAACGTCTGTGGCGTTTCTAAGGAAACACTCGCGCAACTAAGTTCACAGAGCAGAAGCTGAACTTACTGGAAGCTCGTCGCTGCAGTGAGAAGCTGAAACTACAATCAATGGAGCGCTAAAAACAGGTTTTTATTTCAGAGAATATACTCCTTTGAACAATATTAAGAAAAAAGGTAAATTATGGCTGTGTGAGTTTCACCGTTTTTAGATTACATTGATGCAAAATCTGCAAATTAAGGATTTCCTTGTGTTAAAAAGTCTGAATTGGTTATCTATTGACATATTATCCTGCCTGTGTTCAGTTAGTCATTAGCCAAACTTGCTAACTCAAACTCAAAACTCGTAGTGGGCACCATTTTAACTCCTTTCACCCAGAAATTGTATATTGAACTTTCTACACTTGCCTCATCTCATACCAGTGATTCCATGTGGTTATCATTTTAAATAGACGATTTTCATTTTTTATTCTGCCTGTAGTCTGTTATAAAACACTGATTACATATAATGCACAACTATATGCTTGGCTAATTCATTGTGACATTTCTTTACTTATACGTGGGGTTGAACATTTTCAGGAATTTTCAGAGTTGGAAACTTTCAATGGGAATCAATGAGAAATTCTGGAAAATTTTATCAATATAAAGCAAAAGCAAAGGTCATTCCAGAAATCCAGAAACTTTAACTGGCTATACTGAAACAGTTGAGCACAAATATTATATGTGGGCCATTATTTTTTTAGAAATTTACAAGGCGGGGTGGCCCCTGGGCCCTCGGGCTGTTGTTTGGACACCCCTGCTCTGTCACATGCACATAGCACACTGCTTACTGCAGGGCTGCTGAGGCCACCACCTGCATACACTGTGCATTCCTTCATCACATGCACACATGATCCCTGGATCCCTGGGAAACACCTTTGAGCTCAGAGCACAAGATTATTGATGCCACACATTTGAGTCTAAAATGGATACATTCTGTTTTAATTTACTTTTTACAGTGTTCTGTTAAAAATATGAAACCATCCTTGAAGTTTTGAGGATTGGAGGATGTGTGACATGAGGTACAGTGGGAGAAAGGAGAATAAGGAGGCGGGGTAACCTGAGAGATACCTGTTCTCAACAGTTTGCTACCAAGCTGTTGTCATGGTAAATAATTGATGACTGTAATTTTGTGCTTGTATATCTTTTTCTGTGTGTTTGCTATTCTTAGCAAATGTTTGTTTGTTTATGATGGACATGAAGATAAAAAAAGAAGCATCGTCAAGAAGCTGTTTAACAGTTTTCCAGTTCATATGTCTAACACCACCAGTTCCTGTGCCGCAGGTAAAACTCACCTGGTGAGCACAGGATAACCAATGGAGGATCACATGACCTCATCAGATGTGACGGGTACCGGAAACAGTCATGTTACCATGGTAACAGACTCTATGGGACCTGACACGAGTGCAGGTTTAAGCTGCCAGTCTGACAGCTACATGAGGAACAGGTGAGAGACTGGGGGAGAGGGGATCCAGTGACACACTACTATATACCCACTTTTGGCCAAGGTGATATCACATATCGCACACACTTGACTGCACTGCACACTTGCATGCGAACACCCTGCTGCTCACATCTCCCCTGGAATTACTCGCTGTAGGAGATTTTATCTGCATGTTTTCATCTATTCCCACATCTGTAGGTAAAACGGTTTCAAATATCTACATTGAGATCATATTGTTAAAAGGGAAGCGATTCATCCTTCCAGTTGTATGTACATATTTCATTGTAATGAGAGCTTCTTTGTGTTGTGCTGTGTTGTGCTGTTAAGATCAGAGAGTTAGAGAGGTCAGAGAGGAGCCTGCTGATGCAGCTCTGTCAGCTGGCCTCTGTATCTCACCTCCCCAGCATGCAGCACTCCCAGAGGCTTGACCAGAGGCTCCACATGCTCAGGGAGGAGGTCAGGACCATGGTGAGTGCTCAAAATCCCTGAAAGCAGTGATAATTGTAATGTAATGACTGAAAAGAATGTAATGCATTTGTGGGCCTCAGAAGTTGACATTAGTATCGCAGGTTTTCCCTTCCATAGGTCTGGGCTCAAATGCCTGTTTAATAAAAACGTTACTTAATTATTCATATTTTATTACAATTAGGAGAATAAGTGACTTAAAATGTGTCGTAAGCATTGATTATGTTGTTGCAAACACAACTGCGGAGTTTGGTGTCTAGACTCCAATGTGGTATCTGTCTTTATCATTTTTCCTTCTCTTTCTGTGTCCTTCTCCTGACCCTGCTTATCAGACCCAGGAGAAGGAGCATGGAGAGCGGGTTTGGAGGGACCGACTGCAGCGCTGTCAGAGGCAGCTGAAGGCCAAAGAGGACGAGATGAGTCGCCAGTCCCAGTACTTCGAGAACTTTAAAACCCAACTCCAGCACAAGCTCAGCCTGGCCCGTGACAGAGAGCAGAGCTTACAGAGCCGGATCTACACTTTAGAAAAGCAGCTGCTGGACATGACTGTGAGTGCTGCCACTGGCATGGCAGCGACCAGTGCAGTGAGAATCACTGCTGGGACTGCTACACACTGGGGAGAACAAGAGAGGCTGCCTCCCATGAGAGGAGAGGGTGAAGGAGAAGAGGAGAGAAAGGAGGAGCAGCGGAGGCAATGGCAACCAAGTGTAGGAAAAGATAAAAAATGTGAGGAAGGTGGAGGAGTCCAAGACACAAAACAGACACCAAATGAAGCCAAGCTGCAAGGCTTCATCCTGAGTCTGCAGGAGGATCTCAGGGTGCTGCTAGTGAGAGAGGAGGGGGGGGTGACAGAGCGGAGGGGACTGATGGAGCAGCTCCAAGAGGCCCAGGAAAACAACCATTTCCTGGGATGCAAGGTAGAGGGGATGAAGGCAGAGGTGCAGCAGCTGACACTCTCTGAAAGGTCTTTGATGGAGGAGATGGAAGAGCTGAGAGAGGAGAACCACAGACTCCTGCAGATCCTACAGGATCCAGCTAACCGAACAACCGGTCAGACATCCATGGTGCCTGAGTCTACGTGCCAGAGTCCTGGATCCAGCAATCTCACATATACCACTGCCATGGGACAGTCATCAGCTGGGAGCCTTGGAGAGGTCTGTAGGACATTTGTATTGTTATTGTAATCTTAATCAGATAGTCTGATTGAGATCAAGACAACTTTCTCCAAAAATATTATAAAAAAGGTTAAGAATTAAACTTCCATTCCAGGTTTACTGGTTTATCTGGTGCAAAGTGACTCATTGTATTGTTGTTACTGTATTACTGTTACCTAAAAAAGGTTGAAAAGTTAATAAAAACAAAAGTCAGCTGACAATATTTGGATGGTTTGACCACTTTTCCATGTTAGACAAACCAAATCCAGTTGGTAAAAACTACAGAATCCAAAAATACACAGTCTGGGCTTAGAATTGGCTTAATGTTGTAAATTCCTCATTTTTATTTTATGATGGTATTACAGCATAAAAAGGGTGAACTCTCCCAAAGAGTGAAAGCTCTGAGGATTAAGAGTGTTAGATAACCAGCTTCCTTATGTTTTATTATTATATAGGTATGTCTAATATCAGTTTGGATTATTTTGTATTTTAAATTGTTTGTTTTTTTAGTATGAATGATTTACAATTTTTGCCCCACAAATGTGATCTTTGTGTAGGTCCGTCTAATGTCAGATGAGGGAACAGGCCAGCTTCATCCATCTGCAGTTTCACCTGTTCACCACCAGGCGGCAGGAGAGACGATGCAGGACAGCGAATACTCATCTGCAAAATCAGAGACTCCAATTAAAATCCAGTCACTATCCCTGACTACAGAGACATTAGATGAGTTTAAACTGGGGACATGGTGCTCTGGAGGAATATTAAACCTGGAAGAAAGCCCCAGTGAGGAATCCAACGCGCTGCAGGAAGCCTACAGGAGCTTGGGGTTGGGGCAGGATCTTGAAGGACTTCAAGAACAACAGAACCACCTGGAGGCTGCTCTGGAGCGCACACAGGAGCAGCTGCAGGTGATGACTCAAGACAATATTCAACTGAAATTGCAACTCAGAAAAGAGCTACAGGAGGCAGAGGTGGAGCAGAGGCATTCAAGAGAGGAGGTAAGTCAAGGGGATAAGTTTCACAATTTGTTTTTTAACACTGAATCTTTTTTTTAATTACACATTCTTCCAGAATGTCACCTAGTCCCTTTCTGCTTCTTTGTATACCCAGGATGATCTCATCCAGGCCCTGAATCAGGAGAACCGGGCCTTGGCAGACCGGATCCAGCAGCTATTGGCTCACATTGAGCTCAGAGAAGAGGAGGTAAAGAGGGAGCAAACACAGATGAAGGAGCATATCTCAAAACTAGAGGCAGACAGAGTCGGGCTGGAGCAGGAGCACCAGGAGCAAGAGTGCTTAATCACAGAGCTCACCAGGAAGACAGAGGATGATCTCAATACCATCATGGAGCTCCAGCAAAGGTTATCAGAGAGTGAACGCAAAGAAATGCAAAGCAAATGTACAGCTGCAATCTCAGAACATTTTCGACACAATAACCTAGAAGAAGATGCGGACAGTTTGGTGGAAAGTGTGCTAAAGGGGGAAGAACCACTGTTGATGTCACATAAACAACCAGATGATTTGAGTGCAGCTTCAGCACTTTGTTCTCAACATAATAGTGACTACGATGTGTTGCAGAACAGCTCGGAAAGCAGCCAGGATGTAAGTTCACTGGCTAATCAAGTGGGCCAGCTGATGAGGTCAGTCCAGAGCCTTAAAACAGAAGAAGAGGAACTGACAGACTGCATAAAGTCTCTCAGAGAGCAGCAGAAAGAAGTAACTCTGTCAGTCCATACACAGACGGAAGTGAAACAGCAGTTAACTCGGACAGTTTGGGCACTGAAGGTGGAGAAAGACAACATCTCTCAAACTCTAGTGGGTCTCAAACAAGAGAGAGAGCAGCTGACTAGGAGAGTCTGTGGGCTGAAGGATGAGAGAGACCAGATTATAAGGTCGATGAGTGGCCTCAAAGAGGAGAAAGAGTCTTTATCTGGTCTCCAAAAAGAAAAAGAGAAGTTGTTAGAATCTCTCTCAAGTGGAAAAGAAGAGCAAGATCAAATCCTGGAGTTGCTACAAAGCTTAAAGACAGAGAGGGAGCAGTTAAGTCAGGCTGTGCACTGTCTGAAACAAGAGAGAGACGAGCTAACTGAGTCCCTTAAGTGTCTGAACGAACAGATGGACAAGGACCAATCATTGCAGGAGGAATGGGACAAGTTAGTGAAAACAGTCAGCAGTTTGAGAGAAGATAAAGAAAGGATTGAACATTCAATCACTTGTTTGGTGCAGGAAGAAAAGCAGATAAACGTATTACTTCAGGGACAAAAAGAAAGAAACATCCTCCAAGCAGCTCTGACCAGCCAAATACAAACAGAGGGGAAGAATCAGAAGCAGCTGAATCCAAACAGCATCATTACAGCAAGGAACACTGAGACTCTCACTGGAACAGAAGATACACAGAGATCCCTGAGTCGTGATCACAAGGTAAACTCTGTCTGATATTGAGAGTGGTATGATTATAGTTTTTATGTATTCATTTTCCTTTAAGCATTGGAGTTTGTGATTTATTACATCCGAATGTCGTATTCATGCAACATGTTATTGGTGGATTACAGGAGCAAAGTGATCCAATGAGAGATATTGAAGCAGAACTAAAGAGATCAAGAGACGAACTGGACAGGACCCATGCAGATGTAAGTTAACACAACTTCCCTGTAGTCATCAATATTTGTTGACATTTGTTGTTGTATATGATAAAATTACCATCAACATTATGCTGATTTAACTAAAAAACAATTAGATTGAAGAGAATCTGTTGCTTTAGCTCCACCAAGTCTCTCCTGGTGATGGTGGCTCCTGGTGAAAGCAGACGTTAACTGTGTGCCATTTGTGTTTTTTGTGTGTGTTCAGACCATGAGGCTGCAGAGTGAACTGTGTCAATCAGAAGTCAAGAGGGAGGAGGCAGAGAAGAAGGTGGTGAGGTTGACAGAAGTGGCTAATCAGATCGAAGAAACCACAAAGGAAAATGACAGCCTCATATCCCAGGTATTTACCCAGATATACATTAGAAAAATGTCAAAAGTCAAATGACCATAAGACGTCAACATATACACATTCTAAACATACAGATAAAGTTAAAGCTCTAAATATGTCCCATAGTTTGGCTCTCCGGGTGTTTTTTCACTTTAACTTTACTTACAGATGCACAGCTAATACATTGTATGAATTGTGTGAATGTCTTTAATTTATCTTTGAGGCTTTTCCTGTGTGTGTCTGCCTCAGGTGAAGCAGATGCAGAGCAAACTGACAGTCCTGATGAGGGAGAAGACTGATGCCCTGTCACTGAAGGCACAAACAGAAGAGCAATACAATGTCCTCACAGCTCAGCTCAAAGCTAAGGTAATAAAAAAAACAACAGAAGATTGTTTTTTTTCCCCTTAGTAATGTTAATTAGCTCTAAGTGCCTGTATGTGGAACTTTTGTAAATTTGATTCTTAATTTTAAACAAAGTCCAGAAAATGTGTGGCACAGATCTGCTCCATTCTGAATGAAAAGTTTCTGAATTCTTCTAAATAAACCTAAAAAAAATCACATTGAATTAGCAGACGTTTATTCCATAGAAGCTGAGAATGCTTTAGGTTAAGATACATATAACATATAACACATCCACTGGAGTACAGACAGACAAATTGTTAACACTGACAGTAATTTGTGACTAAATTCTAAATAACTTAAACTCAATAAGAGTTTTGGTCAAAAATTCAAATCCTAGTCAAAGAAGAAAAACAAAGGAAAGGAAAGTACGTACACCCTTGATGATACTGTAGTTTTTACTTATGTTTCAAGTATGGGTACTGATTTTAATATTAGTATTAACTAGTATTAATTTTACTGCTGCATTTCTTGTATAAAGGGTGCTCTACTGAAAATTGTTCTATTGTTATTTTAACATCTTAACATTTAGCTCTGACTGTGTGTGTGAAACTTCATAGACAGTGGCTCTCGAGGAGCTGAATTCAGAGTATATTGCCCTAAAACGAGGGCAAGGCAACAAGGAAGATCAGAGAGCTGTTCTCATCTCACTCAGGACACGTTACAACGAAATCCGAGCTAAGGTGGGTTAACTGTACCTTTGTAGTCTTTGAAAGTCAAAGCATATGAGCTGTAGTTTCATATATGTTTTACTTTTTGTTTTCTGTGTGCTGCAGTATGATGAGCTCCTGAAAAAAAGGAGCCAGAATGATCTGGAAATAGCTCCTTTAAAGGTGAGGAAAGACAGCTATACCTTTTCCTTCCAGTTGTTGGAGAGCTGTTGAGTTTGACTGACAGGTGTTTCCTCCAATGACAGGCCAAGCTGTCGTGCTTGGTGGTGAAGTGCCAGGAGAGAAACAGCCTGTTGGTTCAGATGAAGGCCATGCACGGACGAGGCTGTGTGGACTCCTCACTCACACAGCAGGTTGAGCAGCTGCTCAGTGACGCTGCTCTGCAGGACTACACTGCAGCATTCACACCCGGGAGCTTTGGAAAGACCCGGGATTACAGCAGCGGGTTTACACCAGGATTTATTTCCAAAGTTCAAGAATACACCAGTGCTTTCACACCAGATCAAACCTGCTCCGTGATACTACCACCAAATCACCATCTACAAAATGCACTCCCGTCTGAATCTGGAAAAAAATGCACGGAACTAAAGAGTGAAAAAAAAACATTTTTACTCTCCACTGAATCGAAAACAAATCCCAAAGACTGCAGTGATCAAGACAAACCTGCACCAGAGACACTCAAGACAAATGCCAACTCACCCGTGCCAACCTCACCAGTGCAGGAGCACGCCCGGGTCCAAACCACACCATCACCTGTTCCACCTCTGAAAGAGAGCGTCCAAACCAACACAGCACAGGTGAGATAATTAAACTCATTCATATTCAGATTTCTGGTGTTTTCATAATAAAATCTTTTTTCCCCTTCCAATCACATTTGTTTTATATTTGTAAATGTAGCATTTTGCAGGCAATAAACCATTTCAGCATTGGTTTTGTGACATAAATCATATAAATAAACAAGATACACAGCAGTTCCCAGCTTTTATAGTCTGTTTTCTTGTTGTTCGACAGTGCCTGAATTAATAAAACATATGCTACAAGCATATTCATGTTGATTTGTTTTCACCAGGACAGATGGTGAAAAAGTCAAGACATTCCCTTCCACCATCTTTGTTAATTTCACCAGAGTAGTCACTGAGTTGGGTTTATTGGAAATGCCATACTAATTAGATTATTGACAATTACAAAAGTGCAATATGTGTGAATATGTGTAAAACAACTGGAACTTCATCACATATGTTGTCAAGTTATGTACTTAGATGATACTAAATGTTTTAAACAACTTTCAAACCCAGACAAATCAATAGTATTTATTTCATCACAGATCTGTTCAGATCAGATCTGTTCATCACATCTGTTTCATTTGGTTGCTTGACATACTTATTAATCCTGTGAGTAAAATAGTTTGTATGTGATATATATAAGTAATATAAATACTTAAATAATAAATGAAATTGGGACAAAAAAGCACTATCTGCTTTTTCTCATCCCTACCACAGCTCTCTCCCTCTGCCAGTGGACCAGAGAACTTTGGATTTCATCAGTCAGATAAAAAAGGGAATCCCTCCCCAGATCTGACAGGTTTGACCGGATCCTCACAGACGCCGACTCCTTCCTCCTCCAGCACACGAGTCAGCCTGAGCAGGAGGCTGAGCAGTCCTGAAAAGATCATCAACCTGCATGAGCAACTGCAGAAAACTCTAATGAGCAGCTACCAGGTGCACTGAAGCTTTCTAAACATCCGGCTAACAGGGATGTAGACTAATGTACGGAGTAAAAGTCTTATGGATGTGAAGACATATGCAGAGAAGAATACATCAATCCAAATATTATGTTAGTGTACCTCTACTTAATGCTTTTGTCTTCATTTTAAGGCTCCAGTGGGCAGAGGCAGAGGACAGCAGCCCAGCAGTTGTTTCTCATTTTCAGCTCCTGCCGACCTGAGACCAGCCTCTCAGACAAAGCAGCAGAGCTTCAGTTCAAACATCCTACAAACCAACCTTCTCCCAGTCAGCGCTGCAACGATCCAGGCTCAGCACACTCCAGCCACCACAAATAAGTCAGCAACACTTTTTACTGCAGTAGCCTCCAGATCAGCTCATGTTACATTCAGTCCCAACATATCTACGAACCAACACTTAAAAGTTGACATGTTAAAAACTACAGCGTCGGCTCTTTCCAGCTCCTCTAACTCTTCTTTTAGTGCTACGGCACCTTGCAGAGCCAAATCCCCCTCAAGCAGTGTCAGTAATATGACAACATCCCCAAAACTGACACAAAAAATTGCTGAAAAATCTGATGCAAAACTTAGAGCTTCTTCTCCTTTAACTCCGAGGACCACTACTGTCAGCTCTCATGTCTTAAGACGTTCAGACACTAATCTAAACAGCACTGCCTCAGACATAACTGCCCTGAGCATAACAACTGCCCCTGAGGCTCATCATCTCCACATGCCCTCTGAAACGGATGGTGCTGCTCCTTCACATCACCGACTTGCATTCGCTGCATCCTGCACTCGACCTGATGACTGCTCTCCTGAGAGATCCAACAAGTCTGCCGGAAAGTCCAGCTCTCTTCTAGAAAACACCAAGACAGCACGATCCAAACCAGGTAAATCACACAATCAATATTTTAAATTATTTACACAGAGAGGGAAAACAAACCAATTGCTGGCTGAAGAAATTCTTGCTTTAACAAAAAGTGGAAATGCATTTATTGATTTCACAAGAAAAAAACATTTGCTCAAACAAGTATGTGTTGTAGCTTCTGTGCATAATCTTTGAGTTTGCACTTTTAGAATATTACTTTTTGGCTGTTTGGTGCAATGTAATTATATTGAGCGAGATATGGATCGTTCTCTGTGTCTGTCGCCTCTGTTGGAATTATGCAGCACAAATTGTGGCATCAACATCATGCAGCGACAAACTGAAGAACACAACAATAAACCATTACTATGTGAAATTATTTGCAGTTCACTATGCAGAAAAGCCCTGTTATTTTGGTAGTATTTCAAAGGTAAAAGCTGAGCTGGAAAGGTAACTTGCATTTGAAGCTTAAAGGCCATTGTGTTAGCTTCTTAACAGATATATAGAAATATGTAAATCTTCAGGATTAATACCTACAACAAAGAAATCCATAGATTCGGGTGCATTTAGGCTGTGTTACACCCTGTGTTCACAGTGTTAAATGTATTGCATTGTGAGGATAATGTCATCTGTGTTTCTTTGCCTGATCTCCTCCAGGAGCTCCTGCTGAGGTTCGCTCTGTTGAGGTCATCAGGACTGTGGGCCAGAGCAGCCTCCTGATTGGATGGGAGAGGCCGCCACTTGACGAGCTGGGCTGCAGTAACGGCACATTTGTGTACGGATACAGGGTAAGCAGGACAAACTACACATTCATACAATTCATATATTATTTGTTTGTCGTTTTGTGCTTATTATTTCTCATCACTTCTCAGGTGTTTGTCGATGGAGACTTCCACAAATCTGTCATGAGCTCTGCATGCACCAAGGTCTCTTAAAGTCCCTTATTTCACACAGTTATCAATCTAAAACTGACACTTAATTATGGCCACTCATGTACTGCATACTTTTTTTTTTACAGTGTATTCTGGAGAATGTCGACCTGACTGTCCCCGTCCACATTAGTGTCCAAACACTGGGCTCAAATGGTCTCAGTTCAGACTTTGTCCACAACACGTACAGGTCTTCAGTCAGAACAGACCAACACTGACTCCCAGTGTCCTTTATGATGGCAAATGACAACAAGTAAGATAAATATTAGAAGCTCCTGTTTCCTGTATATTTAATGGTTACTTCATCACATTTATCAGTGTGGTTTTTTTTTGTATGTCTGTGTCAGAGTGGGTGTACTGAAACTTCGGAGCAGAAACCTTCACTGCCAGTGGCCAAAGTTTAGAAGGTAAATTGTGTCCTTGTGATTATGTATCAGAATGTTTCCATGCTGCACACAAAGTACAGCTAAATATCTTATTTTGTTGTATCATTTTTGTCTTGTAACGTATGTAAAACAGTGTTTTTCGATAAATCAGAAGATATATATTTAATTATTTATTTACCAGGGATGGTGCACAGTATCCTCTAATGTAATTGTGACATTGCTACCTAAGGAGCAATTTCATCTGTGGTGCCTTTGTAGGCTATTGCAAATTAGTTGTTTGGCAGACACTCCAGTACAACACAATACAGTCAAATAAATCCATAAGAGAAGTAGCAGATGTATTTAAAAACAATGACAGTACTGGGTTTAACTGCAGTGTCAGAGATGAGATATTATTTTTCTTTTGATTTAACATATGGCCCTAATATAGTTTAACCGATATTCAAAAGGGGCTTGAAGATACTTTTTCAAACTTTCTGTCCTCCTCTGTGTTCTGTATGACCATCTATTTTTCCCTGTGCCCTGTGTGTCCGCCCTTCAGTGCACAGCCATCTATAGCTGCAGCCCTCTGCGGGGCCGTCCTAACCTCCACCTCAGCTGACAGCGAGGGAGACGCCGTCACGCTGCAGGGATACCATCAGGCTCAGGTCAACCAATCAGAACAATCTCATGTTGTCTCACTTTACCAGCCTATGAACATGCAGTGACCTGAGGCCGGCAGCTAAACCTCAAAACCGAAGATGTCATAATATAATATAATAAGACTCCCACCTCTGCACTGAGAGTTAATCTGCATGTAAAAGCAGGTAAGAATGACTTGATCTTTTGGAAGAAGGACGTTGTGACTGCCAGGAGAAGGGCTGGACTGGCTGCCAATCAAAAAAAATCCAGACAAACTTATTAAAAAAAAAAAGTGAATCTTCACTACAAACTATATAAAGCCAAGATCAATCACATCGTCAAAAGCTGCCTGAAACACCCACTAACAGACTGAAGTGACGTCTGCTGCACATTTTAACACTGTGTTGAACACGGAGAGATCATGTGTCATATTGCTTCATCCCCGCTGCTGCCTCTCTGTGACATTAACAGCTGGCTAAAGGGACAACAACTGTAACTGTTAAAGCCTTTTTTTACAGCAACGCAAAGTGTGCAATGTGCCGGCGCAACGTTGTACCCGCAGGTCATCCTACTTGATTTTAACACATGAAGCCAAATATGAGAAAAAAAAAAAGATTTACTCCAAAGACTCATCTGTTTCCTTCTACTGTTTTCTTCTACGGGATTACTTCACAGAAGTTATTTTAAGTTCTGAACTTTGCACACGGTTGTTATTGATATCTAGAAAATGAAAATAAAAAAAGAGATTATCACTGATATTTTTTTGTAGAGATATTCTAAAAATATGCCAATGTACAACAAGCTGTACGGCTTTTTGTATGAGTGACACTTTGTTTTTCATACTCTATAGATGTCATGTTTGCACGCTCTTATTGTTTTATACACTGTTCACAACACACATATATGATGTTGATGTTCTTTTGCTACTTACTATATGTATACGGGTGTGGAGTGATCATGGTGCAGCAGAGGTATTTTTCTATCAGTAATAGAAAATATTGATTCCCCATTGATTCCCTATGACTGTACAGAGAATAAATGTTTATATGATATTAACTGTTATTCCAGTGTCTCTGTGTGTATGATATGCTGCTATGCTTAAAACAAACACCTATCTCCATATTAGTGATTAATAACTTAAGGTTACTTTAGTGACTTTTTTGATTGTTTTTAGGTAGTTTTATACACTTGAACAAGTGAAGGAGTAGTATGACTTCTAGATGGACAACCTGATCTTTTAATTACTATTAGTGCACCAAAATTTAGGCCAGTTTTGCTAACACACTGGGCTCACGCTGGACTAGGAAATGTGCTGCAAACAACTGGGGATGATTGTTTCATCATCTATTTTCTCCTGAAACAATACAAAGCAGAATGGCTCCACTGCTTGCCTCAACTCATCATACTCCAGCCCCTCACTGCTGTTTCCCGTTGGATTCCACCAATCCAACATATTTATTCGTAGCATACTATCACTACTGTTTGTTCTTATGTTTTCTAATCAAGTACTTATTCCACACAATTGTCCGTTGTGTTTGAACAGAGAACAGGGAGCAGAGGAGCAGATGGACAGAAGTGGAAGTAGAAAAGAGAAGATGAGCCTTATTTCTTTTGAGTGGTTTGAAGAAAACAGCCTCTGGTTTGAACAGCCGGGCTACTGCTGGCTTGAGATCTATTTTTCCTCTTACAATCTAATATGCCTTGTATCAAGGGAAACAGGTTTTTTATTTCAAGAGCCATTAAAAGTTACCCAGTGTATCTTAATTTCAACAACTATTTAAACCCCATTTGATCCTGATACATATATTTTCACAAAGCTAATATATTACATTGGCTCATTAAAAGTTGAGATGTATGATCTTCATATGACAACAACAGTACATTACATTTGTTTCATTTAACTTGTGTAGATAATAAATAGTGATACTCTCAGCTTCACTCCCATTATTGAACACTAGATGGCAGACACTCATGGCTGACTGTAGGCAGGACTGTGTGTGTATATCTGTCACTACATCTGCTTCCACCAGAGGTTTAGTGGAGTGGAAGAGGCTGGTGTGCACACAAAGACGTGCTCAAGTACCCTAAAACATCTTAACTTGTGTGCTCCCATTCAACACAAAGCAGGCACAACACCAAAAACTGGAGGGAAGAAAGGAAGAAGAAGAAGCATCAGCAGCTTTTTGAAAAAGGAGCTTAATAATCATCTGCTGTTCTCAGCAGCTTTGGGAACTCCTCTGAGGACGTCATCGCTCATGCTCAGCATTAAGAGTACCAGGTGAGTGTGTGTGTGTGTGTGTGTGTGTGTGTGTGTGTGTGTGTGTGTAGTAGCTCTAAGAGTTTAACCTTATATTCTGCTCCTCTTCCTCCCTTCCTTTCCATGTTGCACACTTCATATAAACTAGAACTGAACAACAACTAAACAAGAAGTATTAAAATAAAACTCACCTCTCAATCCATCTGTATCTGCACCATGTCTTTATTATTATTATTATTTGCAGTGTTGGAAAGTTCAAATTTGTTTTAGGATAATTTATGATGAGAGAAATATTGCACTACACTACATTTATTTGACAGTTTGACTTACACATATTAAGGTGATGTATTCAGATTGCCTCCTGCGCTCTCTAACTGGCAAACCTACGACTAACTGCCAAACTTTCTTTAGCAAAACTGTAAATATATGCTGCATGTTGTAAATCATTTTGTCTGATTTTGCAGGAAAGGAGATCCATGGACAGGTGTTAAGAATTATCATGCAGAAATGTTCTTTTTGATGGTTTTATTTTCTTATCTAGGCTACATGTAGGCATCAGTATTAAATCAAAATAAAAAAAAATTCTTGTAGCTTCTATCAGTAAAGAATAAGATAAATAAAGCTAGTTTTATGTATAACCAACTTAGTAACACAACAATAAAATCTCAAACAAATGAGTAAGCAAAAAGTTGTTAAAAAATAGTTTATATTGATTATACTCTATATTATGGATGTAGAAAACATAATATCTTATTTGTAGCTTTGTACTAATTCTCTGTCCAATAAAAGACAATAACCTACATGAGTGACCATTGAAAACACATTTACATAAGAGTTGTCTGCATGTGCTATGAGGTTTTTCAGTAGCTTGTAAAAATCATGTTTCAAATCTTTTACACCTGTCACATACCTGTTGGCTTGGCCTCGGGTTTTCTGGGAACTGGAGGCCTCCTGTAGTCCTGCACTGCACCATCTACAGAAGCTGCAAAGCAAACTGCAGTGCAGTTAACCGCCCTCTGAATCAGCCTAAAACAAGCTGGGCTTGACCCACAGCACTCTCATTACACTCACCTTCATTATTAACACACACACCGACATACATGATGCCTCAGGACTGTACATGTGTGTGTGCTTACGGTCTTGTTTACATAAGTTAACGACCTCTGTGTTAATTAAATTTCCGTGCTGGATGTTAATGAAGCCAGAGTCAGCTCTTCTCATGTAGGCCAACATGGGAGTTCCAGTGGAGGGATGCAGGATGGAGACGAAGTGTGGACGGGTGTCAGTGACAGCTGGGCTCAGGCTTCCTGCAACAATATTCTGCTGTGACGTTTGAAGACACTTCTGGAGCTTTATATGTGTGTGTGTGTGTGTGTCTGCTCTGCATATGTGGCTGAGTGTATCAGCACTGCAGGGGACATATCCTTCTTGCAGTGTGTGTGTGTGGGTGTGTGTGTGTGTGTGTGTGTGTGTGTGTGTGTGT
>JAOWBC010001868.1:13097870-13108409 GCA_028566105.1 Hypoplectrus providencianus | reverse complement strand
ACACACACACACACACACACACACACACACACACACACACACACACACACACACACACACACGCACGCACACACACACGCACACACACACACACACACACATACACACCCTGCAGCTCCTTAAAGGGCCATTACAATTTTGTAGTTTTATGGATCGTGTTTACTACCCATTGCTTTTCAATTTGGGACGTTGGTGTTTTAATTGGGCATGAAGAGAAGCTGTCCTGTGCCCTCTTTGTTCAAATCGATGAACACTGAGGGGAGGAAACAACTAATTAAACATAATCCTGCTGTACTCATTTACCAGAAAATTGTGTACATGTGATTTTCATAAATTGTTTTGCGGAAATTTCCCTTTTATTGAACTTTTTAATGAGTGCTGTGGTCCATTTTAAATGACTTTCAGATATTGTCGGAACCAAAACTGGATAATTGTAAAGCCATTCAGACAACATGGAATCTAATCTGATGTATTTTTTTTCTAATGGCGCCAGATGATGTCTTATAAAGTTGGGATTTGATTATTGTTGTCTGACAGATTACTTCAATATATCAGTTGTGTCATCATGAACATGTCTAAAGGCAAAGAGTGTGCAGTGTTGTACACAACAACAACCATAATAACAATAATGAAGCAGCATTTATGTTATGACTTTTCCTGCATTACACGTTTCTGGTGGTGCAACTTGTTAACATCATTCATGAGACTCTCGTAAACTCCTGCACAGAATTGGATCGATTTCTGAATTTCAGACTTTTCCCACACATAGACGATTCTTGCTCTGGTACCAAACTTCATTGATTAGCAAGGAATATTTACTGGCCCATTTCAGCATTTTTTATTCGTATTTGTTATCGTCTGAGAGAACGACTCCATCTGCAATCAAGCTGCATGCAGCATATTGATTCACTCAGCCCCTCCTCCTCCTGTTCCTTCTCTCTCACACACAAATACTTAAAAACACATTGACACAGAGCCATCTGTGAAAATCCCTCCTTTGAACACACTCAAAATCTTTTTTTGTTTTTCTTATATTGAGTATTATATTATATTGAGTACTGAAAAAGAACAGATGTTGCTCTCTTGAGGAGCTGCAGGCAAACGTTAAAGGTCAAAGCACGTAGAATCAACTTAAAATGATCTTAATGAACTTAATGACAGCAAATTTTAAGATGTTGATCCATCCATCCACCTGTCTGCTCACCAGCACAGCCACCACTTTTTTTTTCTTCACGAAGATGCTGACATTAAAGGGCAAATAGGCTTTTGGATACTATCTGTAGCCAACAGGCCTGGCTACGTTTTTCCACACTTCACTTACAGACTCTTTTTCAGATGACCTTTAACAGACGTTATTTAGGGACACTTAAGAGCCACAGCAATAAATTCTCTTTTCTCAGCAGCAACAGGCGCTGCATAAGAGCTACTGAGGGGATACCGTGAGGCTTTGTGTTTTCAGTGTACTCAAAGGCAATGCAAACAGAGGTACACTTGCATGGTTTCGCTCTGTGTGAAATGACTATCAGAGCAGCATTGACCTCTGCTGGTAGCACTTAGAAAATACATGTTGACTGGCAGAAAATCACACGTTAACCATTTTAACCATCAAACATTTTATCCTTGACTCTACTCTTACTAAAACCGTTTCTTCTTTTCAAAAACCTGGAAAAAAACAGGAGGAAGGTAAAAGAAAATAGGACAGAGGAGAAACATAGATGTGAAGCTTTCCCTCACATCTTCTTGAATCCTTTCCCTTCACATCTCAACATAACTTCAGCAGTAGGAAGCGACTGTTTCAAAAGTTTTTTGTTTTCAAACATTTTATTATGAGAAATTCACTTTTTCAGTGCCTGTGCACACAAATTGGTGTATATGACATGACTACCAGCTCACAAACTGTGAGATGACACAATCCTGTCAGTTTAGTGGCTTCCTAAATTGGAAAACATGTGAACTAGCCAGCCAGATTTGACCCCCTTCCCGGGCCACATGGCTCATTAGAATATACTGGCTGGTATCACCAAACATGTCCTCATCACTGAATATGTGACTATTTGAAAGAAGGAGTAAAAGAAAATTTAGTTATAGTTTTTTCTTCCATTACTTATCATATTACTATATGACCAGCGTCTCAGGGGGATGCGCTACCACACCTCTGTATATTTTTTTTAATTTAACATACACATATAATTTTGATAGCCTCATAACCTTAAAGCTGACAAAGTTTCAGGTATGACCTATGATCTCTTGTGAGCCCTAAGGGCGGCTCCGTCCCAGGTTGGGAACCCCTTATCCAGAGGACCGAGCTTCATATGCTATGATAAATGATTCCTTTCAGACCTAGTTAACTTGTTGTCATCTTTTGTTTTCCTTTTCAGTTTTCAGTCCTTGTGTTCAGGTTTAAGTTTGAAAATACTTGATTAGTTTAGGAAATGATTATGGTTTGGGTTAAAATCAATTGTTCACACCATTAAATACTACGTTGACTATGCTACTTTGGTTTTTACTGTATTGTTTTTACCTTAATATGTGATGCTTCCTGTTTCATTATCGCCAGAACCTTTTATCTTCTATTTTTCCTGTCGATCTCTACTCTAGTACAAACTATGATAAAAAAAAATATCAGCAAATAATCTTGAAAGGCAACCACACTAGCTGAATTTCTGATTTGTTTGCTTGTATTTCCCATAAATCACAGACCCGGCGCTCCCAGGGCTCTTTTAAGCTCTGCTCACTTCCTCTAGCTGCAGGCTGATTAGACAAAATCCCTTTCATCACTTTGGTTTTTCTTCTTAGTTTGTCTCTGACTGTCTGTCACTTTCTGCACTGCCTCAGCTCTAAAACTCTCTTCAGCTTTCTGTCATCTCTAAAAAACTCAGTAAACATCCTGTCATGCCAAGCTGTAAACCGCCTGCATGATTTCACTTATCCAGCTTGTGCAGCCTGTCCGCAGGTGCCTCCCTCTGGCATACAAATCCAGCCTGTTTGGATGTAGAACAGCGTGCTCTGTGGTGGCCTGAGCTGTCACCTGAGGGCAACTATCAGCAGTCAAACTGCCTTTGGCTGGAAACCCAAAAGAAAGAACAGAAATGGTATTTTATATTTGTATTCTTTAGCTGGAGAAGAGCAAAGAAGCCTCAAGCTGCCTGATATTAGTTTAAATCCAAGTCATGAGCTGTACTGTATCCTTTTCATTGTCTGTTTTACCAAAAATATACTTACATTTTTCCACATCTGTCCCTGGTTGTCAGAACCTCTGTAAGTGGAGGCTTTCACTTCTCTCTTCGTCTTCAAAGTAATCTTGTGTTGGGAATAAGAGGAACATGCAATCTTAATCATCCTTCTCCTTCCTGTGTGTTTACCGGCTCAACAGGAAGAGCTCATTTCTTGAAGAGAAGAAAAAAAAAACTTTTGTTGTTGACTGACTGAAGATGAATGCACTGGCCTACATATTAAAGGAACAGTACTTAAAGACAAAAGCAGTGCCTCTTTCTAGAAATCACGACCTGATCTCTCAAAATAAGCGACATATCCTGTTGTGAGCAGCTTCCTGTTGGGGCTGTACCAGAAAGAAAATAATTCCTACATGAAACTGCTGACAACAAAGCAACTGGGTCAAGAGTTCTGAGACATTGAGACATTGTTATGAGTTTTTGTGCTTTGAACACCACATACAAAGTGTGATGTTGTTCCAGTTATATTTGAGAGAAGACAGACATTTCAATGGCCGATATCTCTAGTAAAAAGGATAAATATTGCTCTAGGTAAAAAGGAAAAATATGTATTATTTTTATTTTGTGTGAACTGGCCCTTTAATGTGGCTCAATATCTGAGTAGTTAGTAGAGTATTTTCTAAAGTCAAGGCTGATCTTTCATCGTAAAGTTTTTCAAAAACTTGACATTTAGTCCAAATGTCAGTATTTTGTGCCTATCTTCTACTAATTTATGAGTATTCAGACTGCACAGCAGAGGGCGTCAGATTCTCTCTCCTACCACTTCCCCATTTCTGCCGTCACTTTGTCAGAGCAGATCAGAACAACAGGGAAGTTGAGTCTTAACCAAATGAAGCATTAAATATTCAGGGTCTCAAAGTGCTTGCTGGTGAAGCAGCTCTTCCTCTGATGGTTGATGAATGATGACGGACTCTGAGGGTGGATTATCAAACTGAGGGTTCACCGGCGTCGGCCATGAGTACACAGATCCAAAGTGTTCGTTATAAGTGCCTAATGAAACATTCAGCTGCAGCTCCTCTTGTTTTATCATTAGATATTCGCTTCAGGTCCTCCCTCTTTGAATTGGGGGGACTTGGCTGCACTTTTGTATTCAGAGAAGAGAGAAAGTAGGATGGATGAGTAAATGAGAACAGAGGGCTGGGAAGAAAAGTGTGTGTGTGTGCATGATTGCAGTCTTTGCACATGTGAGGAGGCACATGTATGTGTATGCTTGTGCACACAAGCTTTGATGTGGATATTAGTGTGTGTGCTTGTCCCGGTGTGTGCGCTCTGCACCTATGTGTGTACCGCTGCTTAGCTCCAAAATGCTGTCATATCACTTTTAATGTGCCATAGGGGACAGAGTGCATGTTTAATACAAAATATAATGCATAATAATTCATATGGAAGAGACTCTCAGGGGAGGAGACACCATTCTCCCCCCCAGCGCTGTAATCAATCCCCAAGCTGCATACAATTAACACTTCCATCACTCTCATTTGCTGAGGAGGGAGGAAACGAGAGACACACAGGGGGAGAGTCAATAGGGGTGTTTGTATTCAGTTCACAGAAACCAACCGGGTACTTTAGGTAAAGAAATTAGACCAAGCTGCAGATGAGAAAAATGCAATTTTCATTTTTATTTGCACTTTTGAAGAAGCCGGCACCCTGGTGTATCATGTGATAACGTCCAGGAATAGTAATGACAGGACTCAAGTACAGTAGCACCCAAAGGCAAGGTGATGCTGTTTATAAAACATTCATAGCAAAAAAAAGCAGTAAATATTTCAAGCAGACTGAAAAATGACGGGTTAGTAGTGTCTCTCACTGGTTTATGTCCTGAGCAGGTTCACCTCGAGCTGACCAGGTTTTAAAGAGCTCTGCAAAATGTGTCATCTGTGTATCGACCAGAGGGAGTAGGTTGGATGTTGGCGGCAAAGTGGAGTTTTTCACGTCTTGACAGGTGACATAAAGCATGTGGGAGGTGTACGGCACTGAATCTTCCTGAGAGATTTGCCGTGGGACAGAATAATGGCAGCCGTGGCCTTGAGGAGAGAAATAGAGTGTTGTCATGGAGAGAAAGCTCAAAAGGGTTCAGGCTCACCCATGCTGCCTCGCTCTTTCAATTATAACATTTCCTCCACAGATCAGTCTGTTAGGACTGTGACTGGGCACCCACACCAAAAGTCAGCAGACATCTTGTTCTGAATCAGTCAGGATCAGTTCACAAAAAATCTTTGAGAGCAAGCACATTTTCCACTCCTTTGTATGCTGGTTTAATTTTTCCTGGTTCTGATACACCTCTCTCATCTCTCTCGTCATTTATGCCGTAGTGAAAGAGTACTGAAATGCGATTTTACAAAAAGCTCACAGTTTGTTGCCATGCTTGCAGCTCTGGGAAGCCATATGAGCAAAATGTCAGCATGCTAATATGCTCATAATGACTATGATGACATGCTAATGTTAAGCAGGTATATTGCTGAGCAGAATCGCAATCTAAATTAAGTGTGTTGGCGTGCTAATTAGCACTAGACTACAGCTACACACAGCTAGTAGAGCAACATCATCCATCAGCTTCACCCTGGAACATTTACAGACATCTGGACTAGTGCTGCAACCAAGGATTATTAGTATAATTTAACTGACAATTATTTTTTTTTTAATTATTCATTTGCTAACTGATTTACAGGATTAGGCCATGTCAGTTTAAAGTAGCAATTCTGAGATCACACTCTTGAGATCTGACTTTATTCTCAGAATTTTACTGCATTCTAAGAATTCTGACTTCATTTGAAGAATTCTAACTGGTCTTGTCCAGGTCTTGACACTACTAGCCAGTCGCACAAAATGAAATCGGACAGTTAATTGTTAATTGGGACATAAGGGACTTAACACAAATTTAATGTTGATAAAACAAATAAAAAAGAACTAATTTAAAATAAATGTTTTATTTCTTTCTCAGACATTCTTACTTCGTTCTAAGAATTCTGGTTTCATTTCAAGAGTTCTGACCCAATTCAAAGAATTTGGATCTCTTTCAAATAATTTTACTTTTTTAAGAATTGTGACTTTATTCTAAGAATCTTGATTTATTGGAGAATACTGCAATTAGATAAATTATAAAAACAAAACAAAACGAAACAAAACATACATTTTGGTTTTAAAAATCCGGCCCTTACTAAAATACATACATTTACATACATATTTTTGGTTTGTTTGTTGATAAAACACACTCTTTTGTCCATGTCGGGATCCTGTCGGAATGTTGACGTGTTGTAGCAGAGCTGTGATTGGTCAGGGGACGGTTCTGGAGTTAACGTGCCCCGGAGGTTAGGGTTACTATGGAGATCTACAGCACCACGTGATCCACCCCGGTTGGAAGTTGGCCAGCTCCGTGTTACTGGAGAACTCGAGTTTAGCTCGGAAACAGCTGGACAACCCACTAATATCTCTTCCCGGTACAGGCCCCTGACGAATGTAAGTCCAATATCCACTCATTTACTCTTTCCTCCAACTCCCAAAGGAAATATCAGGCGCTGTAGCTGCTAAACGCTCCACCATGTTCACCAGCTGCTCTCTGAATCTGAGCTGAGCAGGTAGCTAGCGGGACGGAAACCACTCTTACATACAAGCAGTGATGCCACCCATTGTCAATATTAAAATAATGATCATACTATGGGAGGAGATTAACTTTATTTATCTATTTATTTAGCTTTTTTCTAAGTATATGATTAAGAATGATTATCAGATATTGCAACTTGACTAACTAATTAATAAACGAATCCCTATCAGCTCTACATAGTCGTTTAAGCCCAAAACTCCTTAAGATTTTTTCCCCTCTTATTATTATTATTTTTTATGTTTCAGCTCTACAAGCAGAATTGTATTCGACCACTACAGTGGTTTTACAGAGACGTTATAGAAGTCATTTGAATCTTGTAATTTGTGTGAAATGAACCTTTAAGTGATGATGATATGTATCAGCATTTGTAGCACCATGTCTGTCTCTAGCTGAAATGGCCTTGGCAGTGTTAAGTCACTGTGCTCATTGATTGTAGTCAGGCCTTGCTGCACAGCTCGGACTGTGAGTTTGTGGTCTGTGTAGGAGCGGCTGATCTCAGTGGAGTTCCGCCTCGTTCCCGTGTCTGGGGTGGTTGAGCTCGTCTCCTCCACTCCTCACTCCAGTAAATCAATCTGTTTGTTCTGATGACTCAGAAGACACTGAGCAGTTAGTGGCCAGGTGCAGTTTTTCCTCTTGTACAGTCTTCCGGCTCTCCCTCCTCTTCCTCTGCCTCCCTCTCTCCCCTCTCGCCATCTTGTTTCTGTCATTCTCCACTCCCTCACTCCCCCATTCAATCTACCCCCTCCCTCTTCACATATCTCCTCTCCATCAACTTTGTCCTCCCAATTCTCTGCTCTAATTCGCTTCTCCCCACCTTCTGCCTTTCTCTCCCTAACCTCATCCCATCTATCTTACCTTCCATATCATCACCCTCCTTTCCTTCCTCTCTACGGTTATTGCCCCCCTGTCTCATTTCCTTCCCTCGCTCCCTCTCTCCATCCCTGCCAGCACTCTTAAGCTCTTATTTGGTCTCCTCTCCTCTCTGTGGTCACCACTATGACAGCCTCCATCCAGCCTTCTACTGATAAGACTTGGCACCAACTAACCAGCCAATTTATTATTCACCGCCTGCTCGCCGCGTTTCCTCCGCTTGTCAACACCTTCTGTCTCTGCTGTCTGATGTTTTTTTACCCTTTTCCCTGTTCTACTCCATCGTCTAACCTCATCCTTTACTTTCCCTCCCCTCCATCCATTCATCCAGACAGCCATCTCAATCTAGTAAAAAGGTCCATTGTGTAATTGTTAATAAATGATGAGAGAGCGGTAGCCTGGCACTCAGAATGATCCACAGCCCCTCGGACAGGACTGTGGAGCAGCACAGACCATGTCAGGCTTAATGTCTTGGAAGAGGTTGGCGCTTGGCCTAATGTGATGAACCTGTTGCTGTTTAGTGTGCAGGTCTGTGAAGCTATTTTGGTTTCCTTGTTTAAACCACCCGGATGTTAATGCCTCAATTACTTTGTCTGTTTGCGTTTTGTCAAGTAGGTATTTCAAAGACTTGTGAATGAGATTCCTTAAAATAATTACATTTGATATTTGTCAAGAATCATAGCATATCTGGATAAATTAAAGAGATAAAATACACTCAAAGTTCACTAAGTTGTTTTTTTATGCAACACTAAACTTTACTGATCTGTTTCTATTTCTTTTTAATATCTTTTTATTTTTCGAAATTAAACAGAATGACATTATAGAATTAGAAATCAAATCGCCAACAATATAAACAACATCAAGTAAATAAATCAACATGCAAAATAAGAAAACAGGCATGGACTTAAAATAGATGATTATGTAGCCACAGGTTATTTCTATTGCATGTAGTGTTGTTAGTCCACATTCAGTCCAGGTCAATCAAGTTCATATTCTGAGAGCCAATGATCTGATTTTACCTGCTTCACAGAACCTATGTTATTCTCCCCTAAAGGTATACTTTTAGCCATTTCTGGCTTGGAGAGAGGGTTACATGATTACCATTTGAACACTATGCTACATGTTCTTGTGACAGCTTGTGTAATCTCAGTGAATGTGAAGTATTGAGATGAAGACCAGCAAGGTTACCAAGTCAGCATGACTCAGATTTAAATGGAAGGTAGACCCCTGCTATGGTATTGTAGTTTCATTCTCTTAGTTTCAGTGAGTTTACAGCAGGGCAGCTGAAAACAATAATGATGAGTAACATTTCAAATAATAAATGAATATTTATGCACAATTAAACAGAATAGTCCTCCTAAAGAAATTCTTGAATACTCGAACTTACTAAGAAAGCAATCTCAGATCATTCAAACAAAAAATGAAACCATTAGTTGTTTCAGAAAATGTCCCAAAACTAAATTTGTTTTGGTTTAAGGGACAACGTCTTGTTGGGGCTGCACAGTAAGAATAATGACTCTTGTCCATTAGGAACAAATGAGGAGGCTGTGTTAAAGATCCTGGTGGTTGTCTGACAGTCTCTGACTTTGAATGTTAAAATCCTCCTTGATCATTCTCGACCCATCCAAGCACTCTTGGTCGATGACTGACCTTTTTCCAATTGATGTCGTGACCTCGTTGGCCCTGATTTGAGCTGATGACTTCTGTTTCCAATGCTTTTTCACTCCCAGGACTATCCTGAGTCCTCAGCCTTTCACTGATGTAAGGTCACCTACAGGTATTTTACTGTGTAATGCACTTCCTGTGCCTGTGCAAGGGATGCCTGTTCCAGAGTTAGTGTTCTAGAAGTCATGTGATGTACTATAAAGTATGACAAATGGACACTATCTAGATCTATTTACTAAAAAAAAACCCTAGTACTTTTGTTTGAATGTACAATGTTAACTGTGTGTTTCCAGTTTCTAAACTATGATGAAAATTTGACGCAAAGAGCATCTCAGTGTGTTTGACAATGAGAATCTGAACTTTGGTTAGCATCATCTGAGGAGAAACTCTAAAGATATGGTTGGAATTCCAAAGATTGAATATCTTTCATCAAACATTTTACATTTCAACATTTTACATGTCAAAGAGTCAAAGATGAATAAATGGTGCTCTGAGAGGTGTTACTGTGTAATGGAGCCACAGCTACCTGCATGAGGATGTGTGTGCACAGATGAGTGTAAAAAGCACTTGGATTGGTCACAATGACTAGAACAGTACTGTGCATTTAGTGTCAGTGAGTGAAGTGCTGTTTCCTGTTGGCAAGTTCTCATTTTGTGCATGTGGGGAGGGGACCCAGTCCGGACAGCTTGAGGAAAGAAGCTGTTCAGCATCCTGCTGGAACTGCAGCAGATGCTCTGTACCTTTTCCCAGATGGCAGGCAGGAGGACAGGCCCTGGGAGGGTTGGTGAGGGTCCTTAATGATGGAGGTAGCTCTGCGAACACATTGCTGCTGCAGATCTCCTTCAGGCAGGGGATCCTGTGGGCGGTCTTCACTCTCCTGTTTAGCTGCTGATAAGCCTAACAGCTCCCAAACCAGGAAGTGAAGCTGAAGGTCACGATGCTTTATGGGTGCCCCTGTAGAAGGTGGTGAGGTGAGGAGTGGTAGTTAGAGCTTTCATTAGGTTGTATCATACCATCTCATCTTCTTCAGATTTGTTTGTGAAATACTATTACCATGATCAAGAATGAACTCCCTGCTCAACTCCCTGCTCTATTCTTTTCTTTTCTTTTCTTTTCTTTTCTTTTCTTTTCTTTTCTTTTCTTTTCTTTTCTTTTCTTTCCTTTTCTTTT
>JAOWBC010001868.1:13057133-13076342 GCA_028566105.1 Hypoplectrus providencianus | reverse complement strand
AGAGTGACAGGCAGTTTTTTCTTTGCTGACAGATCAGGTCACCGCTTAATACTCCAAACAAGCTCCGAAAGAAATGGACAGATGGAAGTGAAGCACTTGAAGCGGCTCTGTCGCTCGGTTTTATCTTGTTTTTCTGACCTGCAAAATTGACTGATTCAGTTGGAAAACAT
The DNA here is from genome assembly GCA_028566105.1 of Hypoplectrus providencianus. Classification (NCBI taxonomy): domain Eukaryota; kingdom Metazoa; phylum Chordata; class Actinopteri; order Perciformes; family Serranidae; genus Hypoplectrus; species Hypoplectrus providencianus. The sequence continues at coordinate 13,076,172 of JAOWBC010001868.1, read as the reverse complement.
GAATCATGCAGGTTCAGTATACACACATTACATATTTAATACACTGCCATGTCTATGCTGACAGATATTACATTTTAATTAGGAGGCAAATTGCTCCATAAAAGCAACAGAATGTTCATGTAGATTTTCACCGTGCATTATTATAAAATGTACAGTTGAAATCAGAACTGTAGTTTCAGCAATGTCAGTTAGGTGTGGTTTGGTCGGAGCAATGGAAGCGTAAATCATGCATCTTTGCTCTCTTCATTTTAGCCTCTCTTCCCCTCAGCTCTGCATGAAGTGAAGCTTATTAACGTCTTTTTAAAATACAAAAATAAAATTAAATGATCAGTTATTACGCTGGTATTGGCCATGAGCAATGAGTTATCATCAGTAATCAGTAAAAGAAATCCATATCCTGCATCCCTTTTTATAATAGTTAATCCTCCCTACAAGAACTCAATTATACACTGCTGCTTTAAAAGTGTAAGATTAACATTTTTAAGAGGTTGTCTGAATCAGAATCTTGTAATTAGACCTTTGCTTACAAAAATGTCTCTAACTCTGCAATCACGTCCAAATTATTCACTTTCTCTAAAACTGAGAAAAAGAACCCTCCCTGTGCTCTTGGACCAGCAGAGGATAGAGGAGTGAATCACTGACTCCCTAATATCCATGAATGGATTACTGAACAGGCACAGGCCCAGTGGGTCGCAGGGCCTCTTAGCAGGAGACTCCTTTTAAAGTGATTAACATTTTTGTTTGAAAGTCAAAGTGCCTGGTCAAAAGTAGGAAAACTGGCTCACTTTTATTCTCAACTGATGCCGGATGAAGCCTGCTGCAACCACTTTGAAGACATTTGATTTGGTACCTTAAAATTACACATAAAGACCCTGGGGAATACCACAGAAAAAGACCATGCTGTGATTTTGTACCTAAAACTTTTTGGAGATTTCTCCGAGAATTGCATGAGAAACCCCTTTACTGTCAGTATACCTGGGAGAGCCATACATCGAGTGAACGCTTCAGGCAGGAGGTGTTCTCACTCACCGTGTCATACCATGACAAAAACGCTGCTGATTGGTCACACTGAGAGACAGCTGAAGGCTGATTACTTGAACGAACACAATATACACTCAATCATCCTGAGCAAGTGATGCTTTCACCGTTTAGCATCTTTTAAATGTCTGGCAAATTAAATTAAACGCTGCTCTTGCCACTAAATTTAATTTTACCCAGCGCTACTGCTTTAATCCCAGAACAGTAAATAAAGCAAACCTTCAATTGACAACTCTGTGGGAAAGCTCTTGATACAGCAGAGCCCCCTGCAGCCTGCGGGTCTATGGCTGCACTTCTGCTGGCTGGGCAATCACTGCTCCTTTTACATTCACGTTAAAAAAGACTATGAGTGAGCACAGGGGCATCACACTGCAGAAAACATTCTCTGTTTGTCCATGTTTACTCGTCATTTCATAGTTAGTATTGGAGGACCATGGCACTTTTTATGCAACTTTCTCATTATTTTTCTGAGCTTTATCAGGATATGAGTAAACACATCAGCTACATGTGAAGTAACATGGAATGAAATGTACAATACACTGACACTTGGTTTTCTCTGTGAGTCACTGCTGCCCCCTGCTGGTACATCAGGCCATAGGCGCCTGTATAGTTCCCTCTTCCCCGGTCACATTACAGTTCTTCTCTATTGTTTTCACAGGGGTACTTGAGACAAAACAAATACAGCCAAATCAAACACAAGCACAAATTGCCCTTATAATCCACACTTTTTTTCTTCCCCCCTCCAAAAAAAAACCCTACACCCTATTCATTAAATTCGTCAGAATCTCTAATAAAATACACACAAAATACTAAACTTAAATTTCCTGGTTGAGAGTATGACTCCTCATATAGGCAAACACATTTTTTCAGTTAGTGAACAGAACAAGAAAACAACTAAAGGTCCCTGTGTTGGAGCTCCTGCTTGGAGCCATGAACACCAATATATTTAAGAGAGGTACAGAAAGACAAGTGGAATTAAAAGGATGATGACGGCAAGACCAAAGAGAGCCATCATCTCTCGGGCTAATTTGTTGACCTTGCAGTACATTTCTCTATTTTTTTCTGTATGCAGAATATTTTATAATCCAGCTTTGCGTTTGTTGGGTTGTGGGTTGATTTGGGGGAAAAAAATCAAAACTACTGCTTCACAGTTTAGATACGTTTTATGTACAAATATTAAGACATTACACACAATAATTTTAGCAACAGAATATTGTTTGTATGTAGTAAGCGTTACCCTGGTGATGTGAAAGAAATATTAGTATTCAGCTGGTTCTTAGAAATGTCTTTTCATATGATGCTTTTGATTCTTTGAATTAAATCTTTGTCAGTAATTGAGAAATCTGTAAGAAGACAGTCTAAAGGGGCTGGATGTAGTCTGAAGTCTCATCGGGTGTATTCTTAATTAAAGATGAAGATGAAGTGTTTACATTGTACAATAAGTCCTTTCAAGTCCGCTACATTTTGTTAGGAAAGTCACTTTGTAGTAAATTAAGCCTTCTGTTGTTCGGGGAAGACTGTGTGTCTTAATGGGACCAATTAATCAAGTGCTGATCTGCTCATGAACGCACGCACACATGCACACATGCACTGTCACAAAACAAACACACCCATGGTTGCAAACACAGGAGAAGGTGAGTTTATCATTGTTACAGTGTGCTCAGGACCCTCAACTTAGAGCTTAATTTCCAAAGAGAGAAGGACACAGTGACTGTAACAGCGGGGGGTGGAGGGTGGAGGGTGGAGGGGGACAGAGGGGGAGAGAGAGGTAGTGGGATGGAGCGAAGGTCAGGATAAGCGAGGGAGATGCCCCAGGGAGAAGGAGAGACAGGGGGATAAAAAGACAGAGACAGAGAGAGGCAGCTGAGTGCTGATCTGGCTGTAGGAGAAAGCAGGATGGATGGAAAGTTTAAAGGCATGAGAGAGAAAGAGGAAGAGGAAAAGTAGGCAGCTGTAGTCAGAACTGGGTAAAAAAAATTAAAATAAAATAAAACTCCAGGAAGTCCAAGTTTAAAAAGTTTTAATATGTTTAATATTTCTACTTGGTGAAAGTTCAAGAGTTAGAAAAGAAAAAAAACTGGAACTAGAAAGGGAATAAGTGGTGAGCTGGGCAGAGGCAGAAGTTGGACAGAAGTTTTCAGAGAGGAGCAGAAAGAAAAAAGCCGTTAATCAGAATGGAAAGAGAGGAGCAGAGTGAGAACAGCTTACACACGATAGCCATCATCCTGCTGTGCTGCGGGGCCGTTAAAATGCTGCATCTGCTGGGAGTCATCAGCGTAGAGGGTGAGTCAGGACTACAACTGTTTTCACTCACAGCGTCCGCACAGATGGATGGGGGCTGTGTTTACACTGCTGCGTCTGTGAGCAGGTTATTGAATTATTGAAATCATTAAATCACTGGAATATTTATGTGGGAACGTTAGATATGTGAGACTGGGATAACTCGTATTCAGCTGCTGCTTCCTGAGAAAACCAAAGGAATTAAAAATATATATAAGAGTGAACGTTTGTAGCTGCAGACTGTCTGTTTGCACTTTTAACTGCATGTACTGAATTCTGGACTCTTGGTATTAACTACTCACAGCATAGGCTTCCTGTCGAGGGCTCGCAAACTGCTTTTTCGCATGCTTCTGGTATTGTAAATCTCTTATAGTCAGTAAATATTGCTTATTATATTGTCTGAATCATCTAGTGTACAGAAAACCTTCTCTCAATCCTGCTAAAAAAAACTGAAAGATCACATTCAGCTAACAGTGATAAAGACTGAATGACTAATCACATTTATTGATCCTGCAATGTTGACTTGTGCAAAATTCACTGGAGCTGAAATATTTGTAAATAAGAGTTTAATACTTATAAAAAAAATGTTCTGAATCAAATGATGTACTGCTGACACATATTCTAAGAAGAAACACATCATGATCACTTTAATCTATTTTTAAATTGGGGAAAAAATATTGATGCAAAAGTGACAATTCCCTCCAATACTGTGAATACTTCAGCAAATGCAGTGTCAGTCAAAGTTACTTCAAATAATTATTATTTTTCCAAATTGTACACCCATAGCCAATAAAGTGGAAACATACAAAAAACTTTTCCTGGATGTTCTACAGTTTATATTCTACAAATCTTACAATGTATGTCTTCATTGATAGATACTTTCTTCAAAGAATAGTTTTCTGTACATGCATATGTCTATTCATTATTATTATTTTTTAAAATTTCTTTATGTTATAATATTGTTGCATTTATTGCACAATTTCACTATTTTTTTTAACAGCGTGTTCATACATCTTATCTTTTAACATGCTGAGATGTCCTCACCCTGTTATCCAGTAACAAAATATTAAGTTGAGTGTTGACAGTCTGAGAGTAAATGGACTGAGTGAAAGTGTTTAATAACATTTTTAACCTGGCCCCTAACTGACCCTGACTCTTACTTATTACTAATTGAGTCAGTCTTCTTTGGCTGAATAATTTAAAAAAAATCACTAATTTTCTACAGAGGGAATAACATACAACACCCTCTCTCCTCAGACTCAGAATCTCACTAATACTTTATACATTCTGTGTATATCAAGACGTCTTTGCTCACCTATACATCATGTGAGAGCAACGCGATTGTGCATGTATTTACAGGAGTGTTTCCCATAAGAATGCTCATTGTCTGGTGTGTGTCTATGTTTTGTATGTGTTGTGTGTGTGTGTGTGTGTGTGTGTGTGTGTGTGTGTGTCATGATGCAGCGTAGAGTTGGCTATACCTGAAAACCTCTGGGACTTAAGTGTGTATAATCTCACCTTGAGCAATGAGTGTGACGCTCCACTCTAATGTGACATTGAGAAACACGTACTGCCTCACTGATGGAACAAATGGCTTTCAGGGGTTTTGTGTGTGTGTGTGTGTGTGTGTGTGTCTCTGTGTGTGTGTATGTGTGTGTATGTAGGGGGTGGGGGGTGGGAAGAAGCTATATAAAGAGAGACTGCTTAGCAACTCAGCAGTAGTTATATGAAGTCACACTGTGATAATGCACCCATTATGTAGCCAATTAGTGTGTGCAGTTTAATAAGCTCTTGTGAACAACATGGTATATTATTGTACTTTATAGGCTTATACAGTTTAATATTAGTTGTATTTTGTGTTGCAACATAATCTTATTAACATGCAAAATGACCCAGTAACCTTAACCCTAAGTTTAGAGAACATACAGTGTAATTTTCGAAATTCATAGGTATGCAAACCCACCTTTAGGCATCCTATGCAGGACTAGTTGCTTATTATTTGTAAACACAACATTCATATTTGACCCAGTTGGTGCATCACCTCCAATATTTGCTTTTTTGGAGCCGTGTTCACTATTTTTGTAGCCTTGTGTCCCCAGGGTGACGGCCAGAGTTTTCCACTAACTCAGCAAAGTTAACCGAAAAGAGAAAACACAGACAAAGAGCAGGGTGTCTGCAGATACAGACACTAACACACACTTCTAGCGCTGATTAAGACACATTGTTTTTATTTTTGATTCAAACATTTTACTTTTGTGTGAATCTTTACATTGTAAGGAAAATCCTGCATAGAACACCTTTAAATCCTGATGGCAGCACTCATATGTTGTTATTGACATAAAGATGTCCACTGATGCTGAACATTATAACTCTGGACTGTTGACTGAGGTTTAATTTAGCAGTGAGATGAAGTCGCCTTTGCCTGGCTCAGTGAAAATGTCGACCTGCTACCCATGATTCTCTGAGAGAGCAGAGCTGAAGAGGTATTGGTGTAATGAAGCTTTACAAAGCACTAATGGTCTAGCCACAGAGATAAAAATGTTTCTATTTCAAGACTGTTGATGTTTCAAAATCTGGAGTGCCAAGGACAGTCTGAACACTGCTCTGTGACACTTCATTAAAGCAGGACAGGAGCTCTGAGAGACACTTTAGCTAACTCATTGTATCTGAAAAAGAGCTCCCACTAAAACTACTGCCCACTTAAACCATCTTTTAACAGTACAATAATGTCGTTACAGATTCTTATTTGCATTTAATGTAAAAAAAAAACAAAACAAAACAAAACAAAACAACAAAATACAGAGAAAACTGCATCTGTGCACCATGCTGGTCTCAAGGTAAAAATGTACTACTATACAGCAGACTGACACACCAGTTTACAAATGTAAATATATTCATTTCACTATATGATTTGTTTGAACAAACTATAATGAATCAGTAGATGATAACCTGAGAGCTCTCTCTGCTTCCCACTAAAGCAAACCCAGCCGGCCGGGTTCAAACAGATCAGTGACGGACAGTCAGACATTATGCTGGAATTCATAAAACGCACCATCTTTTTACTTAATGGCCAGTGCTTTTCTTTTTTTGTGGCTAGATTTTTTACTGCTGCACATTATGACCACTTTATCATATTCTGAGATTTTATGACTGTGTCTATTAAATTATGCACAGTTATAATATTATGCATAATTATTACATTGTAGAATGCTTCAGGGAGTTTGTGTCCGCTCACGAAAAATGTACTTTTAAACTGTCAACTATAGGCATCCCGTCTGTGTGTCTTTGTGTGTGTGTGTGTGTGTGTGTGTGTGTGTGTGTTGTCTCACAGTCAATGGTTTGTCCTCTCTCCCCTCCCCTCAGGCGAGGACAGTAATGAGTTGTTAATGATCGGGCCGGTGAGAGAGGAACATGGAGCTGTGAGACCGACCTCTACCTCTCATCCTCTCCTCTCTCCGCCTCCACAGTTAAAACTACATTCTTATTATTCCTGCCCTTTCCAGTAAATATTTCAAAGATTCCCATCTTCATTACGTTCTACAGATTATTCATGAAGGCTCCTGTTTCGTCCTATGTATATTATTCCTTCCTGCGCTGTATCCCTGTCTGTGTGTATGTTGTGTGCTGATTCTGTTCAGGATTATCACTTTATTCACTTCCTTTATGTTTGTCTGTGTGTTTCTTCAGACAAAGCTGATGATGACTTGGAGATGACCATGGTGTGCCATCGACCGGAGGGCCTGGACCAGCTAGAGGCTCAAACCAACTTCACCAAAAGAGAGCTCCAAGTGCTCTACCGGGGCTTCAAGAACGTGAGTGAATGTGTCCTCCTATAGATTAGTACAGCATCAACACAACTTTTCTTTACTTTTCTCAATAATTCAGAATAATGTTTGAATATTATTTTAATAATTTGTAAATAAAAATATATATATACTGTTAAACACTGTGTGAATTAAATGCACAATGTGTATTTTTCTGCAAACGTTTTTTTTTTTTTTTAAATTAAAGAAGAATACCTAAAGATGGGTGTTGTTGTCTTAGCCTGCATTGCTGAAATTGCACTGAATACTGGTTTGAACCAAAAGACAAGTAATGCAATATCTGCTAAATTAAAGGTATTAATAAGAAGATACATTGAGTAATTTTAATAATTACTTTACTATTACTACAGTACACCTATTAAGATCAAGATTTGGTGTATAAATGAATTCAGATCAATTGGGAGACCAAATCATTTTGGTGCAGGGACATACTAGGTACAGGCTGCTATACCCACCATACCTGTGTATAGTTAGTTTAAACCTATTGGTGCTTTTCCCTTCATTTACGTAGATCCTGTTTGCAATGGTCAAAGGTTCACAGAGGGTCAGATGCTTGTCTAGTGTGTAATATAAACTCAATGTAAAAACTAGACTCAACAGTGACACCCTATGTGGATGGTCAGAATGTGCAACTACAAATGGTTGACGTGATAATATTAGAAAAAATAAACTGCAAAACTTTAGAGGTTTAACCAACAGCCAGTCACCCTTTTATCTCCCTTTTTTAGACATCCTTTTTTCATTTTTCACCAACTTTCTCCCATCTGTTCAACCTTCCATCAGCTGCTGTCCTCCTCCATCTGACAGTCTCTCATGTTGGTATCTGTAGTTAACATCTCCCTCGTCCTCACCATCTCCGTCTGCCTCCCTCTGTCTTTCAGGAGTGTCCAAGTGGCGTTGTGAATGAGGAAACCTTTAAGCAAATATACTCGCAGTTCTTCCCACATGGAGGTAAAGAGAGAGAGTGTGTGTTGTGTCAGTTTAAATCTGTCTCTGTCTCTTTATTGATTCAAGCATTTTCTTCTTCTTCCTGCAGATGCCAGCACCTACGCACACTACCTGTTCAACGCCTTCGACACAGCACACAGTGGCTCCATAAAGTTTGAGGTTTGAGAGATTTTGACTGTTATAATAGTGTTTTTTATTTGAATAATTGTCTCTCCTTTGTCAGCTTCCTATTCTGTTCCTTTTGTCTTCATCAGGACTTTGTCACAGCTCTGTCCATCCTGCTGAGGGGCTCCATCACTGAGAAGCTCCAGTGGACCTTCAACCTTTACGACATCAACAGAGATGGATACATCAACAAAGAGGTGTGTTTCGTATGTGTGAATGCATTTGTGGTTTTATGTACCCTGTGCTTGTATAGTTGCATTTATCTTATATTTTGTGTGTAATTCTGATCTGTTTCTAGGAGATGACGGACATTGTCAGAGCAATATACGACATGATGGGGAAGTACACTTACCCTGTCTTGAAAAATGATGCTCCCAAACAGCATGTGGATGCCTTCTTTCAGGTAACAACATCTGAGTCCTTTAATGAAGTCAAATAAAAACACAATAACACTGTTCCTGTTGACTGAGCAAGAAGCGATGCAACAGTGAAACACATTGGTGTACATTTATGGGAGCAGCAACAGGGGGGAAAAATGGCTTGTTAGCGAAGCAGCAATGTCTGCCTTGGATTAAGAGCTAATAAAAAAAATGAAAATTGATTATACTTCAAAATACAGCAAGCAAGTGCTGTACAAGTTGCCAAAACAACACTAAGGCAGTAATTTCACAGCATAGACTGATTTTACAAACAAATTAGTATTTGATATATAAGTATGATAATAGCTGTCTCACCATTGATGAATGGATTGACAGGTTTGTGTTGGTCTTCCACAGAAAATGGACAAAAATAGAGACGGTGTGGTCACTCTGGATGAATTCATCCTCTCTTGTCAAGAGGTACTTTTCTTTTCTTTTCTTTAAATGAAAGTTCCTTCTGGCTTACATTATGCTGACGATCCCTATAACGGGGATAGTTTGGATTTTATTAAAGTATGATTCTGTGAGATACTTGTAAATGGTAAGTGTATTAATCACAGTAGATGGCTGTCTGCATGTCCCCGGTTTGGAGAAGCAGGCAGGGGTTCCCATACAGAAGCTAAACATGGACTGCTGTGAATGAGGAAAGCAGCAAATGACATTTTATTCACCTAAAAAATATCAATTGAAGTGTATAATGTATTTGTAGAATATTTTCAGTGCTGTTCCTTGGCGCCAGACAGCTGTTATCTGTAGTTTCTTCAAAACTGGCACGCTAATGCAAACAAACTAACTCATAGGAGGCAACAGAAGCCCTGCAGCTTCTGCTTTCTGCAAGGTAAATTTACTTATTCAGTCAAAGGAGTCTGGGAGTGAATAGAGCACAGATGTATAAAATGGCATTGGTTTTCCAAATTATACCTTTTAATTCCCATGTTGTGATGAAATGTCTCCTGTTGAAAAAGCCAATTGTAGCTTTTAGCACAAAACTTTATTTTATTTTTCAGTATATGTTTCTCAGATTCTTCTCTTCTCCTTATTTTCAGGTCTCACTATGCTGGCTATTAATTATGGTCTTTGCTGTGTTTTAGAGAGGTCATTGACCAATATTTTATAGGCTTTTACTGCCCCCTAGTGGCCTGTAAACTGAATTAAATGGTGTTTGTTGGCTGAATTTCTCCTCACACTAAGCTTCTTAATTTTTTCTATCCTCTTTACACAGGATGATAACATCATGAGGTCTCTACAGCTCTTTGAAAACGTCATCTAGACAACAAGAAAGAGGGAGACGGTGCAATAGCTGAAAGCATGGAGCGTGAGAAGACAACAAAGGAGAAAGCGAGGGATGAATGAACATGCATTAAAAAAGGATTAGCATTACTTGCGATTGAACTGAAACATGGATCTTGTCACTTGACGATTGCCACAAATCTTCACAGAAAGCACCTCGTTCTAACAAATCCATGGCGACAAACATTTTGGGAAAATGCCCTTTGGACTCAGACCCTTAATTTGACCTTTTCTGTAACCATTTACCTCGTCTCCATCTCCCTCTGTTTGTTGTCGCCTCAGACTGTGTGTATTTCAAGGCATTGTGTATATATTAATTCTCTTGCATTTGATCAAATTCTTTTCTGAAACATGTACATAAAAGGCAGGACTGGAATTCCTAAAAAGCAGCTGAGCAGGGAGATCAACCCGATGCATTAAAAAAATAGCTGTTTCATCATGAATTTCTGTGTCAATGCAACAAACGTGAGCAATATTGTGACGCATGCAGGACAGAGGCCTCCGGTATATTTAACATATATGTGCCATGACAAACTTGGTGGAAATATACTCAGCTACATACATTTTGGAAGCAGAGGTCTGGGTGTAGCATCTCACAGAGCCACCTCATCTGTTTTCAGTGTAAATTCAGGCCTGTAAAGGTTTGCAGGGCTGATTTTAACCTCAGCCGGCTTGCAGTCTTACGTCTCGTGTCAGCTTGCAACAGTCCTCTGTACACCGACTGTGTGTTCCAGTGGTGTCAGTCAGTGTGTCAGTGTTACTGTAGATATTTAAGCGTTAAACGTATTTGTGAAATCATTTGTGTCTTGTCTGCGTGTTTTCTGATTCTGACTACCTGTCTGTCTTTCTGTCAAATTGGATAGAACTGTAATTATTCAACCTGGTTGATTCTCATTGTTACAATAAAGAGTCTATTCAGAGGTTTCCTGGCATACAGACACAGAGACGTGCATGTGTTTGTGTGGGTCTCTGTGTGAGTGTGTGTGTGTGTGTGTGTGTGGTGTCCTGATGTGAAGTGTCTGTTTGCCTGAATTTTAATGTCCTTTTTCTAGCATGTGACTTCAGCTTGTGGACACTGGGATCAGTGCAGCTGAACTGACTGTGTTCCTGCCAGAGAAGAGAGCTATTTTGTCAGTTCTGTCTGTTAAAAATGTCGATTCAGAGCGACCAACCTTTCACTGTGAGGGCGAGACGAGAGGTGAAATAGAGTAGAAGACGAGAGATAAGAGGAAGACGAGAGAGACCTTGTCACTGATTCTGAAGGAACGGAAGCCATGTTACGATGAAGAGCCATCGTTCTGAAGATTGAGCAACACAAAAATAAAAAGTCATGAATTATTTTACTGTCATGCCCACTCACTGTGCTACAAATAGTGTAAAAAAAAAAAAAAATCCTGCTGAGGTGTGTTGCGGCTCATCTCAAATGTACCCAGACATACGTCAGATAGACTGACAGACAGGAAGTCACACAGATAGGCAGCTTCAAACTGTCAGAATGAAATAATATGTGTATTGAAATATTGTATAAAATCATTATATTTATCAATAAACTTTTCAAGAAACAATATGAATTTATGTCTGCTATTTTTATCACCTTGCTCCATGATATTTTTTTATGTTTTCATAGCTTATAATTATTGTGTAATAAAACCTTAAAATCATTTTTATGGTGCATCATAAAGAGCATGAGCAGAAAGGGGTCACAAGAACAGTTTATATTGTTATTTACACATATACAATGGAAGTACAAAAAGAGTTGTACATTTGTGCCTCGATCCCAGAGGACACACAAATAAAGCATGATAATGTGCATATGAAAAAACGTCACCACCATCACTGAACATGCATCACTCCCTTTTATTACCCAACTTACAGCCTCTTTCATATTTTTTTCACTTCTCTCCCCTCTAATCCTGACATCTATTTTCCTTTTATTACTGCGCACAAAAGCCTTCCCTCCCCCATATTGCAACATTTTAGGAATTATTTTCTTGGGCTAACCACACCTGTTTATGTACAGGTGATTATGGTGGTTTGGGTACATTTATAAATGAGATTGAAAGAAAGTTTAAGCAATAAAACAGAACAGTTTGCAGCTTTAATCTGCATTTTAAAGAGGTCTTCTAGTGTGTTTTGATAAAACAGAGGGGAAGATTTTTTAAAACTCAGAGACCTTTTTTATGCAAGTACTCCATGTGTTTGGGTGTAGGCCTTGTATTTTGTGGCTGGTATTTTTCCTCTTAAAAGAGAGCCAACTCCCTTTCAAAGTGTTTCAGTCTGTTTCAGTATAAAGAGATGTTTTTCAACAGCAAAAACCTCCAGAAAACAATTTTAACTGCCTCCCTCAGGGTCTATGGGGTAAATTTCGCTCTCTCTCTCTTATTCTCATAATGAGAATAAGTACAAGCATTGGAGGACAATCACAGGGCGACGAGAATTTTTAATGACAAGTTCTGTTTTCCTTTTTGTATTTGAAAAAGTCTCATCATTTCCCATGTACAAAGATGCTTTAGATTTATTCCAAGAAAGTTCTGTTTCTCTTTCAAAATCACTCACCATCATGTCAGGTCCAATTTCACAATCGTCCACTCAAAGGCCTGAGACCCATCCTTCAGTTTATCTGGTCCAACACTTTTTTTTTATCCATTGCATGGATCAAAGTAAGTCCCACTGTCCTCATGTAGGCCTAATTTAATTTATTTATCCTCCCAGGGATAATAGCAGATGCTTATTGATTACAGCTTGGTGTCTGGTCCCTATTCCCTCTCCTCGGCCCAGGGTTGGAGGTTCTGCAGGGCGTACAGGGAGGAGTTATGCGCGCACAGTGGATCCGACACCGCTGATTCGCTCAGGGACTTCTGGAGGGCGGACTGCTGCAGCTGCAGGATGAGCCGATTGGCCTGCTGACGCTCCGCCTCCCTCTCCTCGGCTGTCTGTCTCCTGGAGGAAGAGGAGGAAAAACATTAACAGATTAATAAATATATTAACAAAAAGGAGAATCATGTACGATTAAAGCACAGCAAACGAGTGGCTGCAAGTATGCTAATTATAATAATCTGTAAAAAAAAAAAAAAAAAAAAAAATTAGAAGCAGCGATACGTTCTTTAAAAATAAAATAAAATATTTTAGAGAGATGAGCAGATGTCAAGGTTTAAATCAGGCTTGAAATAATTAGAACAAAAAAAAAATATATATATATTATGTGACGAGCTGTAGTCACTGATTAACACTAATTAATTTGGGGAAATGTACAGTAAATTAACTTATTTGGCATTTTATTTTAAGGCGTCATTATTGAAGACGATGTAAGATGGTAGAGAAAAACAAAACGAAAAAAGAAAAAAAGATATCAAAACTCAGTTTTAAAAAATATATATTATCGCTGTTAATGTTTAGCTTGTAAGGTTATTTTTGTTCCGCGTCCACGGGGTCAAGCCACAGGAAATGGCGCGTGGGGTCATCTGCAGCGCGAGGAGAGTTTGATTTTAAACAGGAAGACCAAAATGGAACACCTTGTAAAGCCGGTTTCTGCTGGTGTAGAGTGTTAAATTGTGGTTATAAATGTTTGTACAAACAGGTTATACTTGAATATAAGGTTTCATACCAACCTCCACTTGGTCCTGCGGTTCTGGAACCAGGTTTTGACCTGCGCGTCTGTCATCTTCAGACTCTTGGCCAGGGCGGCCCGCTCGGCGCTGGCCAGGTACTTCTGCCGGTGGAAACGCTTCTCCAGCTCGCAGATCTGAACCCGGGAGAAGGACGTACGGGGCTTTTTCCGTTTGGGCGGTGTCCGGTTCTGGTACGGGTGTCCTATCCGCCTTGTCACGGCGAACGGCACCAGGGCGGCTGCAGGAACAAACACACACACTGAGGTGAGCGGAGAGATTTCTTACAGCAGCTAGCGGACTAATTCACTCCCCACTCTGTATGGAAATTCAAGGCCATATATCACAGATAGCTGCCCTGTTTGACAACAATTCCCTATTTAGACTGTGTAAGCCTTATGTGAAATATGTGGGGTGAGATTTATTATGAAAGATGAGTCTGGCCAAGTATTGGAAACAATACAATTACGAAAAATAAATAAAATCTCATCTTAAAGTTATTTTCGCCTTAATGCACAATATCCTCCCTGCTCTTTAGGACAGCAGGCCTCTATTTATCTTTTCCTCACACACTTTATCATGACAGGCCTCTGCTCAAAGAGGGGTCCTGTTCTTTTTAAATGTGTTAAATAAAAAAATATAAATATATACATATCTTATTATTTCATTTAGCTGTCTCTTTGATCTATAAAGTAAATTATTTGTCAGCCTGACAGTCTTTTTTATTTATTTTATTCTCCTTAATTCATTATTTTGTATTATTTATTTATTCTGCTTGATCTAGCCAATTATTACCTTTTTTTACAATTATTTTTTAAACACAGTTATACATGACAAATATTGTCGTTAGTGTATGGTTATATAAAAAACAAAGTCTGATAAATTTGTTTTGCTTATCTAAATAATGCAGAACATGTAAACTCCTTTAAAACACAAGTCAAGTCAGTAACACAGAAAGGTTAAAATACATTTAATAATAATCTTTAAATTCACTTCATTATTTAGACGAGAAAAATCCTTTACAACTTGTTTCCTGTTGTCGTTTCCTTTGTTTTGAGGCATTTATAAATAATTAATGTGAGAGTATGTCAGTTGGTTTTTACAGATATTTGGCTCAGGTGTTTTCTTAACGGTTCAGCAGCAGTTACTGACCTTTTAAACATTATAAAATATTAACGAGAGGGACAGTTGGCCTACCTGATATTCTGTCCTTGGCGAACCTGTTTCCTATCCAGGGGAAGCACAGCCCTCCAAACCCGGGCACAGCGCCCTGTACGGGGGCCGGGGGTCCCGGGGCTGTCATGGGTCTGTGTGCCGGGACTCGGATCACTCCCCGGCTTCCCAGACTCCTGCTCTCCCCGTATGAACCTGAAGCCTCCACCGGAGGCATGATACCGGAGAGGGAGATAGACAGCGCGGTGTATGAGGGCGCGCTGGCCCCGGTCGGGCTTCCTAAACTGTAATACCCGTCCCCGTTGCTTAAATCGGATCCACTTTGTCTTCCAGACGCGCGCGCGTTTTCCGGCTCCGTACCGGCTCCCAGGATCTGGTCTATGCCGAAGCTGATGGGCTCGTGATGGGCCGGTTTCGGAGGTGGGCTCGGCGCGCTGGGTGCTTGCTCCATCCCCGTCGCTCTGTCGCTCAAAAAGGACGAAAAAACTGAACAGGATGTTTTCAGCGGGGATCACAGCAGCGTCAAACTGTACCAGAAGTAATCGCCAGTAGTGTCTCCATCGCTGTCCAGCCGCTTGTCCAGAATCCAGCGTGTCCTCGTTGTCTCTGACAGGCCTCTTTCAGAGGACTGGGTCCTCTCTGCAGGCTGTGGTGAAAGTTTGATGGGCGTTTGGAGAGATGTGACGCTCTGTCCTCCTCTCAGCGCGTCAAAACGCTCCGTCTAGCAGCTCCGTCCTCCTCCATCCCTCTCCACCACTCATTGGCTGGCACCACAATGACTGATTGAATGTTAATGGGGGTAGGCCCACAGTTTGGCACAATAACCAAGATTTCCCATAACCACGGGCGTCAGCTTGTTATATATATATGGGAGGATATGGCATCTTCTGAGTGACTCAGTGTGTGATGTTGTCGTTTTTTATCATAATAGCGGAGAGTAAGGAGCGAGCGACAGCTTCATGGAAATCTATATGACATATGTAAAATAATAGCAGCGGGGATCACTGAAGATCAATGCTCTTTTATGCGTCTTTGGTGACGAACATGTAATATTTTATCGTTTCAAGCAACGTGTGTTTGGTCAGTCATCTGTCTGCGTTCAGCGCCACACCATAAATGTCTTCACTGTGAACAAGTTTTGGTGATGAATGATAGCAGATGGGAAAACTTTTTACACACCTCAGGGTCTGATGAATTTATGCATTTCCACTTCTCTTGCGAGGCACAAAGTGCGCATCATCTGTCCTGCTGCTGTCTCTGTCCCCTCTTCAGCGTGACACAAGCGGGATGCACGTGCAAAATACGTTTACACGGAAACTGGTTGTTAGGAAGTGCGTTATAACATGAGGACTATTCATCATGGATGTTTTATAAAGGAGAGACCACAAGGATTGTCGCTCTGAATCTTTATTCCCTTTAATTATTATCCGTCACATCTGCGCCCTGTAATCACATGTGGACAGATATTTTTCTCCATCTTTTTATATATATTCTCATAGACACTCGCGTGCACCCTGGCCTTTAATAATCAAAAGTTTCGGAAGGTTAGCTTTATAAACTAAAACTATAATTAATACAATGGTTTTTTTTTTTCTCTAATAACCCCCAAATGCAAAAGCAGAGCACATACATTCACGTGAATTCATTATCTGTATTTATAGAAAATATTCTAAAATAATTGAAACACACTCAATCAATGTATCAACTTTTATTAAATATAGAGTGTGTGGCAGAATAAAAATGACAAATCCAGTATTATAATTTTTACGGTGCGTAATTACGCACAAGAAGCCAACTCTTCTGTGTTTAAACTAAGAGCCCAGCAGTGAAATTGCACAGTGGCAGTGAATCACCATGCAGCACCTATTGGCAAAGCATTACGTGGCGCTTATTTGTTCCTGGTAGCCAGTGCCACATTAAATGACCTGACAGGGGAAGGCCATGGGCTTCCTCAGATAAAGTGTCCGGACTCTAGAAGCTGCTAACCGCTCAGATTCAATGTAACAGGCGCCCAAAGTGACCAGATAATCACATTTTCAGTAACTTGTCTCAGGGACAGACAAATGCGCGTCGGGTTCGGATGCGGCAGGTGGCTTTTTAGGCGATCACATTACAGTACTTAAACAAAGTAATGGCCAACATATTCATTTAGTGACAATGGGCTTTATATTTGTAGGCTTTTAAAAGATCTGCTCAACATGTTCATTAATCATCGTTTTTGTGGGCATGCGTTTTAAAATAATAATTCAATTTCGGTATTGGGCTTTTTGCTGTCTTCTTGGCACATTTTGAAGCCAGCTGTTAGCTATTGTCTCTTTCTTTTTTGTAATCAAAATCCCTTATTTAAAATGCAGCCAGAATGGATATGATAGTGTAAGTTAATGCGCATTAAAACAGTCTTTAATTAAAGTAAGATGGGAATGTGATTTGTGAGGCTTTACGCTACAAAATGCAAAAGTGACTCTAGTATGCAATATATATTTAAAATATATAAAAAAAAGGACCGCTTCTCGCCCTTCACAATAAAGTCTTATGAAGCAATATGAGATGGGACAAGGCCCGAGGTGTTTGTTTGGCAATATGGACAGACTGAGTGTTGGCTGTTTCACCCTGCCATATGTGAGCTCACCGGTGGCTTTTGATGGGGGAGAATTGGTCTGTTATAGCTGTCATCTTGGTGGACATTTTTATGTTTCTCTTGATGACATTTGCAATAATAATTATTCCCTAACAGTAGTCATGGTGCTGTTTGTTCTAGGAACAAATCACAGAGGCTCTTTAGATTGATTTAATTTATTTATAACACTTATGCTGGTCACATATAGCACGATACATAGATCACAAGTGAATAAGTGCCTCATGCGAATTAATAATATCCCTCCGCCCTGTACAGCAGGCGGGGTCCCACTGGTTGCAGATGTTGGTTGTTAGTAATCCGTTGTAATCCAATGATTATGAGTGATTATGACACATTAGCTTTGACCTATACCGGGATACCAACGTGACACCGGGTGTCCAAACCCCACCAGGGCCGGCCCCATAGCCCGCCTGCAGCCAGACTTTGTGGATTTATTGATGTTCTGAATGTTAAATTCAGTGTCGGATCATTTCATTGCTGCATGATTACAGCAGAAAAGGTAAAACATAATTGATACCAAGAGTCCTCTAAAAAAAAAAAAAAAAAAGCCCAAATCTTTTTCTTTTTCCTTTTTTTTTCTTTCTACAAAGCAGCCTTGAGGTTATCTCGTTTAGGCCAAAATATTTAGATAGTGTCTCTCAAAAAAAGCCTGCAGCCCACAATAACAATTAAGATGCGCATCAATCCTCGTTTTTTTTCCACAGGCAATATAAAAGCTGACACCCTGATTCCAAAAGTCCAAAAAGAAACGACAACAAAAGAGTGAAAGAGTGCGATTTGTTTGAGAAATTACCACTTGATCTGCATAATCGGGGGTCTGGGCTGCAGCTCGGTACCCGGGGGCTGCGTTTTTATTGCGCGTCTCTTCGCCGTTATCAATTTCAGCAGCGCGCCTGACTTTTTAAAAGGGGGACGAGGCCGGCTGCTTCTGAATAATGAATGACACGCTTTTATATTGTCGCTAAAGTGCCCGTGATGTTACAATATGAAAAGGCAGCGGTAAGTAATAGTGCATTTAAAGGGGATGTAGTGTATTATTATGATGTAAAAGAGAAGGAGAGAGGCGGTAGAGAGAGGAGATGAGTGGATAGCAGCACCGGAGAGAGAGAGAGAGAGAGATTGTTTTATTACAATAAGAGGAGATGAGTTTGCCTCGCAGCGAAATGGGGACCAGTTAATGAAACTTTACCGCAGCTAACGATTTCCCCTCCCTCGCTCTAAAAAACCGCCCTTATGAAATATTTAAACTATTTAATATAGGTAGTATTAAGCTGAAAGACACTGGCATCGGCCATCTGACAACATTTACAAGGCTGTGGATTTTTTTTAAAGTTGGGTAAACAAAGCTTTACGGCCCTCTCTCCTTCAGCCCACATACAACCAAAGTCGTGTAGTAAATCACGCTCACGTTGAGAGCAATATAGAGAAAATGTGTTTTACTGTTGGGAGACTTGATTTAGTCTAATTTACACTTTTCTCCATACCACGCCATGCATCTTCTCACACAGATGCAGCAGTTTACAGCCTCATCCTATCAATACAAGCCCGTCTCGTCTGGAATGGGAGGGATAGCCTAGCACGGCCCCAGTGTGTGTGTGTGTGTGTGTGTGTGTGTGTGTGTGTGTGTGTGTGTGTGTGTGTGTGTGTGTGTGTGTGTGT
>JAOWBC010001868.1:13019825-13045441 GCA_028566105.1 Hypoplectrus providencianus | reverse complement strand
AATCAGCCCTTTTTTCAAGCCATGTCTGGCTATATTAGCTGTATCAAACATATGGCCGTAAGTATTAAAGTATACAGTATTGAGTATTGTGAAATGTAGCTCATTTAATGTATTTAACATGACTGATTATTACTAAAGAGACAATACAGCAATGACCACACAGCCTTTACAGTTTATTGGTAATTAAGAAGAAAAAACTTGTTTTGTTGCTGAAACTAATCCACACTTTACATAACGAGGATCCAAAGAGCAAACACTCAGTCGATACTGTTCACAAAGTGCGAACACAGAAACGAGAGCAGGATGTGAAACTGGATAACGTATCTCCTCTGTGCTGAAAGCACATTTCTTGGCCTAATAAGCATATTGCCATATGGCCTGATGCACTGTGGATGACACCGCTAGGATCTGTGTGTCACAGTTCATTTGTTCTGGGCCTGACATGGTCTGTGGGGGCAATGGGCATGGCAGGGTGTATATCTACTTACGTGGTGTATTATGGGTGCTTCTACTGCGGCACTGCAGGCTTCCAAACAGAGAGGCTGTAAATCTCTATCCATCTTTTTGTCCGTCTGTTGCTCTTTCTTCCTAAGCTGATGGATTCTGGTTCTTGGTTGTGACCGCAGTAGTGAACACAGCACCCACCTCACCAGCACAGACTCAGCACGACCTGCGCTCATGGACAGAAATAAAGGGTTGGAGAACGGCACGTTTTTAGTGCTTGTGTGACTGATTCAGATTTAGTGTTTGACACTGAGAGAAAGACAGAGACAGAATATAAAAATCTTTTCTTGAGAAAAATGTTAGATTTTAACGACACTGTAATTCACTCACTATGAATGTGAATGTTTTTCACCGCAGTTTGATAATAAAGTCGAGCTGCACAGAGAGCTCACTACATGTGTCAGTATTCATCCAAGTAGCAAAATTATCTGTCTGAGAATCTGGATTCAATTAAAGAACACAAAAATGGGCATGGTTGATACTGGAAGTCCCATTAAATTGGGCAAATGTTATATTTTCAGAAACGTGAAGCTCATTGGCAATGCAGTTTTTTTTTTTGTGCCTTTAAATCATCAAATAGATTTATTATTAGCATTATACTAACTATAAATATGATATGATGCAGTGACAGAGAAAAGCATGTTATTAAATAACAATTACTGATCAAAATGAAGGTTTTTACAAAAAGGTTACAGAAGAAGATTAAAAGAAGAAAGAGATTTCAAACCTCGGGAAACATCCACAGTTAATAAATTTGAGTCATCAAATTTGAGTCATCAAAACTAATCATATGTAATTTTATCATTACATTATTTTTTACAAGGTCACGTGTGAGGTGTAACCTGTTACATTTCAAAAGTAACCCTCTCAACACTGGTTGTATCATATTTGGTGCGAATTGTGATCATGTCATGTGACTTATTTTTTTGTCTTCATGAAGTATAAGTAAATGCTAAATAATGATTTACCTTTCATTGTCATTGACATCTGTGGCAGCAGTTCCATTTGCAAATTGTATAGTTGCTGTTGCTGTTGCAGTACCGCTGTTCATTTCCTGAAGCATTAAGTTTTGCTCTGACAGACCCGCCCTGCAGGTGGCAGGAGTGTGGCCGCACAGCAGCGTCACCTCTGTAAGATTGTCTCTGGCTGAGAGGGGGAGAAAGGAAGACTGAAACCGGGAAGAACCTTATTCATATTTGGCTCAACGATTCAGCTCTTTGTGCAGTTTTACCTGCTGTTACAGTGGGAGATGGCTGTCGGCTCCTCCACCCACTGTAGAATGGGCATCGACATCTAAGCAGACGGCTGTAGGCTGACCTGAAGTCCCTGTTGAGGGCCCCGTAGAGCATTGGGTTCAAGGCCGAGTTGGCATAACCCAGCCACAGCACAATGGAATAAGCCCTTTCTTTGTTGGGGTCGTCATGCCCTTTCAGGCCAAACACTGTGAACAGGATGAAATATGGCAGCCAGCACACCACAAAAGCCCCTATCACTGCTGCCAGTGTCACTGTGGCTTTGTGCTCCCGCAGAGCCACCGCTGTAACACTGGAAACCACAGTGGTGCTGGTGGACGGATTGTTCCTGGGGTCATAGCTGGTGATGCAAGTGGGTCTGGCGCTAACGATGCGTTTGGCCTGTGCCCGCGCAATACGAAGTATTTGGAGGTAGGTCCAGCACATCGCTACCAGAGGCAGATAGAAAGTGAGAAGAGAGTCTGTCAGTACGTAGGGTCCATTCAGCTCAAAACGACATTTCCCCTCTGGAGCCCAAGGCCCGTAGTTCTGCACCGTCCCATTTACAGTGTTCCACCCCATTTGGATGGGCAAGAAAGAGACGGCAACAGACACTGTCCAAACACTGGCCATGGACACTGCAACTCTCCATGGCAGCACCAGTGAGTGGTACCTCAGAGGCATGGTCACTGCCAGGAAGCGGTCCACACTGATGGCCAGGAGGGTGAGGATGGAGGCGGTGCACAGCATGACATCCATGGAGATGTAGAAGTTGCAGAAGGCCGGGCCGAGCGGCCAGTCCTCTCTGAGCTGGAGGAGGGCGGAGAACGGGAGGACCAGGACGCCGAGCAGCAAGTCTGTGACAGCCAGCGACACAATGAAGCAGTTGGTGAGGCAGCGGAGGCGCCGAGAGGCACACACCGCCAGGCACACCAGCACATTACCACCGACAGTCAGAAGGATGATGAAGGACAGGAAGATGCCCAGCATCACTTGTGACATCATTATCACCGGCGCTTCACTAGAGGCATCTGATGACATCATCGCTGGCACTTTATGTGAACCATTGTTAAGTTTTTTTTAGTTTTAATATAGATAAGAGGACATTACATAAATCTAATGTCTTTAAATATGTCTCAGTATGTGGCTGCTCCGATTTATTCAGGTGTAGACAATCAAGGGTGGTCCTTAGCTGTAGAAACTCTTAGTGGACTAACACATCCGAGTTGAGATGAGTTTCAATCCTTCAAAAGCTCTCTTTCAAAAGAGATATGCTCATAAGTTGCTCAGTCAAAAGTCATTTAGCATGAAAAAAGAATTTAAATGACTAAAGAAATCTTTGTTGAAGACCAAAGTGACCAATGAGTCAATTAGTCAGGGGTAAGGGGCAGCAGTAATGCAGTCTGATCTCAATGTCTCCATGGTCAAATGTGATTTGTATCTTGACCTTTCATCCCTCTCTTTCTCTCCAAATATTTCCTCTGCCTTGGCTGCTAATTTACTTGTTTATTTTGCTCTTCTTGATGGGCCTTGACTGTAGCACTCCTGTGACTTGACCACACCAGCTTTTCCATTCACACTTATAAAGATATTCATCAAAAAGTCCTGCAGGAAGTTGCTGGAACAACATTTATTTCTGGACAAATGTTGCAACTGAGAAATGCAAATCAGCTGTGTGCCTGGTTGTTGAACGGTCTGTGATGGCAATTAAACAGCTTTCTGTCTGTGTGACTGCTTCGTGGTGGTCCATGGCATCACTTTGGCTTCAGCACCATCCTCTATGGCTGTAGTGACACCTAGTGGACAAAGATCAGCAGTACAGTTAGAAATCCTCAGTATTTCCTTTAGTTCCTGATGCTGCATCAATGTGCTCACATAACCAAAGCAGTTGCTTGCTTTTGGTTTGGTTTTAAAAGTTATATCTTACATTTTAATTGATTTATGTCAAGTTGATATAAAGACAGAACTGGATTAATATTTAAAAAAAACAGTGATGCAATCATCTGCATACTCTTGTTTTACAAAATATTGAGACCGTATTTCATCACTGTGTGGACGTATGCAGTTTGGGTGTAAATGGCCTCTAAGCTTCTTCTTTCCTCTCAAAGATGGAATTCAGTAATGAAGTATTTAAAATAGTTTTGGATAAACAGAGTCACAAACTCAGATGATAATGGAGAATAAAAATGTATCAAGAAAAACAACTGAAGTCATAAAGACAAACTACTGACTTGGCACCAGGTTTTTAGTGGCTGATAAAAAGTAATAAATTAGTAACCACCGACAGAATGACTCATGGTGTGTTGGAAAAAGTTATAAAAATCTTCTTTTGGAACAAAAAACCCTGAAGACTTATGTTTAAACACTGTTTTTATTCGCTGATAAGTTTCCCGTGAACTGTGTGGTATGTTTAATTTCAAAGATTTATCTCTAGACTAAGGCAGGCTGTTTAACTTTTGCTGATCAGCGGCTCCCGTGGCTTCATTTGGAGCACCATAAAGGCCTTGCTCCAAACTAAACGCAGTTATTTACTATCACAGTTCAGACATGCTCTCACTCTGATGGTTTCAAACTGAAAATGGAAAACAATACAAGCACACACACATTCACACACAAACTTAATTTAGTTATGGTTCGCATGTTTGCTGAGCTGTGAAAGAGCAATTCTCTGTAGTTGATGTTTAATTAGAAACTTAGCACCTCAAGCCTTGCACGCTTGATTTATGGCACAAGCTTCTAACGTGGTGGTTCAGACTCCCCCAAGGTGTCGCCAAAGCTTTGTGGGGGGCCCGCAAGGCCTTCTTGATTTTAAGGGGTGTAAGACAAATACACTTTTCCTGTACCTCAGCATTTCATCGCATTTTTAGCTTTTACGGTTCGGATTATCGGATAGTTCGTCCCGTATGTAATTTTTCTAGTGGCTCATATTTACATTTATTGTTGGGTGGGGCCCTCTAGTGGCTGTAGTAATTATGATGGAGGCCAAGGCTAAAATGAGGATACGTAAGTATAAAGAATGACAAGGTCCTCATACAGCAAGAGGCGGCAAAAACACAGGATTTTGACCTCAGTAACCGGACTTTGTGTCCCGTGTGAAACCAAAAGCCAACGCTGATATTTTATGTATTCCATGTAATCTATCTTAACGAGCATAATATGGTAGAGGACCACTGATTTGTGATCGTAGAAAAATCTGTAATATGTGAGTGTAAGTGAGAAACAAAAGGTTAATGCACTCCACTTACTGGGACTATTGTGCTATTGCTACTATTGTGTTGATTTATTAAAATAAATCATGTTGCTAGGTATTTGTAACTTTTGATACTTTGTTGTTTCATGTTAGTCATATTCTTGCAAGGGAAAGTAAAGCTCCCATTTCAGGCAGTCAGCTAATGGGAATTCCACTCGATGTGTAATAAAACCATGAATCAAGACAGTAGTTTGTTTAGCTGAGTACAAGATGTGTAACTGTGTACACAGCCAGCATGGCTCAGTATCTCTGAGCAATCTGCTGCAGCTGAGATAACGCCAAGTCTTGTTTAGGTTGTAATATTTTTAAAAGTTGTAAACATTTAGGATGCAGCAGTGTCTTAGATGGAAAGTTAAGTTTGGCTGATGATAGCAGCCCTGCCAAATATGACTAGTGCGTAATAGAAATGATAATAATATGATAATCGAACAGATTTTTTAATCAAATGGCGTGCAAACAGGATTTCTGTTTTTTACATAGACACAGACTTGCTGCTGAGAGAGGCAGAGTTATCTCTCCTCTGTGAGCTCACTCATTAATGGCATGCGGGCATGAGTTTTTAATGTGTGCTTGGTGGAATGAGGGTAACTACTTGATAAATGATTGTGTGTGTTTGTGTGTGGAGTGCATGTGTTTGCGTCAGTGGGTGGTGGGTAATGTTTGCTCGTCTATTTTCTAACACTGTAATGGACATTGGGACGTTTG
The DNA here is from genome assembly GCA_028566105.1 of Hypoplectrus providencianus. Classification (NCBI taxonomy): domain Eukaryota; kingdom Metazoa; phylum Chordata; class Actinopteri; order Perciformes; family Serranidae; genus Hypoplectrus; species Hypoplectrus providencianus. The sequence goes on along the minus strand of JAOWBC010001868.1, from coordinate 13,039,750 downwards.
CCAGACTCGGTCCAGAGCCGCTCACTTATCACCTCAGAGAGAGCGAGAGCGATGTGAAGAGGTGGAAGCACGAGCTTGACATGATGACAAGAATAAAGAGATTATTAGACTCTATGATGAAAAAAAAACACACAGAAAGAAAGGTTTTAATTAAAATCTGGGTCTACAGAAACCAGAACACCATCTCTAATCTTTGAACTCTTCTAATCTTCGCTGCTTTTGTTCCGTGGACACATTTCTGTCACCGACTGGCTGGTTTGAACTTCATCCAGAGCAAACACTGATAACACATCCAGTAGCGTATGAAGTGCAGTTCTCAAATGCACATGACATCTCAGCCTTTATATCTGACAGAACCACAGGCTGAGTCACAGAGACCACACATTTCAGCTGTTTCCATCATGAAAATCTGTCTCCCATACTCTCACTTGCTTTGTCTTACACACAAACACACATACACACACTAGTTCATGGTTGGAATGAGTTTGGCTTTGATCCGGTCCTGTGAGCAATGTCCACACATGGACATGTATTCCAGTCACTGCAAGTTTTCAGCTATCCTTGTCTCAACCCTGGGACCTCATGCATTTGAGGGTTTTTTATGTGTGTCTCTCTCTCTGTGTGTGTGTGTGTGTGTGTGTGTGTGTGTGTGTGTGTGTGTGTGTGTTTTCACACAGGCGTACTTGTTATCTGCCTTCAGCCAAATGCATTAGTTCCCTTTCCCATGTTGCAGTGCATGTGTGTGAGAGCACAACCATATTAGCTTCCTGTTTATTTTTGCATAAACATTTGTGTTTAATAAAACTGTATTAATAACTTACAATCCTGCCCACTCACACAACAATCACAAGACTTATGTAATACAAATAAGATGCAAATGACTTGCAGTCATTTTTTTTTTTTTATCAAGTCACAGTTCAGACTGCAGTTACTGTGTAAAGTCACAGTCAAAGTCATTCACCTTAAAGTAACAATGTTTTTATTTCTTGGACTCACGCATGGTTTATCTTTTGACTTGATCTTTGCTTGTGATATATAGATGTATGTCAGATTAATAATCAAATGTACATCCGATAAATGACAACGTAGATTTGCTTTAACCTAACAGTGAAAAAAAATAACACCAAATGCATTTACATTGGTTCCGTGTAAGCCCTGCTTTTCATTAATTTATCATCCTTAACCACCTATTGGAACCCAGGTCGCACGGGGCCTAAAGCCAATCTCAGCTGACACTGGGCAGATTACACCATGGACAGTAAGCCGGTCTATTGCAGGGCAGACATAGAGACAGACAACAACCATTCATGCTGCTTCATGTGTGCTTTGTTGAGCTTCATTAACACTGTCTTCACTTTTCACAATAGAAGCCCCAGACAATTTCACTGCATGACCAGAGAACTTTTATCCATGAGGCACCTCAGCAAACCAGCTAACAATAGCTATCACCAAGTAACATCAGTCGGAGAGGAAGATGGAGAAACAACCAAGAACTAGGAAAACTAGCCGGCAAAAGAAAATGAGACCCCTTGAGGCAATGAGGTTGCAAAGCAGTCAAAGCGTGCAAGAACGCTAGGTCAGTAATCTGTTAATATGACATAAGTGAATAAGTGCTGGGTTTTTAGTTAAAATTTGAATTCTTACTGTTGCTTCTTGTTATGGACAGCAGCCAGACTGTGATTGCAGTCTTGTTGCTTAGGATACGTGAATAAGTAAACCGCCTGATTGAATCGATCTGCTTGTTCATATGGAAATCAACAGACAGAAAAAATATGCACTCACTGTCTCTGTTTTGTGGTTTGTTTGGAAACAAAAGCAGTGACTCCCATGTGGTTGGTAGAAATGGAAAGTGATCTTTGCGACAGCAGCACCAACAATATCACCACTTGGAAACACAAGAGGGGGGAAAGTTGCCTCTTTACCCTTTAATGATGAAGTATGATATCCCCATATGGTAAATAAAGCATCATTTATTCAGACAGTGTGCTACTTTCTGACTGACCATCTGTTTTCTTTCACAAACTTCTCATTAGTCGTCCCTAATGGAAAACACTGGTGAGTGTTCCTACATCTGTATATATAATCGCAGACCCACGCTCGCATGTAGGCATGCACAAACACATTTACACACATCCAGAGACATGTATGTCTTAGTAATGGATTTTAAGGACTGTAATGGATTGTAATGACTGCTGAGTACTGTGTTTTCCACATGAAATAAAGGCTGCTCTACTTTTCTGCAGCAGCAGTTCTTTCATGTTTTTCAAGAGACCACAAAAGGTTATATGGGTTCGTGGTGTTGAGGACAGTGCTTTGGGGTAATCCTGAGGTCTATCCTTATGCAACACCCAACACTGGTGAACATAGCGGAGATAAAATATTCAGAAATTGAAGAGCTCCCAGATAGATTTCCTCTTCTTGATGACAAGAACGATGCAAATGAGCCTGAGAGGCTTTGTTCTGCCCCATCTAGACCTTTCACTACTCTGTAAGTGGTTTGGTAAAAGAGCACAATCTGGGTGCTGAGATGAAAGGCGGGCAGACAAGAAGTTAGAAGAGTGGCTTTTTACCAGACACGGTCTGAGCTCTGAGATGAGTAATGAGGCTATTTACCTCTCAGCTGGGACTTGCTTCCTGATTTGTGAGATTCTTCAAATACCAAGTGTTCATTCTGTGACCTTTTTTACCAGCCAGATGTCTTTTTTTTTTTTTTTTTTATATTTTATTTCTTTTTAAATACACCGATAAGGACTATCTCTCTCCGTCAGTGCAGTCATTATCAAAGTAATCACGTTTGCAATGTGTCTGAGTATGTTTACACAGATGCAGGGAATTGATAAATTCTGCCCTCTCAAATCACTCCAATTATGGGATAAGCTCGGAATTGCCAGCAGAGTGTGAAATTACCTTTCTTTAAGCTACAGATTAGTCACATACAGGTAATGACTCACTCATTCATTCACCCTTTCATTCATCCAGCCCATTAAATCTCACAGTGTCACAGTCAGTGTATCTGCCACCTAATGGCTGGTAGGAGGTATGGCAGCGTCCTGAGATGACTCACTGAACCAGGCCATTTCTTTCCATGTCTGTCTCTGTGTAACTGCTGCTGAAATGTGTGCAGCGCTCTTTTAGCAGCACTGCATGGCACAAGTACAAGCAATGACGCCATGCACATTGTTTGGTGTTGGTTGGTTGGTCAACTGCAGGGCTGTCAGAAGATTAGACAAAATGAGAGTGAAACCGCCAGTAGCTGTGGTTTATTCTGCAGTCAGCTGAACCTTATAGACTGTTTATTCTGGATTCCCTATTGTATATATAAAAGCAAAGCAAGGAATTTTAACTGTTATAGGTCAACAAACATTTAATTAGTGAGGACTGTTGTACTTAGAAGGCCGATGGATGCTAAAAGCAACTTTTGTCCCTGCAGACATGCAGTATCCGAGCTACATAATGCAATCAGACATCCGAATGCTTCATTTATCTTAATATAAATCAATTGAGAAAAATACTTGGCTCCTTCACTTCCTCTACTTTAGCAAAGAAATCTATAGCTGACTGCATTTTTCGTTGTGTGCCGACGCCTGTGTTTGTGTGGATGTGAGTGGGTGTGTGCATGTCTGTCTTCCTGTTTGTCTATGTTTTGTCCTTGACTGCAGGACCCAGAAAGAGAGAGGGAAGTGGTCTGGGATGGTGGGTTGCTTGGTAACAGTTATGTGTCCTGATCGATGAAGGGAAGCTGTGGAATCTTGACGAAGCGTGAATATAAAAGCAGCGAGTGACAGACGTGAGCACAGACAGGTACAGAGACTGGGGGGGGCGACACATTAAATATGCAGAGATGTGAACAGCATGCATTGCTGGGTCACAGTCACAAACAAGTTCAGGTCACATGGGGATAATGGATTGCCCTCAATATGTCAGTCTTGTCCTCACCAAGCACAGTTAAGCCTACATTACAGCTTCCTTGTATCAGGCTTCAACTTAATAAATGAAAGTAGACACGCCGAGACATTTTTATAGAAAAACACACGCTTGTACAAGTCTTGAATCAATAAATATCCTGTCACATATTTCAGTTGTACTCGCTTTCTAAACAGGGAACTGCTGCATATGGTTCCCTGACCATGTCATGACACTTAACCACATCCTTTTCCCTCTCTCAGTCTGCTGACTGCTTCTGGCTGATGAATACATTGCAGATTGAACTTCTGTGCAGACTTGTCAACCCCAAAACTCTGAGCCCTGATCGTGATGATGACCAACATTTATATTGAACATAATCTCACTCCAATCTATTCTATTTGTATATAATTATTATTTAAACTATCATGTTGATTCTCCAAAACAGATCAGTGGCAGACAGTTCAAAAAGTTCTATGATAATTGATCTAAATTAATTCCTATTATAGTGTGTTTTCTACTAGGGCCGTCACATCAGATTTTCATGACATGCTTATTGTGGCCAAAAGAATTCAAAATAATAAAAATGCAACATCTATAGAAAATTCAAAAAAAAAATATTGCTTTAAGTCAAATTTGTATTTAACTTTGTTCATTGTGGGTTTTGTCTTGGCAAATAAATTATATTAATTGCACGCAGAAATGAATGTAGGGAGGTGAAGAGAACATAAAACAAGAGAACAGAAAGAAAATGATTAAAACAATTCTTAACTATTTCCAAGAATTATTAGATATAGATATATAGAATTCTATCAGTGTTATAAAAATAATATTGCACTTTCATCATGGTCTAGTATGTGCAGCATTCCTACTTTGTACTATGACATTTTCTATCAAAATTTATTAAAAGAAACGCAGTATATTATCTTGTTGACAGCATCATTATTGATATCTCTGTATGATTTCGCCAGATTATTGGCGTACTAAGCTCTTATTCCTTATGCTCCACTACATAAAATATTCTACATTTCTTGTTTTTGAATATCTGATGTCAAATAGTATTTTTTTCTGGTAAAATATTTTTACTGGATCCAGCAGTAGAAGAAAAACCAAGTAGTTAGTATTAGTTAGTATTAGGACCGGAAACCACAATCTCTAAACTTATTAAATATAGAGCACCAGCAACAGAAACTCAACATTTATCATCATAATAGCCAATGAAATTTATGTCCCAGAACTGGCCAGACTTAGTTATCTTTTTGGAGTTCAGAGCAGGAAAACCATCACAATGAACATGTTTTATCTTTTCAAATGTGGCCAATATATAATTTGAATGAATGAACAAAAGCATGGATCTTTTGAGTTACTGCTTTAATTAGCATGAAATTCCTTTGGAGGTCTTTGTTATTTCTTAATATTGATCAGATTTTTCCAGTATGCCATTAGAGTGAGGAACATTCATTATGTTCTGACTGTGAGCAAGTCAGAGAAGTCTTATCATAATGAACCCTTCATATCTGCTAATTTGCAGCTCTGATAACCATTGTGCTTCAGTACAAAGGAATGAGCCAAAAAAGTTACCGGCTCCTCTGTAATTTTCATGTCTGAGTGTGTTCTTTCTATCTGTCTTTGTGCCCTTGTATGCATGTTTCTGAAATGATCCGTCTATTAATCTACACTCACTTGCCTCTTTATTAGGTACGACTTGCTAGAATCAGCACGGATTCCCTTTTGCCATCAGAACTGCTTTTTTTCTTCATCATATAGATTCAACAAAGTGCTGTAACATTCCTCAAAGAGCTTATGCATTAAGTGGCAGTAACATGATAAACTGATTAGATACTTGCATCAACAAGCCGCTGAACCCTAAGAAAGTGGCAGGTGTGTGAATGTGTTTCTGTTGATGTGTTGCTATGGAATCACTTCATGTTTATTTTCTAACAAGAAACTGGAAAGGTGAAGTTCAGATGTAGAACTTCAGAGTATGACATGTAACAATGAAAAAAAGATAACGAACACACACACACACACATACGCCCGCATTCACAGAGAATAATCACACCTCCTCATTTTTCAGCTCTGATTAAATGACCCCTTGTATATTTGTCATTGTGCAGAGTTCACATGCTCACATCAGGATCAGGATCGACTCAGTTGAGCTCTCCACAACCACAGAGCTATGAATTTGGATGTTGATATAACAAAATTACAAAAGAAAAGGGATGAGTTTCTTGCCCACAACCGATCAATCAGTGAGAGCAGGAACTGATGCTGTGAACCTTTATTGGACAGATATCATACCACTAACACTCATGCTGACATCTCTCTATCTCTTTTAATCATCTTTTTCCTGTTTACGTGAAAGTGCTAAAAGTTATAACACTAAAAAGCAGATGTGCTCTCACCTGATATCAACAAGTGATAAACCCATTTTTTAAATTAATTGTACTGTTAATAAAATAAAGCATTCATGATTTTTTAAAAGAAAATATTGAATTTATTTTGCTAGTTTATAAGTTTGTGTTCCTTCTAATATTCTTATTTTGCTGCTAAATGCACACCAGCAAATCAGGGCAGACTAAGAGCAAATATCCAGTCAAACTTAATTATGCTGTTACAGCACAAATGTAGCTGGATGGATGATTCTTTCACACACAACTCTAATTTCATGACATTTTATAGACATCAGCAAGTACAAAGCAAACATTTATCAACTCACCTCAGAGCTGCTTTTCCTTTTCTGAGACGGCTGCCCCCGCTACTCAGCTCTGCTCCCTGAGAGCAGAGAGAACCACTGTCTTGCTTGTGAAGTATGTGCGCAGTGAGTGTGTAAGTGTGTGTGTGGGAAAGAGAGTAGAGAGAAAGTGAGGCAGCACACGAGACCTTTCTCTCTCTCTCTCTCTCTCTCTCTCTCCCCCTTTCTCTTTCACTCTCTTCCGTGTCTCCTCCTATTATTCTTCTTTGTCTCTTTAGGGTAATTTGCTTTTGAAATTATTTTAATAGCTCTTCCATTCTCTTATCATGCTCTCTAACTTGCATGTGCCAGCTGCTGAGATAAAGCAGCAACAAACCTTTGGAGACAGGGCTGTATTAATCCAAGCACCCCGTTGCATTCAGCCTTAATGGAACAGCTGGCAAATAAGTCCAGTTTGCAGTGGGCAGAAACACAGGAAAGCGTGCTATTTATGCATCATTTCTCATCCTTTATATATCTATATTTTTCCTTTTCTTGTCTCACGGTGACACAAATACCACAGCTCTCTAAACAGTTTAATAATTCAGGAATTCTTTAGAGCTTCATGGATGCATGGCTTTCGGGTAAATCTATGAGAACTGGCACCAGTTGAGCTGTGGTGATGTCAATGACCCGATAGGTCACACAGATTTCTAAATCACTACCTCTATTTCTGGTGCAGCCTTTCACTCTGCCTTTGTATCTATTTTTTATGTGCTTTGACCCCTGGTGTGGCTTCTCTTTCTAATTTCCAATGTCAATTCATCTCCTGGGCTGCAGGCGAGTATTCATAACTCATTATCACGTCTTTTTTTCGTACCTTTCCCTCCATTTTTCTCATCTCAGTGTGTCTCTGGCTCCGTCTCAGTTCCTGTGGCCTTGTTCGTATCTCAGCTGCTCTTTTTGTGCCTTTCCTTTCTTTTGTTCTAGCCTGTCCCTCTGCCTGCGTTGTCTTTTTATTCCTACATCAGTATATCACTTTATCTTGGGTTGGTAACAGTGTGTCACATTTGTCAGTTCTTTCTTTGCACACACCTTTATGCTCCACCCTGATTTCTCCTTGTGTCACACTAACAAGGTTCCAGTTTTGTTCCACTTCGCAGAACTGTGTGATAACATATCTTTCTTTATCTTTTACTTTCTTCCGTCCTTCTTGCCTTCTCTCTTCATCTACCTGCCTGTCTTTCTCTCACCCTCCCTTTCTAAAGCACACAAATTCTGTCACTTATTTCTAAATGTGTCACTTCTCCAAACGCACACCTTTCTGTGTGTTAAAGCCATGGTGTTGACAGGCTCTGTCTGCCCTCATGTTTCCATAACAACATACCCTCCGATGTGTCCGGGCTAGTGGAGATACCTGATTAGCACTCCCATGTCTGTGTTGATGGTGTCAACACAACGGCAATTGACAAGGTAAGTTATTTATTTTTTCATAATTTACACCATAGTTGTTTGGTCCCTGGTTCATTCCTGTGAGCCCCAGAGTTCTCATGCAAGGCAGACTGAGGAGACCTACCAGTTTATTTAAACTGGTAGTGTGAAAAAGTTAGTTGGCAGTGAAACCTCAAATTCCATTAGCATTGTAATGTAAATCTTGTATGATGGGAAGTTGAACCACAGCTCCCAGTCTGGGTCAACACTATGTTTCAATTGCGCCATATCTTGATAAGATAAGATGAGGTAATGCCAGGGGAATATAACAAAAAATGAAAAATGAGTTAGAACTCTACCACCCTCTTTTGGATCAACAAAGTCAAGACATCATTATTAAGGAAATGAGCCATTTGTTAGTGTAAGCTGCAGACAAAACAGGAAAGCCAAATTCAGCCGCCTAATCATTTACTTGCAAGTTGCAAATGATGTGGAGACACTAAATGTGTTCAGATGTTTCTGAGATAAAAACTGGCCAATGTAATTTTATTTTTTTTGTGATAATTATACTAAATTAGAATAAGGATAATGTTGGATAAAAGCGACATCAAGCATGCTGTATGCAATGTTTTATGTAAACTAATTAATGGACAACACACAAAGGCAAAAGACGAGGGACATGCAGGTGCTCCACAATTTGCTTAGAGTGGCTCGATCATAATTGCTGTTTTTTATTTATTTATTTATTTTTTATTTGTTTTCATCTCCCTTTTTTTTTGTGGCATTTTGCATCTTTATTATTCAGTTGTGGGAAAATGTAAGGGGGAGACGGAGGACCTCAAGCCCGAATCTAAAGCAGGTCTGCTGCTGCACAGCTATGACTCAGTGGTACTTGTTGGTTCCAGTGAGCTAATGGGATGCCCCAGTAACAAATTAGTTTAAGAGATTTGCTTGCTGATCTACTCCAATAACAGCATCTCCAATTGAATGCAAAATTACTTTATAAAGGTCAGCCTTATAAAATAAGTAAATTACCCAGCTGATGTAAAAGACAGTCAATATTAGTGTTGAATGGAAGTGATGACAGGAACGGGGAAAGAAATAGAAAATCCCAACTAAATAGTCACTATAAACTACATGAGAATGTTCATAATAAAAGTAAAGAGTATGGTCAATAAAATATAAAAAGGTCCTATGTATTATGTTTTTTTTTGCTGCTGTTGTGTAGAAGATGTTCTCTGCATGGGAAGCTGAGGGTTACCCTGGCAACATCATCTGAAAAGGAAACAATGAAAATACTTATTTGGCGAAGAATGCATTCTTTGAAATCTCAGATATGAATTCCTGAATCAACTTAACTACTACATTTATTTGAAATGCTTTCACAATCTTCAGTGTGTACAGCCGAATCCACAGCTGGAGTCCAGATAAAGATTGAGCTGCTGGCTTGTTTCTGCTTTTTGAAGAGACTCAAATACTAAGCGCTCTCAAATTGATGACAGTTTTCTGCAGGATCCCAGCTGCAGTCCTTCATGTTGTTTAACTACATGGGTTGAAGGGAGAATATTCAATCAGTTCACTATTGATGCTCAATTTAAAACAAAATATAGAAACTATGAATTAAAAAACACCTGCTGAGTGAGAGCATGGTAGCTTCTCATCATCACATTCTCCAGATAAAGTATGTAAAATGTTTCCTAAACAAAGATTTCCACTAAAGCGTCTTGATAACCTGATGACAAAAACACTGAAGTAATAATTCATGTTTTAATAAGGATCAGCCTCCTGAGAAAATTGTTTCATTCACGGAATTTAGAAGAAGTTGGTCAAGTATGTGTGTTTATATAAGTGATAGAGTTTTCTTTCATTGAAACCTCTTCTGACATATGCCTCATCTTTTAGCTTCAAACACTTTGGATTTCACAGGTTTGAAGGATGACGCACAAAGAGAAGAGGTGAGGGCACACAGTGTGAAGTGGCAGACAGTCGATTGAAGTCATCGACAGCCACTGCTTTGTACATTGTGAGGTATCCAGCACTTATTTTTTTAGATTTGAGAATGGATCACAGATTTGATTCCACCAGCATCTTAAAAAAGTAAGTTTTTCTCTGATTAGAACCGCAGTATTCAAATTTCCAAGTGGAAATGCATGTGGAGCATGTTTTAAATTAAGTTTTAACAAGATAGAGTAATCCACTAAGTCCAAATGAGCAAAATGGAGACTTCACACTGTGTGCAGGCCTGCAGGCTCTGCAGGACTCCACCTAGCTGTACTAACCCACTTCCCCTTAACAGCCTGAAGACAGGAAGAGAAGAGCGGCAGAAGAGGAAGAGAGGCAAAGGGGGATGGGCTTGTTGCTTTCATTTAAAGTAAAAAAAAAAATACAGAAGTAAGAAGTTTGACAGACACCCTTAAAACAGAGAGAGAGAGAACTAGATGGTGAATTAGAAAGATAAGACTCGGAATAGAAAGTAAGCGAAGGGCTACAATCATGGCTCCTTGGACGAGGAGCACCTCGGAGCGGTATGGTGTCGGTAAGCCTCTGCGCTCCCTTATGTGTCTTTGTGTGACTACATGCAGATAGTTGTTGTGTTGTTAGACTCTCTTTATTTCGGGGTGATTGTAAACTGTCTATGAAAATGAATGAGAAAAACAGACGCCCATTACTTCCTGCTTCACAGGATGTGAGCAGGTGCTAATGGCCACACAGAACTTAAGGATGTACTCAACAGATGTAAATCTTATTTACCATAATCCATTAATTTAAGTGCAACAGAACATATAGGAGCTACAGTAGATTTTGTGAGGGGAAAAAATCATAAACAAAATTACCCTCCATCGCAAATAGATGAGAAATCAGTGGAACTTAGTGGGCAATATTTATGCACTACACATAATGTAACTCAAAAATTTAGCAGCAAGAAGATGAATTATTCCTAAAAGTGACAATTTTAGATGTGGTAGAATTGATTTTGGCACCGGCACTAAATGCTTGACCAGTGTCTCAGTTCAATCTGTAGTTTTTTATCAAGTGAGTGGGCTGAATATGGCCGAGCTGATCAGCATGTGTTGTCTTTAGATATGACCCAGAATTGGCACGAATACAGATTTATGAATCATAGTACAGACTGTAACAGATTCACCAGTCTGTTGCAGGCAATATACCAGTTTATTAACTATTTGCAATTGTAAAAAGTTCTTATGTTGTGCCTTAGGATTGAGAGTGCTAATGGTAATAAACTCATGTAAGCCATACTGTACCTAGATTGAATATCTTCCTGGTCTGTATAAGACTACAACACAGGAAGTGGAGAGTGAAGGAGAGACGTATTTATTCTTAGTTTGAAGCTGTGTATCTACTGTAGAAACCACATAGTGTCAAGATCTGCACACATACCTATTTATTTTTGAGGCATGGTTTTTTATCATTTGAAGTATGGTGTGCCACTTTTTATTCTGCTGTTTCATTGTCACTAGCTGTAATTTTGTGCTAAAACCATTCAGTACTAGATGGAGTAAAACAAGCCTGTGAGCTCGTGCAGACAGGCAATCCCACTTTTTACTCCTACACTGTCTTTTTGCAACAAGATGAGGCTGATGCACTCTTAGCAGTGATGCAGTGTAGCCTACAGGAGCTGCTGCCACTGCTGTCTGCTCTTTTGCTCAACCTACTGCTGTTGCATTGCTACTCTTTTTTTTTTTTTTTTTTTTTTTTTTACTGTAAGTACCTGTTGTTACAACTGCAGCCTAATCTACGGGTTTTTAGAACAGTCTAATAACCGAAAAAAAATCAACATGTTTTTTTTTTTTGTTTAATCAAAATGTGAGAACAATTTTTTTATTTTATTTTTAAAGCAACCCCTTTTTTTGAGACTGACAATGAAGGTAAAAGAGCCTGCTAAGTCCAAATTAGCATACCAAAGTTACCAAAAAATCACAATGGATCTCCCAGTATATTTGGTGTTGAAAGCTTTGCTAGCTTAAATTGCTGGCTGCAAAGTTTCATATGCCATGATACAACTTTTAGTTGACTTTTTAATGCCAAATATGTGTTACATATAAATAACAATTGAAGAATACAAATTTAAAGTTAATTATAGAGTAATTTTACTTATTTATTTATTTTTTGTTACAGCAGTAGGTTGCAACTGCAGATAGCCTGAAGAGCCCGGTCTGGCTCCGCAGCAAGGTTCCCTACCCCTTGACTAGATATAAGGCTATCTGAAGCTGCTTCCAGGGCCCCGAACCAGACAATGTTTGGCCTTTTTTCAGCTGTTAACTGTTTATGAATATTTTTCTTGAGACTAAGTTCATTGATTAGTTGGTAGTTTAATGTGACGTTTTCAGCACTATAATTGTGCAAGCAAGCTGGCCTGCCATCAATGATCCATGATAACACAATTGTTGGTGCAGACAAGAAGGCTGTAAAGTAAACTATTGATAGCCGGAAATAAACTTACTCATGCACATTGGACATTTGAATAATGTTGAAAAAACAAAAGCATTTGCTTGTGCTGTCTCAGACTACGTAGCTCAGGTCCTGGGAGGCTATGAGATCTATTTTTGTTTTGTTAGCCGTTAGCTGCAATCACAGGTGGCTGGTAGATAAGAAAAACTGTTGCCATGGTTACGAAAGAACGGCACTTCATCAATCACGCTAGCTTACTTCCCTTGCTAACGTTAATAACATAAAAGTTAAGTTCTGCTCAGGTGGCGCGTGTTTGCTTGTTAAGTTTGAACGTTATTCGACTGTGAAATGAAATGTGAAAGGGTTTATAAAATTCACCCCTCACCTCACTATTTATTTTGTAGTAAAATGGAATTTTGTCGGCAAAGGAGAGAGGCAGCTTTCCCTCGAGGTAGGAGATGCGGTCCACATCGAGGAGGTCTGCGATGGTAAGAATATTTCAGAATAGAGACATTACAGACATCTGTTTTGTTAGGTGGAGTAATGTTAGAATTCATTATTATTATTAGAATATTTTTTTAGTATCTCAAAAACAGGACATGTTTTGACATCTACTCACATGGAGAAAGAGCTAGTGGCTTGACCTTAAACTAAGTCCCATTTTCCCGTATTATAACCCAACGACCTTAAAGTATATGAGTGACAAAATGTGACATCTTTAACACAGTAAAGTAATTATTAATCAAAAGTTTCTACAAGTAAGCCAATAAATTTTGTATTTTATACATGTAAAGATGTTTTTTTTTTTGTCTTCATCCTTTGTCACTCAAATTTTATATTATCACAGAATAAGATATGTCAATTATATTTAATGATAAATAACTTTACACTGGTGTACAATGTTAGTTCAATAATGTTAAATTTTAATGCATGCAACAGTCTCGAGACTGCCACATCTCAAAGTGAGAACTAAAGAAGACCTGTAAACATACAGAAGAAATGTCACTATGGCAATAAAGTGACATGTCAATTTATCTTTCAGGATGGTACAGAGGCTACCTGGTTAGAAACAAAGCCCAATGGGTAAGAACTCTCTCACGCATTACCTGTTTTTTTTTTTGTTTTTTTTTCACACTAGACTGTGCATCACATTGATTGAAAGGTGAAAATAACACATTCTTCATGACACTTGGGATATCTCCTGTTTTTAGTTTTGTGGTTAGGAAAGGTGGGAGCTATACCACAGATTTTTCTTGTTATTATTCATCTCACCTGCACTTATTCCTCTCTAGGGAGTGTTCCCTGCCAGTTTTGTCCATCTTAAGGAGGTCATCATTAAAAAACGAGGGTGAGTGGATTCATAAAGTTTTCATCTGACTCCAAAAGTTGCATGGAAACAGAACCAATTAAAAATGTCTATTCATTATAAGAAAAAATAAATGATCTAGTTAATAATCTGTGTGTGGCCCCAGAGGCGAAGAGGTCGTGACGTCTGCAGAGATGCCCTTGGTGAAGGAGGTGACCACCACATTGAGGGAGTGGGGAAGCATATGGAAGCAGCTCTTTGTGGTAAAAGACAAACCAGTGAAAACACTTTGCACGAGTCTTTGCGTCCATCATTGAAACACTTTGCATGTTCTTTTCCAGGCAAATAAGCAGATGCGTGTAAAGCAGGTCCAGAGGCTGATGTGGGAGCTAATGGAGTGGCGTTCCCAGCTCCTGTCTGGCACTCTGCCCAGCGATGAATTCAAAGAACTCAAACAGAAAGTCACCTCCAAGATTGACTATGGCAACAAGTATGTTGGCTCAAAATAAAATGACTCGACTTCACACGATTAAAGTCACTGTTCAAAGCTGATCTTTCAAAAAAATAGCTGATTATTTAACATTTTCAGACTCTGCTCCCCTTATCTTTCCTTCTTCCCTCCTGTCACCCTTATATTATCCTCCCTCCACCATTTCTATGTTCATTTGTTGCCTTTTTTTGTTTCCTGTCATTTGCACACATTACATTAACCTCCCCAGCTTCATCTGAGTGGGATCTTCTGCTTCCAACCACAGGATCCTGGAGCTGGACCAGGTGGTTCGGGATGAGAATGGGAACATCTTGGACCCAGAGCGGGCTAGTGTCATCAGTTTGTTTCGGGCCCATGAGGAAGCCACAGCCAAGATCAATGAGCGAATCAAAGAGGAGCAGGTAAGGAAAATGATGAGAAGGCACATCATTGGAGGGCAGGAGGGAAAGGGCTGCACAGAAAGTTTCATGGGAAACAGGGGAAACAGAGAGCGATTCTCATGGCGGGATCTCATGGCAGATATATTTCATTGGCTTACAATGATGCAATAAGGTTGGTTCAGCTTTCTGGCCAGTGACAGTCACTTGGTCTATATCTCTGTCTTTTTCTATTGCTATGGATCCTCTAGTGTGTCTAAAGAGAGTGAGACATGTATCCTGGCTTGTTCCCTGGTAAACTGTTAACAGGAAAATGTGAAAGCTATATAACCCTAACCTCTGGGTGGAATCATAATGTAGTAATTTCATTTAGTTTTTTAATGACAAGATAGTGAAATGAAGCCCTATCTGCTTGAAAATGCCATTGATAATTGCTTTTACTTGCCAATCATGTCTACCGGCCAAACCTAATTATGAGTTCACTTCATTGCAGATTGGCTTGACTTCACTTTAACTCCATGCAGCCTCTTTCACATTTACTCATTAGTAAGAAGGGAACATACTCATTATACTTTCTTATTGATTTTTGTCTCTCTTGCAAACCAAAAATCTGGATGCTGCAGCTGGTCCATCTGAGAATGAAGTAATCAGTTGTAATTAATTGTTATACCAGCCAGCCAGATTCTGTCAAGACCTTGAAATGACTTTTGGCTGGCATTTTATCCTGTAAACCTCCAACAATTAATGTCATTCTCTGCAGTCCAACATCCAGACGGACCACAGTGGGATCTCAGCCCGGATCCAGTCTTCCCCCACCCACAGCCTCTACGTCTTCGTCAGGAATTTTGTATGTCGCATCGGAGAGGACTCTGAGCTCTTCATGTCGCTCTATGACCCCATCAAACAGACCATCATCAGGTGTTCCTTCACTTCTCTCTAAGCTTTAGTTATCCTCGCCTCAAATGAGGTCAAAGTTAGCTATTAAAGGTGTTTTAGAACATGTAGATGTTTTCTATTCACTGGATTCTTCTCAGGTTGATAGATTCATACTAAAGTATACATTCAAAACAAAAACCAAAGAAAACTGCTTTTGCTTGAAATAAGAAACTCTGTGCTGCCAGACTTCACACTGAAGGCAGATTTAATTTAAGTTTCCCCCTATGCATTTCATTCATTTTAGGGATATAGCATTGAGTCACAGGAAAATAAGACAAAAAATGTCTAAGCATAGCTTATTTATCTGACTGTGCTGAATTTCAGTGAATTTTTTTCAACCCAGATTTCAAAGAAGCTGAAACGCTGACTGAAATCTGTATAAAAAATTAGATGCATCCATTTTGGATTGAGTGTATGTATACACAAAAAACAGATTGAAAATTATATATCATGCATATTTTTTGTATACAATTGAATGTAGGACGTAAAGGATTTAAATTCTTGCATTATATTATGCTTTTCAGTTTCACTTCTTCACTTTTCACTTCAAACTTTTTGGGAATTGGGGTTGTATATAAAGGATTAAGATTAAAAAATAAACCAATGCCAAATGAAAAAAGGGAAAATCCAAGAAGTGGGTTTAGCATCCACAATTTCCCTTTTAGTTTACATCTACTTGCCAGAATGAGTGAAAATACCTTTGCATTCAGTTCAGATTTTTCATCCTCACCTCCATCCCTCAGCTGTTTACATACCTCTCCTGTCTGTGTGTCCTCATGTGTTGTCTCTCTGTTGTTGAAGCGCACTAAATTAAAACAATGGGATGCCAAAAATAAGAATACAGAACACATAAATTATAGTGCAGCACATGCTGACTGGCAGCACGATGTGGTGCCTGACAGTGCTGATGCTAAGCCCTGTCACTCACTGTCACACTGGGTATATCTACGTCCCCGCAACTGCAGCTGGCAGTATTAAGATAGACCTGGATCGATCATGTTTTTCCCAATATATGTCTCCCACTGTTCCAGCGTCTCCTACTGTCTTGGCATTTGTCCTGGTTTTGGATTTGGGCTCATCTTATCTTTGTTTCAATGACTAGGCCTTTTCTGTTCATACTCTCCCAACTTCTCTTTCCGTCACTCTCTGAAGGAACTGATGGATTATTGAGCTTTTTTTTTTTTTTTTTTTTTTTTTTTTTTTTTTTTTTTTACAGGAATTTTTTAAGAGTTTAGCTTTGATTCATTCAGCTTTAACCATAGGCACTCATCTCTGTGTCTGCCCCACTGTCTATCTTTCTATTCACCCTTCTGTCAGTCTCTGGTGTGTGCCTGTGCTCATATGTCAGGAAAATTCTACTGGGAATAGAGGGGTTGTATTTTTAGCACTTCAGTGCAAATTGTTATGCAGCCTCACTAGGTAGCATCATCAAATCCACATGCCTGTCAAATGATTACTGAAACTGAAATTTTAACTGAATTGTGGTACAAATATTGTAATGTTTTTTTTAAATATGCTTTTTTATTGAGTAAGGGTCTGAATACAATTCATTCAACATTTCAGCATGTTACATCATTGTCATTTCTGTGTGCCATATTATTATCTGAGGTAAACACATAATGTAAACTGCATAGAGCATGCCCATGGACCCCAGACAGGCTGCTGTGATCCTCATCCAAAGATTTCTTTAAGAAGACCGAGGCACACAGTCCACATTTATCTGGATAAAGTCCTTGCTCAGTTCTTCAGGGATTGTATTTATGTTTTTCTTTGTTCATTAATTTGGCAGGTAAAAAATGTTCATATCCAAAGATAGAATTTTGTAATCTCAAGTACAGTGAATGTGCAAAGTTTTCGTCAGGGGAAATGGGGTGATATTTATTAATCTGCAGTGTTTGATGTGTGGCTCCATATTAAACCACTGTGTTGTCTAGCTTTCCAGAACAACTAAAAAACAACTCTTCTCCACACTTTGTGCAGTGAGAATTACCTGGTACGCTGGGGAAGCAAAGGATTCCCCAAAGAGATCGACATGCTCAACAACCTGAAGGTTGTCTTTACAGTAAGTGACCACAGGAGGGCACTATCACCTTGTGTCTGCAGACACGGAACTGTGTAGGAAAGACTGGATCTATTGCCTCTTAGAAGATTGCATTGTTTTTCCTATTCTCTCACCTTCAGTCCCACTTAACCTTATGTTCCTCAACTCCTATTTCCCCCATCTTTTCATCCTTGTATTTGTTTTTCCCACTTCCACACTATACTTATTCTTTCTCTTTCTTTTCTCTCTATTCTCCTTTCTGTGTTTGTCTCCACCAGGACCTGGGGAACAAAGACCTTTGCAGGGAGAAGATTTATCTGATCTGTCAGATTGTGAGAGTGGGCAGGATGGACCTGAAAGAGACAAACAACAAGAAGTGCACTCAAGGCCTCAGGCGGCCATTTGGGGTGGCAGGTACTTGAAGATCAGCCAGTACAATCTTTTTTTTTGGTCAAAGGTGCTGCTAAATTGCCAACACAAGCATTCAAACAGTATGTCCAGTATTATTTGTAGTTATTAGATGTACAAGAATCCCTGTTAGTATCCCTTACATCTGCAATACATTTGACTCACTCCACTGCCAAATGTCAAATGATGGGCCAGCAGTTAAGGCCTTCACTACCCTCTTCAGTGTTTTTTTTAATTTTTTTTTTACTTTAGTTCCCTAAATTTCAAAGTTAATTTCTCAGATTTGTGTGCTACTGCTGCAGGTATTATTGCCTTTTATTTACACCTGGGACATAACCAATACATCCAGTCATCTTTTGCATAAAAAAACTAGATATCAATGTGACCGTCATTAACTTTTTTTTCCTACCCTTGGTATACAGATATTTTTCTTATAACCAGCACAAAAAGGCACCTATATCCTGAATTAACCTCTAAAAAACACAGCTATCAGCGTCTGTGTGGGGCCTATTTTACTTGACTGGTGTGTGATAGAGAGATTTATGTACACAATGTTCACAGGGGCTGTCTTTGTTGACTGATGCGAAGCCACATCTGAAATTACTCTATAGTATTGTCTTTGATTTTTTCATCACAGACACATTTGTTTTCCTTTTCTTGGCAGTGATGGACATTAGTGATCTCATCAAAGGGAAGATCGAATGTGATGAGGAGAAGCAGTTTTTCATCCCCTTCTTCCCGTATGTCCTATTTTCCTGCTCTATTACTTCCAAATCCTCACTGTAATTAAATTGCAATATTGGAGTTTCTGTGGGATGGTTTTAAAAGCTGCATAATGTTAAGCCTGAAGTGTGTTTGTGTTTGTTTGGCTAAAGGGTAGTTGCTGAGAACGACTTTCTCCACACCTTGCTGAACAAAGTGACAGCATCACGAGGAGACAGTGGTGGACAAGGTACTGCTCTGTCAAAAGAGGATTAGGGCCACATGTGAAAAATGATTTGAATTCTGACTTTCTGAGAGTCTGAATTCTCAGAATGGTGTAAGAAATATGACTTTAATCTCAAAATCCTGAATTTAAAGTCAGAACCCAAACATTTTTTTCACATTTGGCCTTAATCCTCTGTGTACTTCTGCATTTACAGGCCTCTCTTTCTATCTTTTAGAGTGTAAGCTTTGTATCTAGTCTGCCAAAGTTAGTGGTCCTGAATGCACTAAAGATTCCCACTGGAGTGTGGACGCTGCAGCCATTTGTGGTCAGACCAAATGGTCAGACCAAATGGCCATTTCTCATCACCTCCTTGCCTCTTCTCTCTGCTCCGTGGGTGAGAATGAGGGACATTATCCTGATGGATAGCATGCGCCCTCAAGCCAGTGTTTTCATATTACATACCCTTTATTTCCCCCTCACCAGCTTCTAGTCTGGCTGCCCACTACTTCGTGTTTATGGCTGACTTTGACAGCCCTTATGTGACAGTGTTTTGGTCCACATAGAGTAACCCCACATGTTAGACTGCGCTGCCCTATCGCTCAGCTTTTTATCTGTCCTCTCGCTCCCAAAAGCCCTGGGCATAACCTAGATATGAAAGGAGCACCCAGATGAGCAGATATGGAAGGAGCACCTGAGGCCACCAGATGTCTGTTCTTAACATTACTCACCCTAATCTCTCCTTCCTCTAACTTTGAGATGCTTCTGCCACAGTACACACACACACACACACACACACACACACACTGACACACAAATCCAGAGTGTTCCCTGTAGGTATGTGGTTAGCCTTGAAAAGTGGGTTTGTGACATAGTCTAGATTTCACCAACTATCTTTTTTCCCAAAAATAGCCCACCCCTTTTCGCATGCTCTGACCATTCTTTGTTTATACTTCCTCACAGCATTTCTCTAAAAGCTTTTAGAGCCCATACTCTTTAGGAGTAAATTTCTGCCTATTATGGT
>JAOWBC010001868.1:13009048-13019469 GCA_028566105.1 Hypoplectrus providencianus | reverse complement strand
TCCACACATGTGACGTCATACTTTGTCTGGACAGGTGGCACGTCAAACAATGACGCAACTGCAGGAGACGCACATAGCAGTAACAACCTTGGAACACTCTAACATTATGCTTTTCTGCAGATAAACACTAACATTTTGCAGAAAGTGGTTCTCCAGCCTGAATGTGCCAGGGGTTTGTGTACGTCCTGAAAAAATCTTAGTGTTTAAGATTCAATTTTAATCGCACCTTGCCTTGAAATTCATTTCTCATTCATTTGGCTTTACTTTGAATTTACTTTCCTGCAGAGAGAAATGAAAACCCTCTCTAGGTCCCTCATTTAAACTGGCTTGGAGTGGAACATATTTTTCAATGGAAAATATTCTTAAATGTATTGAAATTCGGAGGCACTACACTCTGAAGAGTTGAATTTAACTTTGATAGAATCTTACACCTCGTGTTTTTCTAAACTGGCTTTGGTGAACAACTTTGGACACTACTGAAGTGTATAGGATAATATTCTCTCCTCCAACCCTGTCAAACTGTCCAGCAATGCACATAAAATCCTGTGTAATCATCAAGGATTGAATATGAAATAAATATGTATCTAACAGCTAAGAAATAACAGATAACATGCAGTTTTGATGAAGATTATTTATTTATTTTTTTAAATATAATGGACCTCGACGATTGGTTTGAAGGCTTGAATTTGGTATTTTGTTGTTGCCATCTTGGCTTTTGATCACGTGATGGCAAATGATCATATCTGGATGAAAGGGAGAAGCTGGGTAGCAGCAACCTCTGGGCATGATAACTGAAGCTAAAAGACTAATCATTTGTATATAAACATTGACAATGTGTGCACATGCCAGTAGCAAAAGCAACACACACATCGGGCCAATTAATTATTTGTTATTAATAATTAATAATAATTTATAATAATTTTTAAGTCGATATGATTATCAACCCAAATACAAATAGCGACATATCCATCGTAGTTTATAAAGAATATGTATTATTAAGAAAACAGAGCACTCCTTAAAAAATGAACAGAAAGTAAGTCTCAAGTCTCATTCTGTTGTGAGTTATGGTCTTGAAAAATTTATATTGGTTAAAAGTTAATACATAACCTTTTCTTCTTCTCTGCCATCCCCTCCCTCCAGGTCTGTGGGTGACTATGAAGGCTCTGGTCGGGGACATAGTTCAGATCCGGAAGGAATACCCTCACCTTGTTGACCGAAGCACCGTTGTTGCCCGCAAGCTGGGCTTCCCAGAGATCATTATGCCGGGCGATGTTCGCAATGACATCTACCTCACCTTACATGGCGGCGACTTCGACAAATACAACAAGACGACACAGAAAAACGTGGAGGTCATCATGTGGGTCTGTGATGAGGAGGGCAAGGTCATACAGGTGAGCAGCATGAAAAGATAAGACGGAGGAAGCACAGAGCATTTCAGTGTTATAGGAAAGGGATTTGTGTCAAAGATGGTTACCATGTGCCTGGCGAGTTTTAGGTAGTGTGTAGGTACAACAGTGTATGTTTGTGCCTGTAATGCATGTGCAGTGTTTAAGAGATTGATTGGTATGGGCCTGTGAGCAGCCACAGACCTGATCAAGTGGTTATTCACCCTCTCATAGTCAGGGAACACTGATGTGGTTTTATCCCCGAATGAAAATCCATTGTAAGCATACATGAATGCACATACACATAAACATAAAATCCTTCAGCTCAATATGACATGCATTTCTCTCTCTCTCTCTCTCTCTCTCTCTCCATCTTTCCTAGAACTCCATCTGTCTGGGAGCAGGGGATAAGGCGGTCAGTGAGTACAGATCAGTGATATACTACCAAATCAAACAGCCCCGCTGGATGGAGACAATTAAGGTGTGTTGTTGACAGAGTTAACAAAAGTAGTTAGTGGTAGATTTGTACCTCTGTCTGAAGAAGACACTTCTTTCATTTTCCTAAAGTTGTCAGGTGTTTGTATTGCATTTGCATTCCTCATTTCAGCCACAACCTTCAAGAAAATAAACCCCACAATGTCATGATATACCTGTAAAATGTTAAGATATCTGTATTTATTATTCTTTAATAACATGTCCTCCAGGTGGCAGTCCCTCTGGAAGAAATGCACAGAATTCATTTACGCTTCATGTTCAGGCACCGCTCTTCCCAGGAGTGTGAGTATCAGCCTCTCTTCCTCTGCCAGTCATTCACAGACACCTCGACTGATTCCCTTAGCATTTTGAGACACTGAAAAGACCGAATGATTGGAGGCAATTTGGAAAATGACCCAAGGCATCATTAAGCACACTTGATTATTGAAATCAGTAGTCTTTCTTCCTTTCGTGCCTGAATTGTCACCCTTCCTACTCCCTTTCTGTTTACTCACTGTGTGTCTCCCCTAAACCCTCCCACTTTCTGTTTACAAATCTGTCTCCTTTGTCTGCAGCCAAGGACAAGAGCGAGAAGAACTTTGCCATGGCCTTTGTGCGTCTGATGAAGGACGATGGGACCGTTCTACAAGATGGACTGCATGACCTTGTGGTTTTCAAGGTGAGAACCAGAACATTTGCAAGAGGAAAACAGATGAACTCTTAAACAGGTCTAATGTCTTCTTCAAAGAGAAACAAATCATAATAAATAAAGTAGGCACATTTCAGTTCAGCCAACTGAAAACCAGATTCATTTGAAAGTGGATCTGCACCAAACTTATTGCTGCCCAAATCCCATTTACCTTGACCTGAGCTTTCAGACTTACAAATACTAAAGCTCCTCTGAGAGCAATAAATGACGGAGTGAGCATTTTATGATGAGAAAAGGCCAGACATTACTTTTGTTGGACCAACCAGGTTTAGATTAAATTATCTAAATTTAATGAATCTGGAATGTTTGTAATGCTTTAAATTAAACAGGCAGCTACCCAGCTGTTGGATAACAAAACAACTATTTTAAGGAGGTCTTCAGATGGTCGGACATGACTAAATGGGAATTCTTTTTGAAGAATTATAATTATTGCAATGTTCAGTCATTGAAGCATTCAAGGTTATTTTTCCTAAACATGGAAGAAAAGACATATATACTGTTTGTTTAAATTTACAGCATATTCTGTACCAGTTCTGTTCAGCTGCAAGCATCTTCAAAGCAGACCTTAACATACAGTGAGTCTGGACGCAGGGATTATGGCCACACAGGTTGAATGAAGCCAAATAGATTTCCTGCCAAATGAGCCAAAGCTAAGATTGAATCCCCCTATTGATTAAATGCCAAACGCAATGAAGATTAATTACTCGTGATTCACTCAAAGACCAAATGGATGGTCCCCATGTGCCCTCTTTCTCGATTATCTCTCGTTATCCCTGCATTCCTCTCGATCTCTGTGCCACTCATGGCTTCAATCTACTTACCTGCTTTTCCGTCCATTCACTCATAATTACTCCTTGGCTTGGCATTTCAAAGAGCAGAGTTGAGGTTTGAGGTCCTGACGAGTCTGTGACCTGAAGGCTGTACAGTTACACATGGAAAAATGAAGAGTGAGTAAAGTGTTCATGTAAATGAAACAGACAAACAAAATGGATAAATATTGTACAGCATTCTCAATACATAGCAATAAAGCTTTTCCCCAAGAAAAAATGTTTACCAGTATTTGGTGTTGTTTTTGTTTCTGCTCTTATTTTTTATGTCTTACTGTTATTCTGTCTGTCCTGGCCCTAAACTTTCCAAAGTTATCAGACTGTGTTAGTTAGAGGTAGATAAGCTCGTGAAGACAGAAGATTACTGCTGTGGAACTGGCCACTTCAGTTCTTGTAATTTTTCCCTTCTGTCTGTCCTCACAAATCACTGCAGCTGTAGAAAATACAATAGAAACAGAATAAGTGTAGAATTGACTTTTAACTGTTTGTCATGATGATTTGACTTGTCAAAAGGAATGTCACTTGCTATAAATTGTTGTGGTGTTGCCCATTGTCAGTGTGGTCAGACAGACAGACAGACTTCTTAGCTGGCAATAGAAATTAAGTAGATGGACTGTTAGACATGGCGCTGCTGCTAGCTATGAAGCTACTTAATGGATCTCTGGCTTCTTAGCTAGCTTGTCAATAGCTAATATACGTTTTCATCATGAGATTGTTGTGGCTATGGTTTGTCAACCTTATAGGACTTAAAATGACTTGCTCACATTGTCCTCTCAGGGTGACAGCAAGCGAATGGAAGATGTGAACTGCTACTTGTCATTGCCTTCGACTCGCCACCACCATGGTGACCCCCACAAAGGGACAACCCTGAGCCGCAGCTCCAGCAGCGTCTCAGGTGGTGGAGGCTTGTCAGTCAGCTCGAGAGACAGCTTCAGTATTTCCACCCTGGTCTGCTCTACCAAACTCACCCAGAACGGTAGGTTTATGTGCTTTTTTTTAGGGTGTTTGTTGTGTGTGTGTGTGTGTGTGTGTGTGTGTGTGTTACAGTCATCAAAAAGCTTCTTTGTCATATTATGTTGAGATTAAGCTACTGTGGAGATTTGGCAGGGCAAAAGATTTTCATTCAGACACTCACATCCGTAAATACATAAAGGTCGCAGAAAGGTTAGGATGGAAATTATGAGGAGGAGGGTGTTTGGAATTAAACCTGACACGTCAAAAAACATTAATTAACATCTTCTTTCAACGCAGTAATAAGGCCAGCCCAAGACTATGCATCATCAGTTGGCTGTGAGATTGGTAGAGGACAAATCCACTGCTTAGAAAGTCTCTTAGAATCCAAAATCATTTCTGGTCAAGTTTATAAACTATAGTTTTTTGGGCTTAAGGGCTGGGAAGTTAAGGTTTCTTTTTCTGGAAATCTAAAACAATGGTAATGGAATTCAGGTAACCTGCAACCGTGTTTGACCTCCATTAGTGCTAGTTTTGCATATGGCACTGAAAGTTCCATCACAATGACAGAAGCGGAGGGGTGAGAGGAGGTTAGGGTAAAGGAGACGTCGAGCCAATTTACGATGAGTTGACAGTATGTTAATTAGGGTAATGGTGCCAGAACTACAAGCATGTGTGTGTGACGTGTTGTTTTCATGGGACAGTAAGCACAGGATAGAGGAACTGTGTGTATACATGGGTCTGATTAGTGAGAGGTGTCGTCACTTTGTCCTACACACTCTGGCAGTTAGCCATAAAAGCACACCCAGATACACACACACACACACACACACACACACACACACACTGAAATGCACATCCACATCTACAAATGCATACACCCACATGTATTCCAGACAGTAAGGTGCATCAGGCACAGGTGCAGTGCAACAGCTGTTACTGAGGAAGCCAGTCCATCACTATAATGAACATTATCCTGCAGTATTAATCACCTGTACCACACACACACACACACACACACACACACACACACACACACACACACACACACACACACACAAAGATTTTCAGGCATGTATGCACACAGTGTTGTCCGGGGCCGCCCACCAGATGTGCGGCTTGGCTTGGAGAGTCAGAAATTATTGGACAGGAAAAGCAGTGAGTTTCAAGCGGGCAGCCCTACAGAGACATGGAAATCTGCCCCGTGTCAAACTGTAGCAGAATTAATGGCAGAAACTGTGGATTTCAATGTTCAGCTGAAAGTCTCACTAAGCAGATGAACAGGGACTGTCCACTTGACAAATTAACACACAGCCCCATTCAGTTTATTAGGGCTGCAGCCCACAATTATTTTATTATTGATTCTACACAAAAGACACAAAATGACAAAAAATACAACATTTCCCACAGTCCAAGTTAAAACTTCAAAAAAGGACTGTATTTTGTTACGTTTATTAAAAACTGTATGCCGTTATAATATGAAACTAGGAAAGCAGCAAATTGCTCATTTTTATATTATATTGCCAATTTCTTTTCTGTCAATTGAAGGATACATTGACTAATTGTTTAAGCCCAATTTTCAATACAGCGTAACAGTTCATCTGCTCCACCACTTTCACGTTATTTTACCATGTCACTGACAAATCAATGTAACCGTTTTTTAACCGAAAGTAAAAATTTGCAATTTGTAAAATCACATCTTACAGCAAAGACCACAATTCCATTAAAATAGCCTGAATCAGCATCCACTCTTAAGTAAGACAGCTCCGTTTAGACAGCTGAACAGAAAATGTACTCTGTGTCTCACCTCTCCAGTGGGCCTGCTGGGATTGCTAAAGTGGAGGACCCGACCTGAACTCCTCAAAGAAAACCTGGAAAAACTCAAAATCATTGATGGAGAGGAGGTGGTCAAGGTCAGCGGTGTGAATACAAGTGTGTCTTTGAATACGTGTGCAGACTGGCATGTGTGGACTCTCTGGACCTCTCCTTTCTCTGCGTGTAGTTTCTGCAGGACACCCTGGATGCCTTGTTCAACATCATGATGGAACACTCTCAGACTGACGATTACGACATCCTCGTGTTTGACGCCCTGGTGAGTGTGTGATGTGTTTACCCAAATAATGCTGTGTGTAACTGTGTGTGCGGCTTGTCAACAGATGCAGCTGATTTTGTGATAGGCTGTATCTGTGTATATCGAGCCTGACATCTTTGCAACTACCTATCCATCTTTTTCCAAATAAACTTGTCTATCAGATGATCGTACATAACTTCACGTCTGCCTTGTAAACGTCTACTGCTCTGTTAACATGTAACCCCATCCGACTCTCTGTTCTTCCCTTCTGTCTGCCAGATATACATCATTGGTCTGATTGCTGACAGAAAGTTCCAGCACTTCAACACAGTGCTTGAGGCCTACATCAAGCAGCATTTCAGCGCTACACTGGCTTATAAGTAGGCAACCCACTTTCTTCCATCTTATTCTGTACTGTTTTGTATGTGTTTCCTGAATGACAGAAGGTGCTGTTCTCTTCACTGTTTATTTATTGTTTAAGGTTTTAACAGAGGTATGATACACACATGTTCAACAAATTTTAACATCAAAACACTTGAGTGAGACAAAGCGAGTGACATTAGTTTTCTCAGAGAGAAGCAACAAGACAAATATAAAGATTCGAAGAAAGATCAATACTATGGAGTTGAGTTTTAAATATGATGAGAGCTAGATAGATAAGGGGTCATAAAAGCAAGAGTTCACCAGTCCTGATAAGCGTATTTCCCTGCCTCAAAGATTATGGATTTAAATTACCAAACA
Organism: Hypoplectrus providencianus; assembly: GCA_028566105.1. NCBI lineage: Eukaryota > Metazoa > Chordata > Actinopteri > Perciformes > Serranidae > Hypoplectrus > Hypoplectrus providencianus. The sequence goes on along the minus strand of JAOWBC010001868.1, from coordinate 13,012,311 downwards.
TAACCAGAGGAAACAGTTCAATCAAAAGATAGAAAAACAACTAAAACAACAAAACTGGGCTTGCTGCCACTCAGACACCTCCCACTGTTGCTTGCTACGTTAGTAACACACTGTTGCTATTTCACTTCCTCTATGCTCAGACATCTGTTTCGTCTCGCTATCTTTGGTTGTTTTTTTTTGTTTTTTTTTCCTCTTCAGTTGTTTCCATTCCTGCACATTTACTTTTGTGGTAACACCATATGTTGCCAGCACGGGGAAGTTTTGTACCTTTTTTCTTAAGTTAAGATAAAATTAGATAAACCTTTATGAGTCTCACAATGGCAAAATTACACAATACCGCTGGTGGCCTCCTCTATACACATTAATGTACAGTGTATTCTGGTGTATGTATGTAGCCCTGTTGGATTCCAGCATTACATTGGCAAAATCCTCATCTGTGCAAGTTTTGGAGTGATGCAGAGCTGCCACTCTCTCTATGGAGGTGGGCATACAAAAAAAGACAAGAAAAATCTGTGCTTCCAGCAACAGCCCTGAAGCCAGGATAGAATTTACCCAGGTGGCGCAACATTGACTTTGGCTGACAAATGAGAGGGTAGCTCCTGTTGCTGACAACCTGGATGGAGTTAAACATTGTTCATTTGAACAAACTGCCCCGCCTGTGATGATACAAAGCTGGTTGACAATCTGCAGAGTTTCTCTTAAATCTTTAATCTCCTGAGAGAATAAATATAGGTCTGTATATTGTATTTTATCTGCCATAGGAGCCCCTACTATCAATTAATGTAATCTTTTAAGGTTTTAATCATTGTGTGCCCCACAAAATCCAAACTGCATACTTAATCTCCGTATGATCTTTGATGTGTAATAGTGCTTCACATAAAACATCATATGACACATCTTTTGTGTGAAAGAATATGCAGTAGATTTGTAAGCAATGGTGTTGTTTGCATTAGTAATGAAGGATTTCATGATGTTGCATGATGCAATTCTCCCACCTCTTGGGAGTTATGAAATCTTATAAATCCCATTAGATAATCTCTATAATACTTTGTCATCATGCCAAAAAACCCGACTGTTTTCTAGTTCCTAGAAAGTCGGACAGAGCAGCTTAAAGTACAGGACCAGAAACATATTAATGTGGGCTTTCCCATTTGGAATCACATGCATAATCCTGTTAGGTATGCTATACTAAGAACCAAAGTTATACAAGTACTAAACTTATTGCAGTAAATTAAATGTCACCTGGGGATCTAATATTAAGTGTTTATGAAGTGAACACTGCACTGTATCCGGCTGCCACTGGAGGTCAGTGTGTGTGTTGGCCTTTGGAACACTTGACTGAACCGGATTAGAGTTTTAACCCTGGCCCTCTGTGGAGCAGCAGCTAAAGCACTCAGGCATGCACCCCAAACACTTCTGTGGGCGTCTTGCTCATTGTTAATTCACTTAACTTGATTCAGTGGGCACTTGAGACAACATTTGTTTGCATTGCCAAAGCTTGAGTTAGGAAATTAAAAGCATTTGAGACTCTTCCTGCTCTCATTCCCCTCTGAATCCTTCCTTGCATTCCCGAACTGCTTCTCCTACTTTAAGTCTCCTCTGCCCAATTATCCCTGCGACTCTCCTCCTCTGTCAACTTTTTTCTCTTCCTGTCTGTTGTTCACTTCATCCACTCATCTGTCTGTCCACCATCACTTCATCCCTCCCCTGTCAGTGTGTTGGTGTTCACCCTCTTTAAGAGGGTCACTGCAGCTTAACGCCTGTCAGCCCAGAGGCTGTTATGTAAAACTCTCTAACTCCCTCTCACTACATTTTAAACTCCCTATCTCTTGCTCTTAAAAAAGAATAAATCCTCCTGTGCCTGCCTTTAAGCCATGCACCAAAACAAAACCAGGAAGGACTCAATGCTAATAACGTTGGTAATATTTTCAAGGCCACCCTGACAGCAGTGAGGCCAGATTAGAGTTCATTTTATAAAGTGGCCTTTTATTGTTTAAGAGGATTGTTTTAAACCTGTTAGAGGGTGATCCCTTAAAAAAACATCTCAAGGCCAAAGGTGCCAGCCCTCTTTGGGCCTACAGTATTGTTTCATGTGTTATAAATATGCTAGTATTGAGATGTTGCAGTGGGAGATTGGGCAGAGAAATTCTGGTAGGTCATAAACTTATACTGAACTCTGTGCCACCCACACCTCTCTCCGACTGCTTTGACACACCAGAATATTTATGTGTGTCTAAAGATGCCTTTGGGGTGTGCATGTGTCGGAGGATGATTTTTTTTTACCATGCATCTGAGGGCAAATAAAAATGTCTGTGAGCTGTGTGAAAGGTACATCTGTTGAGGTGTGAAATACTATTTTGCCATTTTCCACCTCCACCTCCCTGCCAGTCTTTCGCTCCCCCCTGTTCTTTGACTCTCACTCTGTTGCACTCTGTCTTTCTGCTCTATGGAAGTGAAAAATGGAGTTGGTGATTAATTTTCCAACCTGTGGAACATCAGGAAAGGTATAACAATTCTGACTGAATGATTTGGATTTTTTTCCTTCCTTTTTTTCTTTTCTTTTTGCTCTGATTCAATGTCCTTTTCCTTTCCTGTTATCCCCCTGCCCCCTCTCACTCTTTCTCATGTCTTTCTCATATCATCCTCTTTCAGAAAGCTGATGTCGGTGTTGAAGAGGTATCTGGATGTGTCCAGCCGAGGTGAACAGTGTGAGCCCATCCTCCGAACCCTCAAAGCCCTCGAGTACATCTTCAAGTTCATCGTCCGCTCACGCATGCTTTACTCCCAGTGAGTGCACCTTGCTTTGGACTGGTCATTATGACAATGCCTACTAATTTCTTTTCGATCCCACATTGATGCAAATATAGATTTCTTCAGCACTCACAGAAGCCAGTGACTTTGCAGGAGTAATAGTTTTTGACAGCTCTGTGAGAAAAGGCTGCTGATTACAGCACTAATGTTGCTAATAAGCATTGATGATGAAGTGCACAGTCCGAATGAGAGCTAATGACAGGGCAGGAGCAGGGCTGCTGAATGGGCAGCCGGCGAAACACCAGACAGACAAAGTTCCTGCAGGAGAGACTTATGACACCCACTGTGCAGAGTGGAGTGCTGCACCATACGATAAGTGTAAACACCATTTATAACTGCAGTGCAGAAGTTGATGCTGACAGATCAAAAACCTGATCCACAAGTGTTCTGTGCCTATGGGAGGCTTGAGTACTTGTCTGTGTGTGTGTGTGTGTGTGTGTGTGTGTGTGTGT
>JAOWBC010001868.1:12994111-13008313 GCA_028566105.1 Hypoplectrus providencianus | reverse complement strand
GTTTTGTGTTGTGTGCCTCATTTAGACGCCATGAGTAAGTGGTTGTATAACGGCATTTAGACGGTATCTGGTGTGTGTGTGTCATTTGAAGTCCACTGGTCAATGAAGGGCTGTCTTTTTAATCTTCTAGAGGGCATCACAGGCTTTGTTTGTTGAAATTGGTTTGTTTGTTTATCGATGTGTGGGTGTGTTTGTTTATTTGTTCGGTGTGTGCTTATTTGTGTGGATCCATTCGTGTGGATTCCCCAGTGGGTGAGAGTGTGTGCATGTATAGGCATGTGCATGCACAGAAGCCCACACATACATTTAGATATATGTGTTTGTGTGTGTGTGTGCACCACATTATAGCTCCACTGCTCCCGGATTGACTGTGCCCAGCCTCCCCTGGGTACTTCTGAAGCGATAAATCTCAATCTCCTTCTCTCTTTCTCTCCTGCTCTATCTGTCGTCCCCCAACTACCTGCAGCCGACAACTTCAACTAGCTCTGCATCTGAAGTTTTCACATTAAATTTCTCCTCCTATAAGGCCTTGTCCTGCCAACAAATGATCATGTATTCAAGGGAGCCACTGGTGCTGTTGGTGCATCTGTAGGGCTCCATCATCATCACCATCAAGACCAGCAGCCATTAATAGTTAAACAGGGGGGACTGAAGATTTATTGGCTTGTCAAACCGCCTTCGTGTTCATGCAAAGTCTATTAAGAACGTGTAATGTTTGCTTTCAAAAATATGTAAGGCACGCTGTACCAAATTTTGCTCTTTCCTTCACCTTCTTTCTGTCCTTCACGCCATATAGCTTTCACATTACTTTTCTGTAGTCTGGTTCATCCAAGGTATCTGTTTCTTTTTTCCTTCCCTGGAGCACCTGCTATGTTCTATTTTTCTCCGCAGTCTTATCCTCCCCTCGTCCTCTTTCTATCCGTCCCTCCCCTCATCTTTGAATCTCACCTTCTTTCTTTTTCTTCTTTCCTCCCTTTTTAATTGTCGTTTTACACCTTTTCCCTATTTATATTTTAAAATATTTACATATATATGTATTTTTCATTAATATGATAAGGATCTTATTATTACAAGATCATATCGGATTCCTAGAAGATCTTAATATATGATTGTAAGATGTAATTGGTTTGGTTATCACAATATCTAGGACTTCTGATTTCTGTTTTAACATTTTGAGATAGGATTACATAATCCCATATACCCTGGTTTAACTATATCCTCAAATTCTAAAAAAAAACTAAACAAAAAAAACCAACAACTATGAAAAAGATTCTACTCATGTTGATGTTGTTCACTGCTTGTCCATGTGTAGTGGCAAAGCAATCTCCATTTTAAAAACCTTCTTAATTGCATCATTTTTTTTTATTTTTTACAATTTTACAGATTTATCCAGGGGGATCTGCATTTAAAAATCACACCAAGGTGACATTTGTGACAGGTTTGCCTAGGCAGGGACTTAATAATCCATGTGGGACTTGTTTTTGCCTTGTTTTTCACCTTTTTCTCTACTCCTCTGCTCAACTACATGCAATTGCGCTGCCCTCCTTGTGTACTTTCACTCCCACTCCCTTTGGACCTTTTCCTTAGTGTCCCCCCTTCATTCCCCACCCCCTGTTGATTTCCTGCCCTTCATCCGTCTCTCTCCTCTCCATCTGTCTCCAGTATTAGTGAGCTGAGCTAGAATGACGTATTAATGTTGTTGTGCTCATGTGTGCTGAGTGCCAGTGTGTATATGTGTTTGTCAATAACTTGTAGCAACAGCCTATGATCACTTTAAGTTCGTCATACATCTTCTGAGTGGATTAAAGTGATACTTGACGTGTTATACCAAACTAAATATAACTTTTTTTTTTTTTTTTTTAAAGTGTGAGTATGTGTGGTGTGAACTCTCCAGCTGGATTTATTACACCAACGCTGACCCTGACACATCAAGACATCATGTCTTTCCCCACACACACACACACATGCACACACACATGCACAGACAGGGCTGGTGGATTAAACAGGACAATGCGTCTGTAATCATAACTGCACTCTGCAAAGAGCCCTGTGATAATACCTCTGTGTGTTACCGCCTAATCCCTCCCCCCACATGCTAAATTCGCTGTGTGCCACATGCTAATCCTTCCCTCCAGCACTCATAACTTCTATTGTAATTAACAACTGTACAGCTCCACTGAATCACACAGAGATAGTGAGGACGTGGGGGAAGTAAAGGGGCGGAGAGATGGATGAGGGAGAAGTTTGCTTGGGGTGGAGGAAGTCAGACTGAAGGGATGATAGACGAGCACGTGGGTGTTTGAATGTGATGTGAATAGCAGCAAGAAAGATAACCCATTTTTGTTTTGTTAAGTCAGAGGAGGGTTGTTGTAATCACTGCAGTCAGTGTTTATCATGCTTAGTTTGACTTTGTCAGCATAATACTGCTTTAGTTTGCTGCATCACTTTAATAGAATATAGTGCATTGACTTACAAGTGTTTACTGGGGTGGCTCTATAATTACTTTGGCAGTATGACACTTTTGAGGTCTCGTCTTGCAGCTTCATGTTAAATAAAGTATTAACTTAATTGTAGAATAAAGCGCCTTCATGCTGTATGCACTTCTGGCCATTGCATTGAAAGTAGCAAGGAACTGCAGCCACTTCAGCTGATGCACAATTTCCTTACAAACACAAGCATCTGGGTAGAATTTCACTTGTTGCTTGAGTCTTGCAGACAAAGCCAGCCCTGTCTCAATAAGGAAAACTTCAGAAACATTATCATTACTGACGTGGAATCAATTTAAAATATGATGAAAAACAACCACTGCAGAATAATTTACATCCTAGGGCAGTCACTGTTTGTTTTTTATAGCAGTAATGGAACAATTTATTGCAGGGAACGAAATCTGTCAGGGGGATTAAAATAGTATTATTATTAAACAGATTCTCATTTTCATATATTTTCCTACTCATTTTCTTTTAGAAAACATAATTGTTAAAACATAATAGCAATTGGTCATTACGAAACAAGTTTTCTTTTTGAAATGTGTTGATGTTTGGTTTGGTTTATTAATTTCTTCTCTAAGTGCATACTTTTTGACAGAAATACAACAAGTTCCAATATATCAGTACCTTTTTATCAATGATGATCCTTTGGGTTTTGTACATAGACTTTATAAAAGAAATGTCGAAGTTATGAAGCATCAAGTTTGATTATAACATTATCAGAGAGACATGGGATCGCCGTCTTGGGATGTGTGTACAGTTTTTCAACCCACTTTAAATGAAAAAGAGAATGTTTAGTTCTTGTAGAGTATCTTTGGATGAGTTAACTTCCTATCAGACCCCAAATTATACAAGAAATAGTTAGCAAACACACCCTGCAATCCCCCCAACTCTCTCTCCAGAGGACCCATTAGATCCAGTGCTGTCACTAGCCACCAGGCTGCTGTTGGGCTCATGAATATATAGTGGAAATAATGGGCCAGCTACTGAATTAGTAAAATGTATCACCACAACTGCTTCATCCGTGCACTTGGATGCATAGGGAACCACTACTATTATCTGCAGATGAGTAGCACTTTTGATTGGCTTAATTTCTGTATCCAGTGCAGAATGAAAGTAAGCTAGCTAGCTAAATGAGTCAGTTGAAAATATAACCATTTAATGCTTCATTCACATATTCTTATAACAGATTAGGAAAGCACATTGCTGTCTAATGAGTCTCAACTAAATATTACACAAGACTGATGTTAGGGGTTGAGTAGAATTTATTTTGTCTCAGTAGCTCTTTTCATATTGTTATTTTCAAGGGTATAAGCTAACTAAATAGTTGTCTGCATAACACTCAATATTTTCTCCAGATTTCAGTTTCACTAAAAAATATCAATATTCTGTTTTAAATTTACATCCAACTTGAGGTTCTTGTCAGCTATCTTTGTTTTTCAGACTCTTGTGGCCTCTCTCCATGCTCTACCCTCTCTGATTATTCACCCAACCTGTTGTTTTCTCTCATTTTTTTTTTCAAATCCTTCCTCGACCCATCACTCCATCTCCCTTGCTAATCATGTCATGTCATGTCATGTTTTCTGACGTTTGTTTTTTCTTCCCTTTTCTCTTTCCCTTCCATTAATTCATCCTGCCACCCTAGGCTGTACGAGGGGAAGGAGCAGGCAGAGTTCGAGGAGTCGCTGAGGAGGCTTTTTGAGTCCATCAACAGCCTGATGAGAACAGACTACACCACCACTCTGCTGCTCAGGGTAATCATGCGTGTTCACTCTGCACGCCATACTTTATCACCTAGCACTCCTCTTTACATTCTTCTCATCTTTACCCTCACCTCTTCTGCTGCCTCTTCTGTTTTTTGTTTTTTTTTCCCACCGACCTGTCTGACTCTGTCTCATCTTCATGCTCCAACTTTTCTCATCTGATCTCTCAAAATGACTCTGAATACATCACTCTCCTGCCGTTTAATGTGTTACTCTCATTCCTCTTGCACCAAAGCAGACGTTCAATCAGATTGAGTCACAAAAAGTTCAGCGGACACACAAGTGGCCGAATCAAACATGTATCAGATATTCTCTCACACTTATTACAAAGTCACCATCTGTCCACCAGCAGCTTCCACTGGGTTTCAAGACCATACTTTAACAGTTCACTTGTGGTGTGTGTGTGTGTGTGTGTGTGTGTGTGTGTTATCAGGTTGCAGCTCTGAAGTACCTGCCAACAGTCCTGCATGATGTTGAGAAGGTGTTTGATGCCAAACTCCTCAGGTAGGCTTACCTTTAAACACACAGACGCTGGCATCTTATCTCTGGTCTCATTCAGGGACACTGCCAAAGAGGATATATAGGAGCTTTCAACAAAGCTGAAGTTTTCCTCTTGGCTTTGTTCAGTGACCCCCATCCTTCTGTCCCCCACACATCCCATCCCAGTTGAGCCGCACCTTCTTTATCAGGTGATAAAAATCTAATCAAACTGACATATACACAAGGACACACAGTCAAACACAGACTGCACCTCCTCCATGTGCCCCTGAGTGAATTGACAATTTCAGTGAAACCATCAAACAAAAAGCCATTTGAACTCCTTCTCTCAGGTTTATACTCAGCCTCCTGAAGAGCAAAATTACTTGGAATGGCTTGTTTAACCTCTCTTTGACCCCGAATCAAACTTACAATTCGCAGTTTAGCCCAGGAAATGACCTCATTGTATAAACTTCACCAGTTGGAACGCTTTTTTTCCCACAAATACATTTCAAGCACTTTATTTGTCCTTTAGCAATTTCACAACCTACCTTGGATCCATTGTCTTGGTATGACCTTGCTACTTGATCAAAATAACATGTTAATCAAAGTTCTCTTGGTTGGACACATTTCATTTCACCCTCATCCTCAGAATTTCTCTTTTAACCTCTTTGTGACCTGTGTGTGCTTTTGGGTGTTTGTGGATTATCCACATCTGCCAACTCAGTCCCTGGAGTGGCTCTATGTCAACACAGTGTCACAAAGGCGCTACCTTTAACACCTGCCACAAAAGACACACACACACAAACAAACACACACATAGGCAGAAAGGTGATGAGGGGCAGACTTTAAAAATCAGCTCACATAGTCTCACTTTCTGTCATTCATTTTCTCATTCTCTCTTCCACACAAAGTGTCTCACCTCTATTGTCTGTCTTCTGCCATTCTTTACCCACACATGCACACAAATATACCAGAGCCATCTAAACTTGAAAGTAAGGTCCCCATTGCATTCCTGATCAGAGTTGCCTCAGGCAGTTTCCAAAAGCAAGCTGTGTGAATTACAATCACCGTGCATGAGGTGGACATCAAAGCTTTGTCTTAGTTCTGTATAGTCACATTCTTGCACTTTGTAAACTCACCTGTAGTGTGATCCTGCGAGCAGTACAAGCACTGACAGTGTCAACTATGCCTGTGTTTTAATAGCTCTAGGTGTCCTTTGTATGTTCATGTGGAAACAGGCTGACATTTTGGGTTTTAATTAAATTCAGCTCAGATGATTAGTGGGCCTGATAAGTCTGCACTGAGCCTCTGCGCCCCAGCATGCCCTCATGCCAGCTTATGCACATCAAAAGCAAACCTTTTTGTTGTGCTTGGGAGCAGAGGTGGTGCATTTCATTCTTTTAAGCCATTACTGAAAGTGCTTCTGCAACCTGTGTGGCATAATTTAAGGAGACAGAGACAAAGTGAGAGACAGATCAAAAAATGGAGACAGAGGGTTCGCCATGCTCCGAGTGTTCAGTCTTTCTAAGTGGCATCGGGGCTTGCAACCAGCCTGTTTAATTATTCTAAAATTGAATTTGGGGCGGAGGATGACTCAAACCTGTGTCTTCATTAAAGCTTGTTTAGACGTCGGCTCATTTGTTTTCCTGCAGCATACATGACTCATGTCTGTGCTGCATTTTGTTGTCACTGGTTGCCTTAAATGAGAAACGTTAAAGAGTATGACATAAAGTGTGGTTTTGTTTTTGATCTTAGAATCAATTACATGGCTGGATTTATTTTGTTGAAATTCAAAGCATGTCCAATAATCTGTGGAAAATTATTCCTGAATATTTATTGTGCAAATTTTCAAGAAAACAAACCTACTCCTCCCATATAATGATCTTCCTGATTATTTATTCCACTGCCTGCTGCTTTCTCTTTCCAGTGAGTTGCTCCATGACTTTTATTCCTGCATCCCCCCTGAGAAACTCCAGAAACAGAAGGTGGCCTCCATGACCGAAATTGTCAGCAGCCAGCTCTTCCAGAGACAAGGTGTGTCATTTTTCCCTGTTTCAGGCCTCAGCGCTTAGCAGCTCACCGGTAGTGGACCAAACGGTCACAGTGCACAACAAATGCCAACTCATCTCTGTGAAATCCTATGTAGCATTAGCTGCTGCTCACTTAAAGGTTGAGATCACATTAAAAGGTCTATTATACAGTGAGTAATTCCAGCCCAGCCACAGGACTGGGCAGACAGCTGTTCCCACTATACTTTATGACCAGTAAGGATGTCCTTTGCTTCAAAGGTTTTATCTTGATACAGTGGATAAAAGTGTGGTGCTAATACAGCAAGGGTAATGTTCCATTCCCTAAAGGGCAATCCAGTAAAGTACTCTGGATAAAAGCATCAGCCAAACGGTGAAAGGACATACTGGTGCTTATGCATTTATGCTTTATTTGCTGTAGTGAAATGTACACACACACACACACATTCATGTCAAGTCCATTTCATTTATATGGAAATCAAAATATTTTGAATTTTAAATATTTGTTAAGTTACAGTATTACCCCAGCCAAGAAGGTTATGTTTTTAGTTTGGATTGCTGGACCGTGTGTTCATGGAATGACGGAAAAACAATGAATTTCCACTAATACTTGGTGGACTGGTGTAGCATGGGCCAAGGAGAAAGGCCAATGCTTCTGCATTTATGTGGTCTTGAAGTTATTATTTTTTTCTTTTTATTGTCATACAAATTCTGGAAACTGCTTTCAAGGTGTTGCTCTAAACAATAAAATTACTGCACTTTTACATTGTGGCATCAATGTTGTTTCCATGTTACAACCTGACCATATTGCAGTAGTAATATGGCTGCGCTCTCTGAGTGCCATTGTCTTTTATCCGTCTTTTATTTTGTTGAGAGAATAAATGATAAACTTATTGTTGACGCTGTACCACAATTTTATTGTGAGTATTTTCACCTCCACTGACATTACAATCAGTGCCATGGAGCCTGGTCTGCTAACATCTGATTACAATCAATACAAGTGGCACCAATTAAACTAGTAAAGGTCAATTCAAGTCACTTTTGCTGAAATGAAACAGTCATGAGGCTAAAATAACATAGACCTAAACATGTATTTGTAGTCAGTGTCAGTAGCTGATGGTTTTCTTTTGTCCTTGTGGTGTTGACATTCCTTATCCACCCAGACTAAAAACGTCCATGAACCTTATTGCAACCAGAAAATGAGTACACCGTTCACGCCTCAGGAGGCGTTGGTGGTGAATATAGAGAAAGATGAGTGTTATCCATATTAATGTCACTGGTGATACCTGCCGTCTGCCAGATGAGAAAAGTAAAATCACCTAATGTTTGAGGGAGATAAGCCAGAACGTGCTTTTGGAAGGCTGCATTTTTACTGTCATTAATGTGTCACTTTTCACCCCATGACTACTTTTCGGTAATTTTCACTGGATTTAGCATAATTGTGAGGGACACATGATTTTGTCTGTATCGTACCTTTGAAGCTCAGTACACATCAACGATCACACACTCCGCACCAGTCTGAGTCAACCCCCTACCTGTGTTCTGCCCTATTATGTCTGTCTAATTTGCTTGTAGTTGGTTGATAAGTGGTGGTTTCCCCTGCAGAGGACCACACGGTGATGGATAGAGTGTGCTAATGTTGTGCTGCTGTATAATACAGACCCGATAAGGGGGCCCATAATCGGGCCACTGCAGTGCAAGCTGAAGAATTGGAAGTAGGCAGTGAGTGATTGTTTGAGACCAAATTTAGTTTCAGACTGAAATCAGTCTGAGTGGGACTGAGATGGGATACCTGCTGGGCTGTGCTGCACAGATTCTGTCACACCATGGACATCGCAGGTTGTGTATGGGAATCCATTCATGCACACATGGGGCAAACACATTTGTATGTATTTGCTCCAGAGTGACTGATGACACCATGTCTGGGTGTGAGTATATTTGTGCTTTTCACTGTTTGTGCAGTCGTGCTGAAAGGGTGTGTGCTCTGCCTTGGATGTTGTTTTTGCCCAGTGTGGCAGTGGGTCCGCTCATCAGTCAGACGCTGGCAACTAAGTCAGTGGCCAGTCTAGAATACAGTCCTTTGGTATCGATCCTGACTCAGATGATTGATTCCCCGGGGGCCGCGGCGACAGGCTCGGGCCTTTGGCTAGCTGTCAACATGCTCAGAGTTACACTCTGTCACCAGGAAAGGAAGGGGAAGGAGAAGAAAGCAATGAAAGCATCAGGAGACAGAGCAATAGGGGCGACAGGTAAAAAAGAAAGAGTAGGTTAAAAGGAAACGAAGCAAAGGAATGTCGGGCATCACGCCAAAATGCTGCTTATCAGTTTTGGCAAACTAAGTCCTCTGAATTATCAGTCAATATGTGAGAAACTAATGACTATCCAGGTTTAGAAATGAAAATCATAGCCTGAAGTGTTTTAGATTCATGCCAAATTGAGAGTTTGTCATTTTTTAAATGGCGGAAGTCTCCTTTTGGCATGAAACACTTTAGATGCAGAAGTGATTGAGATGGAGTCAGCTGGAGGTAGCGGAGAAACCAAGGAGACATGAGCTAACAGAGGAGAAAATGATGGGAAATAGAAAGGGGACACGAGGGAGACAGGAGGAGGAGAAGGGAAGAATCTTTGGGAAAATAAAAGACTTGAGACTGGGAAAGAGGGATGACATGATGATTGTTGGGAGAGGGCAGGGGCAGCGGGATACAAAAGGACTGGAGAAGATGGATGACAAAGGAGTGGCATAGAGAAAAAAGGCTGGAAGGAACCAGGGATTTGAGACTGGTAAGGAAAAGGAGAGAACAGGTAGACAATGGTGCTGAGAGAAAAACAAAATAGCTCTGGGAGAGTGAAAAAATAAGAGTTAGTGAAATGAAGAGAGAGACTGGCTTTGTTTTGCTGTTAAAGAGCCCAGAAGTGATTAAAGTTTAAGGCCTGCTCTGTGCAATCCATCAGCAAACCTGCATGCTGTTGGTCAGTGACACCCAGCCCCCCTTCAGCTCCCTCCTTTTTCTCTGGCACAGTGCTTATTTATTTATTCGTTCTTTTATACATTGGTCCATTCCATCTCGATCCCTGCCTCACCAAATGAGGCCTGACACTCAGTCTAATTGAGATTCATTTTAGCATTGGGATGCTAATCAGAAGGCTTGTATGCTATGGTGATGTTCGTCTAGGAGGCTGAAATATGCAGCAGAGCTAGATTATATATTTATAATACCTAATGGCCCCCGGTGTCCTATCACTGCTTCGCAATACATATTTAATAACGCCACCTGTCTGTCTGGTTGTCTGTCTGTCTGTCTGAGCAGGCCTGCCAAGCTTGCTCTCCGGGGAAAAATGTCAAGCCACTGACAGTGTAGGAGAGCTAAGATGATGGAAGGGGATGGTTTGTGTGTGTGTGTGTCAGTGTGAGGCAAGAGATCACCTGCTCGCTGGTGTCTGACAGAGAGTGAGACTGAACGATCTCAGGGATCATTAGTTTGGGTTTTTACTGTATGCTCAAAAAACTGTGTAGATATGATAAAAAATGTAAACAAATCAAATATAAAACCTATGGGTGGTAACTGGATTATAAAGAGGACCAACTCTATTGCAGCTGGTCTCTATTTAAATTATTCCTTCCCCAGGTGTCCTCATTGCAAGAGGGCATCGGTTTACATCTTTAAGCAAAAAAAAAAGAACTGTGTGTGTGTGTGTGCGTGTGCGTGTGCGTGCACTAAGATCTGGATGAAAATTGTTCGAAATGAATTTAAAAATGGCTATATTTTGGTTAAACAAAGAAAAACTTTGAACGTACTTAAATACCATATAGGTGTGTTTGATTGTTGCATGGTTGCATGTAGAGTTTTGCGTTTCTTTTCGGTGTAATTCAGTAGGAAAGCAGTTGCTATTTTTGTAATGAGGTCTTGTCACGTGGTCATGTATTCGTTTTCCTCCAATCCTGGTTTGAAATGAGTGTGTGTGTGTGTGTGTCCAACTTGCTGATTTTGCCCGTCCATGTGCTTGGCTTCCTCATGACTGGTTGCATCCATGGGCAGTGTTTGAAGGGATTGGATTTTTTTCTCTTACTCAAAATATGCTCCTGGGATTAAGGCTCTTGGCAAGCACATTACTGTAAACACACACAAACACACACAATGCACACATCTACACACTGGCACACATGCACAGATACACATGTGCATCCTGTCATACGGGTTAATCTGGTTTTGAGACAAAATTAAATTTACGAGTCGCATTATGGCTCAATTTAGGCAAATTATAATGCCGTCAGGCAATCACTGTGACAGATTGAGAGCATCAACACTGATAAAGGGGGAAAAGAACGAGAGATCAGGGAGAGCAAAGAGCAGAGGGACAGAGGGACAGAGGGATGAGTCTGTCATTTTGTTTGCCCACTCATTTCCCAAAGCTGGCCAAAGTCCCTGATTCAATCCACTAACCCTCTGCATTTTCTCAGCCAGGCCGCTATTTTCCCTCCTCCATCTGTACAGCTGGAAAAAAAAGACTGCAGCCTTGTAGTGTATATTAAAGAGATTAAAGGAAACCCCATATGTTTCTGTAATGCTCTTGTAAGATTAAATATTACAGCAAGGTATCTCCGTAACATGATGTAATAATAATCCATACTACAGAAAATCAGAAAAGCTGCCTTTCCCAACTTCAGTGTTTTTAAACTTGTCCTTGAAAAACATTTTTTTTAACTAGTCATTCATATTAATCCATATAAACAGCAGCAATCCCATTACTTAAATTGCTTGTGCTTTACTGCAGCGCATTATACAGTATTGTTGACATTGTTCACACTCATGTCTATATTTCCCTGCTGTGATTACTTAACAGATGCATGTCAGTGCTTGATGAATATAGATGAGTGATGCACTGTACAGTTATTATCGGCAGGATTTAATCAGCGTTGAGTGATCTCGGTTGTTCCTGCATTCTCTACCAATCAGCATTAGTGACAGGTCACTTTAGGCCCCAGTTATTATGATAGTGAACAGGGTTTTCTGCATCTGGCCTGTAAGAGAGCTTTAGATGACAAAGATATTACATGTACCAGCAGGATTTGGCTGTGAATCTAGATATATGCGGTCTAAAGTAAGATTAGGCTGTGTTAATATCTTTACCTAAATCTTCTTTTAAAAGCAAATGTAAAAAAGCCTGTGCTTATCATAGTGGAAATATAGAATGTGATATATGTGTGAGGGTTACCCTGAGGGTAAGCAGGTGTTTGTATTAACCACAGGGGGCCTGCATTTATTGTTCTGTATTTCTCTCCAAGCCTTTCTCAAAGCAGCTGGCTGAGCTGTAATTTCAAAGCTGTCAGCTTTACTGCTGCTCAGGCTGTGAGACTCTGTAACAGGTTGCTTGGTGGTCCAGTAAGCCCCCATGTGCCTTTACACTCCTTAGTTATATAGACATATTAAGAGACAGATATGTGAATCATAAAACACATAACAGTCATATGGCTGCTGGGTCCCACAGGCTGTTGCAAAAGTACTTCTCAGTTTCCTCCAAGCCGCTCTTTATGAACATTATGTTTGTTTACTGCACACCTCTTATTTCTTTTGTCTTCTCCTCTCATTTCTCCTTCTGTCATTTCTCTCCTTTTCTCTCATTTTCTCTTCTCTTCTCTTCTCTTCTCTTCTCTTCTCTTCTCTTCTCTTATCCTCTCACCTCCTACTGTGTCATTCTTCACAGTATTATTGTATGCCGATACGTTACATTAGCTTTTGTTGCATGTCATTAAGGCTTATGTCAGGCCTTACTGTAACTGCATTGAGACCATGCTCACTAACACCCAGCAAAAACTGCCTGCCATACCTGTCAGAGGATTATGAATGTAAATTGGGCACCAGAAGTGGTGTGTGCGTCTTGTGTTTGTGTGTGTGTGTGTGTGTTTGGGTGTTTGTTTGACAGCACAGGAGCCATCTGCCACAAATGATTTTTGAGTGTTGTTATACAGGCTGACCCAAAATAGCTGTGTTTACCGTCGAGCTGTGGGTTGATGGTTCCAGCAGGTTAATGGGAGAGAGAGGTGGTTTCTGTCATTCATTCAGAGTCTGCAGAGACTGCAGTTTGAGAGGTTGTGGATGAAATGCTGGAAGAAAGGAGGGATGGATGAGACTAATGGAGCAAAGTGAATGGAGTTTAATCATTTTGGGAAATGCCTCTGTCTAACAGTCTCCCTCCATCTCATTTATATTCTGATACATGCTTGTGTCTGGGGGTTGATCTCAATGGAAACCAAATGTAGACAAGGACAGGAAAGGGACACAACAGTCGGTTTATCAGCACTCATAGCCATTAATTCATTTGATACAGATGTGAGAGCGCTCAAATGTTAACTAGAGAAGGAGGCAACTCTCCACTGCACAGATAAGCTCTCTGTTATGTTTCTCAGGTTACAGCAAAATAACATTCCTTGGGTTGATGAAAGTTTAATGATCTCCATTGGGACACTGGGTCGTTGTTAAACAGCAGCGATAACAGCTAAAGTGTATGGCATTGACGTTATTACAACAAATGACTTTAACACTTCAGCAAATTGGAGGTGATCTAAAGAATAAGTGAATGAAGATTTACTGATTCAGCGCAGGTTTCACAATTGTTCTCTCCCCTATGATCCAACCTGAACTAAAACAAAGCACGATTTAAAAACTGAAATCAGATATAGGTTTAACCAAAGCCAGCAGCTTGAAGATATATTACTCTCCTATTAGAGGACACTGAGGATTAGCCTGCCCATCAGTCAAAGCAGTGACATGGTTCACCACGAGGCATTCATCTACCATTGATCTGCCTTGGTTAAATTGATCAAAAACGCTGTAGCGACTAATGCCACCAACAGACTAATTGGTCAATCAATTAAATAGTCATATGGGCGATAGAGCAAGGGGAAGGCAGAGATGAGGGGTGGCAATTAGTGGGTGAGTCATACACAGTGACTAAGACAGGTGGAAAGAAAGAGAAAGATAATTT
Source organism: Hypoplectrus providencianus (assembly GCA_028566105.1). Lineage (NCBI taxonomy): Eukaryota > Metazoa > Chordata > Actinopteri > Perciformes > Serranidae > Hypoplectrus > Hypoplectrus providencianus. The sequence continues at coordinate 12,994,573 of JAOWBC010001868.1, read as the reverse complement.
GCACTCTGTTTGAAACACAGGGTAAAATAAATAAAAGAAGCACAGCTCAAGGGATTATCTGATCAGCATCTACAGTATCTGGTACTTATTATCCTTGTTTTAATGGTAAACATGACAATCATGCCAAGTTCTGTCTTGACTAATTGGCAGATATGCTGTTATACATCAGGGAGCTCCTGTGTGAAATACATACCTTAAAAGCATATACATGTATACATATTCATATTATTACCTACTATCCCCCCTTTCTCTCTGCATTGGAAATAGAAACACTTCACAGTTTATACGTAGAACAGTCAGTTGTTGGGAAGAATCTTAAATTCTAATGGTACTGTGTTTTTAAAATGTGACTTTAAAATTTAGACTAAAATGAAAAATAGCAGGGTCTAAGCTTGCATGCAATCATTCTGTCTCTCTCTTCCAAACACACAGACACACAAACACATACATATTTGGCACTGT
>JAOWBC010001868.1:12968077-12978238 GCA_028566105.1 Hypoplectrus providencianus | reverse complement strand
TGCCATTTTTGTGCATGAATTTGTATGCAGGTGTGTGTGTGTAAAATCCTTGAAACAAGATTGAGCTTACATCAAAACACTTCCATTTTGGATGGTAATAAAGGAGCGAATCAATCACTCTGTCAGACAACGGTGACAGAATTTGTAATCATCTGACATGACGTCCTGTCAGTCTGTGATCAGCTGCCCGTCACATTGTCTCTTAATGTATTCTCAACACAATCTCCACGGTGCTCTCCATAAACCCTGATATCCATCTAGCAAGATGTCTATTTGTTTCCAAAAAGCTCATCAGCTTCTTTTCATTCATATCCTCTTTAGCTCTTCAGTTGTTGCTACATTCAGATTTTGGCTGCTCAGCCGTCCAAAGACACAGTATTCCGATTAGTCCTCAAATTGCTTGGATTTTCAGAAGCGCTTTGATTCCCCTGATTATGGCTGCGATTTAGCCAAAACTGTTGTTAGGATTGATTCCCAGCTGCAGCGTGAATCCATCTTGGTATAAATCCGTTCATACATCTGTCCATCTGTCGAGCCAGTCACTCAGCCAAGCGACAAACAATATGCCTGTCTGCCGTCCAAATTGTCAGTGCTGTAAGTCTGTGTTACCGAATTGTTATGGGAAAACGGTATCCTCACTTTGAGTCAAAAGTTAAACACAACAGAGCCGCTGAAGTCTGGTTCCCACAGAGAGGGGTCATGGTGATCTTGATCTCCCTCTTAGATATATCAGAGAAGAGACGTTCAGCAGCTCCTTTGGTCCTCTTTTTTACTTCCTTTAATGCATTTTCTTTTTCTCTGTCTGGTCCCCTGGTGTGTATTTTCAGAGCTGAGGATGGATTGCTACGCAGACAGTGCCATTTACAGGGAAGCATCACTGATTTTAATGACACTTAAGCACAATACACACCCATAGGACCATGAGAGGGATGCTTTATTCCAAAACTTTAGGGTCTCCTGGAACACAATCATCACCCATAAGCCATATGGCTGCAAAGATAGTTGAGATTCTTCCAAATCTTACAGCCACCAGAAACACTTCTTGCGGAGTTTCTTGACACGGGCCTTAGTGCTGGGACGGCTGGAGGAGGAGGAGGAGGAGGAAGGTGCTGCCGTGGGCTTGGTCAGAGTGGCTGCAGGCACATCATAGTCCCCCTCCAGGGCCTCCATAACCCCCTGGAATCGTCCCTCCTGCTGTCGGAAATCATGCTCCACACTGGAGAGGAGAGAAAGAAACAGCAGTTGAAGGGGGAGGAAACAGGGAGAGGCAGCGGGAGGACAATTTAGAGGTCAGGGTAGTGTCAAATCATGTCAAACGTATTTATATAGCTCATTTTTCACAAAAAGAGATTAGATGGTGCGGTTGTGAAAGAGAGAGGATGAGCGGAGGGATGTGGCGACAGGTGGAGGTCTGCTCTGCAGAAAGAGAGATTAGAAGGAGGGATTGAGAAAAAGGTGAGCGGAGGAGTTTTAGTGACATTAAAATGTAAAATGTGTCGCAAAATGCTGACAACACCTTAAAGGGAGACGGTACTTGTGCATCATGCAGTTCTGTATGGAGATGTATAAAGCCATGTTGTGTTTTAACTCCAGTATATGCACCTTCAGCACACACACACACACACACACATACATCACACAGGCCTCAACTCAGCACTCATTTCACGTCCATAGTATTCTTCTGCGCTTCATGCACCAATAGATCACAGACTGGTGAGACGAGAGGAGTGGGAGGAGAATGAAAAAGAGAGCGAGAAAGGGAGGAGTGGAAAGGAAAGGAGAGAAGTATTTGCAAAATAGAGGAGCTAAAGGAAGGAGCGAGGGAGGAACTTTTTCGCGCTCTTCTGATGTGTTCAAAGCAGACCCTCTTGGCTTTCTTTTTCTATGCTTCTGTCATACCCCCTCCCAACACGCGTCCTCTTGCGCTCTCTTCCTCACCATCTCTCTGAAGTGTCCGCCGCTGCGGGTCATAGTGTAGTAGTCTTTGAGATTCTCTCTCCTTTTTTCGTAACTGTTTTTGGTGCGTGAAAGAGTGTGTGTGTGTCGAGTCGGAGTAAAGGGGTGGAGCTGCATAGGGCCTGGCATCTGGAGTTAATGAGCCACATGATGAGGCAAGGAGAGCAGAGACAACTCCCCTCCCATCCTCCACGAGCATCCCAACACAAAAACACTCACACACATACTATGCAAACACATATGTGCTCCCCTAACACCCAACGTGTGCATCTTCCACAACAAGCCCCTGGCTGAGTGGGGGGGGGGGGGGGGAGAATATGCCGGGACTTATGGAAGGAGAGACGAAAGAAGCTGACTCTCCTCCGGGAGATGGAGGGATGGATAAAAGGAAGAAAGGCCAGGTTTAATAAAAAAAACAGGACAGAGAGGTCATGAAGGACAGAAACAAAAAGACAGACGGAGGTAAAGGAGGATAGGATGATTGCCTCCAGAGACGACGAGAGGAGGAGAGTAGAAAGGTCTTGGCTTCCCAAGAAAGAGCACAGGGATGGAGGGAGTAAGGGAACGAATGAGTAGAGGAGAAAGTAAAAGCTCCAGTGGGCATGGAGGAAGGGAGATGGCTGTCATGAATAAATTATGAGGGAGATGTGCTATGACTACACACACCCACACAAACAACATATATATAAGGAAAGATGAAGTGGTGCACCTGTCCCACATTCACTCAATTTGTAGACTGTCTTGTTTTAGAGTGGAGGACTTTTTCTTTGTTGGATGTCTCTTTACCCATACACTTCAGTGGGCTTCAGCCTCCCCCTCTTTGAATCTTCCCTAACTACCTCTGTGCACTCGTATCTACCTCTCTCTCACCATTGTTCATAGGATTACGGCACAGTCGGAAAAGCTGCTGCTCTTAATTCAGTCTGCAAGCTGTCATCTTCAGCGTCTTTGCAGCTGTGTGCATGACTGTGTGTTCTTGTTGATCCTATCCTTTTGAGAACCTTTTGAATTTTTAAAGGGACTCTTCGACCCAAATCAAAAACACATTTTCCCTTTTACCTGGAGTCTCTTTTATCAATCCAGATTGTTTTGGTGTGAGTTTTAGAGGATTAGCAATATCAGTTGAACGGATGTCTGCCTTGTTTTGAATTTAATAGAACCAGATGGCACTTGGCTTGTTCTGCTCAAAGCACCAAAAAGAACACATTTAAAAAACTCAACTGCAGTGTCTGTTTCTAGAAATCATGGGCCCATTGCTTAGAGTGGGCATCATTTAAAACAAAAACAAACAAAAAAAAAACAATATCAACATCATGACTGCAATATTGGATTTCAATTAAGTTTCATGAAATCTCTTTAAACACAAAGGAAGAACAACAGTACATATTACAGCACAAATCCTCAGGCTGCTGATAAGCCTCTCAAAATACAACTATACAATCACAGAAGCCCCATCTTTATGTGGGATGTTTGGTTTTTCCTGCATGCATCGATGACATGGAAAGACAATCACTTGCATTATTAGCTCTTGGTTATTGTCTCACTTAACACTCATGAGATTTACCCCTTGAGTATTGAAATTTGGTCTTCCATGATGAGGTGTTTTATGATACTTCTGATGATCTTTTTCAATACTCAATTCTATGGAAGCAATGATTAGTGCCTAAATGTATCAAATTTCATGTACAGTAGGGACGACACTACATTTCTGGAGCCATGATTTCTTCAATAAAAAACACTTTGAGAACCAATTGTAAAGTGTACAGACAGTTTTACAACTCTCAAAATGTCTTCGTAAGGTGTTCATTTCTTAAGGTCCCTGGAACTTTACCAGAAGCAATCGAGAATCTTTCATCCAAAAGACATTCCCTCAGAGGGCTGTGGAAAGTGCTGTCTTAAATGTATGTCCAAAATCTGTCATTGATGTTCAGTCGGGTTGAAAGCGAGTGACTGTGAAGGCCGGTGCATAAGATTCACATCACGTTCATACAAGTCAAACCAGTTAGGAACCTCTCATGCCCTTAAGATTGGCGCATTGGCATCCTGGGATATGCAGTCCTTTAGTGGACAGGTTTTTTATGCATGCATACATTATATATCTTGTGTTATCTTACACTCATTAGCTGTATTTACAAGTAGAAGAATTGGTTTTAGGTGTGTAGACATACTCATGTCTCCATGGGTGTTTGTGTTTGAGCTTTTTTAAGCTGTGGCAGAAAAAAACAGGGGTTGTCAAAAGTTCCTGTCCCCCTTGTCTCTCATCATACAGATTAATTAGGACTGACAATGGCAAAACATCTTGAGGCAGCCAGCCCACATCAAAACCACTGTTTTCACCACAATTCATTAGGATGGATGTTTCAGTCCCACGCGTAACTCATCCGCTGCTTGTGTCCCTCCCGTTCCCCTATCACACATCCTCTTTACCCAGAATCCTCTCTGAGGGTTTGATAAGGGTCGTCCAATCTAACTAATGGAACTTATGACTTTTGTGTGCATTTGTCACAATGGACCAAAGAAAAATGTATTCTGCATATATAATGTGTATTATTTTTCATAAGAAAAGTGCTTTCAAAGCAGATTCTGCACATCCGTCTAAGTCATTAACATCTTTCAGTGTGACAAATATCAGTTTCTTTGTTTATCTGCATGTATGGGTTTGTGCATATAAATATGCATGTGATTTGGGCATTTGTGCACAGATGTATCCAGTAAAAGCTGATGGATTCATTAAAATGTGTGCATGCATGATTGTATTTGCATGTGTGCATAAAAAACAAAGGGAAAATGGAGCAGGAGAGAAAAGCTCTGAAACTAAGAAGAGGAAAATATGGTGACGAGTTGAGAAGTAGCAACACACACTTGAGATCAGGGTAGCCCCAGGCTCATGAAATCCTGCAAAATACCTGAAGACATCTAAATACAGCAAGGTATTGTAGTGTCTTAATTGCTATTATTAGGTCTAATTTTGTGTTACTATTTAATGGCAGGTTTCTTTGCACCCCATGTTCACTATTGGATTACAGGGGGTTTTTACTTGTAAAATAGAATAATAAGAAACAGAAGATAGTAGAGCTGTATGCCTTGTAGAGACTGATTTCCTCTTGTCCCATTTCCTAAACAGCTTATTCATACGGTGCATTCAGGGATTTCAATAGATTTGTTTTACAGAAGCTTGTTTTCTCAGTGTTTTGCTGTTTTTTTAATTCAGTTTCATCACATTCAAGCCCAAAAATACTTTTACGCTAAAATAATGCCATTTGCAAGCAGTTGTGTTGTGAATGGTTGTGTAATCAACAAATCTCCACACCACAATAATGGAATAGGTCTTTTGCCAGTGACTTCCAAAACAACATATATGACAGCTCTATTTAGTTATAAACAAGTGCTGAATTTAGTAAAATGGTTATACTTGATTCCTTTCAGAGTAAGATCATAGACTAGGTCAAAATAAGTATAGGATATTGTGTATATATCCATGACATGGCTACCTGGTGAAAGGACCTCAAGTTTTGGGTGAAGGTTTGTTTGACGTATCATCCAGCCCGACCTCCTCTTTTCCCAGACTTTGTTGCTCTTTATATTACATCACCTGATTTCCTTCTTTGCTTCTGTTTTAGTTACAACGGCCACAGCCACACATGAAAAGCATATGGGTTATTTAATAACTCAGATACAATATCTTGAAAATTATCTATATTAATTACTGCTTTTGACACAGCAAAGAAAAATGTAACCTGACATATCATCTTTTAAAAAAAACAAGCAAATTATTATTTCCACACAGTAAAGTAGACATGAGTCCATGAGAATAACATTGGGCAATATGGGAAATGCAGAGGATTATTAGAGATATGCTACCTGTGTATTAATACTGCCTGATATGAATATGTATCAATAGATACATGTTTTTAAAAACACTGACAGCCTATAGGACTGTTTTGTGGGTTATGACAGTCTGTTGGAAGTGTATGTTGTAGGGTTTTCATCTTTGCTTTCATGTGTTTACATATGAATGATTGAATGAATATTTATTGTCAGATGCCATACGAACAGCATACGGAATTCCATGTGACTCTGTGTAAAGTAGGGGAAGATTTGTGTGTGTTCATTTCCATTTGTGTACATCTGTTTGGATATATGGGTAGATGAGCATGTTGCCGTGTGGTAGGCCATTCCCCTTGGAGTTCATTACAACTTCCTTGGCTATGGATCCTGCTGTGTTAATTAACATCAAGGGGAAGGGGAAATGGGATGAAGAGGAAGACTGAGTTGCACTGTGAAAAGATGTATAGATTAAACAGAGTTATAAAAAGTGAAATACAGGAGGGATGCAGACGTGGGGCTGCTGGGAGGCGAATGTCGTTGTGACTGAGGGAGAACTGGAGAGATAAAGCCCTGTAAAATGAGTCATTATCCCTTGTGCCCCGCATATCATTGTAAAAGTTTTAGTCTAGAAGAATGCCAGATTTTCTTGGTTACAGCCTGTAAATGTTTTCCTTTTATGCTCTTTTCTGTGTTCTCCACCTAAGCGCTGTGAACCTGAACACCCACATTTCCAGCGTGTGTGAGCAGAGCACAGAAAGAGCAGAGTGTTGGATGTCGGGTCGGAATAGGGCTAAGGTGATTATAGCTTTGGCATGTGACAGATGGAAAGAGGCACGGAAACCGGTTTGATTGAAAGTTACAGATGAAAGAAAGAGAGCTATAGCAGGCATGGGCCGAGAAGATGGAATGATTTACATAATGAAACGATGAGAATAAGAGAGGAATGGGGGGTAGGTGAAGAGAGGATTAAACAGTATGGGTATCAGATTGTGAGGGTGCAGCTCAGTAAGTTACAGAGGATCTAAGAATGCAATTACTTATTTAGGTCACGCACACAAGGGACAACTAGAACAGGAAAGACGCATCATTTAGATGCTGAATTAATTTGCTTGTTTGCACAGAACATTCTCTTATGTGTAAATAACTTTCCTGGAGAGAGCATCCTTGTCTAATCTTCACAATACAGCATGTATTAATTTCAATATTGATGAGGTGGATCACTCATACTCTCACATTTTTCATATAATCAGAATATATTGTAGGAGTAGTAGAATTATCATAGTGGGAGAAAAGGGCAGTGACAGCAGGGTATCGGGGAGAAAGGCTAATAAAAAATAAATAAAAAAGAGTTGTGCTGAATAAGTGATAAAACATGGAAAAGCTGGGAGAATAACAATGCGAAATGGAACATTTTCAAGGCTACAGAAGGCGTACAGTTTTCGGGGAGAGGTTTCAGGGCTGTTTATTACGCTGCAGGAAAGAATGAGTAGTCATTGTTTGGTTATGTAATGCAGTAAGCTCATTATCTTGATCAGGTTACCTGTAGATGATGCAGGCTGTCTTTTGGCAGGTGGGGCAGTTGTTAATGTCCTGACCAGTTCTGTATGAGCTGCGGCTGCAGAAACAACAAATGTAAAACAGTCTTATACATTCATAGTAGATTAATTTAACATTTTTATGCATCTAGATAGAACCTACACATCTAATGTTAAAATGTGTAATGTTTTTTTTTTTCTGCTTCTGGTATTGTCTCTTTATTGTCATGTACTTTAATTATCTTGACGTTTTGGCAGACCACTTGGTGCCACTTTTCGACGCAATAGGTAACTCTGTCTGTCAAAGTATGATGCTTCACTATAGTTTTCATCACATTTATCATGTAATTAACACTTAATTCAACCAGTATAAATTGAAAGGCAACAAAACTACCTTTTTTAAGTTTAGGAAAAGTATGTTTATTATGTAAATGAAGGTCCGTAGCCTATATAAGTTAATTCTTCAAATGTCTTTTGTATTATTAATGTTAAGCTAGACATGCTCTGTAAAACACAAGATTTTTTGGGGACCAATTCTGCTTCAGACAAACCTTAAATTATCTCAACCAAGACTTTTAGGCAATTTGAACAGACAATTAGCACTGATATGTCCAATATAATATCCAAAATGTAATACTGTCACATTGTCTGCAAAAAATGACTAAACAAAAAAAAAGGCTGAAGGAGTTTCCAATAAATGGCTGTTAATCGCTTCATTACAATTCTTTTTGCACCAAGTTTCAAATGGAGCCCCAAAACACCTCGATCGTCCTTTGACTTTTCACTTTGTTTGACCCCGTCAACAACCCTGCGCTCCTCTTGACGCAGACTTTCTCACTTTGTACGCTACATCAGCAGTTGCTTTGCAATGGATGATTTCTCATTGGGGTTATATGAAAGTCCCTTCTCATACAAAGTTTAAAGAGTACCTTGTGCACATCGGTATCACACTCAAAGACCTGTGGCAAAGTGTTGGTATTTGATGACCAGGGACAGAGACTATATCTGAAAATATCAGGTTCCAGTATCAGCCACTAAAATCTAAGGTCTTTCTTGACGTAACACTGATGTTCAACGGCAGAGGATGGTAGAAATAGCAATTTTGCACTAACAACAGCCCCTGCTTTTTTTTTACTGGCTGCCTTACTCCCTTGACTGCTGGTGTCACAATTTTTATTAGTCTCTCCACCTACACATCCTCAGTAACATCAGGTGTTTTCCCCTGGGGCTGTCAAAGGGTGCAAAAGAGCTTGTGATGTTTAGTGCATGCGATGTAACCCAACCGGAGTGTTCAGGACATCACCGGAAAAGTCCTGGTGGGTTGCCTGTTTGGCATTCCAGGCAGATAAAGTATCCACCGAGGATTGTGTGCAGCGACTGTGAAGGTAGGTTTATATGGCAGACAAACATTACAGAATACCATTATTATAAGCACAGTACTTAGTGAAAATCATCTAATTCTCTTTTTATGCCAGAATAGATGTTTTCAAAAATTGGTGTGCATTACTAAAAACAAAAACAAAACATGATCAAACATGCAAACCGTGTTGTCAAGGGTTAGCAAGAACTGCAGTGAAACAATCTGTTGGAAAATGAAGTCAGATGAAAAGATCTGACAAGCTCATGCTGACTGCCATTTAATTAAACTGCTTTATTTAGCCAAGATAGTTTGGCTGCCCCTCAACTGAACTGTTTAAATGAGGGAGTAGCTGATTTATGTTGATAAAATAGATGTTTTAATTACAAGGAGAGGGACCATTTGACTGGCGTAATTTTTTTCCCCCTACCAGTCTTTATCAAAGGCAACAACAGCAAGAGAAGACAAGTGTTTGCTCTGGGAGAGAAAAGAAAAAGAAGGAGCTGAGCACAGCGACAACCTCTTAGCTCAGCCGACACTTTTATCACAGCGGCCCACTTAAAGTGCTTTCATTCTGGCGCAGCATCAGATACATGCGGACCCGCTTAGTTGCTGGGTCTCTTACTTGTCTCCCTCTTTTCATGTCTTCTTCTCTCCGTCTCTTAATTACAATCTATTCCCCCTTTTTCTTCTGTCTGCCTTTTTTTACCTCTTTTTACCCTGTTTCCCACTTCTTTGCATGAGACACGGACATCCTCACAAACACATGAATGTGGATTCATACTCTTATACAGTCACTCACACAGGGCAGGACAACATGTACACTGAGTTAAGGAGCCTTATTGTGCAGCTTAAACATTAATTGCATTTCTCAGAGGTAATCTGTTAGGGATTAGTTTGGAGCTGGAGACATCTGTTAAACCTGAACAGGAAGAAGGAGGGTAACAACATGGGAAAAGAGTAAAAACATATAAGTGTTGTTTGGGTAGGGAAAGATTATTTTAAAGATGAGGCTTAAGAGTTAAGAGTTGGTTTGAGGTTGTTTAGGAGTAGGCAAAAAACCCAATGGGCCTGAGAGACATAATATAAACTACAGGAGAAGAACTATTGACAGTTAAGTTGAAGTGGTGAAGAGGACGAGGAGGCAAAGAATGGGGAGCGATACAGAAACAATACAGAGTGACAGCCAACATATGACAGCAGAGGAGAGTGATGGACGGGTTGTTGAGGCAGAGAGAAAGACGGGGAAGATCACAGAATGTCTGGTGAGAGGGCAAGGGAGCGCTTCACAGTTGTTAGTTGCAGACGTGATTCATATGTAAAGAGGCAGAAAGGGAAAAAGAGATGAGGAAAGAGAAAAAGGTAATAATTAAGAATGGAGGAAAGAGGTGCGAGGGCGGAGGTGGAGAAAGGGATGAATAGCTTGAAGCGGGTTAAAGAGCCGGGGAGAAAGGGAAAGCTGTTGATTGAAATAAAGTGAGAACT
>JAOWBC010001868.1:12939095-12950555 GCA_028566105.1 Hypoplectrus providencianus | reverse complement strand
GTGTGTGTGTGTGTGTGTGTTTGAATGTGTGTGAGGCAGTGTGAACGTGTGTGCACACATTACATAAGCAGTGAGTGTGCAGAGCAACACATGGGGTCTTTGAATACAATACACATGTTCACAAAAAACATACAAGGTTGCCACAGCATGAGGCTGTTGTGCTGGAGCTCTGAGGTGTCAGTAATTTGATTATGGAGTGAGAAGAGAAGCATGTCATTGTCAAGGAGGAAGAGTACGCTGTGTGTGAGTTGGAGACTAAGATCCTCCTCGTCTCCTATCGTTCCTCCTTTCCTCCTGACCTCTGTCCCCTTCTTTTTTTCCCCCTTATTTGTATCAGCTGATTGTGTCTGTTTGTACTTGACTGGGAGACGGGAGTCTGAGGATGCATTGATCTGTTTTCTGAACAGGGAGCAGACGTTCATGCTCACACAACACTGGAATGCAAACACCAATGTGCACACATAGACACCCACATTACCTCTCCCTCTTTATCTGCCTCAGACAAACACACTGCTACATCACCCTGAAACACACAACTCTAATTACACCTCGGCACAATCCATCTCTCTCTTTCATCCCCCCTCTGCTTCCCACCGCAGCCTCCAGGTGTCTGGAAAATTGTGTATGTGCATGTGTGTCTGTGTTTAATGGCAGGATAGAGGAGGGGGGTCAGGGATGAGCATGTGTCTGTGGGGGTACAGTGAGGAGCGCTGCAGGCTTCGAGTGAGACTGTGTTTTGTAGATGTTCTATTTTAAAAAATGATGAAAAATCACAGTTGAGAGCAGCATAATGACTTGCCACCTGGAGGGGACACCACAAAAGGAACGACAGAGGAGGGAAGAGGAAAAAGAGGAGGCAAAAAGCAAAGGGTGGTGAGGAGAGAGCAGGCAGGATATGGACTTAAATGAAGTGCTGTGAAAAGCATCAATGGGCCTGATACGGAATTATTTGAATGGATGGTTGTTATCGGGCTCCTTCAGCTTCAACTTGAAACTCATTTATTCATGTATTGGTGTTTGCAGCCTTTTTTTTCTGCATGAATGGCTTCCCGTCTGTCTGTCTATTCAAAATAGGCTAACTGTCTTGGATATTGGTGATTTAATAGGTGAGAACAAACTCCAGAATCATCCATGTGCACCTTGTGGATTACTTGCTCCGCTGTTTCAAAATTTTGAGTGACAGTTGTGACTAACATGGCAGAAACGATTCTTTGTGTTCCCAGAGCAGATCAAACCCCAACGCTTTAAGGATTTAAATGAGGGTTGTCAGAGTCAATGCTTAATTGCCCCGTCTTAATTTAAAGTGAATGATATGTTAATTATATTTAATTGCATCAATTGCATCGCGCTGTTTATCCCACCGGGCATCTCTTGGGGATAATGAACTTTAAATTTGAACGGCGTGACAGAATGTGAATCTATGAAACTTTTCATGGAGGAAATCCTTCTCTCACAACTCTGAGAGCAATTCCTGCTTAAGCCTAACTTTATTGTTTACGGTAACATAAGTTCATCAACCTCAGATAGATATTGCAGTGTTTGGTAATAGTGATATTAGATATCAGGTCTGAAACAGATAAAATAAGCTGGATTGGTTCAATTATCATTTATTCATTTTCAATTATTGGGACCAATATATTCTATCCAGTGCCTGACTACATGTGCACATCACGCTTCGGTAGCATAATGTTGCACCACATAGCAGAGGGAATGTGATATCTGCAAAGCAAAAGTTTATAAGGGAGTAAATGAGGAAATTAATGTAAAAATCCAACCTGATTGAGATTCCCTTATTATAGAAACACAACAGAGACATTCTGCATGAATAAAACATTGATCCCAGTCACGTCCACTTAGTGACTGCAGCTTATTAAACGCTGCTATCAGATCACTTCTTGGTGCTGTCAGAAACCTGAAAGCATAGGTGTTGGTCTGAGGAACCTTTAGTCTCTATTTACTGTTACAGTATGTTATAGCATGTCACATACATTTCATGGTTTTCTCCCCATGTCCACGGTTGTGCTGTGACAGTTTGACCGTCAAGGCTTTGTTCACAATCACTGAGTCTGCTCCCTGCAGAGGTAGACAAGCCACGGATGCAGTGGAGCAGGAGTAGTTGGAGTGTTTAAATAAAAAAAACAATATGATGTTTGTCACAAACTGGCTCAGGCAATGTGACAAAGAGGGAGTCCACACGAGAGATTTACTTCTAGCAATTACAGGGAACTTTCATTTTGTATTGATTTTTGGCCGTCCCTGTGGACAAAGCAGACGTGTTTCACTGAGCACCAACATCTTGTTGTAATGACCTTAATCTGGCTAGCACATATATTTGTTTTAGAGGTGAGTTAAAGAAAGGCACAACTTGTTTTCAATGCTAATAATTTTTCTTAAATGTTTTCAGGGTGCACAGTGATGTGTCTCCCTTTAGCCATACATATTGATGTTAAACAATGTTTTTCATTAATAAAACATAAATATCACGCACCTGTTTAGAAAGCAGAGGTACAATAAAGGGGCTGTATGAATTCTTACAGATCCCATAATTCACCCATCCATCCATCTTTTGAATGACCCACCAGGTTAAACTTCTCTTTCATTCAACACTCTCTTTTTTTCTTCACTCTCTGTTTTCCCCCGTTCGGCCCCAAAATCAAACATTACCTACAACAAAATACAATGTCAAAAAAATTCTCCTCACATACTACTCACTGCCAAACTGTGCCTGGGAAAACGTAAACATCTCAGCTCTTCTTTTCTGTGTGCTGTCAGCAATTTTGTCTGATTTTGCAGGGAATCAGACCGTACAGGCATTTAGAACCACTATATAGAAATAGCCAATCTTTTCGCTGATGGTCTCATTTGCTTATGTAGGTCACATCGAGGCATCATTATCAAATCGAGACTGTTTCATAACTTAAAAATAATTAAAAAAAAACTCCTAGTAGCAGCACAACAAACAATTTATTAACTGAGGTGAAAGTATATTCACAATGTGGAAATGATCAGGATCAGTATTAGTAAAAAGGCGGGTGTGTGGAAGGTTTGCTGTGGAGTTGTGAAGATGCAAAAGAAGGTGATGCAGAGTGGATGTCAGGGAGAGACACAGGGAGCCCATGGGTCAGACTTTATAGCCAGGGTGAAGTAGATTAGTAGTTGTTTTGCTTGACACTTTGTACTCAGGGGCTTAATGAAGTATGCAGCTTTAAGGGGTTGCTAGCTAGGCTTGATATGGATCCAGTCACGTAGGTGCATCCTCAGGTAACTGTCAAGACGCAGCTCAGAAATTACAGCTGTGAATACATTATTAATGAAAATGTCCGGAGTGAGAAAATGGATGGATAAATGAGCAGGAGGAGGAGGAGGAGGAGGAGGAGGAGGAAGGGAGAGAAATCCCAGACCTCGCCAGCATCTGTGTCCTGTTTTGTCAGTAATCTCTTCACTGTTGCATAAGGCCTTCGCCTCGACAAGCCCTGAGCTCTGTCCCTCTCTATCACACACACACACACACACAAACACACACACACACACACACACACACACACACTAGCCATCAGGAGTTTTATTAATAACATACACAGGGCTCATGTGCCTTTGCATGTCATGTAACGTGTTAATGAAACACTTTATATGTCGAACAGTCGGTGATCAGATGTGTAACCCTTTGAGTATTTCAGTTTGTGTGTGTTTGTAGATGCTGTTAAAGCAGATTGAGAGCATAAGTCCTCAGAGAAGACCAATTACACTGAAGTAGGGCAAAACGACACGTGACTTACACACAACACACAGGCACACACAGACACAGAGATCATGCAACCAGAAAGAAGTGAACTGTGGAGTAGTTTTGGTGAATGTGTGTTCTTAATCCTATTACTGATCAAACAGTACACACTAAGGAGGCAAAGCAGGAGGAGAGGGAGGGAGGGAGAAGGAGGGGTTGTTTTACTTGCTCCTCTCTTTTCGTTCTTCTGTCCTTTTTTCTTAACTGTAACTCCTGTAATTACACTAAACGGTCCCTGTCATGTGAGGAAAGCTGTCAAAAGCAGGTCACGTTGGGTTTCCTTTTAACAGCAGTTCATTTAAGTGACAAAAGCGACATTATAACCCGTGTTCAATCGTTTAAGTAAGTAGTGCTTACTGTTGTGTCATTCTAAATTGATTTCAAAACACTTTTAAAGGTGTGATGGGATCACGAAGGGGGAAAGAGAAGTAGGAAGAAAGGAGGAGAGATTAGAGAAGAGAGTTTGCTGACAGAGTCTCTGCTGTCACTGCTGAGCTGAGAGAGCTGAGGATGGAGGTGGTGACAGTTTTTCACCAGCGCTTTTGTCTGCCTAAAATTGTTTTTAAAGTGCACATGCTGAAATTATGTTTCTGTTTGCATACATGGCTGAAAAGGTTCTATATTTTTTATTACTATAAATATTACAATGCCAGTAGGCTCAAGCACACACCTTTGCCAATTTTAATAAGATGGAAACTGTCACCACTTTAGATGCCGTTCATCTTTCATCCTCAATTAGCCATCCATCATCCCTCATCACTGTCTCGTGTTTCCCTTTTGTGCCAACAACTCTGGAGGGTAATTTCACCCAATCCCTGGCTGCTCACATGAAACAGAAAAACCTGCACATCTGCCATGGTGTTGAAAAAGGTTTGCGAACTTCATTCCAGCAATTAAGCCCAGCAGAGGGAAGGATGAGGGAACATTAATGAGAAAGTAGAACAAAACTAATTGACAGTGATTTTAATAAGGGCATAAGCCAATTCAGCTGCTCCACACTGGACTTTAGCTCAGCCTTCTTTAGAGTCGGGCCTCCTGCTGTCCAGGAGGTGCCCTGATGCCTCTCAGGCTGCAGCCTCTCATTGATGTGAGGGTCATGGCTGCCTGTTTACAGCCCATTCAGGAACTAACAACAATAGAGAATGTTGCAGAATAACAAAGTATCAGGGTCAAGTCATTTTAGACAGACCATTTATCATTTTTTAAAATTTGGTTTTAATTTTCAAGAAACATTATCAACCTTAATTTTTTTTAAGTTAAAATCTTAAAATAATACGAATTTTAAACATCAGATCAACGTCTATGCCTCATGTTTTGTGCATCACTTTTTTACGCAACTATGTCACTTTCAGCAGTGACGTCATCCTCGTATGTCTTTTACTTCCAAAATTTACATACACTTTTTACTTTTAAACCATGTCTTTTTTGCCCTACCTGATATTTTTGGACCTAAAATCTAGATATGTGGTTTTGTAGTATGTATAATGACGTGTGTATTTTTAGAATAATTCACTACGCTCTGTACTGCAAAATGATAATATAAATCATTATGAAAAACACTGATGTTGGTCATTAACGGCTGTATTGAAGAGGGCTGTATAGTTCTTTATGATGCTGATCTTGTTGGTCACTACTTAACAAAGCCATCAACAGCTGTAAAAGATGCTTGAAATGCCCAGCACACAGCGGAGTGGTGTTTCCACCACTAACCCTTTGTAAGCCACTGCCAGGTTCAAGCAAACAAACAACACATAAAAATGCTACATTTATCATCGTTATACGTTGATTAGTCGACAATTCTGATGCACAGACTCATCATCTCACAATGTTATCTCTAATGTTATAGGAGGGGTGAAATGATTAAAAAGTAATCTGGCAAACAGGTAAAGTAGAGGAAGAAGAGGAAAGATGGAAGGAAAGATTACTGAAACATGATTTTACTAACCCAGCTATACTTAAACAGTCTAACCAATACATGCGGTTTGTTATTTCTGGTCAGTGCAGTGGAGTTTTTGTCAAGTTCTGCTGTTTCTCCTCCTCGCCTGCCTTAGTGTCTCCCCCCTCTCAGCCTCTGGTTTTGGAAAGGTTTACCCTAAATTTTCCATGAATTCTGTGCTTTAATCCAGCTCAAGGATTTTTTTTTTCTCAGCATAAGTAGTTTCACACACACACACTTAAAACTTGAAACTCGTTTAAAACTTTTTTTTTTTCTTTTTTGCCTATCCTCATCTTTCATGTCTGTCTTACTTTTGCAGCGATGCTTTCTCCTTCTGCTGCTTCGTCTGTCTCTTGACTCTACTTCACTTTCATCTTCTATCTCTAATTCTCCCTATTACCAGTCTCTCTCCGTGTTTTTGTGTACTCACCTTGGGCCATTTTCAGTATAAAGTGCACATACGGAGGAGTTAATACCTCATTTAAAACACCAACATTAACAAACATGCAGTATTTAAATCAGAAGGTAAATTCTAAATTAAATGAAAGCAGCTTTGTATGTTTTTCTTAGATGTGATTTAATTGTGATTAGATTGTTTGATGCAATGTTTTACCATGCAAATGGTCTGCCGCTTTGTGTTGACCAAATCCTGCATTTCAGATTCTATGAACAGAAGCCTGGTGTTTGTCAAAATTACCACTCTGCTTGATGTTGCTGGCATTGCTCTGTTTCATATACGTAAAACTGTCTTCTGCTTTAGAAAAGGGAATCAAATAGGATGTTCCTTAAGCTGTTTGCACTTTTCACCATTTGCTGTCACATGAAAGCTTTAATGTTTTATTTCTTTTTAAGTTTAAAGTTTTTTTTTATGATTATTTTTTATCTGTTTCGCATAGCAATTCAGAATATAAATTCAATTTCTTACCTGGTGGCAGAAGGCCACCATTTAAACTATAGAATACAATTTAGAAACTGGAGAGGCTGCCAGTCCTCCTGGCAATGGTTATGTTTGTTTATAGTAATTATGGTAATTTGTGAGCAACATTGTGGGAACAACATGTTCATGCATTCAGCATCTTTAAAAATAACATCACAGCTCAGAGCGCTGCCCTTTTGTTCGCGGCCGCGTAGGTAATATGTGATGATGCTGATGCTGTTGAGACCTTGGACTGCGGCTCAAATTAGCAAGTCACAGGACTGGTCTGAGGTTTTCTTTCAAATTAACTTAGGCAGCCTCGACATGGTGCAGCAACAAATTACCTTAAGAGATTTAAATGTCTTTGGCTTTAGATATATAGTCCTGACTGTAAGAGCAGCTGTACAGTGCCACAGAAGTAATGGTGCGTTTCTCTCTCTCTCTCTGTCTCTGTGTCTCTCGCTCTCTCTCTGTCCCACACACACACTTGCACTTTACCTTTTTAGTCCAGGGTGGTAGCCTGCATGACAGCTATCCTCAGTCAGATGGATGATCGTCACTATGATACCTACATAGAAACGTTCGCTGGAACCTCTGATCTTGTGGTAAGTACACACACAAGTGCACATCTCTGTGAAAGGTGTAATATGAGACTTTTCTGCATTAAAATTTTCAAAAACTGGGCCATACCTATTACATTTTTATGAAACACTTTTAAGATCTTTGAATCTTTTTTTACTACAAGCGCATATTTAAACCGGTTATTCAAGGATTTAAGTCTCCAGGCATCTGGTTCTTAAGGTATTAAAGAAACAGGCTGAACAAAGGGTTCAAGAACAGAAATGACATATGTTGTAAAGACTTTAAAGCCCTTCGGGGGAAATTTTTGATTTGTGATTCTAGACTGTATCAATAAAATTGAACTGAATAAACAATAACAGCAGCTCAGCCCATCAGGGGAGCCTTTTCACCACAGTATAGCAAGAGAGAAACTCTCATTTCACATTTTTTTCATTTCATTGTGTCTTACTGGGTTTATATGTTGGATAATTTCTCTCTAGACCATATTGAAACTTTGGTCATTTTGATCAAGAGAACATGAAAGTAAGATCCAATTATACATTGCACTTTTAAATCTGCACTGTTGATGAGAAAAACAATCTGAAACTGAAAAATTAAGACAGTCACACAAACACATTTCTGTCTCTGTCCATTTCCCTGCAGGACTTCCTGATGGAGTCCTTCCTACTTTTCAGGGACCTGATTCGGAAACATGTGTATCCCTCTGACTGGATGGCCATGATCATGGTACAGAACAGGTACTACAAGCACACACTGACTTAAGATGTTAACCATCAACCTCCTTGTCTGCAATAAGACACCCAAAAGGCCACAGCTGCCACAGTTCAGCCTGCCATTGAGGCTTGATGTCTGGGATTTATAAGACTGTAGACACCCACAGTGCCTTGTGCATCCACAGAAACCCACACAGGGATAAGTTAGAGATAGGAAAGCTGGGGATCAGGGCCGGGATGATGAAAAAGGCTGATTTGACAAATGTGTTTGTGTATGTGAGCCGCGCTGGTGTATTTTTTTTGTGATGCAAGCGAGACAGGAGGCTGCAGCTGAGTCGGAGCAAGAGAAAAGGCGACGGGTAAAAGTGGGAGTGAGATAGAGGAAAAGGCACGTTGATAAGGAGTCTGCAGACTGGCGGTAAGTAAGAGGGTGGCACGTCGCGCAGGAAAGTAAAGCTGCAAAGAAAATGTCAGGGAGATAGAATGTCATCTGGTCATGAATAACACTGATTGGAATATAGATCATGTTGGGGCAGATAGACTGTGATCAGACCTGCTACTTAACTTAAGAAATGCAAGAAGGCACAACTCACTGATACACCTGCACACGATGTGAGGCTGCTGTCATGACCTGTCACTGTGACAGAAGTTTTGAGTCTGAAGCAATATCACAGTGTTGTCTGAAATAGCAGAATAAAGCTGTGGGCCAAAGCAGCTGTCAAAGCTGCAATTCTTTGATAAACAACAAATACACTCCATTTGTGATCATTGACAGATTCTCATCTGTTTATTCTTCAACATGACATTTTTTGCGGAAGGTTTTCTTTACTTATTTATGATTCATCAACAGTCAAACTTGTTTGTGAGGCAGATATTTCTGAGTTATTGATTTTAACAAATCTACTTTAGTGGTATTTTTATTGTTGTTGTTTTTTTTGTTTTTTGCTGATAGTCATCGACCACAAAAACATTGTGGTTAACTCCTCAGTTCTTACAATTGTGATGTGATAATCCATAAAGTTGGTTGCAATGTGGGCGTGTTAAACACATATTTTTGGCTCTTATTGCGGGTTGGGTGAGTCTATAATTAAAAACCCTGACACGCGTCAGAAATAGGGAGGAAATACAGCCTCAGGATGGACCCAGTGAGTAGGTAAGCCAAATAACTGTGTTTAAGAAGCTGTGGTGGGATTTGTCTTAAAGCTAGAGTGACAACATTGGTATGAATTAAAACTAGATAAGAGATAAGGGAAAAAACTGACATGGCTTTTCTCAAATGGGACCTCTGACATCTGAATGATGAGGACTAAAGTTCTGCCCTTTACAGAGTTGCTCACTTTGTGGTGAAACCATGCAGTATTTTTGGATGGAGTATAATTATGTGATTTGCTGTGTGCCTATAGGGAGCCTTTAAGTGTTAATTATTTCTCACAACTGAGAGAGAATTATTGCCAAGGCACCTTACACTTTTTTTCTGTCTTTTGTAATTTCCAAATGGGCAAAACCTCATCTTTCTATAGTGCAGCAGTAACGTCAAAGAATCTTCCCACAAATCTGAATTTGAGTATTTCCAAAACCTATTTAAAATTGGTCTTACTATTACAAACTACCATATAACATATTCCAATGCAATTTAAATAACTAACCTATTATAACCAAAAAAACAAGCATGTTGAGAAAGCCACCCTGCATTGTGCTATTAATATCTTGATTACATTGTCTGCAGTTGCTGTTTTGTTGCTGAGTGGCTTTATCTTGTTGTGTTCACAGTTATCTGCAGGAAATACGCCTCCAGGCACCACTGTGTTTTCATCCTCTGTCACATATGCAGTGACTGTAGTGCAGTGTTATGTTTTTTAATCATCAAATAAACTATTCAACCTGTGTGTTTCCTTCCATTAGAGTGTTCCTGAGGGCCATCAATACCTACGCAGACACGATGAACCAAAAGTTCCTCAATAACGATGACTTTGAAGAACAGGTGAGTCAGTTTGGATTTATGGGCTGACTCAAATTGACAGCAACTATTTTTTGCAAAATTTTTTTTTTTACCTCTGCACCTTTTAACATGATCCCCTGTTGTCTCTCCCTTTATAACCCATGTTTCTTGCTCTGCTTTCTCATCTAGTTGTGGAATAACTACTTCCACTTGGCGGTGGCGTTTATTACCCAGGAGTCTCTGCAGCTTCAGCATTTCTCGCCAACCAAGAGGAACAAAATTCTAGCCAAGTGAGAGAAGGGCCATATACTTTCTTTATTCACCACACCTACTCTCTCCACTCTAATGAAACATTCAGTGATTTGGGATCTATTTTGGAGGCTGCATTTACTGTTTACACTCCCACTGCCTATTAAAACCGTGTGATGCCTGGAAATAGTCATTCAATTTAGCTCATTTTGGGGGAGAATGGCCCAGCATTATCTTTCCCACTGGGCTGTTTGGTTTCTGGAGGTAGATGTAATAGTATTGATCAAGACATTGCTTCTACACTAATAGACTGATTTCTCTTTCTGTCCATCTTTGTTTTTGTATTTTCTCTGTCTCTTAATTTCAGATACGGAGATATGAGAAGACTCATTGGCTTTGCTATACGAGACATCTGGTACAAACTGGGTAAGAAGATTGGGTTTATATAAGTGTGATTGCCATGTGGCTTCTGAGTATGCAAACATGTTTTTATTTTCATATTGAGACATACCTCTGTCTGTGTGTAGGTTGGTGAATTCATGACACAACCGAGCACCACTGGAATTTGTTTACAGTAGAGCATTTCGTTAGGGTGTGCAATGTCAGCGCCATTTCACAGACAGGCATCAATAAAACATATCACTCTATAAATAAAATCACAGTGTTCTTTGGTAGTCAGAGAACGGTGCATGAACAGAAATACAGAGTTATGTTCTAGAGATAGGACGCAGAGTTCAAACCCTTTTTGTAGAAGGAAATACTGCTGCTGAATTAGCATGTGTTGGTCCTGTGGAACCTTCCTGAGGGCAAGAGCTGGAACCAAGGGGAGATGGGTTTAGGTATGGATTCATCCTTTTTTCCTCTTCTTCTTCTTTTTTACGAGTGTGTGTGTGCTCTTTCAGGGAGTCATAAGATCTGTTTCATCCCGGACATGGTGGGCCCAATCCTGGAGATGACTTTGATCCCAGAAGAAGAGCTGAGACGAGCCACCATTCCCATCTTCTTCGACATGATCACCTGCGAGCATGCCCACTCAGGAAACTTCCACAAGGTAGAGACACACACATCAGACAGAAATGAGTTAACACCTCCAAGCGTAGGTCTGCAGAGAAATGGAAAGATGTTGAAGCCAAATTCACTTTTGCATGCACAGACTGCACACAGAATTACAGGCACAATGTGCACATCTATCGATTTCCTGTGGCACTGCATAAAAGTAAAAGGGACACCTTAATTATGCTTGCATAATTGATTTCTTCTTCTATTCCTCCTCTCATTTGTTTTCCCTCTCCCCCTTTGTCTCCTTCTTTGCTTTTCTCTCTCTTTCTCTCTCTCTCTCTCTCT
>JAOWBC010001868.1:12920439-12935213 GCA_028566105.1 Hypoplectrus providencianus | reverse complement strand
AAACAACAAACTAATGGTATTATCAGCACTTCAAAATGTTTCAAAAATCTCTCTCTCTCTCTCTCTCTCTCTCTCTCACACACACACACACACACACACACACACACACACACACACACACTGACTGACTGACTGACACTAACCCCCCTCTCATTTGATTCTGCAGAACTTTTACAAGGACATCAATCGGGAAGGGATGTATATCAGGTATTTATGTACTGAATTTGACATAAAATATATTTAAGTGTTGCATTTCTGTGTCGTTAATGCATGCGTGTGTGTGTGTGTTTCAATGTGTGCATATGTGACTGTGTGTGTGTGTGTGGCTCCATAATCTGACAAGGGATTATATGAGTCCCACTGAATTAATGTCAGAATCCACAGGATCAGCTCTTGGTCTGACTGGAGGGTAAGCAGAGAGAAAGAGAGACATGATTGGCGAGAGGGAGGGAGAGGTGGAGAGACAGAGGAAGACGGGATGAGGCAGAAGCTAAAGAGAGAAAGAGGGAGGGGAAAGGGGAAAACAGATCCTGTCAGGTCCCATGGTGCATTTCTGGCGATGGCTTATGGACATAATTAGTTATCTGTATGTGTGAATGTGGGCTCAGCTCTGTGGTTGATCAGCTGCTTTTGTCCATCCTGCAGAGAATATTGCCGGCATTTGGCCCATTCGCTAGTTAACATTAGTAAACAAACATAATTTAATTGAAACAACACATTAAAGCACTACATATATCTTATATAATAAACCAGAATGTTATCTCACACAGATCTAGCTGTATTACCACTGGCCACGCATGGATAATAAAATCTCAAACTAATTATGTTATGGCCCAGCCTGTGAATTATGGGCCATTAAATTTGCAGCTTAATTGCTTACATTCATATTGAATATTAACAGTTAACACTAACATGCCTACTAAAAATCCCCTGTACTGTATTAATCAAATGCTGTACAGCATGTACTAAACACTCCTCCTCATTGAACACTATCTTTTGCAAGTTGTATACAAAAAATCAGGAGGTCACTGAGACTGTGTGTTCAGAAAAAAATGGCTTTCAAAACATTGTGTTTTTTGAGATTTTTGTGCTCATGTCTCAGTAAATGTACCAGTTATATAAAATGCTTTATGCCACTGCCAATGTGCATTGCATTGTAGCACAACACAAAGGATTGACTGAAGTCTTTTTTAGCACTTTTTTTTATATATGCTTTCAGTAATTTTGACTACCTTTTAAATGTTGACACACCACATACTCAAAACCTTCTCAGAATGTCTAGTGGGGTATTGAATGAGAGTTTAACTAAAAGGCTGAAGTTGGCTCCAGTACAATCATCGACTACACACAAGCAATGTTTCTGGTGAACAGCTTAGGCAGACCTTGGCCACTGAAACCTTCATTTTCACTTTTATTAACTAGCTTAATCTTAAATGAAAACCTGCTTATGGCTTTCCTTAACTTTGGTATAGAAGAAGGAAAAGCTGCTTCCTGCCAGTGTAATTTGCCTTTTGAAAAACAACATCAGTGGTGCAATTACACAGCGAGATGGACAGGGAGGAGGGTAGGCTGGATTCAGAGGGAGCTGTGAAAGGTTGCTCAAAACAACAAACTCAGAAGATGCAGATTGACTAGGGGAAGCAAGTTGCCGTCCCCATTTACGCTGCACGGGGATAGATAATATAAGCTATTTTGTTAAGTCTCCTCCCAACAAAATGCTGTCTGGTAAAGCAGTGACGCAGTGGATGTGCAGGGATTGTTTTGTGAAAGACAAGAACAGGAGTGAAGCTGCAGTTGACAATGAGGGAGGCGGTAAGGAGTTTGCTGTCTTAGTTCAGAGTACGGAGCCTCTGTGTTATTATTTCATAACCTTCAAAACTATAGCAGCATCTAAAGTGCTATTGTCTTCCTGTTTTCCCAGGAGATCAAACCTGGTGACAGACAAAATTGCAAAGTGAAATAGAGGCATGTAGGAAACTAATTAAAAAGCTGGTGGTGTCATTATTCTGCAGCCATTACATGATGCAATTAACATTTACTTAAGATAAGATGAGAGAAAAACCTGTATATGGCCATTAAAAAACAAAACAAAAAAGAAAGACCCTTCAACATTTAGCCGGATAGAGTGAACGATTGGCCTCAGAGTAAAGAGAAGACTGTTCATTTAAAAGCGTCTGTTGTCGAGCCACCACTTTCTTGCTTTGTCATCAATGCCTTAGCAAGAAAGTCCAGCCTCTGGCCATGTGGCAAATGTTTTCTCCAGAGATACACAAGGATCAAAACTAAAGACGGAAGCTGTTAAAGTTGGTTCTCTCGCAGCACAGTGTTCCCATTTTCCCTCCGTGTCAGGCTTATTAAACATTATTGGGCAACAAAACACCTGTCAGACCATTATAAAGACCTGCATTGAGTGGTGATTTGTGTGTTTTGCATGGGTGTTCTCTTGAATTACCTTTCTTTGTCACATATCAGGGCATGTTTAAGTGTGTGTGTGCATGAAAGAATGAGTGAGACACTGACACACGAGTGATTAATGCTTCATTTGCTTCAAGTTGCCCAACAGTGGCATCTAGTGGAGTTATGTGCTTGTTGCATATTAAATTAACTTGACCTCTGTGACTTTGTGTGTGTTTTAACATGTGTGTGTGCTCAGGTACCTTTACAAGTTGCGGGACCTTCATCTGGAGGGTGAAAACTACACCGAGGCAGCATACACGCTGCTGCTGCACTCTCGTCTGCTCAAGGTGACACACATATATAGAAAGAGATATTTTGTTGCTTTAATGCTGGAACTAGTGTCTTGCTCTGTCTAATCACTTGTCTGTCTGGCTCGAATGGGACAGTTTTTTATTAGCTGATAAATGGTTGCTATGTCGTTGGCCTCCAAATGATTAAGCTCCGAGGTTAGTTTATGGCATAGCATCGGCCACAGTGGCTGCATCACTATGGTGATTGATTCCGTGTGTGCAGGTTTTTGTGTGAGCGTCGGCGCACGTGTTTGACCTCTTTTGTCTCTTCATCTCTTTTATGGGACACTTAGAGTCTCACAGAGAGGGGCAGAGGGATAGGGTATTTGCTCCTTCTCTCTCTGTCTCGTACCATTACATCAAAGCTGTTGAACTCTATAACATTTTTTATAATCTCCATTCATCTCCAGTGTCAGTTCTGCCATGCCCGCTTCACATGATTAGAAAGTGTGGGCTGTAGCACGCAGCATCTAATCCTCTTTTTTCCCGCTTTTCTAAGCAGATAGAACGGCTCCCGTCAGCTTTGTAGATCATTGTTCACTTTTTGTTTGGTTTCTTAATGAATTTCTATTTAATTTACGTAATGGAAGATTAACTATTGTCACATTTATATAATAAATTAGCCTTGTGCTGCTTGTTTTTGTGCACACTCTGCTTATGACTAATATTGATTTATTACAACAAAGGAACTGTAAGCTTTAAAGGCTTCTCCTCTCCGTCTCTAACATCATGATAAATGGGGCAGGGAAAAGTAAATTTGGCCTGACTGTAGCTTGTTTTCTTTAGTTCCAGCACTAACAAGTGTACACAGTGCAGTATCTCAGTTTCTGTCTCTGTCCTGTCCTCCTTATCATTGTCTTTCATCCTGTCTTATTACAGTGGTCGGATGACATGTGCAGCCCACAGTTTGAGTTCCACGGCTCCCAAACGCAGCGGCAGCTCAAAGAGACGCTCTACGACACCATCATCGACTACTTTGACAAGGGCAAGGTCATACATCCAATTTCTATGCCTTCATTGAGAAATCCAATGATTTGAATTTTTTTTTTCAGAATTATACATCTCTGCAGACCATTTTACAACATAGTGATTTAATGTATTTTCAAGTTACAAGTGGTTTATGGCAACAGTTGAGCTACTGGTTATGGTAACGTTGTAAAGTTACAACATCATGCTCAAAGTTTAAACAGATGATTTTGACCACAGGTAACAGCACAGGGCTCACATTAGTTGTGTGGGTCACAGTAACCTGTAGCTTTCACAATGGTGCCCCGTTAACAATGAAGACACATCTCCCATGAAGCCATGCTTTTCATCAAAGTGGTTGTTTTGATTGAGAGTGGCAGAAATTGCATACTGTGCATTTAACCTTGGCAGACTTCGCTAACTTCCTGAATTCCTTTCAGAGACTGATAAAGAAATCACATTCGGCCGACACATCCGTTGGGGGTATGCAAAGGCCCACTTAATCAAAATTCAATGCACAGACTTTTATTTTGGAAAATGTTCCTTTTCTGTATCAAACATTCGGTATCTGTAAAAGATGAGACAGTGTTGCAATCATGCAGTCATCGTCTCTGTGCGGTATGTTGGTGTCACATTCACTTTGTATTCTCGATGAGTGCTTTATGTTCTCTGAAGCAGTGAAAGAGACATTTCCCCTCCACTCTCCAGAGACCAGGAAACAGATTTTCATGAGATGAATTCCCACCATGACAGCTGCTGCCGATTTATTAGCAGATGGTGTAATGAAGGACACTTTCTTCCTTTCTTTGTGTGTATGTATGTGTGTGTGTTTAGATGTGGGAAGAGGCCATCACTCTGTGTAAGGAACTAGCCGAACAGTACGAAAACGAGATCTTTGACTACGAGTTACTCAGCAAGAGACTGGTAATACATGACTCCCTCAAATCTTCATGCTGTATCTTCTGCACAGTAATCATGATCTTAGATTTTTTTCTGTGTTTCATTCTCTCAGCCGTTGCTCCTTAATTCCCTTTATAGATGTTATAGATGTTCCTGGGATTAAGGGGATGGTTGAATAAAAGAAAGCGACTCCAGGGTATTTATTCATATCTTTTTGCAGTAGCAACATAGATCACTTTCAGATTAAAATGCCGAATAGTCTAAATTAAATATGTACACAGGGCTGACACAGCTGTATGAAAATTAACATGGCCTTAGAATTGAAAGTTATTATGCAATGTACATTTCTTTTCACAGTCCTGCTCATCTGACTACCTGTCAGCTTTGTCAACCAAGGCCAAATACACACACACAATAATTGATTTATATATATTCAAGAGAGATTAGATCTTCCTCCCTTTTTTCATAATTAATTTTTGCTCAGATGAAAAACGCAGTTTATTTTTTATTCAAGGGGATATTACTTTTATTAAAAAATGGTTCCAAGTTTGAATTTGGTCAACCAAAAAACCCTTTCCTGACATGTAAAAAAAAAAAAAATGGAAAAAAAGTAATATTGCTAAGTGAAGCCGTTAAACTGTCAGATTTTCTGGGACAGTAAAGTAAAAATTAAATCAATGTAATTTGTCCAACAGCAGTCTTTTAAGTTTTAAAATTGTATAAAACAGTTGTCTTAACCTCTCACCATTTCTGTTCTCCAATGATTCAGCACAACTATTAATCTCTGTTTAGAAACAACCACTCTTTTACTTTAAGAACTCTGAGCATATAACCAAAAAATCTGATTCCTCAATGCCAATCATCACTAACTTCACACTCTTCTTAAATCTCCTTACTTTTTCCTTTGCAACACTTCAATTTCTTTCTTGCTTTGCCACCACCACACAAGTGAATTCCTCCATACCCAAATCCACCTTCACCTCTTCACTCAACTCTCTTTTCCCCCTCCCTATAGAGAATTACACTCATCCAAACAATGGAGAAATCTCTTTCTTCCTTTATATGACTGCAGCAGTGGCTCTCTCAGCTAATGCCAAATTTATGTGGTTATATAAATGACAGTCATTGCCCTTGGATACATTGCACTTTATTTTTTCTACATCTATCACCCTCAAAGGCCCAGCTTTCTGCTGAGGGTAGCTTTGTCATTGGCATAAGCTGGTAAAAGTGCTACGGCTGCACACAGTGCACATCTCACACTCCCCCCTGAACTCACCCCGTCTCTCTTTGTCTATCTGCAGGAAAAACAAGCCAAGTTCTATGAAAACATCATGAAGATCTTGAGGCCAAAGCCGGACTACTTTGCAGTGGGCTACTATGGACAGGGCTACCCTCCATTCCTCAGGGTTGGTGTTGTCACTGTTAGGTGGTAATAAAATAGAACAGTATTACAGGAAAAGAAATTTTAGAGAGTAAGGCATGCAAGTACACACTATGTGTAAGAACACAAAGGTATCTCTGGCTCCCTTTATTGTAGAAAGGGTTCAAACAGAAAACTTTTTATCCATTATCAGCAATGAAACCAGGCTAGTTAAAATTGCAGCAGTGGACAAGTTTCTAAACAGAATGGGACATAAAGCACCTTATGGGAACGCTGTGGATCTGTAGATTTTAGCAGAGTGCAGAAATAAAGCATTCTTCTGTTTATAGCTCGAACATTCATTAGATGCGTTTATCTGCTGTGGTCAGGAGTATGGTAAAGTCAGTGACTCAGTGTTTAAGAGGTGCAGGGCTGTGAAGGAGACTAGGCATAGGCCCACTTTCAGCTCTGTCTAGTTCAAGGAAGTGAGATTAATAAGATAATGTTATTCACAGACATAAAAATATAATTATTATCCTTATTAACACCTGTGCATTTCCTGTGTTTCCAGAACAAGGTGTTCATCCACCGAGGCAAAGAGTATGAACGCAGAGAGGACTTTCAGAACCAGCTGATGAGCCAGTTCCCCAGCGCCGTGCGCCTCAACACCACCACCATGCCGGGGGACGACATCAGGAACTCTCCACTGCAGTGTATCCTTCTGGCAGCAAAGCACACAGATTTTAACATAAGCAGATGAACATTGAAGAGGCAGAAAATGTAAAGTATAATAGTCATTTCCCAGCAGCACAGGTAGTGATTCCACTTTGTGACTCTCTGTCTCAGAGTCAGTAGACTGGCCCTCAGACTTACTTCACCCCTGTCAGAATCCATATCCACATTAATTATTTATATCTTCAACTGTGCAATACTGACACAATAATTTTGAGCAATAATTCAGCAGGGGCATGAATACTGAATTAGTACTGTATATTTCATCTAATATTCATATTATCTTATATTATTCTTGCATTTTAATGCACTCACTAATAGATATTGTTATAAGCTGTATTAGTTTATTACTGTTGTTATATATTGTTGTGTACATGTTATTTTATGTATGTTGTTGTCACATATTGTAGTATAACAAACATTGTTATTTGTTATTTCTGTTTTCTTCAATATTTTCATATTTTAGAATAGTACCATGGTAACATAACCCAGTTTTCCACCAGGGCTCAAAAAGTATTTAATGATTGTGCTTCTGGTTCTAAATCCTCCAGACAATATCAGGGGACCTTTTGCCTGAAGTCACAATAAAACATGCCCAGACATCTAAGTGTATTAGAGCTATTTATCAAGACAGTTGTGGTCTGGATCTAAATTAAACTTTTGTTTACTTTTATTGTACCTTTGGCTCTACCTCCCTTTATATTAAAACCCAGTCGCAGGAGGTGTGAGACTTCCCTCAACCATCCGTTTCTGACAGGATACTGTCAAACCTGTACTAATGTTTTATTCCTGAGTGATCTGAACCAGATATCCAGTGTTTCACCGTGCAGCCAGTTCTTGAGATTCCTCCTCGTCTGAAGAACAAACCAGTTCCTGACCAGATTATCAAGTCAGTTCAAAGATTCAGATTTTCATAAAGAATAAAGGAAATGTCTGTGAAGGCAAAGCAGATTCGATAATGTCACAGTCCTTCTTTGTAAGTTACTTCTTTTATGTCCTTTGTTTGACTTTACCCTCTGTGTTCCTCTTCTAATACCATGTGCAGCTTCTACAAGTCCAACTATGTGCAGCGTTTCCATTATTCCAGACCTGTGAGGAAAGGACCTGTGGACCCAAACAATGAGTTTGCTGTGAGTTATTTTTTAACGATACCCATCAAGGCCACTGGGACTATAAAAGTCTTTCAGATGCTATTTTATACTTGCTTTGTTATCACTCTGAAAAGATGAGAACAGCAGAGTGTGCTACCATTATACAAGACGACATCATAATCAAAGATTTCAGATGAGCACTTGAGATGCAACATTAGGCTCAGGTATTACTGTAGTGTGAGACTGCGTATCAGATGTGGGATAGTGAAGAGTAGAACAAATGGATGATGAAAAATAGAGTTTTGCCTTGTGTTTCAAAACAAAATAAATAAATAATGGCCTGAAGGAGAATGAGAAAAAGAAAAAGGCCTATGCAGGACCAGGGGGAAGAAGTAGGTTAGCTCTCATAGGGATGATTTTATTCCCTGCTGATACTGAGAGATTTCATTGTCGTAGGGATCTGAATTTTTCTCCTTATACCAGTGGGACTGACTTGTACCTTCAGAGTAGAATGACAATTGAAGGAATTGGATTTGAAGTGGACGAAAGTGACTGGAAATGTAAGGTTCAGTTCTCACAGTTTAGAGGACTGTAGGCTGGGTATATCACCAGGTTCAGTGTCTCTTGTACTCAGTGTGATGGCTGTTGTTAACGTGCTTCTCTTTTTTTCTTTTGTGGATGTTCTGTGGCCAGTGGTGTTGAAGCAGCAATTGCATTTTATCCAACACAGACAGACTAATTTAGGTTTATCTGACACTAGTTTCTCAACGCAACGCTGCTGTGCCCGCCAATCTCAGCTGTATTTTCTCTGATCTCATTGTTTGTGGATAGTTTATATTCTCAGCCTCACTCTCTGTGAGTCCAGTTTATAGCCGTATGCCATTAAACCCTCTGCTGCAGCACACATCTGAACAGGACTTTAAATTATTTCTCTGTTGTTCTCTGTTCCACACCTGTGTTTCAGTCTATGTGGATAGAGCGCACCACCTTCACCACAGTGTACAAGCTGCCTGGGATCCTGCGCTGGTTTGAAGCCACTGACATGAAACATGTAAGTCTGTCATGTTTTCAGTCCATGTTTGCTGTGAGCTATTGTTCCCGGTTTCACCAAGGCTGATTAAACTCCATTTCTTTCATTTTTTTTAAACCCCCTTATCGCTGTCTCCTCTCTCCTTTTCCTCTTTGCTTCCACCAATTGGCATCTCTTTCCAGACAACCTTGTCTCCACTAGAGAACGCCATAGAGACCATGGAGTCCACCAATGAGAAGATTCTGACTATGATCAACCAGTACCAGGCCGACTGGACCCTCCCCATCAACCCCCTCTCCATGTTGCTGAATGGCATCGTGGATCCAGCTGTCATGGGTGGCTTCGCCAAGTATGAAAAGGTAAATTATCAAAATTTAGCTAAATAATCCCAAATTTAAGCCCCTCAAAGTTTGTTCTTACAAGCTGATTTGTCTTTAAACCAAAATGAGGATCTTGTTATAATGCTGTTCACATTATAATGTGGTGCTTATCCATTTTTGTTTTTCTGGCGTGACAGCAGTACTGTGGCAAAACAATTTCCAAAACAAATGCAAATAAAAATTAATTTTAAAAACAAACCAAAAGGAATTAAATCAAAAGAAA
Source organism: Hypoplectrus providencianus (assembly GCA_028566105.1). NCBI lineage: Eukaryota > Metazoa > Chordata > Actinopteri > Perciformes > Serranidae > Hypoplectrus > Hypoplectrus providencianus. The sequence continues at coordinate 12,925,784 of JAOWBC010001868.1, read as the reverse complement.
AACAAAGATTATATTCTAAAAACATGTCGGCTGAGACTCAAGCTGATTATACCTACTGAGATGGTGTGTGTGCAGAATTTTGAACAGAGATTTACCATCTCAGTACTGATTTCTCTGTTTATAGGAGGCTTATCTGAGACTCCTTTTCTGCTTCATTTAGTATCTAAAATCAGTATCACCTCCTGAGGCTGAATATGATCAGACATTAATTCTGCAGTCCAAATTACATTAAATGCAAGGAACCTTTTAGAGTATTCATAACTAGAAATATGATCAGTATTCATCCTCAAACGCCATTCAGTTTTATAATATCCTACATAAAATAAGATCAGTGGGCCTAGAAAGTGCGCATGTGGCTGGAAAAGTCTAATTAATTTAAAAGTGCCTGGGCGGGTGAAATGTATAGCCTTGATTTTTTTTAAATGAGTTTTTAATATTTCCTCTGTATCAGGCGTTCTTTACCGAAGAGTACAATCAGCAGCACCCAGAGGACAGAGAGAAACTGCTGCGCCTCAAAGACCTCATCGCATGGCAGGTACTGACCAGCCAACGAGTGCCTGAAAATGTGAACAAACCACATCCAGTTGTGTTTTTTTTGTGTGGATGTTCTCTTGACAACATAATATTTGTATTAACAGATCCCGTTACTGGGTGGAGGCATCTCTCTCCATGGGAAGAGAGTGACTGATGACCTGCGTCCTTTCCACGACCGCATGGAGGAGTGTTTCAAACAGCTGAAGAAGAAGGTGGAGAAGGAGTACGGCGTGAGAGAGCTGGTAGGAACCTGGGGGATGAGAGATGAAGAGGAGACAAAGAGTAGTAGTAGTAGTAGTAGTAGTAGTAGTAGTTTTCATTAAAAGATGGTGTTTCACTCTAATTCAAAACATGTTCGTTTCTGCCAGGCTGGACAGAGTTAGTGTGGAAGAGCTTCGCTAATTAAGCTGCAAATGAGCTGACCCAGGCGAATTTTTAAAGATCAAAGTGCTCACAAAAGCCTCTGAGGGTAGTGTTGATATGGGATTTGTACCTTTAAATTTCTCTACAATCAGACCGCGGTTTGGATGGTCTGTCTGGGGCTAAATATGGTCATTAACTTGTAAATTGGCTCTGCCCTTCAGGAGAGATTAAACTAATGATGAGCAGGAGTGGTGCGCTGTTTTTAAGAGTAACTTCGCTTGCTTTTGCTTTTATTGCATTTTCTAATTATGGACTTCTGCCTAGTTTCACGTTCAGTAGCCAGGTCTCCATCTGAATATATTGGTAGTTTAAATCAAGTTTCAAGAATATCTGCAAAAGAAAATGCTAATTATTGCTTGTTTCCACCCACAACTGTGATGAGACTGTTGATTCATTGAGATAAGCACTAATTGGAAGTGGAACATAACAAGTCAAACCTCAAACAGTGGAAAACAATGTTTAATCTTTGTTTAATGAATTAATATGAGGAAAGTAACATCAGGTGGTGATCTTTTGCCAGTAAAACTAATTATTTATTTTGCTCACCTAAAAACAGGCACTATCAAAGCTCTATCCTGGTGATAGTTTCTTTTAAGTTATTGCTCAATTGTATTTCCAGCCGGACATGGATGAAAGGAAGTCGACCCGGCCTCGCTCCATGCTGCGCTCCATTCGCCAGTCCATCATTTCTATCTCCTCACTGCAGGGATCTGAATGTGGGACTCCAGCAGAAAGGTAGCATCACATACATGTGCTGAAATGATTCATTTTTCAACTGACCTTAGTGTGTGAAAAGAAGGCAAACATTCATTGCAATCATCGGCATCTCATACACTATATTGAAATGAGTAATTTAAATAAATAGTCACCACTTTGTTCTAATAACCAGCATAAGGTCAAGCCAGCATCTTAAACTGCAAAGATGTTTTCTTTATGAAAAAATCACACCAAACAATATGCATGTTGTGTTCTGACTCTAGGAACTGTTAACTGACCTGTTCCAGATGAATCCAACACATAACCCATCTTATTAATCACTCACACCCTTCCTGCCTCTTCCCAGGGACTTCCCCCCTGAGTCGCCCACTTCCTGGACATCCACCCTGCCACGCTCCAGCGGCAGCGTGAGCGTGAGTGTGAGTGCAGAGGGGGTGGTGACGGTGGGTGACGCAGAGGTCAAACTGAGGAAGAGTAAGAAGAAGAAGAAGAGGAGCAGCATGATTTTCATCACAGAGGAAAGAGAAAGGACGAGCACACTGGACTGCAAACGGGTGAGACTGTTAGATCTAGTTCGATCATGAGAAGAGCAGAGAGAAAGGAAGGTAGGAAGTGATGTTAGAGGGAGCAGAGCTGAGTGTCTGTGGAAGTGTCGAGCTTTGTGTGAACTCTGTCTCCCTCTAGCTGTCCAAGAAGCAGGAGTTCCGCAGTGACACCAACCTGTCTGAGCCCAATGAAGGAAATGTGTCGCTGACCAATGCCAACTCCAGATCGCTGCCTGCCATCACAGGTGACTGACACACACAGATTCACATGGGGCTGCTGTAATCAAAGGGCCCATATAGTGAAAGAAGAAGCAATGAGAGGAAGTGGTGTGTTTGCCCTGACTGCAGAGAAACATACACAAGGTCATGGCAGGAACAGGCCTGTTCTTAATCAATTCATCAATTAATACTTTGGCAAGCTGGAGGGGTGTTGCAGTAACAGACTGACCTAACACACTCTGATGTGAGGTGGCAGATTGGTGAATCAGTCATGTTGGCTGTAATGTTTCAGAACTGGGCAGCAGTTCCTTTCAGTTTATATTTCATTGTTTGAGTTACATAACCCTGGACCTCAAATTTAGGCATCAGACCACAAATCACTGATGTTTCTCTGGCATCCGGCCAGGTTTGGACCGGACCAGCTGAGCCAGCATAGACGGTGGTGTTAATACCACCACCGCTGTTTAACACAAGCTGCACAGCCTCACTGAACACATACACACACAAACACACACACACACACACAATGCCACCAGTGTTGCCAGAGCAAACGGTGCATCAGTGGAACAGCTGCAGGAGCACAATTAGTCACTTTGCCGGCCTGCAGGAACAGGATTCATTGTAAGCTGGTTATCAGTGAGACACAAACACTAAATCCTCGCTTGTTCCTGTGTGTAGGTCTGTCCTTGGCAGTGGTTGGGGGCGCAGAGGAGGTGGACTCCATCAGAGCCAGGAGGGACAGTAAGAGCATGTCTGTCTGTGGGACCTCTGACCGGACAGCAGACCGACGCTCAAAGGGGGTCATCAACCTCCTCTTCAAGTCCAAGGTGAGACCAGCATGCTTTCAGATACAGCTGGTATTCTTTATATGAATAATTTTTCAAATTTTTAAAACTGTCATGAAATCTTGACAATAATATATTTGTCCGATATTATGTGGAATAATCATGTTCCTCCTTCTCCTCATTGTGCTCTTAATTGCACCAGCCCCAGAGGAGAACAGCCAATCAGAGCAGAGTACTCTCAAACACAGCTGTCAATCACTGCCTATGAACCGTGGTCAAACTAGGCAGCGCTGATCAAATAAAAAATCAGAATTGTGTTTCTGCATTGCCTATATCTCACCTCAGATGTTTTCAGAAACATATTTTTGGGACTGTTTAGCTGTAAAATTTTAAAGTTTGTGACCAGGACATGAATATGAAAACATTTAAGCAAATGCTGTTTGGAGAAACCAGAGGGAACTTTCAGAGCATTTCACTAAAAAGAAAATCAATAAAACATAATTATGTTCAATCCTTTATACTGTTCTGAAGAATGAGCTTGTACAGGTTTATCCAAATCTTAGTGTTGTACCTGTCCCAAATTTGCATTGATTCTGGTATAAAAGTTTTGATGCAAAATACTTGCAGGTTAGTAATTCATATTTGAATTTATTTGCGTTCCCCTAACTGACTAAATTTAGTTTTAACAATATGCATATTTGTTTGTTTCCACAGAGCTCCAAATCTGAGGATGTGAAGAACAGTGATTCGGCCAAAGACAGTAACAATCATTTCTGAAACCTTTGATTTTAATTTCCTTTTTCCTTTACTTATCTTTATTCATTTGTTCTACTAAGAAGTTCACATGAGCCTGCAAGCAAAACCACATCATGCCCTGGCTCAGTCTGCCTGTCAGTCTCAGTATTGCTGTTGCCTTAATATAATTGATTTTACCTGTCAATAAAAACTATTTTTGTGCCGTGACCTTTTTTTCCTGGTAATTCAAATGATTTCCAGTGGAGCTAAATGCCATCTTACAGCTTTTCAATCAATTCTGCTTCTACAAGAACGAGCAAACACAAACCATCCCGCCAACGTGCCTGATTAAAAAGCTTCTTATTATAAGGTTTTCAGCATTGTTGTGACTGACTGAAGTTAATGGGAAAATAATCATTTGATAAAGCACAAAGACTACCGTGTCCTCCCAAAGGACTTTAAACAGGACACGCTGCCAAAAGCTTTGGCTCTGGTACAACAAACAAGAAAGACTAATAATAAATTCAAATAAAATACCAACACAACGAACTGCAGAGCTTACCATACAAATGCAGTTGGAATATCCATTTACTTTTATTTAATATCTATAAACCTTTAACATTTATATGCATTCTGCTGTAATAAATACCACTCTCATGCCTGTATGCTCTGTATAAAGCTGCAGCCAGGAGATGTTTTGCTTAACTTGGTATTAAGGCGGGGAGGAAAACAGCCGGCATGGTTGTCTGGAGATACGATAATTCACATATACACACATTTATCAACATGCAGAAAGTTAAACATAATTAAAGCAAATATGTAACAACACTGCCAAACAACAGACTATCTCCATTAAACGTACTGGACAGAACCAGGCTGTCTGTTTCACCATGCTTCAAGCCTTTATGCTAAGCTAAGCTAATCACCCAGCACCAGCATCTTACAGTATGTAACCCACAGACATGGGAGTGGTTTCAGTCTTTGCCAGAGGAAGGGACATTCGCTCCAGATATGCAAATGTATGTGGCCTCCTGAATCGTTGAGCTTTTAAAATGCATAAATAATGGGGGATTGACACAGGGTGACTTATTATTCATTGATGTTGCCATAGAGCAGGGGGTCATCAACTACTGTCCAAACCTCACACAGAAAATATAATGTACTTATGCCTAGTTAACCTATAAATGTTTGATATTTCACTTTTACTAAATTCATGCATTTTTTTTCCCATACCAGTGTCAACAGACTCCTAAAAGCATTGGAAATCCATAATGATAATTAGATACTAGAAAATGTTCTGACTTTTTCAGAAAGTTCACTGCGGAGTGATTGTTAAAAAGTGTGTTTATGGAAACGTTTTTGTAAATATGCTAAATACCAGAACATA
>JAOWBC010001868.1:12870559-12890553 GCA_028566105.1 Hypoplectrus providencianus | reverse complement strand
ACACACACACACACACACACACACACACACACACACACACACACACACACAAACATTAATCTTCATTAGTGGTGTGATTAGGAAGAGACCTGAGGGTGTTTTTGGTTCGGCTTCTCTCTGAAGTCTTTCACTCTGTCTCATTCAAATCTGCAGATATATCTCTTTCATCCTTTCTGCTGTACCGTATCTGTTCTTTGTGTCTCATGTCTAAGAGACACTAAATTCACATTAATCCCTGCTGACATTAGACCAAAAAGACCAGAGCTTTGACTTTTACTGAGAAAGTTTGTGGTGTGTGTTTCTGTATGTCGTCACCCATTACAATCATAAATGATACCAGCAGGGTTGTGTTCAGGTGAATCATGAAAAGCGTATGGATTGATCACAGTTGGTGCTCACAGACTCACTCTCAAACATACGTTATAAATAAACTGACATGCTCTCATATTTTGGCTTTCTGTAGAAGCTTTCTTGCTGAGAGTTCCAGGAGCAGATCAATACTGATATCTGAATACTAACTTTAGCTTGGAGCCAATTTGCTCAGCTTAGAATAAAGGCTGTAAAACTGGGAACAGCTAGCCTTGATCTGCCCAAATTACTGAAATACAATTCTGCATCGTGGCATCCCTTAAGATCACTAATTTAAATGTAAGACTAATTGTTTTATTGAGCACATCATGAAATGAAACACATTATTAGGCTATGTATGATTTCTTGTGAAAATGTACCCTGCTTATGATATGATCAGTGTGTTTCCCATATGGGATCTATTCAAGCGTGGATTTGTCACCTCTCTTCAGACTGCAACCCCGCCTTTAGCTGATATCTCCATCATTATTTCTTATCAATTTTGGCTTTATTCTCCACATGAGGACACCAAATATTTGTACTGGGACTTCTGGATGTTGATAGAAATGTTTTGTTTTTGAATTTATTTTAAATGAGCATGAGTAAGAAAAAAAGAAATAGATCTGTTAGTGTAGTTTTTGGACTTTGGCTCAGTTTTCCTCCTTTCACTCTGGTGGCGGGGTGTCTCAAAGGAGATGTGTTTGGGCTCACAGGGTATCCATGGAGATTTGGGCAACAGACTTAATTTGATGCAGACATGTGTTTTTTAATGGCCTGGCAAGCACTCTTATCTGTTATCAAATTAAAGAAAAATCCTACGCGGATAGAAACACATGCATGCAGAAACACATAGAGGCACACAGAGTAACTATGGCCACCGGTTTTCGTGCACACGGTGGTTTCTGCCCTCGTTAATCTCTCCTTCTCTCTCTGCCCTCTCTCATCAGGCTGCTGCGCCGTCTATAAACATGTTTCCGATATGAGCTCGCTCTTGCTTTGTTTGTGCAAGCCTTCCCAATTTCCCATTCATATTTGATCACTCTTCATGCTTAAATGATAAAGGTAATTGTGGCTGCCGGCTATCTTTGGCCCGGGTTCAGCAGCACAACACAAGCTTGCTTGCAGCAAACACGACTCTGCTAATAAGAAATATGATATAAATGCATGCTCTAACCAGTGGTGATGTAGCAGATTTGTCGTGTTTTCTTAGGGGGGGTTTGCTTCATTATATTACCTTTATTGAAAGTGAAATGCTCTGGGTTATATTCTTGTACCAGCATTTCACACAAGTTCAACTCATGTCAATGTCTCTTAAAAGTCTAGTTGAGGTCCAGCTTTACTGTATGTCCCTGGATTCTGCTCCTTCATTAGCAGCAGCATGCAGGGATTTACAGCTGCTCATAATGATGCCGTGAGGGTGTTAACAAGTGTGCTAGTTATGCTTGTCTGCATACATGTCCACCCACATGTCAAGAAGAGGGAATAGGGAACCTTAAATTAATGATCCATGTGTGTGTGGATAGGACAGGGCAGAGCATAACTTTAATTAATGGACTGACCCATTACACAAACATACATCTGTTCATGCATTTCCTTTCATTATTTACATATTGTAAGTTGATGTAGGTTTGTTGTGCGTATGTGACTGTAGATCATTTGGAAATGCAATCTTTTTTTTAAAGTTAAACTCTCACCCCTAAATTAATAAACTTTATTCAAACGACTGAGGTATTTTATTCCAAATGCAATGTTCAGTTAGAAAGTATCAAAGAAGTTAAGAGGTGTTAAGATATGAGAATAAATGTTGATCGCTACTGTTTCTCTTTGCTGGACTAATCAAAAGGAGATCAAGCACAGATTCACTATAGATTTTGTTATCACAAGCTTAGATACTGTATCTTTAGGAAACTCATTAAAGTCAGTCATTCTGCAGAAATGCTGTATGATCCAAGTCTTCCTTCTCTTTTATTACCTCCATGGTTCTCCTCTACAGGAGTTAACATTTAGATGATTTATTTCTTCTTCTTCCTTCTAGACCTAGACCTGAAATTTGCTGATGGGTTTATTTCAGTTAAGCTGAGCTTCATTTATCCCTTTACTCTAAAATGTATAAGAAGAAAATGTATGTAGAAACGTAGGTATGGTTCTTTTAAAGCACTGTTTTTATAGTGTCATATGGTCTGTGGGCTAAAATGCAGGCTCATTTCATGGACAATTTACTCACCATTATGTTCAGTACTTCTTCACAGTTGTATCTTTTTCTTACAAAAACAAAGAAAAAAAACAGCAGCACTCCAGAAGAAAAGAATTACTTCATGAGGTGGTCCTTTGGCAAAATGTATTTGCAATCAAAAGTATTTTTATAAGGATATATCTCCCTCTGTGTGGTTTTTTTTTCATGGAGTGCAGTGTATTTGCCATTAAATAATAGATTTGTTAGAGCAGGGCATCAGGAGTGGCAGTTAAATTCCAGCAGTGTCAGAAATAGAAACATGGGATCACTTTAATGATAAGGTGTGAGTGCTGTATGACTCTATTATTGCACTTATATAGAGAGCCATTTATCACAGTGGAAGGCTGTGAGTGGATTCTTGGGAGCTTTCGCTTCTTGTGTCTTTTGTGTCACTTTCACTCTAGATGGTTTGTCAACTGCCTCCTCTCACAGTGACGATGCCGTACACAGTTTACACTGCAGTGAAAGTGCAAACACACACTTTTAACCAGCATTGCTTTCTAAAGTGGCTATTTGTGTTTACTATCTCAAGGGAGTGTTTGGACTTTTTTGACTTGTAAATTAATTTTGGCTGAAGTTTGAGAAAGAAGCGACAGCAGAAATGGACCGGTTAGGATATGTGTGTGTGCGTGTTTGTGTGTCTGATTGGTAATAATGAGGGAAAAGAGTGAGTTTGAGTGGAAAGAGGAAAGGACAGGGTGTGAGTTACTGTTAATCATAAGTCTGCGTTGAGTGCTAATAAAAAAATTATTCTGTCTGAAAATAAGATTGGGCTTGAGACCATGCCAGTGCCTGTCCTGTCCTCTCCCTGCTTTGTCATTCGTCCCTCGTTCCTCTCTCACTTCCTTCATCCCATTATCAGGAAGTCCTTCCAATTCTGTCTTCTCTCTTTCTCTTTGAAGGCCGCAACCAGATAAAGTAGAGGCAAGCAAGAAATGAGGGTTTCCTAATACCCCTGAATGCGCTATTATATTTATCAGGCCTGGAGACCGAGCTTGACGAATTTAATTAGCTGTGAGGAAAGACCCTTTTATTACTCAGTTAAACTACCTTGAAAACCTTTTTTTTCTCTGTGTTCAGAAAGGAGAGCAGCACTCCACTCCCTCCTTTGAAATAATTAAAAATCTTCTCTCAATAGAAATCTGCATTGTTGCATAACAAGTAACGAATGATAATTCAGAATGAGAAAGTACTAATGACTTTGACTTTACTAATGATTTTTTTCGGCAGTGCTTCTGTATCATTTATGTCGTCTTACTTAAGACTGACGGCCTTCATATTGTTCACTTTGTTTTAAGTTTATTCTTATTTTCCTATGACAACATGACTCGATTCAAATTCTGTTTTCATTTACATTTTACATAACCTCTCAACCTTTTGGGAGTCAGGATTGTAGCCTGACAAAGCTAAAAGTTCAACATTAAACTAGAGTAGTGCAGGTTCAGTCACACTTCATGTCTTTCTTACTATATTTGATTCAATCAGCTGCCTGTTGAGCCACTTAAAGCACAATGACACCAGATGATTCATGAAGTTTAGTCAGGTCGGGCTGTTCCCAGTGCTAAAGTCAACAGACGGCAGAGATAAGTCATCATTTTGTATTTACTCTGTTGCTTTGTAATTTTCTCCCGGGGCTCCAGTGAGATCATAAAGATAATGGACATCTGTTGATCCTCCTGACTGATTCAGTACTTTTCATCTTCCCCTGCTTTTTGTGTCACTTTTAGTAAATGTAAGTCCATTTCTGTACTTTGCAGAGTGGGAAAGAGATGCAGAGGATTAGCGTTTGCATTGTATTCACGCTCTGCCTCGTCCCTGTTTTGGGCAAGGCTCAAACACTGAGGAATATAATGTGTGAGTTTGACTAAGAGGAGACATAAGAGGAAGTGGTAAAACAGTTTAATTTCCAGCTCGGCAGGGGCAGCCCAAGTTAATTAAACTTTGCGTCTTGTTTAACACAGTTTAAATAATTTATTAAGGCTATTAGACAGACACAGAGGAGGAGGGTGGAGGAGGAAAAAACTCCTCTTTCATTTTATCATCCTGGGAGTCATTTGTTTTTTTTCTCAGTGCCTTAAAGCAAAGAGGACCCTGAAAACTGAATAAGAAAAAAGTGAGCAATCTCCTGAACTCACAGCTGAATTTAACATCACTTCAGGGCGTTGTCAATCAACAATTTCAATGTTAATGTTATTATGAGGACAGCAGATATTAGGGACCATGCTCCTATAGTTTGAGGCTTTGGGCAGTTTCATCTGCAAACATATATTCAGGCTTATGTGATATCATTAGTTCAGCATGTAAATCAAAAGTCATCAGTCTCCATTTTTATTGGATGCATCAATGAAAAGGCATTTTGTGACATAAGATTTTAGAAGGAAAACTTTCTGATGAGTAGGCTTTACAGTTTATAGATTCAGGAAGTATAAATGTTTGCATTTGTATGTCATCCAGTCTGGTTGGTTTTGGGAGGCAGGGACAGTGCGTCCTTGATAAATGCTGCAGAGCTGCACAGAGGATTAAATGATCTCTGTTCTCTCTGACAAAAGACACCCTGCATGTCTCAATGTGTGTGTTTTGTTCACACTTTGTTCATCTCAGAACGAAGCTTTTCTCTCCTAAAATGTCAGAAGTTTGACTCCCCACAGTGCCAATCTCTACACTCATTATTACTTAGCTACAGTCTTGTATGTCATCAATACAACCTTTGAAAATATCACACTCTGTGTCATTTTCATAACCCGCAGCCATGATGCCCTGCTCTGCGGCTCCTTTCACCTCCTGTCTCTCTCTGACAGGGTGTTACTTGTGCTCAGAGTTTGATGTGAGGTGAAAAATGTAATTTGAAGGTCAGGTTGAGGTTAAACTGTGCAATTTGTCAACTCTCTGGAGACATAATGTGGCACATCCATGTCAGTTTAGAGAATGGGGCCTTTTGATTCGGTGCAATTAATTTGTTATGTGTATGAAAAAATAATTGCTAGCTTGTAAGCCTTTGCAGTGGTGTTGATTATATTTAGATGCTGTGCGGTTTAGCGTGTCACTCTGTGTGTATTTAACTGCGAGTTGAATGGCTGCCATGTTCCCTGAAACTGTGCTGCCTCCCTGGTGATGTTGAGTAACATGATGAAAATAATTAGTTTTAGCAATAACTGTTTAGGGCCGCACCGGCCGACCTCACAGACAAATACACCCGCCTTTCCCCCTTCCTCAGTTGTTCAATTTGCAAATGAGGTGAAGTGTCACTGAAAGATAAGAGGCGGTAGGATGCATAAAGTGGAAGACAGGCAGAGACACTGCGAGACACACAAGTGACTGCTCTGCACCACGGCAGATAAGCCAGCCAATTCTGTGGAAGCTCCCCCATATCTCCTCTTATGCTTGATTGTGGGGACAGAATAACCTTTCAGATACACTCCTCCCATCCCCCCCGTCGCGTCTCCATTCTCCAGCCTCCAATTTAAACTTGAATACTGAATCTTTCAATATACTGGATATATATCTGGAGTTTAATCCTCAAACCTTCACCCTGCTCTTCAATACTATTCCCAGTCAGTCTTCTTCTATTAAATTCACTATAAATGTCTTAAACCGAATCACTTACCAGTGTTTGAGGTGATCTCATTGTCAGGAACCTTGGGGACGTGTGATTGAGGCTGCCAGGGGGTGGAGGTGATGGTGGAGTGACAGAGAGAGACAACAGTAATGAGCAGATGACTTTTTGTAATTCATTACAGAATAATTTTCTCCCATGAGTAAGTTGGCGCTGTTTGCTCCTCCCCTGTTTCCGTAGAGGAAAGTAAGATTGAGTAGGAGCCAGCGGATCAACTGAGAAAACTAATTTGGTTTTAATTTCTTTGGGGAAAACACCTCCCTGCTTCCATTACCTTTAAATAAAATATTTAGTTATGTTTCAAGTCATTATCAATGTAATCAGTGTGGTTTTCGTTCTTCTTCCCTTGTCTTTCATCGCAAAAGTAGTTTTGCTTCCGTTTGTGCACCTCGGCCTAATTTTTCTCATTCTCTCAAGTTTTATTTTTTTCTCTCTCCCCGTCCTCCTGTGTTCACTGCATAACTCTGACTCAGCCCAAAGACTCCTGTAGATCACCGTATGTGATGTCTGCTGCAGTAAGTAAGTTTCGCATTCTTAGGTTGCTATTTTCTGCCTCCCAGCCCGCCCCCTGTCTTGTGTCAGAGCACAAATAGACTAAACCTTCACATCTCATCCATATTTTACACAACCCCCTACCTTTGTCCACCACAGCTGTCTTTTTTTTTTCTCTCAAAACTTTCTCCTTTCAGTCTGGGGGCACATTGAAGAGAAAGAGGAAGACGAGGAAAAGGACAGACGGTATGCTTCTGAATGTGGACCGTGGAGGCTTTAGGGGAAGAAAAGGAGCTGGAGAAAGCAGGAGAGTGATTGAGGAATGGGGCAGAGGCAGGAGAGTTGAAAGGCAGGGAAGATGAATGCAAAGCATGCCAGTTTGTGTGTAGTTATTTTTTGGTGTGTGTTCACGTGAGTGTAAAAACACATCCTGCCCCAGTCGATGGATGAACACTGGAGCCTTATTACTTGCACAAGCCAACATCTCCTGTTTGCCTGAGAGGGGAAACAAAAAAAACACACAGCTCTCTTTGTTTCTTCCTTCTTGAGAGTCCAAAGAGAAGCTGGGAATAACCAGGCAATTAAAACTGTGTTCACTTCACTCACTCCATCATTTGATTACAATAGTCCTCCAAATCATTTCCTTGTGTTTCCTGAACGTGTGTCAGGAGATCAACATGTCCTTATACCTAACTGTTACGGTCACAGTTGAATAAAGTTGTGAAACAGCAATAGTTTGGTTAGGGTAAGCCAACAAAAATACTAGGCTAGGTTAAAAACATAATGTTTTTAATTAAAAAAAAGGTACATTTGTTAAGTTCCTTAACTTCCCCATGTAAGTGTAATTATACATATGAAGTAGGACACAATGACTGGTCTCTTGGGTCAAAGTCCTGTTTGAGTCAGCAGCTCACTGTGACTGAATTAAAGCCACACATGGTGGAAATATCCAAAATCCACAACGGATGCCCATTTGCAACTATTGCTTATTGTCCTAATGAGATTTTAGCCTCGCGGGTCGTGGCCAATATTCATTGGGTTCAGCCAGTTCAGCCAATATCCGGATAATATGGATATCTTGAGTAAGGCTTCCTTTATCCGTTCCCTGGTCAGTCCAATAAGAATTCAACACATTTGTAGGTTTTAGATGATAAATTAGGATACTATCGGATGTCAATGTCAAACATGCTTTTTGCATTTGAATGCTGATAAATAAACAATTTAAAAGACAAAATCAGTACCAGCTCCTGATGGATCCGTAGATTGCACTTCGGCCAATGCGCTCCACCTCTTTTCTCCACACATAATGTGTCCCTATGTTGAGCCAAAAGCCTGCTCAGACGTCATTAGTCATGACTACAAATAGAAACAAGAACATTTCCAAGTCATTGTCTACAGATTCTTAACACAAAGCTTTTCTTTTTTAAGTTCCCCAAGCTTCATTTTTGAGATCCAGGCTTTTCATCTGACAGCCTCAATTTGTTAGTTTGTGTCAGCTACTGCCTTTAGCTCGGCTGGTACACCTTCAGTACAGAAACAAACACTCACACACAGAAACACAATCTGTCCTGTTTAATGAGCAGGAACCTCAACCGAGCAGCAAGCTGGCAGGATAAACGGTGCTTGTGTTTTATGGGGGAGATGTTTACTTTGGTAAAACACAGTATCTGCACACAGTGTGCTCCTCCCGCCTCAGACTGGGGAGTCTTCATCATTACCTCTCACACTGTGCTCATAAAATAAGACAAGCGCACACCGTACAAGGTATAAAGACTAAAATTCCTATGTTTCTCTCTCTCTCTTCCCATCACTCAAACTCTACATCACTTTCAAATCCTTTCCTGGAGTGCATCCTGGGCACCTTCAGCCCTAAAACCCAAACTGTACCAGTCAGAAGAATACTGCTGTTTCTGAAGACTATATGCACCCTCAACACTTCTACTCTCATGTTTTAGTAGCTGCATGCTCTGTATCAAACCAACCAAAAATGTCCACAGGCTTTAAATCGAGAATTATTAATGTAAGAAGACGTCACAACCAAGAACGCACTTGTCCACAGTAGATTCAAAATGCTCACAAATTTAATCTTCACACATGCAGGGAGCTTTTCTTTCTTTAAGTTTAAATCCCAACCACACTGGACTGAAAGTGCGTACAGACTTTACATACTGTAGCTTCAGTCCTGTCCTGTATATATGGAGCATTGTGTTGAGGCAGAGCAGTGAAGTCCTGCTGGCATCAGCTGATTGGTATCAGCTGCCTCATTCATGCTTCACCATCAGTGACTCATAGATACATCAGCATATATTCATCAGATTGTGGGAGAGCTCCCTCAAAGAGCAGCAGCCTTCTCTGCCAAGTATAAACATCCGTTATAAATAGTCGATTCCGAAAACATAAATGTCTCTGGCTGAGCCAAAGTCAATTCTTTTTTAAAGGCAGTTCTTATCACGATTCATTCGTATTTATTTAAATTTTGTCCATTGGAAAAATGCTGCGAGCTACTGTCTTCACTCTGTGACATTTGCAGGATTTTACTTTTAATATCCTTCCCCAACTTCTTAATGCAGCAAATGTGAGTTTTAGGTATGCTGCTCCTGAGGCTTGAAATATTATGAACTGATTCTTATTCTTGGTGAGCTCACGCAGTGATCCGACATATTCCCATCCTAAATGGTTGTATGTTGTGCATCTGAAACTCTTCATAGTGTGCTGCTGCTGTCGCTGTCAGGACGCTCCTAATGAGGCTTTTCTTAGTTAAATAAAGAATGCCAAGAGTATGCAGTCAATAAACCTTAAATTCTAGCACAAACTACATATTAGACATGGATATACTGTTATTTTAATTCTACACTCACACACAGATGTTTAATTAATTAGACAGAAATGTCTGTGATGTTTAGCAAAGCTCCCTCAAGAAGCATACCAAAGGATTCTGCTGGGATCGCTTAATTCCCCATTGTATTCACCTAATAAACATGCAAATATTTTATATAAATGATGGAGAACCTGATGACACTCAGTCATAAGTGCAGAAATGTTTGAACAAAATACCAGGAGAGGAGCTGGATAATGGAAAAACCTGCAGCTCTAACTTTGCTGTTTGCACAAAGACTATGAGAACTAACCTCAGCTGACTGAACCTCTGAGGCCAGCTTCTGTACACACTGTATGTGTGGACACTATTGGGGTTTTCCTAGCCAGCTCATAGTAGATGCTGATGTGGCAAATAATCTGCTGATGCTATCAAACGGAAGGAGCTTAAATGCAGCTAGCACCAATGAGCTAATGCTTGAAGAACATCAGTGTTGTGTATGTTGTAGGACCTTTCAAAGGGAACTCAAGGGCAAGTTTAGCAGCAGTTTTGGATGAGCTTGTTGTTCCATTCTTTCCAAAGATTTCCCTGATAGTTTGCACTTTCAAAATAATGCTGTTGCACATGAGAAGTCCAGTTTAAGAGTTAACATACATTTGATGATGTTAGCAGCGTGGAAAGTTAAGGTTTAACATAGGGGATTTTTAAATCCGAGCTGTTTTTCTTCGTTTTGGTAATCAAGCTGGTCATGCAGGCGTTTTGATGCGTAAATCCTGTTGCATGCATGTGACCGACATGCCCAGTAGTTTCGGGCTGACTTGATGTTGTTATGGTGCTACATCTGGTGTTAAATCTCTTGGAAACTTTAAGGCTAAACCTGGAGCACACAGAAATATGTTTGTAATAATATATGCTCCATGGTCTGAGTGTTTGCATGTGCCATTTCATTATCGAGCTTTGTCCCTCTCTTCCATTTAAATGCCTTCGGGGCTGCATGACATGATCATTAGCTGGCACTGACAGACAATATTTCATCTCATTTAAATGCCTGGGAAAAGCTACACATCTCATTTGAATTTCAGCAGCCCCTCCAAGTTAGTTTCTCACTCTGCCAGGTAGGCAGTGGAGCATCAGCTGATGCGGCCGGGCCACCAGGTATGTGTATGTCAAACTGTTATTGAAGCTTGGCATTAATAACAGGCTCTTCTCCTGAGAATATTGGCCCAGCAGACTGTTGCTTCAGTCTTCATGTGTTTTAATGTGTCAGCTGTATGCAGTAATAGTATCAATTGTGGTTGAATTTGAACCTGTATGCATTTTAGATTCAAGCCACTTTAAGAATGAAATGATTGAGGTTGATTTGATTGTGTGTCCGTGTATGAGTTTTCAGTGGATGCCTCGACGTGCGTGACAGAATTATGGTGATTGGATGGACCTGCTTTATATGCTAATTAAGCCTCTTAAAATTCCAACTCACTCATGAAGCGAGCAAGGACAATTACTCATGCACAGCAAATATTTTCAATTTCTCTCACCCCCCCCAAACTTATAGTCTTTAGTAAACCACACAGTCTTAGAGTTTTGGATGTGGAAAAATGCAATTACTTGTGGCAAAAAAAAAAAAAAAAAAAATGCTGACTAATAAAATCAAGAGACAGTCAGAAGATCAACCTTTTTCATTTTAGAAAGAACTTATCTAATTTTGTTGAATGATGGCTTTTCATAACATCCAATCCTACTGAAGATATTATTCCACTCAGCTAGTGAGGAAGCATGAAGCTATTAGAGGTGATTCTCTGTGCAGCTGCCTGACACTACTGTATGTGCAGTCTGTATGTATTCATCATGTATGTAATATCAGTGAGTAGAGAGCAGTTTAAGACTTGAGGTTGATTGGTTCTCC
Source organism: Hypoplectrus providencianus (assembly GCA_028566105.1). NCBI lineage: Eukaryota > Metazoa > Chordata > Actinopteri > Perciformes > Serranidae > Hypoplectrus > Hypoplectrus providencianus. The sequence continues at coordinate 12,879,149 of JAOWBC010001868.1, read as the reverse complement.
TTGTTTTCATGTAGCAGCACCCAGTTTAAACTGCTCCGGGTCAGAAAAAAGAAGCTCATGCAGAAACTTGTATTCTAGCCTACTTCTTAATTGTTTTGGTACTTAAGGTGCATTTTCTCAATTACTTTATGGTTTAAGTCTGAAGTTTATTTTTAATTGATGTAATAGAACTCCACTTGAATGATTTTATGTCTTCAGTTTTTGTAGAATTGTACAAGGTGACTTCCCTTACAGCAGAGTCACAGGTTCAAATCCAGTTTATGGCTCGTCCCAATGGCGTTTCCCCTGTTAGGATGGGTCCTTCCTGGATCCACTGACTTCAAAAACATGCAGCTTAGGGTTTAATTGGTGACCCTGCCATTTTCATTGTCATTAAAAAACAAAGTCACTTGATTCAAACCTTAAGGCATTAAAAACAATTCTAACAAAGAGTAGAAGAAGAGTTTTAGTGTTAAAATGAGTAAGAATTCCTCTTTTAATATATATAAACTAACAATGAGTTTATTATGAAAAACTTTAAATAAATGTTGATTTTAATCATGAAGGAACTGGTATTTTTTAAATTTATTAAATTAAAGGATAAGGGTTCAGTGGCTGTATTATTTACTTTTCTTATTCCATAGTCATCAATTAAATGCATTTACTGCGCTAGCTGTCATGGAAAAGCACTCACTCTGACCACCAAGGCCTTGTGTTGCTTTCACTTCTTTCTTCAGTGGGGTGAAAAAAGGAAATTTATCCAGCCACTTAAGTCTCTCAGGACCCTTTTCAATTTACAGCATGGATTTCCCATGGCTGTCAAGGCTGGGTGAGACTGAGATGAAGGGTTTTGGGAAAGAAACCTGAGGTGTAAGAACCTAGTTGTGTTTGTTCTCTTTAAGGCTCACGGTGAATGTGTTGCAGAGTCATTTTAAATTGTGTGGGAACAAAAACCTTATTTGATGACTTATAGTAAAACTCCACCCTAAATAAAGTCAATTGGGATCAATTACTCAGTCCATTGTGGTTTTCAGTTCTTTACAAAGTTTATTTCTTGTTAATTACTGAAGTTGTGGTGAAATTTCAAATGGTGCAAAGACAGTATCTTAAGACTCCAGCAACTCTAATAGATGCACACACAGAAGGGACATGAGTGCTGGATAATGAAAGGCTTGTTTGTTTCCGTTGAATCCTTTGGTATGAATTTGTATCTGGGAATGCAAAAAGATCTACAAATGTTCTCTATGTGCATTTTTCAACATTCACATGTACCCAATAAATAATTACTGTAAATTTGTGTCCAGGACTTTCCCTTACTCTGCGGTTGCACCTTTAGTAACAGAACTGAAATGATACAACTCATATGGTTCATATTGTTAATTGTAATAGACAGAGGATAATTGTGTAATTTACAAGAAAATTTCAATACAATTCAGTATAATTTAATCTATACAGCTCTGTTTATCCATCTGTCCATCCATCTATTGGTTTACCACCGATATATATTAAAATCGATTAGCCAGTGGATAAGGACTATGAAGTATCGACATATGTATAAAATTTAAGTTGGGGTAGCGCACAATTTGAATTACTCCAAATGAGGAGATTCTTTTCTATTGTTTGTTTTCCAATCACATGACTGTCTTACTTTCAATGCAATGATTTGTAAATTGCATTTTCATTGAAGTATGTTCATTTAACTTCAACCCAGGTGATTTATTTACTCTCATCGGATGTCTCTGACTTTAATGTGTTTTTGCTCCTATACATCCTGAGCTCCAGCTGTGTAGCTGAGGGAGCTGCCTCAGTGCCAGCGCTGATCCTCTCAGTATAAGCCACTGGTGAGGATAATTGATGGCAGGTCTTACTCCAATGATCTGCTCTGCACAGAGGAAGGAAACCACATTTCTCACTTCACTTGACTACTACTCTGGCACCCAGAGCGTAAATATGGGCTGCACCCTCTAATTGTCACCAAGTGATTTACCAATGTGCATTTACTTAGAAAAAAACGATTGTTTTAGAGTCACCATTTCTGACCTCAGTGTTTGTGTTTGTTTGTTTGTTGTTGTTTTTTTTAATCAGATGAATAATGTCAGATGTCATTTGGATATTCTGGGCCTGTGTTGGCAGTATTCACAGGGGCCGAACAGAGGAAATTTAAATTTACAACAAACATCTAGTGGCCGTGAGAGGCCCGGTTTTCATTCTCCCTTTGTCCTTGCACTGCACATTCAATTTATAAGTTTTATTTTCCCCTTGAATTCTTCCATCTGCTGAATTTGCCTATCCCAAGGCCAAGTACAAACACACACATACACGCACGCACACACAAATGCGTGCACACACCCACACCCACGCACACGCACACACACACACTCACTCTCTCCAAAGCTCATTTCAGCTGAACCATAAGCACTTTCAATCACTTTCCATAATGGCTCAGAGTCATGTGTCAAGGTGGGAATGTATTGAATGCATTGAAGCGGGTATGGATTTAATTTTTTTTAATACATAAAAGTATAACATTAGTGATGCTCATTGCATTGTGAATAAATGTATAAGTCAGCTAGATGCATCAGGAGTGGGTTTAGGTGTTAGTTTGTTTGCATTCTACACACTTACTGGGGCACCTGCGAATAAGAGTGTTTGTTTATATGTAAATGATAGGTTGTGATGACTGTGCGTTGTATAGGAGATTTGAGCAAGTCTTGCCATTCAAAAGGCATTTGCTGCATTAGGAGTGAATTTATTAATGTAAAAACGCCCAGATGAAGAGAGAGAGGGTATTTATTTGCATACATTTGCATGCTCTGTGTATGTGCATGTGTGTGCAATAACATCAATGTGGGTCTCTGGTTAAGACACCTGCGCACGACTCTACACTCACACACACAAGTGTCTGATATCTTTAATAAAGACTAGTTGGTAGAATACCTCATTAAATGCTCTGTCACAAGTCATTCATCAAAGGTTGGCAAGCAGTCATGATAAAGTTTTAAACACTTCAGTGCTTCTCCCACTGCTCTGTTCCAATAAAATATGCATAGAGTATGTATTGACTCAAATATCTGCCTGCTCTTTTAGTCTGAGCTGTGCAGAATATCACCGGATGTGATGGGAGGGAGAGGGAATGAATAAACATACAGAGTAAACTATAGAACATATCTGAAGGCAAACATCACCGTGCTCTCCTCGGGGACTGCTGCCCTCATTGATGCCCGGACATGTCATTGATCAAGTGACCAATAAATTATCATGCAGTCAATGGAGAGTGTGAGTGATTGGCTTCAACGGCCTTCCTCCTCGTACACACATTAACACTGATTGGCTTGTAGAAGTCAATAAGAGCGAGGGCCATGTTTAACTGTCACAGATGGTACCATTGTGTTGCCTTTTAGCTCCATTTAATCACTCAGACACCGCAGTGGGGTCTGATTATTGTGGACAAAACCTGATCACTGTTTTCACACCATTTTTTTTTTTCTTACAGTTTGTCTACAACCCCAGTGTCTGGATGAGGATTAAGATAAAGAAGAGAACAATTACAGACCAGCTGACATTAAGGTATGTATTTCTCTGTCTGCTGAAGGATTTTCAAAACATTTAATATCATTTAAATCCTCAAAAACTGACAAGTCAAAACCACCGGATTTGCTTTTTCTCCTTAGAATCCAAAAGCACTTCTACAGCAACATAATACTCTGTTCCAGTAGCATATATTATATTTTTTAATCCATATAGGTTATGAAAACACATTTAATACAAATCTGAAATTAAACCCTCTACATCCAATGGGAATTATGTTTTCAGATTTATTCAAATAATGACACAAATGTTTTAACCAAACTGAGTCATATTCTTCAAACAAAACAGCAACTAAATAAATAGTTATGACGCAATTCCACTATTTTTATGCAGCACATGACCAACTCAAAGAGGACATGTTCATTGAAATATGTTTGTGTAGTGAAAGGAGCTGGACTGGACAAACTGAACTGTGAGTGACACAACATTTGACAGCTAATGAATGACCAGAGGACAGGGTGTGAAAAATGGATGGACAGATGCAGGAAAGAAAAAATTGAAGAAAAATGCAATGCATGATTGATTTTTGTCACCCTCTCTCCCATCTGTCATTTCCTCAGTCATTTGAACTCTGTGCACTATGTGATGTCTCTGAGAAATTATGTTCACATGCAATATTTGCATAGAAAAATATGTGCAGCAGGAAATGTAATGCCACCTGGATTCTGTGTTGTTGTTTGTTTTGTTTTTTTAAAATCATAATAACAAAGAAAATTAATATAATATATCATACTCACGTTCGCAAGCTTTAAGGTTGGGGGAAAGTGGTAAAATATAAATAAGCCAGTGCTGACTCAAACATCAAGCCTTGGTTTGATCAATATTTAACTCAAACCTCAATCCCATCCAGACCTCAACCAAGCCATTTTTTTTAAAACTTCTCTTGTAGTTTTCAGTTGAGGGATGAGAGAACACACGATGCAAATGGACAGTCAAATGTTGGGGAACTATCAGAATATAAGGGACCTTCTGTCAGAATATCAATATCTGGACCTGCTGTCCTCCACATAGCTGGAGGGACAGAAGGTAATGAGGACGAGGTGAACATGCTGGGAGAGCAGGGTGGACGCTTTCTATCCTCAGCCAACACCAACAACAGCTGAGAGGTCCCTACACCGTCAGCTCCGTCTGATGGACTCCCTGTCTGTAGGCAATAGGTTTGGTGAGGCAAACACCAGTGCGATGCGGCGCCAGTACTGTGAACTCTTTGTGTCCTCCAGTGTGATAGCCAGCATCAGAATACTGGCACATCTGCAGTCTGCTGTCACAAATGCATGGAAACCTTCCAGTAGCTTGTCCAACAGACGGGCCTGACTAAGCAGCTGGAGGGGTTTGTCAGGAGGGGCTGAGTTTTCTAACAGATGCTGCTAGCTGCTGAGGCCACAGATGAGGTAGGGCACTAGGGATGTACCCGATTAGTCAAATAGAAGTTAATCAGCTGTAGCTGGCAACAAAAATACAACTTGGTTAAACTTCTAATTTAAAATATTATTTTATTTATGTGCACATTTAAATAACGTGTTTTCTTGATTGTTGCTGTGGAGAATTGGTTCTCCTCCTGCAGCAGCAGCTCTTCACTGTAATCTGAGCTCAACTGACTTACTTTGTCTTTGTCACATTTTTCGGGCCCCCAGCTGCCGCCAACCCCTGGTTACAAAATAGTGGCTAAGCTCAGCAGTGATTCTGGTTCTTTCCTGATCAGCTGGACTGGTCCAGAAACGCTGTAACTAGCTTATGAGCTAACAATCCAGCTAGCAAGTTTGCTACAAACTAGCACTAGCATGTTAGCAATATTACCTGTTACTTAACAGCCAAGCAAGCTAACACCAGCTAGCTCAGTGTATCAAACTTGCATATTTAGAAACTCATGGTAAATGGTTTGAGTGATGGTGACCCATGAATCTTTGAATACCACAGACGTGGCGTTTTATCCAATAGTACATCACACATCATTGTCATTAGACACATTGCTGCAATACTTACCAGTGGACTTGAGCACACTGTACAGTTTCAAATGGCTCTCGTACAGAATATTTTTTCAGACAATGTGTAACCTTATAGGTTTAATTGTGCTTTATTCTCACTGTTTTCTTACTTTTAAGGAAGTTCACTCGTCTAAGTTTAAACTTTTGTTCAAACCAAAATTAATCTCTAAGAACATCCCTAGAGGACACTGAGTCACTTAAGAGCAGGGCGTGTAAAGAGGAGGGGACAGTGCTGTCACACCAAAGCTTAGCCAAGGTCTATTTGAATGAGCAAGGGATGTGTGCAATGTTTGCATGGATTTTCAGTTTGTCCTCTTGTCCGGTCCTTAGGGAGAAAGTAAAGGGAACCTGGGATGGTCTCATTAGATCTCAGAGTCTGTTTAATATGTATGGCACAGGAACAGTAATTTAATGTTGGGGCTGCAAGAGGTGATTTGAGTGGTAGTTAATGTGATCATATTAATGCTTGTTCTGTTGCAAAATGTAAATCTGTCAAACATCTTCCTGCCATGTCTTTATCAGAAAACATATGAGTAACAAAGTATCCAACTCTATCCAAATGTTTAATGCAGATCCAGAATTAAATATGCTGTTTATTTAAAATGTTACCTTTTCATTTTTAATACATTGCTGTTGCCTCAAGATCAGTGATTTCACACTGAATCACAGGAGAGAAGAGCACTGCTGTTGCCTGTTGATTGAAACTTTCAAGAAGGCAGCTTTTCTAAGCACCCTCAATCAGTGATTTCCCAGCAGGGGTTCTGCCTGCGACAGACAACAGAAAACTCATGCTGCTTTGACACCTGTGATTGGGGTGAGACCAGACAATTTCAGGTCGCAAAGCTACAAAATCCTCCAACTAATTCAACCACATAGGTCATTTGTTCCTACACTCTAATCTGACCCACAGGAACATAACCTTTGCTTGGAGATCAACATGTCCTCATATATAAATAAAACATTTGCAATATGGTTAAAATTAAAAACTTTGTTGGATTTCATAACTTCTGTCCACGGGTATGTGACATAATCATACACATGACATAGAATATGATATATATTGTTATGTTAGTTACATTATTTGATTTAATATGAAATAACTCAACATTGTGTTTCAAACAAGCGTTGCACAGCGGTGTCCTGGTTGGCTCAGAGTTCTGTGTTTGTTGACCCATGTTTTGATCCATCTGCCCCAACCTGCTGCCTCTGTGGACTTTGTTGTTCTTTATACTCCATTGGCTCACATGATGCCTTTGCTTTCTTGTAAAGTGAATACGCTTCAAAATAAATGTACAAACAACCTAACGTAGCATTTCTCCACAGAGAGACCCTACACATCCAGTGCTGATTTATCCCTTTGATAAAAAAAAAAAATGCATAATTACACTATGTTCATCTCACACAATATGTTAATATTCCTAAAGGAGACTGATATGTTCTGGAAGGCTGTGGTTGCTTATCAGTGTGAAGCAGGAAGATGAATAGTGTGCTTTGGACAACTACAGGACAAGTTCATTGTTGCACTTACTCACTGAGACACAGGCTCCCCTCTGGAAGATTGTCCTTCCTACAATGACACTTTCAATACAGCATAAGCTTGGCTGGTTGTCAGAACAAAAAAGTATTCTGGTAAAGCTTATTGTAGCCTCTAGATCATACACATGAAATTGTAGCAACCCTTTTGTACCTCAAAACCCCAAGAAATATAACAGAGAGACATAAGAGGTACAATAGCAGATCCTGCACACACACAAACACAGACAGACACTTTTTCTTCTTGACATTCACTCAGGACGTCATGTACAGTGGTAAACAGTTTCTCCCATTTCATACTAATCTCTGTATTAAGGTGAGGGCAGACTTCAGATGGATTAAGGGGGAACGTCAACAACAACAATGCTCAGTGGCATTCGATGTTCTTCCACTCAAGGTCACCAGGTTTGATTGTGCAGAGCATATATATCACCATGAAAGCCAAAGCCAGTGTTTTACTGGACGCTTGCCAGAAGTGAAGCCACAGTCTTGAATGATGCTCATGTTAGTTCAGCAATATTATTAATATATTCATTTTCATGAACTGTAATTAATCCTGCAGGGCTGCTTTGCTGGTTTTTCGATTTGAATCCTATCATTCCAATAGGGAGGACTAGTTAAAATCTGACATGAAAAATGTTTTATGGGCTCCTCGGTGTCCTTATTACTAAAGGAAAAACATTTAGTTCTTCAGACATTTCCTTGAAATTATTTTGTCATTTAGTTGAGCAATTTAAGCCACTGAAGTGAGCCAAAAGTAAGTAGTAAAACAATCAAGCGTAAAAAATATGTGTAGCAGAACACATTTATCTACAAAGTCATTTTTTGTTACTTACATATTCAAGCAATGCAACAACACTAAAACTCAATAGGAATCTTTTTTTTTAAATTTGGTTATTGAAGATAATCTACCAACTAGTGTTATCAACTATCAAAACCACCTCTGCCATATTGTGTCACCAGTGCACTGTGCATGCACTGATTGTTGCCCTTAAAAAATATCAAATACATTTAATGGGGTTGAAGATATAATCGTTTCTTCACCTTTCTATCAAGCTCTATGAAAATGGGGGTCTGCAGTTTTTTTTTTCTTTTGGTTTTTTTTTTTTTGCAATCCTGTTGACAAACAAAGAAACAACATTACCTCTACAGTGGATGTACGTCCTACTTGTCTTCATATTCACATTATCACCAATTTAAACAGTAACTGTAATGATATTCAGTTACATCTACTTGCTACTGCCTAACCCTGCTCTATACTATTATGGGAACTATATGCTATACCCAAATATAAACACCAGTTGGTCCTGTGTGATGTGTGTTAATTTGATTTTTGACTGATTTGTGTGTGTTGGGTATATAAATACAAGGATAGATCAAAGCACTGATTTAGGACTGGTCATTATCTGTGTGGGGGTAAAGGAAGTCTCCATCATGACTAATGGGTGTCTGCCTTCAATTACAGAACCAAACACACATGCACACACACACACACACACACACAC
>JAOWBC010001868.1:12835266-12846190 GCA_028566105.1 Hypoplectrus providencianus | reverse complement strand
CAACATTTTAATTATTTCATGTTGTGGTTTGTATTTAAATCCGCTCCATGTGGCCTGTACCACGGCACTTGCTGTGTTTGGAGCATCTGCCTCCCTTCCTACTTTCACATATCCTATTCTGTCCTCACATGTGATTAGCTGCACAGTGTGCCTATCAACATGAAGACAGACAAAATGACTGGTGTGGCTTAACAATGACTGTTTTCTGATTTTAAGAGCACTGTATTACCACTACTTGATTATAGGGCCTTGAGGCATTGTTTTAATACTCCATCAAGCAAATTATAATCTGTAAAGTCACACACACAGGAGCTGAGTGGTTATGGAAATCTGTTCATTAACCTGGATAATCCTTTACCTCATCATCAAGTGGTGTGTGCGAGTGTGTGTGCTAAGGTGGAATGAGAAACAGTTTTGAGGACCTTTGAATTGTTACTGTTACGTGTGACTTATGAATTAGTCATTTTGTAAACTAAGAGAGCGAGAGCAGCTGATGTCAAGTGTGAGAGAGGATGAAAAACCGAGAGCATCTCCGCCAGCGAGGCATGGATTCAATTATGCAACACTATTATTTGCTTCTAACCACTGTAGCACGAAAAACACCTGTGTATTTTAATGTTTGTGCACACAGGTTACATTTGATTTGGAATCAGCCAACCACACGATGAGCCCATGTGTCACAGTCTGCCATGGAGACACAGCAGGAAGAGCAGAAAAAAGCATTGTGGGAAATTTACAAATGAATGTAGGATGCAAGGCACCTTGTACCCGTGTATTATTTATTATCAAAGAGAAATTAAACAAGTAAATGCTTGCTTGATACAAATGTAAGGGCAACTTATCAGAGACAACAAGATGTATTTAATGGATTTGATAATGAAAAAGATAAAGACAGAGTGAATCAGATGCAGGTTGCAGAGAGAAGGCTTTGATGTGTTGTGGCTGATTGTGTCGTGTGTCCTCCTTCACCTGACGCTAATCATGTAATTGTGCTCTGCTCTGATCTCATCAATAGCTCGTCTCTTACAGCTCATAATATTCCCCATTTTAACAGGATCACAACACACCATTATCTCAGCCCCAAACCATATTACATTTCATATCAGTGGGGAGCGATGAAGTTATTAATATTTCTGTTGCTCAAAAATAAGTAATAAATCATTGAAGGCAGAGAAGAACAAACAGATGTAATTGCTTTAGAAAATTCCTTTAAGAGAAGATATGCTTTACAATGATAAAAAGGAGATGTGCATTTTGATGTTTTTCTGAGAGAATATATCTCTATGTGTATACCTTTTCTTCATTTTTCTCAAAAACCGTCCAATCAGTTTCAGCCTTGCCAGTTATATTGCTGAGGATTCAAAGAAGTTTCAAGTGTGAAGTTTTCTGGATGAGCGGTTCTTGTGAAAACTCCAAGCATCAATAACTGAGGCCAAGCTGTTTGCCCAACCTGAACAGGCATTTTTGTGAAACTAATTGATTGAAAAGTGTGAAAAATGGGGAAAACATGCATAGAGTGATGGGACACGTTTTGAAAGATGCACACAGGAGAACCTTTCAGTCTTCTCTGAGTGACGGGAAAGAGATGAAACATAGAATAAGCGCACTCGTGAAAAATTGCCTCAGAACGGCTGTCAGGTTTTCGTCCTCTGAGAGCAAGTGTTATGCCACTCAGTGTTTGATTACATCCATGGAGCATAGCATGCAGCTGCCCTGGGAGGGTAAACTTGGAGTGTTTTATTATTGATGAACTATCGCTGAATTAATTAGTGTTTCAGTCAGTGACGGCAGGTTACTGAGTCCATTTACTGAAATTATGTGCATAAGTGCAACTTTCAGATCGTTCTTATTCTGTATTTCCATGTTATTCTGCTTTATACTTCTTTGCATTTCAGACATGAATATTGTACTTTTTACTCTACATATATATAATATTGCTGCAGTTACTAATTACTTTCCTAATTAAATGCTCTGCACACGCTTAGTAATGTTTCTAATTATCCTTAAAGTCTGATTAGAAGTCGCTTAAAACTTTGGAGGGAAGTACGTGATTTAATCAAACTGTACGCAACACGAATGTTGACTGGGTTCGCCCAAACAGTTTCAACAAAATGCATGACAGAGTGACAGAGGCAAAAATTGAAAAAAAAAAAAAAAACTAAGTGAAGGTGAAATTGACAGCATGAAGTGGGGCAGTCTACAAATTGCTTACAGTTGACTTTGTTCATTTGTTTCCTTCCAAATTGAATGCAAATAGTCTAAAAATAACAAAAGACACATCAAATAATAACATAACTCACATTGTCTCTGACCAGTTAATGTACGTTGTTTCCTCTCTATTGAATGAAAAGATACACATGAGGCCAATGGAAAGACAGACAATGTGAATCCCAGTGGTCAAATTAACTGAATATGCTGAAGTGTTGAGTCTGTAGTTAAGAGATTACAAAGTGGGCAGCTTCACTCTATATGTTCTCAGCAGTTTATGGGATATAAACAATAAAATAGATGACACATTTAAGCTTTAATGAGCGCAACGACCCCCCACCACACTCCTCGCTTCTACTTACTGCCCCTTGTACAGAAATGTGTAATTCTTTAAATGCAAATACTGAAATTATGGGTAAAGTAATCTTAATTCATTTATAATTATATCCATTTATTCATATCTGATGTTGCTCCAATGTTAGTATCATTAGTATCTATCGTATCTATTCTGAAGTCTGCCTTCTATTTAATTTACCCTAAAAGAAGAACAATATACAGTAAAAGGAGAAGGAGAGAACAGATACAATAAGTAATAAATAAGGAAAAGATGCAAATGTGGAAATGAAAAAGATAAGGAAAGGAACAACCCCACTGTTGTGGTGTTTGGTTTTATTGCAAATTGCCTGCCCGGGATCTGCCCTTTTCTTGTATTTGTTCATTCTTTTCTTTCTAGTCTCTTGGGAAATTCAGACCCAGGTCAGTCCAAGAAAGAAATTCCAATCAATAAACACTGGACAGGGTCACAAGCCATTTATCATTGATGCAATGACTTGAAATCATTGACCTGAGCAACATCAACCCGTGTCAGTTAGGATGCAAAAAATTTTTCACATACACATTTGTATATTGAAAGAACAAAGGCTTTTTGGTGGGAGAGCTGTTGCCATAATTCTATATGGTAAAATATGTTAGGAAAAGGAAATGGGATTGTAGATCTGTGTGTGTTACTGAGGGAACCACAATGACAGCACATAGTAGAAAATGTATGAGTATGTCGTCCACAATCTTGTCATTTCAACACAAATCTGCAGTATGACAGAAGGTCTTTTCCTATATCAAGATAATTCATTATTTATAGTGGATGTCTGTCTGCACACAGTGCACGTCCGTTTTGCTTCTCCCAGGTGAAAAGATGTTAGGGAATAATAAAGGACACAGCAGCTCCTTGTGAGATTACCATTTCTCACCAAACCTCTTTTATTTAGTCTACATGCGCTGGCTGCCAGTGGCCAACACCCCGTTGGAGGAGAGAAGATCAGCTCTTGTCACCATCACACTGATAAAAAAGGAACCCGTGGGGTTAGCAGTCCTCACACAGTAGTATGCCACATCTTGGGTGACCATCTCATTTAAGCTGAGGGGTGAAATGGATCGGGTCTTATCAGCACAGAGGCAGAGCTATCCCAGTGGCAGGAGGAGGTTTAGGGGAGGTTTTGCAGGGTTAAGATTCACCAGACAACCTCGTCCCCCCACGGTTTAGTAGTGTGTGTGGGGCACAGGGACAGCTATTGAATCAGATGTGTCACAGTGCATGCAGAGAGTAGAGATGGCCTGTGGGTAGTTAATATTGAACACAGCAGGTTTAGAGAGTGGCAAATGTTGGCATCTCAGATGTGTGTATGAGGTTGGAAGGAAAGGGAGTGTGTGTGTCTGCATTGGTGTGTTTTTGTGTGTCTTGGCATATTTCTATGCAATTATGAGAAGGTGCCTCTGTGTGGTGGCACGCTCCTGACACGTAAACGAGAATCTCACATTACATTCGCCACACATGGTGCATTTTCACAAAGTTTCCTGATTATTTGGCATCCAGTAACTCTGGCACTATGTTCCACATTAATGAATTTGAACAGCTGCTGTTTGCCTGCTTTGATGGTTGTGTAGTGATGCTGTTCAAATTCTGATCTCTGATGGCCAAAATCTGAGGAACATGGCAAAAAAGAATGAACACTGATTGATATTAGTATATGAAAACAGCTGTTTTGTTTTGGTTTAAATTTCACTTGTGTATAGCCAGTTTTACTTAACTGTTTAAAGAAAAATGATTTATGATAAAGGAAATGAGAAATGTGTTTAACATATTTGTTCAGAGAACCATGTGCTCAAACTAAGTATGTCCAATGAATGGACAAACATTTAGCAGCTCTCTGGTGTCTTTGGTGGAGCTAGTTATTCATTTATGTTGGTTTTATGCTTGAGATGTTGGAGACCAAAACAGAGCTAAAGGAGAAAATGAATGTTGTGTGTAGTCCTGAGGCAAAATGTACTGCTAACTTGTTCACCAAATCAAATGTGTAAGGTACTTTCCAAAGAACTCAAAGTTTTCTTGCTTGTTATTGTGCTAGTCTAGTTGTGCTAGTCTATGAAGGCCTGTAAAGATTAGGCTGCCTGCAGTTCAGTACAAAAACAAACAAACACTAAAAATAAAATCTTAGGTTTTGTCTCATTGTGTCAACATTTTCTGCTGCAGTAGTAATAGTAGTAAACCAGTAATAGTATTTTACTTTTAAGTTTTATATCTAATTAAATACAGAGAAAGACATTTAACTAGGAGTTCGTCATCTGTTGACTGTTTAATGGCCATTTATTCTGTCTGTCTCTTCTACCGCTTGCTCTCAGTGCTCTCTGCTCACTTGTGCTATCTATCCTTTTTTTTTTTTTTTTTCATCATGACATGAAACGAGTTGAAAAGTAATCAAGTCAATGGCTGCCATGAGGGGACGAATGATTAGCCAATCAGTGCAACAGAAGGGACTAATGCTGCTATGTCAAGCTATTGTCAGGTGGTGCACCTGGACCCAGGAGGAGTTATAACAGCAAAGAAAACCCCTATAGGCTAGATGGATGCTGCTGTTCAGGTTGTCATGGCTTCTTTTTTTAAACATCACTCCTCTGCAGTCTTAAACACATGCAAAACCAGTGTCTTGGTTTTAAATGAGGGCAATGTTAGACTGATGGAACATGAGTTGAACAAATTGACAGTAGTCTCTGTTTTCATGCAAATATCTCGAATCTTCTCCCTTCCAGCTTGGTCAGATCCTGCGAAGCCCCTTCATGAAGTTCGTCGCTCACGCCGTCTCCTTCACCATCTTCTTGGGCTTGCTGGTTGTTAATGCCTCGGACCGCTTTGAGGGTGTCAAGAACCTGCCTAATGAGACCATTACTGACCACCCAAGGCAGGTGTTCAGGGTGAAGACCACCCAGTTCTCCTGGACAGAGATGCTGATCATGAAGTGGGTATTGGGTGAGTCACCATCTCTCACACAACTCACACTGCTGTGGTGTTTGAAAGTCAGCACAGTTGAAGCCAATTAAAATTTAAATGGATGTAAGATCACTGTCGAGGCAGATTCACCATCATGATAAGAAATAACCTTGATGTGAAATATCAAAAAGTCGAGGCAAAAACTTTCCTGCTGGAGTTTCTTTCATCAATATGGGTGTACTTTATGAACACGCAAGGACGACAGTTAATGGCTTGGTTAACGGCACGGTTTTATGAGTTCTTGGTGGTTTTCCAAAGTTGTGAAGCGTCAAGTCAACAACACACCTCCTCGCCATAAATCAGTAAAGTTCTGGAGAAGAGTCTGTGAACTTTTATGCACAACTGTTATGATATGAGGCAGAATTAAAGATCAATACAGAGCCATACCAAGCAAGTGGATGAAAGCCAAGGTCATGGCAACACAAAATTCATTCTCTTTTATCCTCACCAAGATCAAATGGAAGTTTCCTGGTTGGATGCAGCACAGATTTATTGAGTCCAAATGATAAATGAAAGGAAATTTGGAGGTTTACCTGTGAGATGGTGCTGAGAAAGTCTAAGAGGAAGGAAAAGAGAGAAATAATAATGGAGGTGAAAGAGGATCTGTTTGGGCAGACGAATGAAACTAAAGGGAAGGGTGTAGTGTGAGGCAAACAAGAGGACAGGAACAGATAGACGAGGGTGACAGAAAGACAAACTCAACAGATAAATAGCCCATGGCCATTTCTGTCAGACCTCAGCTGCTTCCCGTCTGCAGATGTTCTTCTTTTCATCTACACACACACACACACACAGCACACACATAATGTTATTATATGTGTGTGGTTTATGTATCTCGGTTTCACATATGCTTCTGAATTTATTTGTTTATGTGTAATAGCACCATTCTTTGCCCATCCACGGTAGTTCTGGCATCAGGTGCTTGTGTGCGAGTGTGTTTCTGTGTCTGGGTGTGAATGCTTGTGTGTGAGCAGTGAGTGGTGTCTTAGGTAGAGAGGGGTAATTGTGATTCCACCAGCATGCTTTGAAGGCCCGGTAATTGTTACAGAGATGATACTGATCAGACCGCCTTATCAGTAAGCAATTTTCCCCTTGTTTTCGCTCCAAATAGAGAAAGACAGAGTGGTTGTGTAGGAGGTATTAGGTTTTCCATTGTGTTTGTGTGTGTTTGTGTACACCAGAGCTATAAGTGCCATCTGAGTGGTTGGGTATAAATTACATGCTTTGTTTTCAACATCTACGTTTCTTTTTGATCGTGTCTTTGCATGCATATTATTATCATTGCCTATCTATTTTCCATCTTTCATGCAATGCATCCATGTTAGTTGTTGGCCCGAGTAAATGTTTCAAACTTGTTTGATTTTAAGCCAAGTAGCAGGCAAGACCTTTATAACAAATTTTACCCTACACTTGAGTCAGCAGTGGCTCTTAAGTGGAACACAATGAGACTGAGAAAGTCAACGAAGGAGACTCTGGTAACTTCAGTCCACTTGGTGGTGCTGGAGCACAATACCACTCCAAAAAAAAAACATACAAACCAGCACTATTTTGGTACGGTTAAAATCTTGACTGAAATTGAACTCCTTCATGTTCCCGGGCTCAGAAGTAAACCGTCCATTGTCTGTCAGGCACTGGTGGCTAGGGTGAGGGTTAATCACGTTGTTATATTGCATATTACTAAGGCTACACAAGTTGGGTTTTGCAGTCTGATGGCTTCGGCAAGCGATTCTGTTGATGTAGGCTCTTTTTCTGATGTAATTTTTGTCATATTAACAAACGTTGTTCAGCTGGTTTACATGCAATAAACATTAAAACACTGTACATCAGGATAGCTGGAAATCACCAGCCTTGCTCTCATGTGTTTACTTGCACTTCCTCCTTCCTCAGGTATGATTTGGTCAGAATGTAAGGAGATCTGGACCGATGGGCCTAGAGAGTACATCATGCATCTGTGGAACGTTCTGGACTTTGGCATGTTGTCCATCTTTGTGGCGTCCTTCACGGCACGCTTCATGGCATTCCTCAAGGCCTCCAAAGCCCAGCAGTATGTGGACATGCACGTCCCTGACGAAGACCTCAGCAATGCCACGCTGCCTGATGAAGTCGCCTACTTCACATATGGTAAGTATCTACTCCAAAAATTTGATGAAGGTTTTTGAAGATGTCCAGGAAGTTGATAACGTCTCTAGCGTCACTTGGAATAAGCTGACTTCCGGTTTTTGGCACTCTAGCCATTGTCATTACCACTATTTATCATGTCTATAAAGTTTCTTTTGTTCTGAAAATCTGAAAAAAAAAAATATATATATAGTAATTATGATGCAACTTGATAAAATGTCAAATCTAAAACCCATGATGACATGTAAAAGCTCTCATGAGGTGCTTGAATCATTGTTTTGCTCCCTTCGTCTCTGATAAGGAGATTCAGATTGTTTAAAAATGCCATGAATAACCAAAGACTGAGCTGAGACACCACAATATGAGTGTTTTGCCATTTAGATAAAAATGTAATTGCTGCATATTTACCTTGTTCACACAGCCCATGTGTAATGAATGAATACAGTACTAATAATAACAAACTAAGAGCAGATATGAATACACGATCAGACATACGCTTCACAGCAAACTGTTTATTTGTGTGCATTTGGATTCTAAATCCACTTCAGACAGTAATCAAGTCCAGTAATTAGTCTATTTGACATATTTCAGATTATTAAACACATAAGGAAAACATCAGGATTACAGAAAATACTAACATTTAGTTCACTGCAGAATCAAATCTCCTCTATAAGATATACAAACCGTCACAGGCTGCAGTCTCCTGGACTGTACAGTTCCTAGTGGCCTACTAAAGAACCTTCATCAGTGCTGTCATCTGCTGGCCTGACTCTGTCATGACACATCATAGATAGATGAACATCTTTCTTACTGGATTGCCTTTCATTATCCCAATAAGCTGTTCTCCATGTGTTTCAGTGTCTGCACAGAAAAATGCACACATGATGATGAGTCTGATGATGACTCCTTTTCATATATATCCACAACTGAATGGCAAACTAGTGAAACTGAGTCTCTCTTTCTTGCACTTTCTTTTCCATGTTTCCGGTTCATTTTATTGTTCTATTTTGCTTCTCATTTTACACCTAACTCAGTTATTTTCTCTGTCTACATGGCTGGCTGTCCCTCCCTGTCGTCTTCTCTCTCCATCCTTCTTGGACACTCTATCCTTTCATCCCTTATCTTTGCTGTCCACCCGTCTCATATGCGTTGCCTTTTCTCCTCCCTCATCCATCCTCACTGAATCCCTCGTCTTACTGTATTTTCTCCACCATCAAAGCACATGTTCCTGAAAACCAAGATTATGTTCTTTGGGAACATCCCTTGTGAAAATCTAGATCCCACTGTAACCAAACATTTGCTTGTGCATACCAAGAAAAAAAATGTAAAGAGCCTCTTGATTTCATTAATCCAAGGAAAGCGGGATTTTCACAATATAACAAAATTACAATGTTCAGTATTAGGATATATACATGTATATATGTACAATTATGAATCTGTACCTATATTGGCCAACTCAGTCGAATCCTAATTTATTCAGCTGAATTAAATCTGAGCCGGGGAATGTTGTTGTCCAAATAGGCAGATAACACGTCTCCCTCTAAATCAATCTCAAAACAATCTCTTTTCTGCAGCAGCTCATTCAGATGACACAACAGCTGCTTGTCCTTTACTTTCTTTTCCTCCAGCCAGGAATAAGTGGCGTCCCTCAGACCCCCAGATCATCTCAGAAGGCCTGTACGCCATCGCTGTGGTGCTGAGCTTCTCCCGCATCGCCTACATCCTGCCAGCCAACGAGAGCTTCGGCCCACTGCAGATCTCACTGGGACGCACAGTGAAAGACATCTTCAAGTTCATGGTCATCTTCATCATGGTGTTTGTGGCCTTCATGATCGGCATGTTCAACCTGTACTCGTACTACCTGGGAGCCAAGTACAATCCTGCCTTCACCACGTGAGTAACGCCTGACTGAGGGAGTGACTGTGGGTAGCCAGTAGTGTTTTAAGGGATCACCCACCCCAAAATCTCTTGTGCATCTGCAGTGCGATTTATCAATTTAGATTGTTGGAGATATTAGCCACAGAGATGCCTGTCTCCTCTCCAGGACAATGAAACTAGATGCCTCCAAGCTTGTGCTGTTTAAAGCACCAGGAAAATAAATGTGGGAGAATAAAGGTACAGTGCAGTGTAAGAAATGAGTGATTATTAGACAAAGGCAGCGGTAAACAGATAAATCTTCATCCGTGATTAAAATGAAATGAGGGTCACAGCAGTATTAGACAGTTTGTTCCAGATATACGGTGCATAAAAACTGAACACTGTCTTTCTGTTTTTTGCTTTGGGAATAGAAAGCAGAACCTGTCCCAGGCAGCTCAAGAGGTTGGGATGGTTAATGTCGTATTTGAACAGTGGTTCCCAACCTGGGGTCTTACTGATCTGAGGGTATGAAGTTGACAAGATTATATTTGTTAGATAAAAAAATACACAATGATACATTTAATAGGATAAA
This sequence comes from Hypoplectrus providencianus, assembly GCA_028566105.1. Taxonomy (NCBI): domain Eukaryota; kingdom Metazoa; phylum Chordata; class Actinopteri; order Perciformes; family Serranidae; genus Hypoplectrus; species Hypoplectrus providencianus. Next base: position 12,836,093 of record JAOWBC010001868.1, on the reverse strand, counting down.
CAAAACACATTTTAGGAGTTTAAAGTAAATCCATGGCAGAGCTGCATTTTTGCTTTGTAGGAAGGTGTGTGTGTATGTATATGTATGGGCCGAGTAGGGGGGGCGCCAAGGAAAAAAAGGTTGGCAACCACTGTATTAGAATGTCAGAAAATGTATTTAGGACCCAAACCCCTCAGTGCTTTATACACCCATAGTACAAAACAATTTGATAGTCATTATTTGATATCCAGAAAGCCAGTGCAAAGTGCAGTTTAGTGCCGTTATATTTGTGAGAAATCAGATATCTACTTCTGTCCCTTTAAACATATGTGCTCCTTTCACACACCCTCACAACATCCACAGACACTATCACTCACTGTATAGCTACACGATGTCCTACTGTTGTGGTTTTACATCAAAATTGATTGCAAAAAGAGAATATAAGTCATGTCGAAAGTATCTGACTTGGTTCTCATGTAACTGTAATTGTGAGACATTGCCATAGAACAGGGAAATCCCCAGGACAATATAATTGGCCACATGTTCTCCTACATGACTGTTTTGTGGGTTCATTAAATCCACGGTGCTTTATCTGTGGCAGAGATCGAACTTCAATCTTCCCTCAGACCAAATGCAGGCAATCAGCCTATTTGGTTGCATTTAATCAGGAGGATGGTTAATGGGATGGCTCAGTCACTAAAATCTATAACAAACGCTGCTGACTGGTGGTTTTATCTCACAGCTTTAACAAAGTTATAGGTAGGTAATTGAGCTTGTCCCTGCCAACAGGCTGTGTCTACTGTACTGTTAAAGAGAGATTACTCGGCTGTAACACTCACAAAAACACA
>JAOWBC010001868.1:12810791-12821199 GCA_028566105.1 Hypoplectrus providencianus | reverse complement strand
GGAGAAAAAGTTGCAGCAATCAGCTGCAAAACTGAATGTAAACCTTCAATCAGTGTACATCTAAAAGTGCTAATTTTTATCTTTTCTAAGATTTTTTAAACATTATGGAAAAGACACTTCAACGATTTAAACCATTTTTCTTTCCCTTTGTCTGGATCCGGTATGTTTGCTATTTGGCCTAAAAAGGTCTCACTCCGGAAGAACCAGGACTTGCAAAAACAATCTGAGCCTGTCAGAGGCTAAAACAAACACTTTTTGTTGACTTTCATTGACAGTGTGGAACATTGCAGCACTCTCACTCATGCTAGACCAATTTCAAAAATTGTTGCCCCCATTATTCTCTAAAAACACAGGAAAATAGGGCCAGGTTGAAAAATATCCAAGTTTCCCTTTAAGTGATGGAGTGGAAAACAAACCTTTATTGTTTGTTGTTTACTATTTTGTAAAGGTCATCACAGGATAAAGCTGCAGATTTAATGAACTCACTTCTACAAACCAAATGATCTCTCAAATGCTGTGGTTGACTCACTTCGTGCTTTTTGGTTGTGCAGATGTCAAACATTTGAATATATGTGTATGTGCAGTGCGTGTGTGTGTAATTGCGTGTGGAGATATGTGTGTTTGTATGTGTGTGCGAGAGAGATAAATGGAATAATGTGTTCAAATTGGACATGACTCATCAGTTATTTCATCAGTGCCACCTCATAAAGCCCACAACATTAAATTGCATTTTGTGTGTTTGTATGTGCGTGTGTGTGCATGTCTTGAGCTGTTAACACGGTGGGCTTTTGTGTGTGTGTATGTGTGTGTTCTCTGCCATGTACCCTTGTCTTACTGCCTCTTTCCTTGCAGGGTGGAGGAGAGTTTTAAGACTCTTTTCTGGTCGATCTTCGGACTGTCTGAAGTCATCTCAGTGGTGCTGAAGTACGACCATAAGTTCATAGAGAACATCGGCTACGTGCTGTACGGCGTCTATAATGTCACCATGGTGGTCGTCCTTCTCAACATGCTCATAGCCATGATCAACAGCTCCTACCAGGAGATAGAGGTACATAATGGCCGGTCAATACAGAAAGGGTACCATATCCTCAACAAGTCAATAAGGATCATTGTTTGATCAACTCTGAGTCTGCAGGAGATTTGGAGTGTCTTATAAGATCAATATGATGGGAACTGCCAAAAACACAGAATACCAAACAAGTCTCACTGAAAGTTTTCACAAAAACTGAAATAACAGCCATTATAGCACTATTTCTTTCTTCAAACAGGCTAAAAACACCTGACTGAGCTGTTAGGAAGAGTGCCACTGAGACAGAAAGACCCCATCTGATGAAAGGGAATTCATCACATGAATCAGATGTTTTGTTTCTAAAATAATTCCCACAAGTAATTGTGAATATAGAAATATTAATTAGTTAACAATTAATAATTAGTAATTAGCTACATCTTGTTTTGGCCTGCAAGTAGTCGTTCTACATTAAAAGTGATTTAAGTGATTGTATTGCCTTGTTGCTAGTTAGTAGATAACCCTAACTAACAGCTCATAAAGTTTTATTCAGTCTTTTCTCCTGTAATACCTGCACCTGGCTAACTGATGCTTGGTATTTTCGCCCCCACCTGGACGTTCATTTCTTGTAAACATTTCTCTTTAGCACTATAAGTATGTTGAAATCTTCTTTTCTCTCTTGGGTTAACCTAGGTGTATCTCCCCCTGAAGCAGGTTTGCTGCAGTTCTTCCAATGTGACACAATTGGTGGCTTGCAAAGCTGTATTTTTAAAGCAGCCTATTATTATACCACAGAATTAAACAGATAAGAAAGAGATGAGCATGATTAACCTTTTTTTTCCCCAAAAGTTTCTACACTGTGATATTTTTGGAAATGTTCAACAGCTCTACTTGTTTCAAACATGGCCTCTATCTCTGTCTTCGTCTATGTCTCTATCACTGTCTGTCTCTATATGACTCTGTCTGTCTTGATGTCTCCATTGTCTCTGTCTCTGTGTCTGCAGGAGGATGCTGACGTAGAGTGGAAGTTTGCCCGGGCCAAGTTGTGGCTGTCCTACTTTGACGAGGGCCGCACCCTGCCTGCCCCCTTTAACCTGGTCCCCAGCCCAAAGTCCTTCTACTACCTGGTGCTCCGCATCAAGTCCTGCCTGATACGCCTCTGCAAGGCCAACAGCCGTCACCATAACAACGAGCTGGAGTTGGGCAGGCTCAACTTGCAGGCCAAGGTCAGGAAGTATTGGATTTGTAATCTCATGATGAATTGCAGACACAAACTAAATAATATTTTACTGTTTTGTATACCGTACATCATCTTGTGCGACAGGGAATAACTAATGGGCTGACATTATTTTTTTTTTTACAACAATTGACAACAATAATTAATGACTTTCCATATCAAGTTGCAGTAGCCTCTAAATACTACAATTCTTCTCCTCATCTCACTAAAATTATTTTTCTGAGTGCTTCAAATCAACTATTTCTACATTTCCCAGAATTATGGGAGAGAATAACGACAATCTAATTACTGACATAATGCAACTTGTTTTTCTTGTCACCTTTTCAGAAAATTATCATAATTATTACCAGGAAAATAGTGGGATGTAATGTCATCTTACACAGAAAAAAGCAAGTCGCAGTCAGCTATTTCTAATAGAGTTTGATTCTGTTCATGTCATTTTTTTTGTCATCCTTTGTCAGGATTCTGAAGTAATCCTGTAGCCAAAAGAAGTTATACGTTGTTGGATCTCTCTGTACTTGCATCCCAATCAAATGCATGTGCCAGACAAAGAAAACTACGACACAAGGCCATGGTGCTCATAGAAACATTTCCACTCCACTGTGCTACCCAAATGAACACAAAATTAAAATTCTAAAATGGCTGAAAAATCTTTTGGAGCATATATATTATGGATAGTTTGCCAAGATTGCCTTGTGGTTAAAACCCAAGAAATACACAATATTCCCATAACATGCAACATTTGCAATTGTAGTGTTGCTCATTTTCACAAGGTCTCCCACACAAGGATTGTCCATCTAAATAAAATCACTATAATGAAAAGAAAGTAGTGCATGAAGAAGATAACATAGGCCATTTACCACAGAATCAATCTTCGCGCCGGCCTTGTCTGCAGGCATTTCCTCCGTCTGAGTCCTCGGCTCAAATGGCTCACCCCAGCCCCTCGGCTAAGCCATTAGTCAGGCCATTGGATCTTCCTGCGTCTGCTCAAATGCCCGGGCAGGTTTCGGGGACAAGATGGGTTACACCCCACTGCTTCTGTGAGCCCCTGAAGTTCTCTGACAGTTTAACTGCAGAGACCAGCAGGTGCAGCAAGCAATCAATTCATGAGCTCACACTTGACCACAGAGAAGCATCGAGAATGTCAAATGAGATTTGGAGATAATACGGTCTTTCGGAATTGGTTGTTTGGTTCGTGTTTGTCATGCGGGAGAAAAGTGAAGCACTTGATTCAAGCTAATTGTGTACATTTCCAAGCAGCATATGTAATTAAAGCTATCTAAGCTTTCCTCAGGGGATGTATTTGAACATTTAACAGAACCACTTATATGATACAGGGTATGCATGTGGATTTGCTTTCATGCAGTAATTAATGCACAGGCCCTTCAGTGAATCAGTTTTTCATATTTCTGCTGGAGTTGGCACTTATTGATACGTTGCCAAATAAACTGACTTTCAGTTAAATGGAGGGAGAATAGTCCGACAAAGCATGTTATTGATAGAGACTAGATCACAGAGAAGACAACAAAGAGTCTTGTGCTTTCTCAGTTGGGCTTTGGTAAAGCTCTGCATAAAAGATGTCTTCCTCGCATCCACGTGGAGCTGAAACAGCTCTTGCCATCTGGTTGTGTGGTTCAATAAAGCAGTGAGTAGATAAAAATGTTAATCTGCTTCTCTCTTGCAAATCATTTGTATTTGCAGAAGGTGTTCTACAAAGTCATAAAAAATGACTGCAGTTTTTTTTTCCATCCAGAGAACACAAGATACATTTCTCTGCAAAATGAAGAGAGAAACAATATAAAATAAATGAGTTCAAATAAATGCAGCTCTGAATTATCTCCCCTTTAGGTGACTGGAATCCTCGCTTTATTCATGATACCTATTCCACATAATGAATTCTCTGTTTGAACACACATTAACTTCTTACTAATCATGAACTTCAGTTATGTGTTTCTTTTGTTATGTGTAGCATTTTAGAATAAATGTGTTGTTCTGGTTTAGTATTTGATTTATTTTTGGCATTGTATACTCATTCATCAAAAAGTAGTTGCTCACCAAGAAAAATGAACACCTTTTTAACAACATTATATACATTATATATAAAGTACGTTAACATAAAGGTGATTTCAGATGACTTAACACTGCAACAGGAGGGAAGGTTAAGCTCCTCTGAAGAATATGATGCAAAAAACAAACAAACTTGACACTGACTGAAGAAAAGCTAAAATGCATGTGTGGTTTTGTTATTCATTGTTTAAGTTGTATACCATCCAGCTATAAGATAGCTCCACTGTACTGCAGCTTCAGCTCATATAGAGTAGCAGCTAGTTGTGTGTCCACACTTATGTTAAAACTCAATTTGACACTGCAGTGCCGAAAATGAAACACAAGCTCCAAAGCAAGGTCACAGACGTGGAAGGCATCTAGAAATGAGTTAATAGGGATCCACTCTGGTCACGTGATGCACTTTGATTCTCTTTGAAGAAATCTGTGAGCACCAGATACAAACACTGAGCTCTGGCTTTCATTGTTGTTTTGTTTTGGCAGTGTGTTGCCTCCTCTAACACTCTTCTGAAAATGTTTGTGTTATAGGAGATCATTCAACCCTGAGATGTGACGTTAACACACATTGTTTGTGTCTCACTGTTCAACAGGATGAACGCCTCAGGACTTATCCACGGCCGGGAGAGGAGTTCATCCCAAAGAAGTCCAGAAAACACCCGACCAGATACCAGGTAAGGCTGAGAGGGAAGGATGAGACAAAGCAGAGGGGGAGAATCTCAGAAAAGAGCAGCTGGTTAGGAAAAAAAATGAATAAAATGAGAGTGAGACAGAGAGAGGAAGGTAAAGGGTGAGGAGTGCCTGGAAGGTGGTCAAGGATGAAAGGTGGAAGAGGTAAGGGAGACTGATATGACATAAAAAAAGGTAAGGAAGATTTAAGGAGGTAGGGAAATGAGGGGAAGACCCCAGCGAGCAAAGAATTTTACAAGAGATTCAATTGCAAGGGTTGAACAAGTTAACAGGATTGTGAGGAAGAATGGCAAAACAGAAAAAAAGGAGCAACAGAGCACGGCTGAAAATGCCTCTAATGAGCTGTTTGAGGGAGATCGAAAGCAGGCACTCGGTAAATGAGCTCAAAGTCTCACGCTGAGGAGGGAAGAGATGCTCTCCTCTTGAGTCTGCCCTTCACCTTTTCCCTGAGGGAAATCTAACTTCCTTCACCGCTCCACTGCTCTTTTGTCTCAACCCTGTGTGTGTGCTTGCCAATACACAAGCATTGACATGCCATCTAATTAGACATGTGTATGTGTGCTGTATGTGTGGTGACAGGTATAGACTCATATTCAGAGCTCATGCATGCACAGATTGACTGCCCCAGCCTTGGCAGCAGCTGCAGGACGTCCCTATTGGCTGCAGATCAATACTCAACATTTCGCAGACAGTCTCAGAGAAACAGAGCTGTTCTCTGTCTGTGTGATTGTGTGTGTCCACAGGGGCAGGCACACAAATGCGGATGAATACAGCCTGTGTTGTCACATCACCTCATCACCTTCCCTCCATGTAATCTTGTCCTTTCCTCTCCTTCAAATAGAAGATCATGAAGCGCCTGATTAAGCGATATGTGCTGAAAGCTCAAGTGGACAGAGAGAGCGACGAAGTCAACGAAGGTAAAAAGAAAAAAAAAAAATCCTCTTCATTAGAGGGACAGTCAAGCCCAAAATAATACAATACATATTATTGCCCTTTATACCAGTAAGAGAAACTGTGCAAAGAGTTTCAGGTGAGGCTCAGTTAAAAGAACAAATAAAGAAAAACATTATGTCATAATGAAAATGTCACATAAAGTAAACTCAAAGCGTGTTAAAGACATGGTTCAGAGAGTTTTTCCATTTTCCCAGAGCGAGACACAAATTTCCTTGGACAGACTTTTAAAAAGTGTACATCTATTTCTGGTATAGTTTAAAATGATGGCGAACAACAATATGAGGGCACAGTTGAGTGTTGTTGAATGTCTATGGAGTCTAAATAACATAATCATGATTCCACAGGCATCCGGAAATAAACTAAGCAACTTAACTAATGGGCGGTCAGGGAACAACTTTTTCCAAGCTCTGTCTGAAGAGAGGCCCAGATTGTGAAAACCTCTGCTCCAGATAATCCACAGACCTTTTGGGGAGCATCTTTTTTTATTTATTTTGGGCTGAACTGTCCCTTTAAGACCCACTCTTACTGTGTCGCTATTTGCTCAGGGCTTGTATGATATTCTGTGTGTGTGAGATAAACTCCATGAAATGAGGTCATGCGGTGCTGTCACTGCATTGTATGCACTGTATGGCTGTTAAAACTCACACGTGTCAGCTACAGCACAGCGCTGTGGCCTTGAGGATGGATGTCCACCTACATACATGTCTGCATTCCCTCACGTGTCCTGATCACCGTGTCCCCGTGTGACTGTGCTGCAGGTGAGCTGAAGGAGATCAAGCAAGACATTTCCAGCCTCAGATATGAGCTCCTGGAAGAGAAGTCCGAGGCTGCCGGAGAGCTGGGTCTGCTCATCCAACAACTTGGCGACAAGTTTGGCAAGAACACCATGAGACACTGACAAGACTCACAAGAAGGAGAGAGGGAGGAAGATGTGAAGGAGGTGAAAACAGTAAGCAGGGTCAGGAGGGGAGGTACCATTGGGACACTGGTAGGGGGAGAAAGAGGAGAAAGAAGGAGCAGGATGTTTAGAAGACAGTAAAGGAAAAGCGTGAGAGAAAAACAAACTGGGAGCAGGGTAAAAATTCTGCTGTCGCAAAGCAAAAAGCAAGTGTTTTGTTTATGCAATGACCAATTAGGGAGGAATGTGAGGAGAAGATCACTGCAGCTGCAAGTGAGCCTGAGGTCACCGGGTCAGAGGTGAAGTAAACTCAGTGGAAGAGGGTTTGTGTTGACAGTTGAATTCTAATTAAAGGCGATGTCTTCAGGGAGTGACAGAGGGGAGGAAGACAGAGGCCTCGCACGCTGGGTGGGAGATACAGGGAGACGGATGAGGAGGAGAACACAAGCGCCAAAAGATATGAGGAGGCACCACAAGGCAGGAGACTGAGGCAGCACAGCAGTGAGGGCCCCCACATCCAGCACAGAGAGGAGGAGAGAGAGGAAAACCCAGAGAAGGGATAGGGGAGAGAGAGAGAGGGCTGGAGGGTGAGGGGAGGGGGGGACAAGAAGGACAGATATAAGAAGAAAAAAAACTGCCACTGTTATTCAAACCAGTGAGGCCGGCTTTGCTTCTATGTCTTCACTTTGTCAAGACAAGCATAGTGACACCTGCTGAGACACTGTGCACCCCTTTATACACCAGGCTATCTAATTAATGCATCTCCATCCACAATGCACAACTTGTGATCAGGAGTCAGATGATTCAGGAAAAAGCGGTGAAACAGTGTAGAATTTATGCACCCATTTGAAAGTCAAATAAAGCTCCCTCCAAAAATGTAACATTATTCTCTAATTGTAATGTTGGTCAGGAACCTATGGAAGCCCGTTTCTGCTGGTCTCATGAGAAACAAGTCATTGATTGAGAAACTTTCTTAAAATAGTGAAGTGTCTCAAAATAATGGGAAACCTCAAAAGTTTAGTTTCTGGATTTAATGACATGTGAATCTCAAAACAATGATTTATTAAGTTAAAACAATGACTTAGTGTCTCAAAATATTACAAAACTGAAGATAATGACTTAGTATGTCCAAGTAATGAAAAACTCAGAAATAATGAGTATATATTGTGAACGTTTCTCATTAATTTGTAATACTAAGTCATTGATTTGTGATGATTAGTTGTTTTTTTTGTTTGTTTTTTTGGAACGTTTATTCCTTATAATACAGACAGAATTTTTCATCAGCTGTTTTTCTGTTAATTATAGACATGGGCTTTCAAAGAAACCTTTATATGTCCATATAACACACGTCTTGTTCAGACCTTTAGTATAGCAGATCTCGAAGAGATCTTATGTTAGTAAAATAGACTTTGTAGAGTTAAAAAAAATAATAATAATAACTTACTCCAGACAGCATATTTTACCTCAGTCATAATTCTTTCAATTGCAATGTGCAAAGTAAGGACATGCTGCCAGAAAGCATACAAGTGTGTGTCATTCATGAATAGCAAATTCAGACAGGATATACAAAAACCAATAGAGACATTTGACATGATACCTCTCCCACTTTGTTTAAAGCCGAGGTCTCATGCATATTTCAACAACTTCAAGCCAATAAAAATGTTAAGTATGACCTAGAAAACTGTTGTGGATGTTCTCCTTTTTCATTGTGCCTTTGCAGCACAAAGTGTCTCTATTTTCTCAGATCAAAAAAAGTCACGACCTTGGGGCACTGTGTTTACAGCTGTTAAATGCAGGAGGCCAGTGTTTATGAGGAGCACATGAAGGCAGGAAAACTCTGTCTGATTGCTTTAGGGCAACCAGACGAAAATGTGGGAGACATAGAGATATTGGATTTCAGACTTCTGGAACAAAGATATAGTCATTTGGCTATAAAACATCGAGATTGTGCTGCAGAAGCTGTGTGGAGTCATTTTACGGTGTTGTTTTTCTTTTGGATATTTATTTGACACACTGCTGCACCAGCTAACCAGCTGTGTTTGACTTTACCACAGACATGAGGATGCATCGCCATGTTTAACTGCTGTTTTAATTAAAATATATATAAAACATGATCCCAAGTGTAATGTGCAGCTGATAAACTGATAGTTTAAACTGCCCATTCAAAATAAAACTTTTTCTGGTGAAGTAGCAAACTGTATCTGAAACAAACATTACACAGACGTACACAGAGAGATGTTGATGTTGACCTGTGGGATCAGCCATAGCATCTGTTCCTCATTACCAGCAGCCTATTTTTGGATTTTGTCAACACAAAATAGCCACTAGCTCATTATTTATACCCTGGTCCCCAAACCTGAACACAGGCAGGATAAAGCAAGTTATAGGCAATTCTCTCAGAATATCATATTTTTAGGTAGAATGCTTTTTACTAAAATGCAGTTTCTGATCAGATGGCTTTCCATTTTGTTGCCCATAGCTTCTTGAAAACAGCAGCTTAATGTTCACATAAAGCAGATCTGCACATATTTCATGGTGTCATGTAAAAACATATTAAAAGAGAGAGTTTTGGGTCTTTCAGCATTTATTAAACAGACTGAATGGGTTCCCACAAGTATTCTCCGTTGGTTTCAGAACATAGAATTCATCTTACTGTGTTATCAAACTTCATTAGCCCTATAGGTAAGCATAAGTGGGGAGCATATTAACACATTTAGAGGGCTACAGTATGTACCGAGTTTAGTTGAGGAAAACATAACGGACCTTTTTCATCATAACAACATTAAAACTTCAATTTGCAGGACTGTGAGATGAGTTATGGCCACAACAAATATTTGAAGGCTACAGGTAGTTTTTAAAGCTTCTAAGCTAAAAGCCTGAGTAGGTGCAGTAACGTGCAGCACACTTTTAGCACCAGTAAAGAGGAGTGATCATTGTTATCAGAAGGCTTTAAACGTAGTTGAACAAACAACATGAGATTTTTAATCTATAGTGACCAATTTTGTTTCAGATAAATCAATATTGTTTAGAGTCAAGTGTTCATTTAAATAAGTAGTGGAACTTGTGTCTTTATTTATTTGTACTGTACGTGTCAGAGAGTGAAAGTCATTATTTTCTGTGTTGAGCCATGCAGGCTAGTAATTCAAAGACTCCCAGAGAAGGTTTTTTGATTCCCACAGCCTCAAATACAAAATTACCCGAAATACTGTATTTTTCACTTGTACGCAAGAAATATTGATTAAAGCAAAATCTTGTACTGTATATTGTCATATTTTTGATCCTTGAATTAAAGAGAGTATCCTCTACACTGGTTGTGTTATCTTTTTATCGCTATGTGTGTTTGTGGAGAGTCTAAATATTCAGTGTAGCCCTCAGTCCATGACAGGCACTGGAGCAAAACCAAACATGCAGCTGCAGTGTTGCTCTGCTCTCCAGCGATGGCATGCCCACACAGACACACACATGCACACACACACAAATGTACACATTCAGGACAAATGCTCTTAAAACAAACATTTAACCAGCCGAGGGGGAACTCTGCCAAGCTCACACTGACACACTG
>JAOWBC010001868.1:12779778-12800147 GCA_028566105.1 Hypoplectrus providencianus | reverse complement strand
AGAGAGAGAGAGAGAGAGAGAGAGAGAGAGACAGACAGACAGACAGACAGACAGACAGATAATAACACACATCCCTGTCCAGTGATGTTCCTCCAGCGCCCTCCTCTCCCTCTCCTGGTCTGAAAGTCTCCCCCTTCACTCTCTCTCTCTCTCTCTCTCTCTCTCTCTCTCTCTCTCTCTCTCTTTCGCTTTGTCATACACTACAAAACCCAGGGCTAAGATGGAAAGCTGCTCACGACCCGGTGTGCTGCTGTGTTTTGTCCTTCATTAATCCCTCCTTTCGTCTCATTTTAGTCACCCTGGATCGATAATCCCGCGAGGACAGGCCGTCGGCAGCAACTACCCGACACGTATCGACCCCTTTCACTGGATAAAAGAAGGAGCGAAGGGTTGGAAAACCGGGGGATCCGGCGTGCCCTTCCTCTGCGCCATGTACGCACAAGCAAAGGATATCTTGTTGTACTGCGCACCAAGACGCGCAAGAGGACATGTATGCGCATCAACGACCGTCGTTGAACTTCACCACCTCTGACAAACCCTAGAGTCATCTGGATGTCGATGCTGTGTCTGTAGAGCCGGGACTACTTGGATGTAAACGCCAACAAGTGGAATTGGTGATGTGCTCTTTTCCGGGGACCCTTATCTGCGCTGACACGTGGATGTGATTAGTTCTGTTTAATGTGCGAGCGCCGTGTTATACCCAACTCGGCGACATATGGTCTGTGGGCGCAGGTTTGAAGCTATCGACCCACCGCTTCACCACTGCGCGTCCTCGGTGGGACTGGAGCGGACACAGCCGGGGACGCTGAGGAATGCGGAGCCGGGATTTTGTCTTTTCCAGCTCACCTGCGGAACTCTTCGCAGCTCAAACTAAAGTAAGTGATACCCTCACAAGGTCCCGTTGTATTTCGAAGAATCCATCACTTGTACTTAACCGTGACTCAAGCCTACTATATGGTGTATAATTAACACTTATGACATCAGTTTTACCTGTTCTGGAAAAACACTGGATTAATGTGTCTCTCTATGTTTTAAGTGACCTTGTCAGACATTAAGGTATTTTGCATGCAATGAAATGACTGGATGTTTTGTTTTTTTTTTTTTCCTAAAAGGCTGTCCTCAAATGTGTCACACAGGAAACGCAGCTGATATTCCTTCATGGGTGCACCAGAGATAGGGCACCCAGACTGAACAAGCACGGGGTTAGTAGGCTACATAACCTTCTCCATGTCTTTTCACCCACCAGCCGACCGACGCAGCCGGTGAGCACGGGGGGTGCCATGCTGAGACAGATCCTCCTCAACTCCACGGACTCCCCAGACTTCGATCTGGTACTTATGGCCCACTCCTCCACGCACGCCCCCTCCTCCCTGAACGCCTCCCACGGTGGTTCAGTGAGCGTGGCTGCTCTTCTGAGACCCACCACGGGGCGAGGAGGAGGACTCCGGGAAGGCGAGCTCCACAAACCGGACCTGATTACCTACATAGTCATGTGCCTACTGCTCTTCCTGCTGGTGCTGCTCATTGTGTTCTTCATCAACTGCCAGCTCCGGAACTCTTTCTTCGCCTCCATGCCATATGACAGGTCGCTGAGAGAGGCCAGGACCTCTTACAAGTAGGTCAAACCCCCCAGGACAAATCTCAGTGGTCTGTAGTTGGACCCCTGTGGGGGGTTAAAAACGAACCTGAACTGCTGCTGCACATACTGGACTAACTAAGTTGTTGCCTTTATCAGTGGTCGAGGACACATTGGAACACCTAAATAACATGGAATCCACCACAGTACCTATCGTGATTAGTCCGGGCCTCGAGTAGACCAAATGTTGCCCACCTTTTTTCATTTCAAGCCCTGCTGCAACATCCCAAAAAAGAATAACTCTTCAGACCATGGGGGGCCATTACAGAAGATGAATGGTGCACTGCAGGTGGAAAGATAACAGTATAACTCCTGTTCAAATTAGTGACTCGCATATTTCCTGGTAATGAATGAAGAAAATGTTAAACCATCCATCATCCCCTGCAACCTCCCTCGTGCTACCGCACTGCACTTTGGAAACAAATTATGTATTCCTATACAGTATACTCCCCAGCTTGTACTCAGTCATCTCGCTGCTTACAAATTTGACCTGGCGCCTGCAATTTGGGTCCAAATTTACAGTCTTTCACATTAGCTCTGGCAAGATTAATCTTTTTTTTTTTTTTTTATGGAAACGTGACTTGTGGTAACATAAAAGTACAGTAGATTGTATATAATAATTTTGTATGACTGTAACTAAACTGTCTTGTCTTGTGAAATGAAGCAATCAGCACATTTTCCATCCTTTTTTCCATTGTAAAATGCTAATTAAACAACATACTGTAGGCCTTTATCATCACATAAATATATTCAAATGGACTTTGAAGTGGCAGTCTCTTCCTCTATATCCACCTGTTAATGAATGAAGGTGATGCTGCAGCTGCTGACGTCAAGGGCAAGCGGGTAATCATTTAATATATCCGTAAATGCATTTTTTAACGAGTGCCATAGGGCTGCTGGCCTTATCGTGCACTCACACTTTTAATTAACCTCTCCCCCACAAGTTATAGCGCCAGCATCTCGGAGAATGAAGACTTAAGGTTGAAGTTTATGACGAGACTTGTGCGATAAACTAAACTGTTGTCGGTTTTAGTGCCACCGGTGATGCGCAAATCCTCTCAATCTTGTTGTTAGAAAACATCGCTCACATACCGAGACAGATGAGCCTATCTCTTTAATCTGAAATGTGTGTGTGCGCGCGCGCTCAGAGGTTTGTGTACGGCTGAGAGGCGAGAGAGACACTACACGAAGCCTACCAAGTGTTTGACAATTTAACGTGTCTAAATACTTCAGTGACGGTCATCTCTAAAGCTGAGATGGGCTTAATTAGTGCATTGTATGCAACAGAAAGCTACATCTGTCTGCAATGCTGAACTGTAATGACCAACAAACTACATGCTGTTTTTGGAAGACAATCCGCTAAGAACTGAATCGGTTTAGTCAGCATATTCAGAACAATGTGTGCCTTCCTGATTCAATCATATGCTGCAATTGCCTTTTGTATTCTAACACTATCCCCAAATCTCTAACCGCCACCCATTGCAAATTGTATTTCTGAATGCAAAGAAATCATTTCATGGAAAAAAAAACCCCCATCACAATTACTTACCCGTGGTACATTAACTTTTTTTGGACATGCTGTATTAACTCCGGTGACAACGTTGCAGCGCCTGTCACCACCAGACGGCGCCCGAGTCCGATTATTTGTTATGCACAGTATGATTACAGTTTAAAATGGCACACACGTTAAAATTTATAGGGTTTCTCCCTCATATCCTCTCACATACAATGTAATATTTCAAACAAATATTCCTCATTTAAAATTCCCCGTTATATATATATATATGAACGTACAACCCTGGATATCTGAAATTAGGTTTCCTTGTTACAATTGATCCTATAAGTCAAGGATAGAGACATATGTGTCACAGAAAGAGGACTTTTGTAATGTTATAAGGCTACAACTGGAATAGTTGCAAGGGCTGTGGGAAGGATCATGCAATACATGATCTCTTATAGATAATTTATGTTAAAGCAATGCATTAAAAACAATTGAGAAAACCCCCCCGAATATTCTTCATATATCTGTTAGATAACTTCTCTCTTTCCAGCTGTTTAAGTGCTGAGCAAACCACTTGGATACTCCCAGTATGGGATATTAGTTAAAATTTAGTGCATAGGGGTTGGGTGCAAGAATTACTGCCAATCTCAAACAACTGTGATATAAGTCTTTTACTTGATAATTAAAGAAAATCACACGCTAGCAGTTGTCATAGTAGAAGCTGTATCAATAGAAGACAGAAGAAGATAAATAAAAGATTACCTGGCCTGTGCTGCCTGCTGCTGGTGGGTTATTCTACTACACTCCTTACTTGACTTCTGAACTGACCGCCTGTGTGTTCTTTCTTCTTTTAGATTCTAGAACATGACACAATTATGACACAGTAGAATGTTACATCACTTCCTGTTCTGTTTAACTCAGTCATGAATAACTATGCCATGAAACGCAAAAAGGATAACTTCTGTATAATTTGTGAACAGTTTTGATACATTGCATGACATTACATTTATTTAGCTAATGCTTTTATCCAAATCGACATCGAAAAAGTGTGTTTAAACATGGGTAAGTACACAACCCTAAAAGTGCAGGAAAGTAGCTTAGATCAACATAATCGAATATGGTGACATATGGCAATAGTCGTCCTAATTTCAATTTAAGTATTTTATTGAGTTCCGTCTGTTGGTCCTTGGCCCCACAGCTCTGTGCAGTAAGGGCACAACTGACAGCTAAATCCTCTCAGGTGTAGCTGCAGAGCGCAGGCTCCTCCCCAACTAGCTCTGACCGGACTGTCAGAAGAACAGGAAGACTCCTCTACCGCTACAGACTTTGGTCGCTTCCCCCCTTGTCACTCAGGGGTTAAAAAGTTAACTAAACTTCTAGCAGTCATGGAAACTAATTTATCAGACACAGTCGGGCGAAGGTATCCGTAATACCAACTCGTCGTCCGTGTTGTTGTTGCCAAAACAACTCGTGGAAGTGGAGAGAGCGGAGTTTTTTTCACGGAGACTTACCTAAAGCTAGCCTAGCTAAGGCTAATAGTTAGCTTACTTAGTACAGCATACTTTCCGGACTTACAATTCACATAGTTTAAAGCTTCGGTTTGTGTCACGCGTGGACATTTGTACAATAAATCCTCATTTGTTATTCTGAAACGCAACGAGTTGCTTTTGTACTTTTCGTTCCGAGGACTTGGGGCTGTGCTTTGAATTTCCCTCCTTCAGTGATAGAAACAGACGGCTTAGCGAGGGGCTCGTTCAGTGTAGTTGGCTCTCTACCAAATCATTAGCAACATTGTGCTAATTGTGGCTAAGTTAGCCAGAGCAGTAGCTTAGGCCCCCAGGGAATTAATAGTTGGCATTTTTTGCAAATTTACCGCCGGAGGAAACATTTGCTTTGCTTTTTTCCCTTTGAGTGCAGGGAGATTATCGTAGCACGGTTTATTTTGACACTCAATCCAAGGAAACGGATTAAATTATAAATATGGATCCACACACGGGGAACTCTGCCTCGGCTGCTGGTCCCAAGAAGGACAAGAAAGCAAAGAAGAACTATGAGGATGGGGATGGAAAAAAGAAATTTGTGAGTATACAACAGGTTCAACTTGTTGCACCTCTTATGATTAGTGTGAGTCCTAAAGTCTTGACCCTAACTACACAGATGGTTACATTGTCTTCCTCATATTTCAAGTGAAGCTACAAAGCAAACTTACCTGTTATTACTTTTACCCCTAAAGCTATGCAGCAGCTGTCAATAGAGCTTGAAACGTAACCCTGAAGGTTTCATGATATAGGTCAAAGTAAGTGTCAACATATGAGGAAGTAGCTGGCTTGTTTATTGCAATAAACAGAAGCAACACATCCCTGAGAAAGCACAACATGTCAAAAAAGGATTCATAGGGTTTATTTTTTCTTCCATTTATAAAACTAGAAAATGATTTTTACATGTTATGGTTGTCGTTTTTTGTACAGAGAGGAATGTGTTTTTTTTTTAACACAAACATTTAAAATATTTAACTGATTATGTCAAATAAATGACCTAAGTGCATGGCAAGGTGTGGCATCCACACATGGAATTTTCTTGAGGTGACCTAATTCTAATGACATCATGTGGTTTTTGTACCTGGCTGTGTCAGCATGTGTGATTCAGTGTCTACCTGGGAGCAAAGCAGTAAGAGTCACCAGTAGTTTTGCCTGTCATCAGCCAGCGTAAACTATTGCGTAACACAACCCCTCGGCCATGTCTGGCAACAGGTGAAACTGATATTGTACACACTGACAAATGGTAACCATAGAAGATGAACAGAAGACACATCTGGTTGCCGAGTAAACAATTACTCCCCGCACACTCCTGCACATTTGCTTTCAGACAGACTTGGCTTTTAATAGGTCCCTCTCACCCCTTCTTTAAACCGTAAAGTGTATATCCTGCTGACTGGAATGAACATCGATTCTTTAAACACATATTTACATTTAAATACAGAACACCTTGTTCAGGCTTTCTCTTGATAATTTTTCATGTAAATTGTACCTCTGGGGCATAAGCCCAATGGAAGTCAGTGGAGTAGGGAAAAGCTGTCCCTTCGGTACTGTAAATGTATTCCCTTGTTCTTTTTAAGCTCCTTTTAAACAGAAATAGAAAAAAAGAAACATTCTTGATAAACTAAAAAATATTACAGTCGCACAATTGTCTGCACAGGTAGGGCTTTAAGTAAATATGAGTCATAGACAAAAATCAATTGTGCAATGTCCTGAGATTACACTGTAAACATGGGTCTGTGCTATTCTTCCCAACTTTAGAAAGACTTATGTCCTTAACTTCATTCCACCATTACCTCTGAAATATTCACCCATTCTAGTAGATGTTTTTTTTTTTCAAGTCAGAGTTCAGAAAGAGGTTAAGGGTTGTGAGTTGTGTGGTGTACTTAATCTGCAGTTTAACATCATCTGTCACAAACACCCTGTGTTATCTCTGAAATACCAGTGTTAGTTACATCATGAGGTATGTATTACTGAATGGCATGTGTATTATCTCCAGCCTGCTTGGTGTTTGGAATACCAACTCAAAATCATCCTTGTGTGAATATCTCTCCATTGTGCTGTCTGGGACTGAATGAACTTGTGTGGGCAGATTGTCCAGTTTTAGTCATCTCTTTTTCTAGACCTGGTCTCAGTTTTTTTTGGATGACTCTAAGACAGGATTGCTTGCTTTGTCTGCTTTTGGGATAATGTCCCTAACAGTTTTGGCAATAACAGTGGAATCAGCAATTCTAAAAGAAACCCTGTGTTTGTACACAGCTCTGGCTCTGTAAAGCTACATGCAGCTAAGTGCCAGGGTCCTGCACAGGTCTGATTTTCAAGTCCTGCTCCCACCCTGGCATTACAACATGCAATACCATACCTGACTTGTCTATACAAGGTCAAATCCCCAAATAACCATGCACAGTTCAAATTATTTGGTCAGGTGGCAGGTTTGAAGGTGTCTTGGCCATTTCATACAAGTCTAACTTCAAAGATGTTGATTCACTGTGTAGAAAGGGAATAAAAACAGAATACATCAAATTCTGAACTAAGAGGCATATAGCGACAAAAATTAAAAGTTAATCAGTTTGATTATAAAATCTGTTTTCTTTTAATAGTATTGAACGAAATAAATGTTAAAAATGATTCACAAATTATTGCATTCAGTTTAAACATTTAAGACCGTTCCAACTTTTTTTGGACTTGGATTGTACATGTGAAACAAACGTAATTTATTTTAAAACAAAGGTTATTCAGGGAATGCAATTTAAAAGTAAAAATATATTTTTTTATAATATTGAGCAACATAATTTTACAGTTAACATGTTGGTCACGCATCTGAAGTCATCATTGAACTGGGTCTTGTAATCTAGGTGGCACAGAAGGCAAAGCTGACAAATCCATGATATGATACATTTTAATAAATCTATAATCCAACACCTAAACCAGATCACATGTTCTTTGTTTGACCCAGAGCTGAATGTGAAAATACCATCAAAGTAAAATACTACCAATGAAGCACCTTTTTGAGGTCAGTAGACCTGATGCAGTACTCTGGCTTATTCACAGAACAGGGGAAAGGCCATAGATGTTTAAAGCCAAAGTCAGTGGGAATGAGAGTAATTATAAAAAAAAATATGGAGCACTGAAGGGTCACGGGAGGGATGTGATTCTTTGGGTGTTGAGTTTAAATATCACCAATCTTTCTCCAGAATCACTGTCTCCACCTTCAAGAACAATGCTCTGGATTTCACAGGATAAGACTTTATTACAGATTGTCATTTATGTTCCTTGGTTTTAAATGACCAAGCCATTCAGTGCATCATGTGCTTTAATGTTTACTACAGCTCTACTTCTCCTGCTGTGTGTCAGCATGCCAGTAAGCCAGAGTATGTGTGAGTCAGTTTGCGTGTCTCAGTTCAGACACTGGGTGTCTTTTTGTCCACCTGTAACCCTCACAGGATTCTGAACAGGATTCACTGTGCTTCCAGTTATATCAGAGCCTGATCCATGTATTTATTTTGAAGCCAAAAGCAGTTCATTTTATCTGTGCTCCCCCAAGCACTATCTGTGTTCTTCAGGCCCAGAGAGAAAGGATCAGCATCCATGAATGCTGCTGACATAAACAGGCTGGCTCAACCCAGCAGGCAGCCCCAGCGTGGATTAGCCAGGGATCACTGCCTTGGACAGTTGTTTGGGATACAAGGTGAATTGTAGATCATAGATTCAGGCTGTGGGACATCTTGTTGAGTTTTACACGTTGTCTTTTTTTGGGTAAAAGGTTTGCAGTGGATTTATTTTCAGGTCCTGATAAAGAATATTGGTCATCAAGGAGACCAATGACTAATATTTTGAGTAAGTTGTTTAAACTTGGCATGTCCCAGAAAATATTTCGATCAGAGCGTCATTTGTTATTTACAAGTAATTGGCGTTCTAATATTGTCATTTCAATCAACTTGATAATACCAGTGGATATATTATGAGCCAGAATTGTATAACTGTATGCTGTATCAAAAGATGGATTGTGTTACAAAAATATTCAGTCTAATTGGAAAGACTAGTGCCTCTTCTATTAGTCAGGAAATTATAACAAGTAACAACTTATAGTATGTAACCATGCAGATGCACATTTAACTTTTTTTCCTGAATCAGGAAGAAACTCAACTGTTGTAGTTGATGCCAATAGAAGAAACAATAGGCAAATGTCTGAGCAGCACATTTTCTCAGTAGTTTGATATTCAGAGTTGGAAAATATGCTGACTTGCTCAAGCATGCAGCCCCATCCTACCAGTTGGAGGGCTTCTGATGTGTTAGCAATTCATGTAGGAAGTGATTTCATCTGACTTTTCTATGAGAGTAATAACTGTGATATTCTGAATATAGACTTTAGTAGTGTTTTGTAATTGGGATTGTTACATCTTGAATCAAAATCCAGTGGTCAAGTACACAGAGATTCGTTGCCAGTGTGAATTGGTTTAAGTGTTGATTGCAGCTTAACTTGCTGGTGTTTATCATGAGTCAAATCAAGGATAACTGCACCTTCCCTCAACCATAAAATCTTGTGCCTGCATGTGCCTTTGTGCAGCAGTGCACCTACTTCCTGGGGGAACCACCTCAGCAAAAGCATGATTTAAAATAAGGCCTTGAGTAAAGCCAGTCAGGTCACAGCTCTTTATTCATCGAGGCTGACTCATGTAGTTTGAGTCAAGTAGTTAAAACTTGGTTTATTGCACAGTATGTCTATTTTGCCCTCTTTTTTTAAAGAGATGTATTTAGTCCCTAAACGCACACACCTATGCACACACAGACACACGGTTTCCTGTTCTCTGCATCTCAAGGGAAGAAGAGCATACTGTGAGCTGAAGAATAGAATGACTGAGTGCCAGGATGAAACTGGAGTGGTTAATGGACTGCTAGTGGCAGGGGCCTCTTGGCTCAGAGTGAACAGAGTATTTTAGAGAATATGGCTGAGCAGGGCAATGCAAGTGAGCCATCAGTGAGCCGGGACTGGGTGAGGCAGAGAGGGGGAGACAAATTAAGAGGAAGAGAAGAGTGTGTAAGAGAAAGCACGAAGAGTGGGAAAGAAGATAGAAAACAGACATGCAGATAAGGAGTTCAAGTACGAGGAAAATGTGGAGGATTGGGGGTGCAGTCAATGAATAGAATAAGTTATAATATGTGATAGCTTTGGAAAATGTTTTTACTGAGTTCATCCTAAAAAGCGGTTAAAGGGTTTATTCTCTTGAGTTGAAATCTTCAAGCATGTTGCTCCTGTGGTCATATCCCAAGATATAATTTGAGCGTACGTGTTGTTTATTAGTTGTCAAAGATAAAGCCACAAAGATGTGGCAGAAATGATGAGATGTGGACAAATGTGCAACATGACTGAAAGTTTTAATGTGTAGGGATCAGGTTTGCCATGATATTTTTCCAGGACTGTTGGAATCGAAAATCAGTCAATTTCTGATTTTACAGATTCTGACTATGAAATTCTGATTTTACAGATTCTGACTATGAAATTGATGTGATTTGGTCATAGTCATTCAATTCATTAATTATTTTTTTAAAACATGCATTTTGAACCTGTTCGTGGGCTTTGCTTGGCTACTTTGAGTGGATTTACTGATGACTGAGATAGCCACAGCCTCCCCGCGACCCGGGATCACCTGGATAAAGTGGTTAAGACAATGAATGAATGAATGAATGATATTAGTGATCAGATGGATCAGAAGGTACATGCTTGATCATTCATGGATGAGAGTAATGATTAATATACATAGTGCTCCTTGTTTGCTTTATTGTTACTGTACTTTACAGACCAAAAATGAACAGCTGTTGGCTCAGCTGAGTTTGGTTTGCTCTGAAGCTTGTTCTAACTGGATGTTTGGGCAGAGTTGTGTAATGAAAGTGTTGATACAGGCACACAGAGGAATGCAGAGTCACTACACCACTGAATTACTATACTTAGAATGGAATCTCACCTTCACCTGGGTTGTTTTTTTTGTTTCTGATGTTTTTTTGTTGTTGTTTTTTTTAACTCAGACTCAGACTTAACAGTTTACTTTGTGAATTTGTGTCTTCTGACCGTTAGGGCCATGTAATGGTGGTGGTGCTTGCATGATGCTTAAGGCAACAGTAAAGAAAAAAGTAAACTTTCTTCCAGTTGATACTGATTATTCCTCTACCACTGCAAACACCAAAACTGCATGTTTTCTCATAACAAAACTGTAACGAAAAGCCCACAATGGACATGGACTGCTGAAGGTTCACTTTGCTATATGTATAAAACAGACATCTACTTTATATTGACAGAAAAACGTTTTATCCGTTAACCTTTTTTAAGAACCTCCAAAAACACGTAACATATATGTATCTCTTCTGTAAGCTGCTCTCCTGACTATCTGACTGTCTGAAGGAGCAGCCTGCCATGCATTTACTTTTCTGCTTTGTACCATCATGGATGATTGATAGAAAACAGAGTTCGTGTTGCTGTGTCCAATTAGTCCAAACTACTTCATGCATGCTTTAGTGGGAAGTGGTTTTTGCTACTGCTACTGTATTTCTGTCACTTAATAAGCTAACTGGTCAGACATGTTAGTGTCTTGCAGCTGTCCAGTTAAACCCTAGTGGTAAAGGTATGACACCAAACCGACAGAGATGATGGCTGTGGAAGAGAGGGTGTGAGAGAAGTTTGGTCGGTTGACAGCCAACTGTACTCTGATGGAAAAAACTGTCAGTGTCACAGCTCTCCTTTGTCACTGTCAGGTGGCCCAGCTGATGGTTTTTGAGTTACTTTACTGTTTTTTTTTTGCATTAAATCTGCACTGTCTTATAGTCTGTGTTTGCTTAGTGGTTTATCATATTCCACAATGCACATGTTCTTTTGGGTAATAGAGAGGAAACAGCATCCTGTTTCTCTGTATTTCATTCTTTGTCATGCTTATTTCCCCTTGCTCAAAAAAAAAAAAACAACAACCTTTCAACTAATGCCTGCTTGGATTTGTTGCCCTGAGGCATTATATTTGTACAGTCTTTTTCATATGCTGTATGTCAAAGGCCTTCACTATCGTAAATTCGACAGTGGCATTACATTTGCTTTCTACCTAAAATAAACTGCCACCTGTGTGCATTTTTGTGCAAAGTTAGAGAAATATGGCTCCTCTTTTCAGCAACATATTATTTTGTGTTCAGACTACTCAGACCTCCTGGGTGTTTACCTATTGTTCACATGCTCATGTTGTTAGCTGTTAATTCTTACTTCTCCTTACTTTTTCAATTTGTGTTCGTATACATGTGTGCGCGCATGCACAGACACACACACACACACAGAAATATGTCAGCGCTTTCCACCCTATTATTATTTCTCAAATTCTGAGGGCTGTGACAGGATGTTGTGCAAAAGTAACGAACAGTATGCTTCCTTATTCGTCCCCATTATTGCTCACTATTTTCTCTTTCCTTCACTCCTTTCTATCCATTGTGCAAAGATGTACGAGTGGTCTACTAAATATGTTCGCAGAGGGCCTGCTTTTGTGTAGTTGGCGACCTGGATACAATGGCTGAATGATTTGGCAAAATAATCTAATTGTTGTTTCACTGATATTGCAATTACAATTTAATCTGTAATATTTTTTCTCTTTCTCTATTTTTTCTTATCTTTCCATCCACAAGCAACAAATCATTTTTTATAGTCTAACCAACACAAGACCATAGAATTCATATATTAACTATTATTTCCTGTTGGCAATGTCTGTAGGTTACAGTGAAATGAGATAAACAAGCATGCATTTCTTTGCCTTCTTTATTAAACTACTTTACAGTCCCGACTGATTTGGCTTCAAGCCGTGTCAGTAATTATTACACAACAAACACTCCTGGATAGGCCTTTTCAGTGTAAACATTAATATTGAAATCTTACCCATCATTAGTTCGCAACAAATCACATAATATGTGCTAAAATTAACAACTTGTGGGCTTACACTCTGGTGGCAGCTGTCTTAAATGGCTTTGTGTATTTATTTTTTTATTTTTTCAACAAAATCTAAGAAAATATTGACTGTTCCCTATTATATAAAGAAAAACACAAACTCCTCACAGGAATTTGGAACCAGGGATTGTTTGGCTTTTT
This sequence comes from Hypoplectrus providencianus, assembly GCA_028566105.1. NCBI lineage: Eukaryota > Metazoa > Chordata > Actinopteri > Perciformes > Serranidae > Hypoplectrus > Hypoplectrus providencianus. The sequence goes on along the minus strand of JAOWBC010001868.1, from coordinate 12,787,365 downwards.
TTAAATTCTTTTTTTGTTTAAATGATATGGATTGGAGCTCAGTGATTATTGTCTTACCACATAACTGCAGTGTTGCCGGTTCAAGTTAGAGTTGGTGACATTTGTTGTCATACACTCCTCTCTTTCTTCCTGGTTTCCTGTCTGCCTACATTCTGCAAACTGCCAATGAAGGTAAAATGTAGTGTTATAAAAAGGAAAAAAAATAACAGACTGTCTAGTCCAAACATTGATTTGTCAATGTTTGGACTAGACATAGACAGTGGCATGCTACTGACTGTACACACGATAGTTTGAATTCCCCGTTTTGCATTGGTGAAGCCTACAACAGAATTTGGCTTTTTGCTTTCTAACTGCAGCATCTCTGATTGGCATTTCTTTTCATAATTTTTATTTGTCCAGTGTTCCTTTATGCGGTTTATAATAGATATCATTTTGAGAAAATATTTTTATACAATTGCTGCAATTAAGACAATTAAGTTTTGGTAATCCTAATTGCCAGTTTTACCAAAATGGCACACATTATTATAAATGTAAATGTTAAGATCTTTGCTTGTTTTAAGGTCAGCTTTCACCACTTTGGCAGTTGGTGCTGTGTCCTTTTCAATGAGAACATTGTTGCTCTGTCTACTGAAAGTGTTGGAGACTAGGAGATGCAAGTTAGGTATAGATTGTCTTACCTTTACATTGCGCAAAAAAAATCACACAACTGGCAGTTCATTAACATTGCCATAATATGTGAATTTGGCATACTTGTTAATTTTGGTTGGCCTTTTCATCCATAAACGTAACATTTAAAGAGATATACAGTTGAACATAGTGGTCAAACCTGTCTGAAGTTTTTTCTGTTTTTTTGTGTTAGTTCTGGGTAAACTAAACTTCACATTTTCTATAGCCTGTGGCCCAACAGGTTAATCGGTTCTACAGCAAAACATTCCTGTTGTTAATGGGATTTCAACACATCAAACATTTAGTTGCAATTACTATTGTCACATCTCTGTCACAATGTCAATAGCTGATCTTTAGTTATAAATGAGCAGACTCATATTTTCTGTAACTCTAAATCAACTAGACAGGGCCAGGTGGAATCGTTATGAAGGGTGTCTCCCTGTATATATCCACTAATAGGCATCTAATTGTAAGCACAGAGATGGATAAACAGACCTGGAGACTGATCCTCACAGATATGAATGCTCTTGACTGTGTTACGCATGTTGTGTAGGGGGGGTTTAGGATTACAGTGTCAGTCCTCTGTGACTCTTCTCAGTCTCCCACTGACAGATTACAGCTAATCTCAGACTGCTCTGTGTATTTCAACTCCAAGACTGTAGACAGCATTGGGCCTATGCATCGCTCTTACAACTGAGTTTCTGAAGGACAGAAGTCTATTCCTGTAGGAATGGAACAAGCTGTTAAGACATTCAAGGCTGGAGACGAAATTCAACTGCTGGACACAAATGCACACCCTGCTGTTTGCTGGCAAGGAGTGTAGGAAACTAAGATTAACTTGAAATCTGTCATTACTTTACATTATAATCACTATGTGAGCTGATGTATAGCAGAGGCTAGTAGAAGCTATTGTTTCATACCACAGGCAGTAGCAGTCATGTTAAAAATGGATAAAAACTGATTATAAATAAGATGGCAAATAAAGTAAAGCTGGGCAGTATTTGTGGTTATCCTTTTAACAGAACTGTCTGGCTTTTCAATTGTTTTTTCATTGAGATATTTTAAAGAAAGGCACATAATTCAACACATATAATTCCATACCACATGAGGAATGGTCCGTTGCCAAAGTTGGCTTGGGAAATTACTGTGAGGTATTATTCGCAATCAGAATAGATATTAACTCAAATACATCTCAACATATCATTGAAAACATATCAAAGTACACCAGGTGTTATCTATTCAGTTCACATTCTGGGTTTTCATTTGGGTACTGGCTGGTATTTCATGATAATTCACAGCATACTCACAAACCTTAATGCTCAGAAGCCTTTAATTCACGGTGTTCAGCTTCTGCCTGATGTCATGGATTAGCAGTATACACTAGGTGTTGAAATTTTCTTAAAAATCATGCTTCTGTTCACATTGAGGTGGGAGGGAAACCGGTTTTCACTTCTGTACATTTTTTTTATCCAAAGAGGGGGCATTAAAATCTGAGGCTCAACCTGAAATATACTTTTTCACAACAACAACAGTGAAACATGTCCCTTTCCAGTCTGCCACTACTAGTGTCAGTGCTTCAGAGTGATGCTCACATGTATGGCTCTAATAAAGGGGGCGTGTTTGCAAAACTGAGCTTTGTCAAGCTTCCACTACCGTCACTCACAACTTTCATTTGCCTTGCAAATCTATCTGTCCAGAGTAAGGGCTATGCTGGCTGTGCTGGACAGTTTTTTTTAACCATTTCCTGTTGTGTCTGTTCATAGAGTTTGGGAATTGCAGTGTTGCTAAAGTGACAGTGGTAGAGACATGAGACTGAGCTGAAGTACTTTAATCATATGCTGAAATCTTGTATCCTTCTCCACTGCGTAGGGCTGCATATCTTAGTCATGGGTTTTGCTCTGTCTGAATCTGTATGGAGAGGCTGGTTAATGCTGCATTGAGAAGGAGTTATTCATTCTTACCCAACTGGCACCTACTTGTGCTGTTGACAGACTCAGTGGCGTGATATCTTCATATATGCCAACATATTAGAAGTTCAATGACCTTACCGTTGTTGGGCCAGTTAGCCACCATAGGAACAAACCCTGCCTCTGTCTGTGTTGATGCAGAAGGCTGTAGTCAACCGTAGGAGCAGTCAATGATGCAAGCATATCAGCCAAGTCTCTGTGTGCTGTTACAGTGGCCTGAGTATGTGAGGGTACGAGGGAGGTAGTAAGAATGTTTGTGTGTGGGAGACACTTATAGTTATGTGGTAAAATGGAGGTGATAGTTTGAGATTTGTATACATGTGAACATGTGTTTGTGTGAGGGATTTTAATGCAAAATGTGCTGATGCATGCTCAGCTCTGCTTGTGAGCAGGCGGTGTGTATAGATGGAAGAGTTTAAATGTGGTGTGTGTGGCAGCCTCTTCACTTCTAAGACTCTAGGCTTCAGGGGACAGTCGTTATTTAAATGGCTCTGAAGGCTTAACACCCAAGCACCACAATTAAAATAAAATAAAAAATGCACTGAAATGACTGTTAGAAGGTCTGTAAAGCGTGCAGTCATGAAGCGAAACGGCTTACAAGTGTAAAGTCTGTTTACAGGTGTAACCAAACCAGGCTAGGTGACCACTGTGTAAACCTATAGCAGAGCTCTTTATAATCACGTAAATTAACTCCCTATAATACAGCATTTTGTTCCCCATTGTAAGAGAGAAATGTTTTGAACTGGCTGAAGTGCAGGCTGCTTTCTGTCAAGTAACAACCACTAAACCTCTGGTAAGGTGCCTGTTGCCTCTCAGTACACAGAGAATTAACCAGCATCCCATCTGTTGTCATGGTTCTAGTTGTTGGTGTTGACAGACAGACCAATTGCTTTTATAGACATGAATCTGAAAATGAATGTAGAACCCTCATATATGTATGCAGTTTTTAACTGGTGCACCATGTTGAACAACATACTTATATAACTGCTGAGAAAATACCTAAAAAGAAGAGGCTGTTACACCCCTGGTGGTGTTTTTGTTTCTAGCCAGTTTAAAGGCTGGCTGCATATCAGAAATGTTACTTACAAGCACTGCAGTAAGACAGCTCTAAAATGACAATCTTTCACCACTTTTCTAAATGAGGTATTGAATTGATTACTATTGGTGGGTGGCAAGTTGTCGCCAGGAAGGTTGGCAGCATGTGGAGTTTGGTTAGTTTTGTTGCACACGTTAAATCTGCCAAAAGCTACACATACACAGGTACTATCAGAATGATTTGAAAGGTACTATTAAAAAATTAATATAGAAAATAAAAAAATAATATATTACTTTCAACCAGCCAAATCTTTCTCTGCATTTCAATGTAAACTTTTAAAAAGACTAACATTAGGTGTTGTGATATCTGTCCTGCTCCACTGTGCCTTCACTGAAACCACTTACTAGAATTGCTCTGTAGCTCTTCATTGATGGGTGAATTCATTCATTTTGAAGTTTTTATGAAGTTTTAATGGATTAATTAATTAATGGTTATATCAATCAGTAAAACCCCCATTCCACTTTTGCCAGACTTCTGGGATTTAGGCATTAAAAAATCATAAAATTGCATTATTCTTTGTTGTCGACACTACAGCCAATTTGGAGCTTGTGTTTATTAATTGAATATTATTAATTTGACATATCATTGAAATGCAAATACTGAAGTTTATTCAGTAAGTGATGACTAAAAACAGACAAGGCAACAGTGGATTCCCTTGTTTTCAAGAGGTGGGTGAGGGGTGGTGGAGTTATGTGTCTGCATTAACCACAGTAGACGAAGGACGATGAGCAGTCATGCAGCAAACATGCCCCACTTTGACTGACATACAATCATAATGTCTCTCATACATGGGCAGCCATTGCACTCAAATGCACCTTGAGTCAGTAGATCAGGGAGGCGGGAGGTAGCAGTAAAATGTGCTGCAATGAATAGATTGGATGTGAAAGACTTGGAAGACTTCCAATTCAGCGTGGTGTGGAGAAGACGCTGACCTATGAGGGTTGGATCTCACAGGCTTGGCTAAATGTTTGCTTTTGTGGGGACTCCTAATTTTTGCCCCTCTCTTTTTTTCTGCCTCCTTCGCTCTTTCTTTGAGAGTGAGATTTCTATGAAAACTCAACTTTATTATACTAAATAATGCTCATATGAGCATCTGTGAAATAAAAAATGGTCCATTTTCCCCCCCAGATTTCATAGTTCTAAGCTTCGGCAGAGAAAACTCTTGAAAGTGGGAGGGAAGGTCTCTGCCTTAATACTTTGTTCACCAAACAGCTTTCAGTGTGTGCTATACGTCAGCATGGTTGGTAATTTCCTGCTTAGACTCTATTCATAGGAAACTTTTCAGCTGTGTCTGGGTGTGCCTGCTCAAGTGCTGCTTCCCCCTGTGCGATATCATGAATACACTCTGTATGTAGCCATGGCAACATTGTAAGCAATATAATGATACAACCACACTGCTGTGTTACTCAACAACTTTTAATGTTCACTGGTCAGGGGTTTTAATATCTAGTCTCAACATTACACCCATCCTTCTTTAAAACATATAAAGTCCAAATGTTATGCCTTCTTTCACAAGTCATAACCCTCCATCTCCACCCTGTTTTCCTCCCACTGCCATTGCATCCCCCCCCAGACATTCATGCCACCATTATGCCTCTCCCTTTTAACTATACTCCCTATTCCACCATCCCTGGTCTCACATATTTAGTCAAGTTGTATTGTTATCCAGAATGCAATAAGAGATTAAAGCAGAGACAAAATCAAAACCATCAAAATGTGCCACACTAATAGGCAAGGCATGACATTTTTTGGCTGGAGGTCACTAATACCTGACTGATGCTGACAAAAAAAAATGTTTGAATCCAGCTCAAGTTTGACTTTAAGACCCCCCTAAATTTATTTTGAACACAGTTGATTGCCAAGGCTTTCTCCCATTGCTTCACTACACCCACGATAGTGTACCATCCAGTGCCAGTAATCCTACTTTGATAAGAAAATGTCAATACTCTAAACTTTACCAGTGCATCACAGACTTTAATTGGATGACATCATGGTCGATCTCAGTTCTATCTATGTTGGCATGACAGTACATTAAAGTTAATTCATGTCATTGCTGTATGTGCCCGTATGATTAGTGGAAATCTGTTGCCGGCTGGGTATATTCAGAACTATAACAAACTTGTCTTATTTTCTCAAGAATGATTGATGATGTTGGTTTTTTTGTGATGATGAATATTTAAATATGTAAATATCTATGGATGTACCAGTTATTAGCAAACTATTGCTCAGGAAAGAAGCTAATTCAGGGTATAAGACTGACATCATACAATCATGATGATATTTTATTAGCTTAATTTGTAAATGTAGCCCTAAGGCTAGTACAAAATATGTCAAATCCTTATCACATTTGCACTATTTGTCAAAGAATAATACTTACTTCAAGTGTGCAGCCCAACCATTAACCTAGCGTGCATCAATCATATCATCTGACAGAAATGTTGGTGCTTCACTTATAAAAGTAGCCACTCTGCTTTCTGCCATTCTGCATTAAGTTTGTATTCTTGCTCTGATTTACATAATCTCTCTCACCACTCTCAGGACCTACTACTTAAATATGTATGTACAGACAGGTGCAGACACACACACACACACACACACACACACACACACACACACACACACACACACATACATCCTTAACAGCGTGTGACTGTCTCATTATATTGCTGTCGCAAACCAAATGCATATGCTGATTTGCTCTTTCTTCAGCCGTCTCATTGTAGAAACAGACAGCCAGAGCACATTCCATCTCCTCTTCACTTTGGTACTGGAAGTATAGTATTGGTTTCTTCATCTGGGCACTGAAGGATGTCTTGCGCAGAAAATTACAAAGTAACAATCAGCCACACTGAGTTCTTATTGTTGTAAAGATTCTCCCAATTACAATTGTGCAGTTTGGATTTTTTTATTAAAACATATTAAAACCATCATGCATGTTGCAACATAACCAGTAGAAGTTCATGAACCTTTGCTCTTACTTTTTTGTCAGGATTTACGCTTCCAATTACCTATTTCTTGGGGGAATTCCTAGTATTATTGGACTATAGACAATACAGTACATTTGAACCTGTCCATTGTGAAAAAAATTATGAGAACCTAATATTGAATTAAAAACCAAACACAGCTTTTCCCAATTCCCAGATGTGGTGCATTGAACTCTTTCTATTAGGAGCTTGGGATATTTTAACACTCCTATTTGGCTGAATTTGCTACTTTAACAAGCCTGCTGCCATCTAAACCAACCAAAGCCCTTATGTAAAGGTCTCTGGTGAGGTGTTGGTTGCTAGATGCTCGCCCAAACTGCAGTAAAAGGGAGCCTGTTACATGCACCAGTTCATCGAATCAGCTCGTTGTGGCTGATTAGATGAACAGGCTCATTCAGCTTGCAGCCTGTGTTGTAGAGCCCTCTGCATTTTAATTGTTTTTATGCATTATCATAGTTTTGTGAGTTCGGTTTTTAGTCAAAGTCAGCAAAAAACTTTTTGGATATCAAGTGGAGGGTTCTATCATTATTCAGTTAAGCCAATTACTTTAACAAAGAGTCCATAAGGTAACAAAGACATGTCTTTGAGATGCTGGAAATAGCAAATGGCTGCAGATTTGCTTAACACATTCAATTACTTGATCCAGCAAAAACGTAGTTGTCATTTTTTTCCCTCAACAGTCCCTATTCGATGACCTAACTACTATTTCATTATAGGGTTTGAACAAAATAGAGAAAATGGCCAACTTCACAACCTTGGCAATTGAGGTGGTGTCTCATTTCAGGGTTTGCCTGTACGCTGCAACAAAAGCTAATCAGTTATTTCTGTCAATTTTAATGGCATTAGCTGTTGCAGTTGACCTTTTGCATCACAG
>JAOWBC010001868.1:12758362-12776300 GCA_028566105.1 Hypoplectrus providencianus | reverse complement strand
GTCTAATTGATTCTTTCTTTTTCTCTCCCTCCATTCGCCTCCCCTCTTGTCACTACTTTCCCCTTCCGCTTGTTTGATTTTTTTTTTTTCTACCTTTCCCTTCCATATTTCCCCCCCTTCATCCATTCACCCTTTGCAGAAACTCAAACGCCTGATTCCTGATGAGGTAGGTTTGTTCAACCAGCACCTGTGTGCTTGACTCACATCTGTCATTGTGGTCTTATAAACAAACTCACTGTTATCCATTTAGTGTCATGTCACCGTTTGCCACACAAACCTAATCCAACATAACATATGTTGTAAAATTTCAGTTGTTCTGTGTTTTGTCCTGTCCCGTACTCATGTTTGGTGTGCATGCTTTGAAGATGCACACTGAGGGCATGAAATGCTTGCACATATATCTGCGATGCCTTGTGTGCTTGCCACATATTGACTGGTTATAATTCAGAAATCATTATGGAGGGTCACTATGTCAATATGTGCCAAGGCAATTTGTATCCAAATGCTGACTGTCTTAAGTGTTTTTCATTTGGCAATGAATAATAAACACAACTTTTGGCAGTTTCCCACACAGTCATTAAAACTAGGGGGGAGGAAATGGCCCATTGTTTGTTAAAATTGAGTCTTATGCTCTGCGCCTGCCAGTGTTCCATGCATGTTGTATTTGTGTTGCAATGTTTGTTGGCAAAAACCTTTGATGTCTCAATTCCTTAATCACATCTCACATTTTTGGAAGCGTTCTACTGCTCTAGAAAATATAATATCGCAGAAGGGAAAACGTCCCCTCTGCATTTTGTTATTGTCCAATTCTGTAACATTGGCATTAAAAGAGTTGGCCTCATAGATATAAAACATATTATGTTTTTTTCATATCTGTGGTAGGCTTCAAACTGTGAGTTGATGAGGGATTGTTACCTTGTTTTGTGCTCTCTAAGTGATCATTACACTTTACAGTTTTTCACTCTGACCTCTTTCCTCCTAATTGTGTCATGTTGTCTACTAATCCAGTTGGAACGTTTCACCAGCATGAGGATGAAAAAGGACAAAGAAAAGCCCAGCCAAGTGCCAGGCCAGCGACACTCGTCAGCTGCCAGCTATGAGCTCAACGCTCAGAGTGCGATGCTGCATGATCATTCTGATGAATATGTCCTGGATCTTTTCGAACAGATGCTGGTGAGAAAGACAATAGGTGTCTGTATGTTTTGTGTGTGTAAAAGATGTTCTTCTTATTCCCTAAACAGCCATGGAAGCTTGTGCTTGATATATTCCACACACAAATATTGAATTATTATAATATATTGATAATCATAATCATAATATATCATAATAATAAGATTGCAATTTATGAAATTTTAAATTGAATGTTTTGTTGTTATTTTTTCATTATGTTTTTCTAATTAATATAGTTGGGCTGAACGATAATGCCAAAATCCTCTATCCTTATACAAATTAGACTATATCTGGATAGTAAATATATATCATGATGTAGCAAATCTGTATAAAATTATGATTTGGTAAAACCTATTTTTGTTTTCTCCTGTGTGAATTTAATACTTCTCAATTTAATGAAATGCATTTATAAAGTAGTAATGTATTGCATGACTTTAAAAAACGAAACAGCAATTTTCAAATGATATAATTTTTAAATATTTCTAGCAAGACCTGAGTTACTTGTCAATCTATGTATCACAATATCTAAATATATCTTTTCATCACAATATAATTCAATTGAAAGATGACAAAACATCACATAGAATTATTGCTCAGCCCTTAAATGTATTTTTATCATATCATATGATTCTGATCAAAATCTTGGCATATCAAAACCATCCGTCATACTGAACTGAGCATCTGTTTGCTTCTCACTGAGGCCTTCACATTGTTTGCATCTAAGTTAGTGGAGGCTAGCTAAAATACCTTAATGTAATTATTAAGATTACGATTATGAATATAACATGATTTCCATTTTAGTATGTGTTTTATATTCAGTCATTGCTTGAGTATACAGAATTGTCATCATGCTAACTCCTTGTCTCAAAATCCTTTATTTACCCCTCCACCCTACTTTATTTTTCTTCTTACCTCCCTTCTCCTGACTTTCGCCAGGTGGATATGAACCTGAACGAGGAGAAGCAGCAGCCTCTGAGGGAAAAAGACATTATGATCAAACGAGAGATGGTTTCCCAGTACCTCCACACATCGAAAGCTGTCAGTACCAAAATAAATATTGCTTATTGCTAATACAGAGTGCTGTGGGGAATTTGATGTCTTTTTTTTTTAACTAAAAAAGTACTCAGACTTTTACATACCCTATTGCCCTTTGCTTAACACATAGGGTGACATGGGCTTTGTCAAATTCACTTTTCAATCGAATGAAGGGAGAATCAATTGGTTTCAAGCCAAATTTAACAAAGTGAAAAAATCAAATGGAGACAATAACATCTTAGAATAATGGCTTGGATATATGCACAGACAGAGGTCTTCACTTGACTGTCTGGGTGTCTTAATCAAGTCAACGCTGGAATATTATTGGCATTATATTAAATGTATTCACTGGTGAAATGTAGATTCATTCAAATATTACAATCATCACTGTTAGGCCAGTTTCCTGCTAGTAGTTAGGTGTGTGAAAGCAGCAGGTGTGATATAATCAAATCTGGGGAAAGGGAGTAGCTCAAAGGACCCACATAACCAAGCACAGATGGTTGCCAGCACAGTTCATTTAACTGCGAAATAAGCCCATTAAGAGAGAAGCCTGCACAGAGTACCTTTTAATTCTACAAATCAAAGTTTCAAATTAGGCTTGACTGTTGCCCTCTGAGTGCTACTGTTGTGCTTTCTTGCAGAAATAACACCAATTACAACCTGTAAAAAGACAAATATAAATGCAAAACACACAAAATGATTCTGTTTGTGTTTGTTGATTAGGGTCAAAACCAGAAGGAGAGCTCAAAATCAGCCATGATGTACATTCAGGAGTTAAAGTCGGACTACCGAGACACACAGCTGCTGAGCTGTCTGGAATCTCTGCGAGTCTCACTCAATAACAACCCTGTCAGGTAACACACACATATACTTACATACAGTCATACAGGTACATACAGTGCCTATCCGAATCAAACACTGAACCAGATAAATTCAAGAATTTGCTACAAATTTACGGTACCAAACCGGGTGGAGTCGACTGATCTTTCACGATCATGTGTCTTGATAGAGATGATACTGGAGAAGGGGACTTCTATATATAAATGAACAGCTGTTCGTTCAAGCCCCTGCCAAATGAGTTTGCACTGAGATAATTAAGCCTATTGCAGCTAGGGAAAGCTCTGTATTTCACAGGATACCAGAGTTGTGGTGTCTTTTGTTAGTTTTCCTGCACTACTCTCCTGAATGTATCTACTGCTTTTGGAGTAGCTGGTACTTGTAAAATACTAGTAGAATGCCTACAAAATGTGTCTGTCCTGAAGAAGACTTGGAGATGGCAGTCTTGGGGGGGAGATGTGACAAGCTCACCTGCAGGCACGCGTCATAACCACCTTGACAGTGTTTTTGCAATTACTCTAATTGCCAGAGGGGGGAGACAAATGTTCCACACTGCAAGGTTAAAGCCATTTTGAAAAATAAAAAAAAATGCCTAACATTTGCAGTGTCTTGATATAAAGTCTATACAGACCAAGAAGTTTTTAGTTAATACCCACTTAAAGAAGAAAAGTCTTATTCAGATGGTCATTCAATTGTGACAGTCTATACTTGACCTGTGTTGCAGTTGTTGCTGTAGAAAGGTCAGATTAGTAATTGTTTGACCATACTACGGACTTTGACCTTCAGGTATATAGAGGATTTCTCAATTATTAAGTATAATTAAAAATATAGTGCTGTTAGAAGAATCTCCAAATTAAAATACACTTCATGATTTTATGCCTTGTCTTTTAGCATGTCTATTAATTATGTTTATACACAGTATTTCTGCATGGTTAAAGTAAAAACTATGTTACTCCAGTAATGTCTGTATATTCGTATTTGCAGAATTGGATTTGTGGTGACTGCAACGAGTTGTTTCTGACTCCAGAATGCTGTGAAATCCAAAAGTGTAAATGTTGAGAAATGAAAGTTGTAATCAAGAAAGTGTGCAATGAAATGTGAACGTGTCAAAAGCTTAGTGAACTAATAATGTGGTCTTGTCACTACTAGTTGGGTGCAGAACTTTGGAGATGAGGGGCTGGCCTTGCTGCTGACTCTGCTTCGAAGACTACAGGAAGACAAAGACGAGTACCCGTAAGATGCTCACACTGACAAAATTGACAGTTGCACTCTTTGATCATTTATTTTAAATATCTTTCTGAATCTGTCTTCTTTCTCATCTCCTAATTAGAATGATGGGAGTGAAATGTCAACACGAGATCATCCGCTGTTTAAAAGCCTTTATGAACAATAAGGTAAAAACAAATTAAATGTTTCTTCACTTTCATCAAAATATATAATCTTTTCTGCAGTATATTGCTCACTTAGTGATAAAATATTTATTTGGCCCTTTTTGTGTCCTTATCGTAGTGTAGCCATACTTCCTCTAGAGGGCAGTGTATAGTCAATGTGACCAACTTTGGTCAGCTTATTACAATGAATGCTATCAGTGATATTCTCTGAGCATGATTTGAGTTTTCAGTGTGGTTTAATTTGTACAAATGTCTACAAAGTTTATCACATTTAATAATTAAACACACAGTAATTAATTATTTGTGATTAAGAGCCTGCAAAAGACAAATTGATACTGATTCTTTTGATGTCTTTGTCTTGCTTCAAAAAATAAATCGTATGCTTTCTCGCTCCTTTCTTTTCATAGTATGGCCTTAAATCCATGCTGGAGTCAGATGAGGGAATTCCTCTGCTGGTCAAAGCCATCAATCCTCGGGTGCCTCATATGATGGTGGACGCTGTCAAGCTTCTTTCTGCCATCTCAATTTTGGAACACCCTGAGAACCTGTAAGCATTAGTGAAGTGCTCTTGTGTTTTTCAGCTCCATCCATCAACAGCCTAGCAGTAACATCAATAATGTATCTTATCTTATTTGTTTCTCTTTTACTTGTATGTCAGGCTACAATAAAAGCTGTTGAATAAATAATGCACAGAATGCACTTTTTTATTCTGCATTCATATTTTCTGTGCTAAATGTTGTGTTTTGTATATTGTTATTTAGTGTTTTGTACGTTTTCAAAACTGTCTGTGTTTTTGCAGCCATGAGCGTGTTTTGGAGGCCATTACAGAGGAGGCAGAGATACGAGACATTGAGAGGTTCCAGCCACTCCTTGCTGGCATGAAAAATCACAACATTGCTCTTAAGGTGCACTTGTACACTCATACTGTAACAGTTATAAATCCTCTTGTGTGCTTTTTTGACAAGTCGCATCAATTGAGCGTTATTTATCTTCATCTGGTTGGTGTGAACTGTGAAGTTGACGTTCTGATGTGTTTTTGCAGGGTGGCTGCATGCAGCTAATCAACGCCTTGATAAGTCGGGGGGAAGAGTTGGACTTCAGGATCCATATTCGCTCAGAACTACTAAGACTGGGACTCAGAGACTTGCTGACGGTACAGAAAACAATCTCTTTTGATCTTCTCTAAAAGTGACTCTAACAAAACACACATTTGCAAATCTTTACTCTTCACATCTTTCTGTTGATGCCTCTGTCTTGCTGACTGGCTGACAGTCACTCACATGCCTTGAAAATTTTCCCTCAACCACCCAAACTCGGAGTTTGTCACAGTCTTCCTGTCATTCTCTTCCTTGTCTTTTCATCCCTCCTCCTACATCCCATCGCTCTCCCTGCAGGAGGTCCGGATGATAGAAAATGAAGAGCTGAGGGTGCAACTCATGGTGTTTGATGAGCAAGCTGAAGATGACTCTGAGGACCTCAAAGCGCGTCTTGATGACATCCGCATTGAGATGGAATATCCTTCCACTGGGAAAAATTGTCTCTTTGTAGAAATTGTTGGGGTCTGTTTTTTTGACCTTGAAAATGTATATACCTGGTTAAAACATAACTTTGCACACTTGTGCTTTCACACATGACTTTGCTAGTTTGATGAACAAACTGAATAATCTTCATAATGGGGATGTCCTGTTCTGATCTAAAAGACTTTGTATTGGGCCTGATCAAAGCATTTTTCTACTCATTGGTATCAGCAATTGAGCTATATTTAGCTTGATATGATTTCTTTTGTTTCTGTATTTACTTCCTCAGCTTTCATACAAAACAAACCCTGCAGTCGTCAACTCTCTGCTGTCTGTCTCCTTCTCCACTCTGATGAGTTTGTGTTTGTAAAAACAGGGCCTAATTCCCACCCATGACAACCGCCAAAAACATCATATGGCAGCACAGTGCAGGTGACACTTATGCGTAATTATGTTATTTATCTAATTCATGTGTGCTTGTATTTTGACTAAGCATGAAAGTCTCTTGTGTTTTGCTGTCATCTGTGGTGCATGAAGTTTCACCACTGGCAAAGCCCAGCCCCTGCTCAAAGAAAGATAGACAGGCCTGCGAGCAAAAAGCCAGTAACAGTAATTTATTCATGTAATCCGCGTAAATGATGTGCAGTTGATGAAAATAAACTCAACAGAACACTGTTCATTTAGGTAACTCAAGGAAAAAACTAGAACTATGAATAAGCTATACATAGACAAACTTTCTTAACAGTTATCAGTCTGACCACTCTCTTTTTACCAAGACAGATGCAAAATATTAGAATCTTTCAGGCTTGAGGAACATTGTAAGCCTATGTGTACTTTTTTCATTCAAATACTTCATCAAATATCTCACAGATATTTGAAAAACACCATACAAATCAAGGATTGTGTAATTCTACAGCGTAAGTCAATCATTTTTTTTGTTGTATATTCAATATAGTCCAGGTAATTCTAAGTTAATTGTAAATTAATTATATTTCTTAAAATAATTTGACTTAATTTTGATATCATTGTGAACGTATATATCTGACCACTTTGTGGTAAGATAACTGGACCTGGAATGTGTCCTTAAATAGATTTAGTCCATGCAAATATGGACTATCCCCTTTAAACATTTAATAGTTCTGTTCGGATTTGACAAAGATAAATACTTACAAGGAAAGATACAAAGGAGGCTCTAATCATTCCTCATTTTCACTGTCAGTCATACTACAAAAATGTACTTTGAAAATGGGCTCAAATCAGAATTTCACCATCCCCTATAGTTCTCCTTGCTGCTGGTGACATGCAGTTATGATTTTCCACACCAGGTGTCTCCCAGGGGCAACTGCTACTGTGTAAACACAGCTTTCATTTAGTGTTGCAGTGAGAAAGTCAGACTTAGGTGAAATACATTTTGAAAGCCCAAATATGTATGTCTATGTATTTTATAGAACTGATTGGGGTAGTTTTTTAAGGTCACCACACTGTATCTATACAGAAAAGACTGTCAAATGAAGAAGTATCTCTGTTTTTGTTTGTGCAGTTTAATTATATTTTGCCGTAGTCTTGAAATGCAAAATTGACATGTTCAGTTCAATTGCTCCAAGCTTTGTATTCATAATATATGCAGCGCAAGTTGGTCTGACTCTTTAGACTCTTTGGCGTTGTCACTGTTGATGATGTTGTGTATTGAGTTTTAAACATTTCTGAAAACCCCATTCATTCATTGCGTTACTTAAGCCTTAACTACTGCTTCACTGATGTGAGGGAAGTGTTTGAAATCCTAGTCAATACTGTGAAGGACTCCAAAGGCGAAACCCACTTCCTGTCCCTGATGCAGCACCTGCTGCTGATTCGCAATGACTATTTGGCCAGGTAACACAAGAACACACACACACACACACACACACATTTATAAATGGTGATACTCTCTCACACACTCTCATGTTAGAGCTCATTGTTTCATGGCAAGAGCCTAGATACGGCATCCTCTGGGATTTATTTATCACTGCGACTGCTCATTGTTATATCAAAATAGTGCTTTATGGGTATGGATTTGAACTACAACATCATACAGCCATGTTGTATGTATACAGAGAAGTACTTATGTAACTTGCGCTAGCAAGTTTTTTTGCAGTACAAATAAGTCTTATAAAAAGGTAAAAAAAAAAAAAAGTGAAACAAAAGGAAAACTTGAGTAGTAGAGGTTTCTTCTTTTTCTTCAGTTCCGTTTCTTCATCCTCATTTCTCTCAGCTCCGTCCTCCATTTGCTGTTTGTTTTCTAGAGCAACGTTCAAAGGCTGAGAAATTAATACATGCAAAGAAGTCCAATTCCATTTTAATAGAAATGAACGCCATCACCTCTTATCACCAGAAATATGCTAATGTCTCTCCCTGTGTCTTCCAAAGCCCTTGGGGGTTTAGCTCGAGAAACAGAGAAAAGAGGGAAGAGTGAATAATTGAATGGCACGACGGGGGTAGAATAATGTTAAGGACAAGTCAAGGGTTGTATGGCATGTATACACATTTACACATGCATGTCCACCTTCACATTAGAAACACAAAAAAACATGAATGCTTTGCTTTTTGTAATATAACAGCAAACGCGCAACAACTTGTGTTGTTTGCAATTTTGCCTAGGTGTTATCAGACAGGCAGGAAATTGTGGTTTATTTTTAACACAGTTTGGGGAATAAATTGTTAGGATGGAAAAGGTAGGCGAAAACAAATGGTCTCAGCTGAGGTCTCTTTTTTTTTTTTTTTTTTTTACCTCCCCTGTCTTCCATTCCCCCGTCTTTCCTATACATGCTTTCTTCAACCAGGTTTATCTAGTGGAACACAATAGAGGTGGTCTGTAATGGACTCCACCGAGAGACAGGAAGTGAGGGTGGGAGGGAGAGCTGTAGAGTGGCAGAAAATACAGCTTGATAATTACAGGGATGAAGAGAGAAGGGAGGTGGAGGGCGAGACAATAATGAAGTAGAAATTGAGAGTTGAGGTAAATTGCTAGGTAGATGTTGAGAGAATGAGGGAGGGACATACAGGGAATAGAAAGGATAGCATTTGTGTGGGAATGACTGAAAGAGGACCTGCTGCTCTACTCTTTTTTCTTTAATCCTTCATCTTACTGTGTTTCAGTCTTAAGTGGAGATTGAGGCCTCATGTACACAGAATATCCTTGTCTTAATAGATACTTTTTATGAATGCATGAACTTGTATATTCAGTTTATTATTTAGTGAAATGTATATAGCCTTAGGCCAACTACCCAGCATTTTACAATTCACCTGATGTTGAAATTTTATGTATTCAGGCTCGTGAAAAATGTCAAATTTATGATGTAGCCAAATACAAACCTATTCCACTCTGATTCAGTTTTTCAGAGCAACACTAGATGTCTCTCTCGCTCCACGGATAAATTGAGGCTTTAGAGAAAAAAAGAAAAAACCTTGAAGTATATTGAAGGAGTGGAATAAGTGTTAGACAAAGGCAGAGTGACTGAGAGAGACGGGAGGGAGGGAGACAGAATAAATAAAGTATTGAGTTTGTGACTCTGGCAGCATCTAATGGGGTCAGGGAATAAGACACCTCCAAAATTGAGTGTCTGTGTGAAGCTGGCTTGATCAGACACAGGGCGCTGGACATACACTAACACACTCAGTTGCACACAATCAATCTTTGTGACAAGAAACTCAAACTGTCATGCTCACACAGACAGCCAATCTCAGTTGTAGACAAAGACGAAGTGACATAGCATGTGTGTTCACACATTTGTCTGAACAAATGAACCGACTTGCTCTTTGTCAGTTCCATCCTCTGCCCACATCATGTGCCAGATTTCTTATTTATGCAGACTACACAAGTATCCTACGATAAATACATTTGCTTTAGTTGTCATTGTGGAGACAACAGTGTGTTGTAGAGAATGACACATTCTCTTTTCTCTGCAGCACCACACTTCTCTCTCCATTGTGACCCTCCTTCCATCCTTCACGTTATCTTCCCCCAGCTTTCCTCCACTTCTTTCTCTTGTAATCCACCTCTGCAAATCTGTCACTCTCTCATTCTTGCAGGCCTCAATACTACAAGTTGATAGACGAGTGCATCGCTCAGATCGTGCTTCACAGGAATGGAGCAGACCCTGACTTCAAGTGCCGTAACCTCAGCATCAACATTGAAGGCTTGATAGGTGAGTTGTTAGAACAGAACACACATGATGAACAAGTCATTCACTTTCTCTCGCTCTGAGTGTTCATGGGAACTTCATGCAATTTTTATTGGCATTTAAGACGGAATTAACACACAACTCACACATGGAAATGGTGCAGTGCTATTTGGCTCCAAACTTTAAAAGTTTCACTTTTAGCCTACCCGTAGTCACTGACGTGATTGTTGTGCCGTTAGTGTATTGTACCTGCCCTATGGGCTTTAACCTTGACCATAATACAATAATAATAAGCATAATACAATATGTAACCATGGTGGAAAATGTGTATTGGCCCAAATACACCACTGGGTGGAGCCAGAGCGGGATTGTGAGTGAGTGTGGGCTGAATTGTGCTACAGGTTGGAAAGTCATAGGCTGACAATATAAAATGACCTTTATCAAGAGGATAAGAGCTTCTTCTCAAACTAAACAGTCCAAGAGTCTGATTCCATAATGTAGTAGATTAGATTTTTTTTGTCCTCCTTCAAAATCTGATCTTTGACACCAATGATAGATTGGTGAGTTGGTAACCCTCAGGCACTGATGATGAATGTGTTTTTATAATAAAAGTTAGCAGTGCCCAGATACATGTGTCTGCAAGCATTCTTCATGTTTAAAGGATAGTTTCAGAATGCATCAAATTTGTCTTAATGGCAGTTCAACTCCATATATATATATATATATATATATATGTGTGTGTGTGGAAGTCTTTCATTTTTACTTGCTACTACTCGTAGAGATCCACAGTGCCATCTAGTACCATTATATACACGAGAAGACCAACATCTTTACGGCAGATATCTCCAACACTTGGCAACTCACTGCAAACAATCTGGGTTTTTGAACTGCACATAAAGTAATGGAAAATACATGTATTTTTGATATGGGGGTAAAACGTCCCTTTAATAGCAATAGTCAAGTGCCAACATTAAAACTGATCTTGCTTGAAGGTCTCATTTCACTTTTTTATATCATCCATTTAAAGATCCTTTCTGGATCCATATCCAATGGGAGTGATGAGGAACTAAATCTACAGTCCTAATTCTGTGCCAATTTACATCCCAAACATTATCTGAAGCTAATAAGAGGCTTTAACAGTTTGAGTTATTAAAATCAAGTTGAGTACCTTCCAGCGTCCCTTTTTTTCAGCACAAACTCCCTTTTTATGCCATAACTGCAGCTCAACAAGACAACAGTGTCAAGGGAAAGGGAAAAAGGGAATTACAAAAAGACTAACTTTGGAGGATACTCACTTGATTTGATTAACTCTGACTGCTAAAACCTCATATTTGCTTCAGATCAACTTTGGAATAAATCTACAAAATGAGGACAGTAAATCTTTTGCATTGGAGTCAGACATCATAATAGAAACAATATTGAAAAATTAATGAAATAAATTATTAATTTTATTTATTACATTGGTGAATATTTCCGCATTGTCCAGCCTTACCTGAAACCATTGTGACTCTTTTGCCCAAATACCCACAACCAAAACACAGTTTAAACAGTAGAAATAGATTTTTCTTGGGGGTCAGGAAAGTACTATGATGGCCACTAATCCATGTCAAATCTAATATATATGCATGAAATTCAGAATTTTGTTGCAAAAAACATCGATGTGCATGTAAAAAAGGGGACCTGCATGACAGCACTAAATGTTGACTAGAAAACACCTGCTGAGTGTAGTAAACTAAACCAGAGCATAATGGAGGTGCAGGCCATGTCTCAAGAGTTCAATACTCCTTTATGGCAGGTCTCCGTTGCTCACCGCAGGAGGCTCTAATTGCACTGCTTCTAAATGCGTCCTGACACACACAGGCTGGCTGGCCTCCTTTAAGGCTGCCAGAGTTATTATCGGTGGAAAGCAGCCCAATTCTGCCCTGCATGCATTATTTAGTGTTTTTCTTTGAACTCTGAAAATCAGCACAGTTTTTTCCCCTACATTCTGGCTCCCTTCGTGCTCTCTATTCGAAGTTTGTCCCATTTAGCCTAGCCACCATGACAGCCCCACCCCCCACCCCCCTTCCATTACACATCCAATAACCATGTAAACTCATACACGAATGCACACTCTGAAATTGTATGTGGGTTGCAATATTATTGTGAGATTCTTTCATCTGGAAAATCCTCTCTCACAAAACAGATTTCTCATTTTGCTCTGCTTGCTAGCTTATCTAGATATAAGGAGTATTGCATAGTTTCAGCTCCCTTTCCCATTAGCCATATTTTTGTTGCGACGGAAGACTCGAACTCTATCTCTTCCCAATCTATATAATTTGCTTTCCATACATTTATGCACTTCCTTCATTTTCTGTCTTAGCTTTTCACAGTTCGTCTATCTCTGCTTTCTATCTTTTTGATCCCCCTCATGGGCATCATGATTAGCTGTCTTTGATCCAGTGACTTTGTGGCATTCATCTTCATGCTAATTAGTTCTTTTACTGCACGTGCTCAGTAAGCCCCTGGGCACTGAACCACCTGTAGTCGCAGCAATTATTCTTTAAAAGTACCCTGTTGGTCAGCCTATGTCCTCCTCACCTTGTCCTCTGCCAAGCAGAACATCAGATAATGGATTACTTCCACACTGTTATATGCTCCTCTTCTTTTGAAAATAGGAATTTGATATAAACTGGTATGAGATGTGTTTTGCAAATTAGTGTGCTTCCAACTCCCCCCACACACAGAGTCAGACAAAGGTGTATTTTTTGGAGGCTTAAAGAGTAATGATGTGTAAAAGCAGCACGCAACAGATGGCATCCTGTTGTAATGAGATGCCGCCATGATCGTCTCACGGATCTTGACTTTGAGTACTGTGATAAGGGAAAAATAGGGAGGCAGATAGGATGCTTGCTCTGTGTATATGCACCTGTTTGTGAATGTATGTGGGTGCACAGCATGTGCCAGACTGAAGGGTGTGATGTTTCACACCCAGAGGTGTGCAGGTGTGTTGTCTGAAACCCTTATCTCATCCACCTTTCCTTTCTTCTTTCTCTTTTATTCCTTCTGTCCCCTCTGTTTGTCCACAGACAACATGGTGGACCAGACCAAGGTTGAAACAAGTGAGGCTAAGGCAACTGAGCTGGAGAAGAAGGTGACATACATACAAATTAATTCATGTTGAAAATCAGAAATACACAGACACACACATACACACACAACAATGGCATGCCATACACAGACATATTTTCATGTCATCCCAGAAGCACACAAGCTATTACAACCACTTAGACACAAAAGAAAATCACACATTTTAAAAGCTAACATTTTCCCCTCACACACATAGACACACTGGGATTGTAATGAAATTCTGTGCATTCAGTGTGACATGGGATGACAAATGAGAAAAAGGGAGGGACACAGGGTGACTAAGAGAATGACCATATGCCTGTCTGACAGACAAATACTCTTACAGGCTAGCAAAAAACACATGCAACACACACGCATTCACACAAGGGGGTAAATGCCTTGATTGCGGCGTGCTGCTGCCCTGATATTTCTGTCCGTGTGACAGGATAATTGCAAAGAGGGAGCTGAAACTAGCCTTCATTCAGGCACGCATAAAGACACACACTTACATGGGATCATATCCCTTGAACACACACACACACATCCACACAAGCACACATTACATGAACACGCTTGGATTCATTTTCGTTGACCACACACACACCATAGTGCTAGTTGTCTATGATGGGGTAATTGCAGGCAGTCTCTTTGGCAGGAATTAGAGATGAGGCTGTCAGGACACTGACAGCTAGAGTAACGGATCTGCTGTCGGCAAATTAAACAGCCATGTGTGTCTGTGTGTTCGTGTAGTCATCTGTTTCAATACCCTTATCTTGTTTGTCAAGTGTCCTAGGAGAAAAATCCTTGAAAATTTATGAAAGTGAAAAAATATAAATTGGGGGTAAAATGTTTCTCGCCTTTTAAAAAAATTTTATGGATGTGAAGGTTTAAAATGGAAGTGAGAAGTGAGCTCATACAAGTGCACTGAAGCATCCTAACTCAATAATTGACACTAATTTCCAGTGTAAATTATACAATGAAACTGAAAGCACTAGACTGCAGGAAATGGCTTCTACAGGTCTTTGAGATACGGAAACTGCTGCAGCTCCACGAGGGAGGCTAAAAGCTTCTGAATGCAGAAACACTTTCTCCCATATTTCATTAGAAAACCCAGGTGTTTTTGGTAGTGACAGGGTTTTTATATATTTATTTGGTGTCTTTAATTTTTTTTCTAACAATCCTTTGAATGAAAAAGTTTATGAAATATTTTGGCCTTTGAAGATTTCTTGCTGTACCCTAATCCTGTAGTTGTGCCTTTGCTGAATTGCAGCAAACGCACTCTGTTTTTTATTCATTTAACTCGCCTTTTATTTGATAACAATAATACTTGTGAATATTTTAATATGTTCTGATTATAATACAGGACATTGAAGTTACATTCTTGAGGATCTCTGTTTCATTCTTTTTGGTAATAATTTAGATGGGCTTGAGATCCCAGGATTGTTTTGTTTAGATATCTTAAAAGAACTTGAACTATATTTTTCAAAAGCTATATAGACCCTCTACTGTAAATATGGTGTGTTTTATTACAAATAAAGCTAGTTATTGAGTAAAGTCTTAAAACATCATGTTTACTGCCCTAAAGATAATGCTTGTAGATTCTGACCTCAATGCAAAAATCTAGCACTTTATGGATACTGTAACTAAGTCTGTCCTTCTCTATGACCCTTGAATTGTTTATTAGCTGGATGCCGAGTTGACAGCACGCCACGAGTTACAGGTGGAGCTGAAGAAACTGGAGGGCGACTATGAGCAGAAGCTGCAGGACTTAAGCCAAGAGAAGGAACAGCTGGCCACTTCTAAGCTGGAGCGAGAAAAGGAGAACCAGGGACTACAACAGCAGCTAAGCTCTCTGCAACAGCAGGTACACACATACACCGATTGACATGTCTGTGTGGCTCAGAACCTTTTTTAATGACTAAAATTGATAAAAATATTGACAAATGCATTCCAATACAAAATACATTAAATTCATCTGAATAAAACCAAGTTTAACCTAATCTGGCACTTTCAGAAGTCCTTGTAATAAGTTGACCAGCTCAGTCAGACAGCAGTGCTTCGATCAATGCTAGATTCCATTGTCAATATATACAAAGAACGTAACATTAGGACAGAATCAATAAAGAGTGAATCAGATAATTGAATGAGTTTGGTTTAATTTCCCAGAAACACATACACAAACTTTTTCTTGAGCTGCAAGAAGTAAAATATTTTGAGTCTAAGCAACTAAAAGTTGTCCAACATCTATGCACACCCACACAAACACAAAAGCCCCCCTGGCCTTAAATGATTTAGCCAACTGCTAGCATGCCATGAAAAGAGGAAAAAAAAAACTAAAAGGATATCGTGAGAAGAAGCCAAATCCTTAAGAGATTAAGAAACTCAATAAAAACGTGGAAAGTGGGGGGATTGGAGTAGAAAGAGTGACTAAAGGGAGAAGAAAGAAGAAGAAAGGGAAAGGATGGAGATGGGACAAACAGAATTTTATAAGGCCACGATAGACAGACAGGGTGTTGTGTGTGTGTATATGTTTTAAGTTAAGTTAAGTGTGTGTGTGTGTGAGTGTGTGTGTGTGTGTGTGTGTGTGTGTGCGCGCGTGCGTGCGTGCGTGTGTGTGTGCGCGTGTGCGTGCGTGCGCGTGTGTGCGCGCATTCATACAGTAGGGAGGCAAGGATGAGGATTGTTTAGCTGTCAGTGTCCTGCTGCCACACCAGCTGGACTCTGCCTCACAGTGACATCCAAACTCACAAACACACCAAGTGACCCAGAACAGTCTGCCTCTGCATGTGTGCTCATAACCACATGAAGATGTTCCCCTCTCTCTCTCTCTCTCTCTCTCTATGTGTGTGAGTGTGTTTGTGTCCATCCGTCAGTAAGAGAACTAAACAGTTTCCAAAATGAGCTTCATCCAAAGTGGCCGATGCCAGCAGAGTCATCGTCTCACCACGCGAAAGCCTAAACACACGCATATGCAGACACAGTTGTCCAATGCATCAACAGCATCACCAGCCAGGCATCAGACAAGCTTCTCATACTAAGATGGCTCACTTTGTCTGTGTTTGAGGCACTGCCCATCTAAGATTTCTTCACATGTAGAGATCTCTCACTGTCCCTCTGTGTGATGCTGTGCCCAACTCTTCATCTGCTGCCTCACTAAGAAAGCTTGCCTCAGAGGCCCTTGATGTCTGTTACTGTCTTCTATTCGCAGTCCGATGAAACAACACAAACAGTTTGATACAAACGCGCTTTAACATGCACACTGTTTACACTTAATACAAATAAAGACACATACAGTATAGAAACTTCTCTATACTTGTACGCTTCCCATAATGTACTTTCAAATTCAAAGCTCACTCTTGTAGGCCAATATTCGTTGGCTGACTTTAATGACTTGGACAGTTTTCTCAAGCCTTTCTGATGTAAATACAGAGTATTTTTAGTGTTGACAAAGAAAATTGATTTCACACCCACTTTTAATTTAGAAGTTTGTCCTCCTCATGCAAAACTTTTTTCAGAATTTGTCTGTGGACTTAATTCCCCCCTTATGTTTTTCTCTCAGTGCTTTGTCTTTCATTCTCTCCGCATCTCTCCCAAAACTCAATCGTGCACAGGCTTTAATCCAATTTTATGTCGCTCTTTCCCCTCTTTTGTTCTGCCTTTTTTTCCCCCTCTCAAATCTAATCACTTTGTTGGCATGGCTATTCATTGGAAACGGTGGAAATTGCCAAAGCTTTACAAATTAATGTCAGTTCTAGGAATAAACAACAAACAATATGCAGTCGAGTAGAGGAATCATGATTTTAATGGTAAATCAAAAATCGATCAAACTTAGCTTTCAGTTTCAATTACTGAATCAGAATCAGGGTAGGCAAAAACAGAAGTTGTAGCATATGGCATTCTAAATTAGCACACTAAATAAGTATTTAAAAATGCGGGTGAATGTTTTCACAGCATAAAACCAATAATCTGCTTATCTTTATGAGGAATGACTCAACACTGAAACAGTGATATGGCCTTCAGTGCTGAAAAATAAATACAAACACAAAACACTTACAGTGACCTTAGAGTCTTGACACACCTTCAGTCAAGTCATGCAGATATGGTAAATTACTGTATGTGGTGTGGAAATGTGTATTTCCAGTAGTATTTTCATATTTTATATAGATATACACTACCAGTCAAAAGTTTGGATATACACCTTCTTAATGTGTTTGAGACCATCAAATCAAAAAGTGGCTTCTTCCAACAAACTGAAATATAAAAAATATTCTGGTTTGTTTTACATTTTTTTTTTGTTCCCTACATAAGTCCCATTATAGTTCTGATTTATTTATTTTTATAGTATTCTACAAAATATAATGAGAAGGTGTGTTTAAACTTCTGACTGTTACTGTAGATATTTGTGACATAGTTCATCTTTATTTCCCTACAGATTGAAAAGCTGTCTAAAGATCTGGAAGAGGCCAAGACAAAAGTTGTCACAGTTACTGTTCCTGTGCCAACACCTGGTGTGCCCCCTCCACCACCTGCCCCTCCTGTTCCTGGGCAGAATGCAGGTATGCCCCCTCCACCTCCACCTCCACCTCCACCCCCACCACTACCAGGCCATGCTGGCATGCCTGTTCCCCCAGCCCCCCCTGTACCGGGTCAAGGCTGTATTCCTCCCCCTCCACCATTACCAGGCATGCCAGGACCACCACCACCCCCCCCCCAACCAGGC
>JAOWBC010001868.1:12722326-12739070 GCA_028566105.1 Hypoplectrus providencianus | reverse complement strand
TGTGTGTGTGTGTGTGTGTGTCCATGCTGCTGTGTGTCGCTTTGCTTTGTGTGCATATTGGTATGCGCGCACACAGACACATCTTTTTGCTGCTTTTTCCCCGTTAACACTGAAAGCTCAATGTGACCAACACATCAGCTGGTCTTCCAACATGTAGTGACACGTTCTTGCTCTTTAACGTGAACTTCAAGCACTCTTAACGCACACATGCACACACTTTGGGCAAGCATTAAACTGCATGAATAATAGAATAGACAGGCAGACAGCGTGGAACACATGTTTCTCAGAGACGCGTGTTAATGGAAAATAGTGTTAGGGCATGGATAGAAGGATGAAGGAAGCTGGGTGTTTATGAGACGGAGGATAAGTTCTACCCTACAGGGTGGTGTGACCTGAATGTAAGCCTTCACATTTTTACCTCCCTTTCTCTTTCTCGCTCACATTTCTCCCATCCACTCCTGCATTCCCTCCACCATTCCCGCTTTGTTAATTTGTGTGAAGTTTAAAGCTCTTCATCTCTGGAGAGAGGGAGATCATCCTGTGGAGAGATGGAGCCAGATGAGCTGATTAACTGATGGTTGATGCAGAGTGGGAGGAATACAACTGATAAAGTGAGAGAGGGGGGATTAATATGATATGAGTATTGAAACTGAGAATAGATATTGGATAGATGGATAGTGGATAGTAAAGTTAGCATGGAAAGAAATTCATCAACCCAGCTGCCTGCAAATGATGATATGAAGAGTGTGCCTCCCAACCCCAGTACATCTTTTAAATTTTACATTTTCTCTTTCACTGAAATAAAACTTTAATTGCCCTGTTAGCTCATTGCAAAACACACTTCAACACATTCAAACTTGACAGAAACAAAATGAAGCTTGACCAAACACATCTTTGTTAGTCTTTCCACTGCTCCAACAATCACCAACCCTTTATTGACTCACTTAGTATATGAGATATAAAAATGTGCCCTACAAGCTGTGTTTTTTCTCACAGGATTGGCTTGCAGACCATCATTCAGATGACTTGCATAGCCAGTCCTATCTCTGCTTTAGGTTGTGTATAAACATTTTGTGATCTCTATGTTTTAGCATTATTCTACAAAGCTGAGCAGCATCTCACCTCCGCTACGTAACATGTTTTAATAAACAAGTTAAAAGCAAATACAAATAAATTAAAAAAAAATAACAGCAATGTATAGGGTAGTCTGTGACCTCAAGGTTTGACAACCGGACTGTTTACTGGCCTGTTGATAGTTTGAATCCCAGAACTGATATTGCTCAAGGGTTGAGGTCAAGGCACCTAACCCCCAAAACAGCTTCTCGGGCAGAGTAATTTGCTGCCTACTGCTTCTAGTGTGGTGTATGTTCACTGCTATGTGTTCAATGCAGAGGTTGAATTTCCCCGTTGTGGGACTAATAAGCAAGTTTCTCAGTCCCCCCAATGCTGGTTGGTCGGTAGATGGTTAATCGAGAGATGCATGGAGAGACGGTGTGTGGGTGCGAGGAGGTCACTGAGCCACGTCATACCTTAATTTACAGTATTTAGATAGTTTTGATGAGGGTGATTGTGTTTGATCTTGAAGTTTAATTAAGTTTTACCTCACTGTTTGAGGAAACCGTAGCATTGATTTGAAATAGCCTCAGTCTTGTCATTTTTCTTTTTCTTTTCCCTTCCAGACTCCCCCTTTCTCCCTCTCTGCCACCTCCTCTCTTACTTGCTCTTTCTCTCTGATGTTGCAGAGTGTGTGTGTGTGTGTGTGTATGTATGTGTGGCTGGCGATGGATATTCTGAGCGCAGGCGGCGTATGTGTGTGCATCAGGGTTTAATTGCGGTGTGCATAGAAACGAGTGTAATTAGCCAGCGCTCGCTTCCCTGCCGCCCGGCTAACAACCAGCATCCCCTCTGTGCTTGCTCTTTCTCTCTCTGCCTTTCTTCTTTGTCTCCCTCCCTCTCTCTCTCTTGTCTCATGCCTGTTGCCACAACGACAAGCCCCACTCCGCCATTGTTCCCTGCTGTTCTCCAAGAACAAAGGAGGAGGCTATTAGCTCCCTGAGAGAGGAGTGGTGGAAATGGAGGAGAGGGATAGAGAAAGAGAGAAAGGATTGCTGTGAGGGTGGGATGATGAGATGAGAGTGTGAGAGCGAATTGGCGAACAAGTGAGGAAAGTGAGGGACGAGAATCGTAAGGAGTGAACAAGAAGACAAAAAGATGGAGTTAGAGAATGAGAGTTTGGGAGATTTACACCAAGGAGAAGAAGGAAAGGAAGGGAAAGCTGGAGAAAGAACATGTGAACAAGACTTTGAGAGAATTAGAGAAGGACAGGCAGATTAGAAGAGAAGAAAGGCTAGTGTGGCAGCAAAAAGAGCTCTTTTTTTCTCCTTCAGGAGGAAAAAGTGGGCTCGGACAAGTTATTTAATTTAATTCAGAGAAACATACTTAGCCTCCCTGCACAGAATTTCCCATCTACCTTTTCACTTTATAATCCCTCTCTTTTTGCCTTCTCCATCCCCTTTTTGCCCTTTCAAAGTCCATTACAACCAGAATTTGAGTCTTTGTGTGTTGGCGTGTGCACATGCCAGTGTACACGTATACACTTTGTACTTTTTATACACTCATAGCTTGTGTGTCCTTGCTCTCCTCGCTTGTGAATGTGTGTATGTGTGCACTCTGTGTGAGGGTCATTAGTAGCGAGTGTAGGCGGGTAATGCGCTGTCTGCAATGCTGGCCATCTGAATGTTAACAGATTGTAACGCAGGACAGAAAGTGAATTTGGTTTCCCAAGGAAAATGGAGCAAATTACACTTTTATAGCTCTCTGCCACTATCCTTTGCTCCCGCCATTACTCACTGGGTGTAGGGAGAGAGAGCGAGAGATGAGGGGAGGGGAGGGAGAGAAAGGGAGAACAAGTGATTGGGAAGATGTCCTTACTGAGGGAGACGGTTTAGGTGGGATGGTGAGACGGTGGTTTATGGGAAAATGCAGGGACAGCTTTTTAAGTAGTTGATAACCTCTATCTCTTTTTGACCTTCTTATAGAGATATGGCTCAGGCATGAATGCCTGCTATTATCCCAGGGGAAGTTGAGATAATTGTCAAGATTTCCTTCCCTAGTTGAAATTTGAAATACTCATACACACTTAATCCTTAAAGTATAATCCAAATGTGAACATGTACTGTACAGTTATTATATTTTGACCAGCATAGCGGTTTCCACATATTAAGAGGGTTGGGTTTTTTTTTTTTTGGCTTTTTTGGACGTATTGGACATTAAATTCAAGTAGGTTTTATACTATGTCAATGCAGTTATAAAGAAAGGAAAAATGTGAAATATTATTGACCTTAGTCCAATACTTCATGGTAAGATGAGACATATTCACCAAGCGAGAATAAATGTAAGAAACATTTGCACACAATCATGGTGTCTGAGCATTTGTATCTCGAGCCCAATCAAATCCCTTTTATTGTAAGTCATTTTTAATTTACCCCCAATTCACCAACAATTCTCATTTATCTGTGTAACTTTTAATTGCTGATTTTGGTTTTCTCCGTGCAACGTGTGGGTTGGATTTGAACAATTCTGATTCTCATTGGTAAAAATCATGTGCTCGCACCTCTTACTGATCTTCCCTTAGTGCCTAAACAAAAACAAAATGTGATGCCTTTTGAGCTCCAATATTAAGTTGTTTAGTAACCAAAATAGCAGTACCATAATTTTAATGTCTTAGTGATTTGTTAATAATCTGCAGATTAAATCCAGTTCTCAGTGTCTAACCGTACACTGTGAAAAGTTTAGCAACAATGTTTAACATGAAACAAATGAACATACTTTGGCACTGTTGTTTATTTGTTCCACTGAAATCATGTTTTTATTATCAGGATCATTTTCAGATAAT
This sequence comes from Hypoplectrus providencianus, assembly GCA_028566105.1. Taxonomy (NCBI): domain Eukaryota; kingdom Metazoa; phylum Chordata; class Actinopteri; order Perciformes; family Serranidae; genus Hypoplectrus; species Hypoplectrus providencianus. The sequence continues at coordinate 12,735,175 of JAOWBC010001868.1, read as the reverse complement.
AAACTGCAGAGGAAACTATCAAGCCAGTATGAGCCACTTGTGTAATAGACCTCCACTTCAAATTGAAAATAGCATCATGACATTCAAAAGTTAATTTGTGACAACTACGTATGTTCTCCCCTGATAGTGACAGATTGCCGGTAAGTAATTGTTAATGATGACTGACAGCCAGTTAATGATAGTGACAGATCTAAACTGTAACACATTGAGCTGTTGGCCTCATAATCTGACAGGACAGACGGCTTCACAGCTCTGAATCCTGGAGATCTCAGTCATGCTTAAAAGAAAACTGCCACCTGTAAGTCATTTTACTCGACTATTAAAATAATAGCTTTGATCTTGAAAGGATTTATCTATAATGAGAAGACTTGGCATAGCAACTAATAATACTTGACCTGGAAAAAAGTATATGATTGTGATTGTTTTGACTGATATTGAAAATGCAATATGATTCATGATATTAGAGACAACAATCATTTTACCATCATTTTTCTTTCTATTGTTAAATTTCATTTAAATTATCATGGTACTTTTTTGTCATAGTTTTTTTTCCGGTGATCTGTAATATTTCCGGAATATATTTTTTGTAGGCTGGGACATCTCTTCCTCACCACCATACTTACAGATACCGACATACATATTTTGAGCAAAGAAATGTGCATTCTTATAATTTGGTTATTGCACTGGTCCACATTGGGATTTTGATCAGATTTTGATTACGATGTGGCCCTAATACAACACGTCTTTGATAAATGAGACTGCTGAAACTTCATCTAATGCATTATCTGTATCCGTTCCACTGTAGTGCAGTCTATGATTTATGCTGTTGAATAACCCTGGCTCTACCCCATTGACCTGAGGTTAACATAAAAGAACTGTTTAACTCATTAAAGTTTGATTTTCTTTTGAGATTCACATTGCTCATGTTCACCCTAACAGAATGCATATATTATCTAATTCACTACTGAATTTTACTTGGCTTTATGACACTGTTGAGTGTTAAATTTTTAAACACTGGCCAAAGTTCAATACTTTAATAATAGGAAAATGCGTAGAATTGAAAATTAGAGTCTAACTTATTTCTTTCCTTCTGTCACTAATGGTTGTTTCACATCCTAACTTCTAAAACTTTCCAGAATGTCCTTGTATTAATCTATTTACTTCCAATATATTAGCCTATCATGTTTCCATTTCTGCCATACGTGCAGGTTGTCAAACAACTTTTTTGTCCTTTAAGGAAAGCAAATCTATCACCAATTTGCTTATTTTAACAAGCATTTAGCCAGTGGATGGTGTTTATTTTTTTACCCTACACATGTTTACTCTTGGTAGTAATTCCATATATATCAGTACGAGTGTTGTTATCAGATTTACTGATGATGATGATTTGACAACAAAAAAGAAATGTATTATTGGGGAGGTTCCCCTTAATTGGAGGTATAAGACACATTGCACTGCATCCCTATCTGGGAAAACTGAACCCCAGTACTCCTTCCGTCTTTCTTTATCTCTCTCTGTCTGAACTTCAGACTTCAGCACAAATATTTCAGTCAGCAAAGTACTAGTACTAAAAAGCAAAAGAGGAAAGCTATAAGAGCAGTGAGAGAGACTGTCAGGATCCTGTCTCACCATCGAGTCATGAAGAAGAAACACGGGAGAGAGAAAGAGATTGCTTTTGATTCTGGAATTAAAGCAAAGCTTAGCTAGAGTGAAACAGCAGTCAAGGTTGGCTCAAGGGCAACATTTGCCAGCCAGGCAATGAATGTGGGAGTGTACAAGCACACACATTGACGCACACGTATTCACAATCATATGAGGATTCACCCGCCTGACCTAGCGGCTCTGTTTCCCTCCAGTGGGAAATGGGGAATATCTTTCCTGGTGGTGTGTTGCCTTCTTAGCATCAGAAAGATTGTATTCCTTCCTCCTGGAGGGAGCAATGATGGGGAAGTGTCTCCATCACTCCAACCCCACCTGTCTCCTTCTGGATGTTTCATTTCTCCTCTTTTCCTCTCCTCCCTCTTTCCTTCTTCCTGTGTGTCTCTCTGTCTTGCTCTCTCTCTCTCTCCCTCCATCTGCTACCCTCCCTGAGCTGACATTTGCTGTCAGGCAGCCTTATTATTTTGTTCTTCAGGTTTGTGAATAGGATTCTCTCGTTCCCTCTCTTTCTCTCTGTCTCAGTCCCTCTCTCTCTTTGTCTGCCTCAACTTCCTCTGGCCCTCCCTCACAAACAAGGCAGTCCAATAATGTTTCCTTTCCCGCTCTCTTCTCAGTTTCTCTGTCTTTCTTTGTTGCATTCAATTCAACATAATCTAATTCAGTCCATCTTCTATCCCATCTTCCGTTACACCTCCCTCATCTCTCACTGCTTCTCTCTGTCTTGCTCTTTGTTTTTTAAAGGTCAGTTTTGCTTTTCTTTTTTTCAGTTTCTCCCTCCCTCTTTTTTTCCCTGCTCCCCATAAAGTTCTTGCCGCAGTCGCTCCCAAGGACTCTGTGTCTCTGGCTTTTAATTATACTCTGTGGGCCCTCTACCCTGTCCCTGTAGAAACATGCACATGTGCAGGTTTATGCATCCTCCCACATGCACGGATGTGAAGGAGACTTCTGCAGAGTAAACAAAGTAAGCTAAACCATAATTGTCCAGCTGATGACGTTTTCTCCTAATGGACACATCACATTCTCAGCAAGTTACTAAAAGTATGTTGGAACTCATTACTTAAAATTATTTCAACACAGTTGATTGTCAGGCTGAAATAGTGAGTGGATGTTTTGTCCGTGCTGAGGTCCATGAAAGTAGCAGGAGTTCATCATGCAGCTGGACAGCAAAGGAGACAGGAGAGGGTTGTCATGGTGATAAGGATCCCTTGAGGGTATATTTTCCCCCTTCATTCTCTCCACAAGTCTGCATCCTGTTCACTTGCTGTGTTTGTCTATTTCTCTCCTGCTCGCTTTCCTTGCAACTTCCTGTCTTTGTCTTACCATTCCTTTTCTTTCCATGCTTGTCGCATTCTGCTCTCTGTTTGTTGCTTTGTCCTCACGTCTCTCTCAGGCTCTTTCTCGTAATGTCTTCTTTTGTTCTCATCTTTCTTCTTGTTTCTCTTTCTCTCTCCTTTCTTCCGTCCCTGTGGTCCTCACCTCTTGTCCAGCCGTCGAGGGAGGGAGAGGCTGAGGAGGGAAAGGAATGCTAATTTTATCACCACAGCGACGGAGTGCAAAAGGAGAGATAGAAAAAGAGAGGGAGAAAATGTCACTCGTCTGAGGAAATGAGATGGCCATTGCACTGAGTGTGTATATATGTATGCACGCGTCTCACCAGAAAGATCAAAATGACAGTCTGAGTGACATTTCATGGATTTTCCCCCTGCTTTGTCTCGCTCCCCTGTCGAGTAAATGATATATATGTATATATAGGTGTGCATTTTTGTGCGCAGGGGGCAAATGCTAATGTATGCACCCGTGTGTCTATGCATTTGTTTCTTTATTTTTCCATTCAGAGTAAGAGCTGTTTTCTACCCTCTCTTTGTTTTTCCTAGTCAATCATCAGTCTCTCTCACTTTTTTATTTATTCCACTGTTCTCTCTCTCTCTCTCTCTCTCCCTCCCTCTCTCTCTTTCTCTCTCTCTCTTCACCCCTCACTCATGTCGGAAATGTAATCACGTTCGGGGGGCTGTGGTGAGGGAAAGAGGGGGATCATGGCAGGAGGAAAAGAGAGACTTTGAAGAGAACGTGGGGAAGAGAAAGAAAAAGGCATTTGTATGTGTACCCAATTACAACTCCAGCCAGCCCAAAGTCACCTTCGCAGAGAACGGACGCACTCTCAAAATAGCTACTTCCATCCCGCCTCCTCTGTATGTGTATGTGTGTTGGTTACAGTGGTGATGAGGTAGACTGAATAATGTAATGGCCTTCCTCTCGTCCGTCAGCTCAGGGCTTATTTGGTGTGTGTCGTTCCTGTGTGTAATTGTAGCTCTGTGTTTGCGGGTGTATGTGGGTGTGAGTGTGTATGTGTGTTTGTCCTGTGTCTGATTGCACTAGCTGATTGAGTCCTAGCCCCACAGATTTCAACCCAGGTCCTCAGCCTCTGATTAGGTGTTGTGATGTGTGAAAGAGGAAATCGTGTGTCTGTGTTTGTGTGTGTGTGTGAGTGAGTGAGAGAGAGAGAGAGAGAGAGAGAGAGAGAGAGAGTGACCTGAGCACAATGGTCTTTAACAGTGTCTGTTGCTCTTCTTTGTGAGCAAGTACTGAGTGCTTGTTTTTGTGTCTATTCTTGTGCTCCTATCTCTGTGAGGCAGAATTTGACTTTTAGACCTTATGTGCATGCCCAGCACGGTGTTGCCAAGTGAGAACATTTTGACTATTACTAATTTTTTAAGGGGCTCAAATTAACGGTTAGGGCATTGATTCATGGTTAAGATTTTGATCAGATGTTAATCAGTGTCAGAGGGTACGGGCTCAGGTCAGTTATGTGGTGCTGATTGTTAAATTTAGCTGCGGAGTGTGGAGACAATGCAGGTCCTTACAAGTAAAGCAATGTAAATGTCTGTGTGTGTGTGTGTGTGTGTGTCCTTGTTAACTGTGGCCTCGTTCCGCCTTGCTTCTTAATTAAGAGACTGTAGGCCTCCCAGCACTGCCTGCTATCCCACACTCCACTGGGGCAGAAAAGGACAGGAACAGAAAGAGAGAGAGCAGGACAAAACTGGAGACGGAGAGAGAGAGAGACCGCAGAGAGATGAAAAAGCATTGTGTCAAAAAATATTGAACAGAAAGAGTGATAGATTTAGAAATCAGAGGGAGGGAAACTTAAGGAGGGATTGCCTGTGAAGGAGTGAGAAGCCGGAGCTGATGAGGGAGAAAGTAATAGAAAGTGTGGAAATGTGGATTTAGAGAGAGGGATAGTGTGGACTGATAGGACACGAGGCCCATACCCATTCTCCATTTCCCCAGCTGAATTGATGTCACTCATTTCCAGAGCCGTCTATGCATCAGATGTGTGTGTACGTGTGTGGTTTTCAAGTGGTAATCTGTTCCATCTTATTCTTTACTTTCCATCTGTATAGGATCTTTCGCTCCGTCGCCCCCCATCTCCTGCAATCACATCTCACAAAGTCCTTGGGTTGAGAGTGTGTTTTTGTGTGTGTGCAAATCTGTGGTTAGAGACATGCCTGTATATCCTTGTATGCCTGCCTGGCTATCTCTGCCCCTCTCTTGTCAGTGTGTGGTGAGTGGTGAGATAGTGGGTTAAATTTTAATGGTGCTGCCATCTCTGAGTAGCTTCTGAAAGAAGGCCAATGCAGTCTGACACACTCACTGAGCCGTGAGAAAAGACAAGACAGAGGAGAGGAGCAATAGCTCACTAGACATGCACACGCATGCTAGCTAACAAGTCCACAGCACAAACAACAGGTAGAATGAAGAAACACTCACAGTCTTGTTTTACAGCATTTTGGGGGGCATTCTATTGACTTACTGTCAAAACTTAAAGGCAAATTCTAGTGCTTGTCTTCCTTGTCATACTACAATATTTAAAGCATAACATTGCACATGTGCCTGCCATTGTAGAGATTGCAGATACCTGTGCTTTATTGTGCCATTGTTTAGATAATAAAAGAAAAAACAAATCACATCCAGGTCAGACTGCAGGTTGAGAGGGAGAGTAGCGCTGCAGTGCAGAGATAATCCTTTCATTACATTCATTTTGCAGACGCTTTCGTCTAGAGATTTGCAAAGCAGAATCCTAAAACATTGATTCTTATCCTGAATATGCCACTCTCGCCATCAATCATTTTTAGTTACAGAAGACCCAGAAAATCTCTGCACAGACAGTCCCTCTAGGAATGCATTGGGCGAGCACAGAGGCTAGTCTCTGGTTGGCATTATGTGTGTATGGATCTGAACTCAATCACACATACACACAGACACACTCTGTCACATGCAAATTGCGTGCCAGTCTCTTAGCCATATGTGTGTTGTTCCTTGATTATTTTCTTTCGTCCAGCCTCGCATAGCTGCCTGATTGGCAACACATCCCCTGATGGCTCACTAAGCACATTGTGGGATTAGGTGTGTACATGTGTATGCTTTTTGTTTGTGTATTTGTGTGCATGCGTGTGTGTGTGTGTGTCTTTTTGTCCAGCCCCAACTACAGCCAATTCCTGAGAGGCCAGCAGACAGATGTTCTGGAAGAGGATTTGCACGTCTGTCTCTCTGTTTAAATATCTGTTTCTCTCGTGTAGTTTATCTGGGGGGGTTGTGTTTTTCCTCTTTGGGGGATGGGGTAAAACTGATTTCACAAACTGGAAACCCTGCAGCACCTTAGTGGATCTTTGATGAGAGAGACTTTTCCCCAGGTTCCCACGCAGAGGTGGAGGTTGCCAGATCATGGTTGTCATCCCCCTCCAGCTACTTAGTTTGACTATGATCCAGTGTTATTGATGTATTTCAAACACCTGCAGTAGTTTTCCCAAAGCTTTTGCAACAAAGAGAAAGGTTCAAATACACAAATGCAAAGAAGTGTTCACTGTGTTCTCAGCAGTGTGGATTCCAGGATTGGTATATTTTCCTGTTTTCCATTGATTCAAAGTAGTAAACAAAATACACCAAATTCCATTTCAAAGGAGAAGCTATGGGTTTGTATTTCTATAGGGATGAATATACACCGTTGATCATCAATTGAGTCCTTCTGAAACTGGGCTCTCGTACCCCCTTTCTTCTAACTCTGTTGACCGTATCACACTGTCTTTCTCCCCATTCCTGCCTCTCATCCTTTTTGCTCCACAGTCTCCCTCACAATACTGCCTCCCTACGCAAATTCTCCACTTTGCTATTCATCCCCTTTATCTCTCCTTCAGCAGTGCTTTCCTTATATCTCTTTCCTTTTATATTTTGCTCTTCTCTCGTCTCTGGTTTCCTTGGCTTGGTCATATTAACATGTTGGCTGAAAAAATCCACAGTGACAAGGACCAGAAAACAGCCCAATCTATTTGCCTCCAGTCAGGCACACTTTCTCAAGTGTCTGTGAGTGTGTATGTCCTGCGAGCGATGGCTGACATTAGAAAAGGCAAAACTCCCTCCTCCTCTCTGGCCCCCTCCAGGCCTTGCTCAGAGGGTAATTAGACCTAGCAAAGCTGGCCCCTGTCGTCCTCTTTGTCACATATGTGTGTGTGCGTGTACATATGTGTGTGTACACGCTCCTGTGTGTGTTAGTGCATGCGTGCCAATCTTTCCACCATGCGGTCAAGTCACAATTACTAATCAGGCCTGCGAGCATTGCCTGAAGAGACCAAGAGAAGGAGAAAGGAGGGGGGGAGAACTGGGGAAGGAGGGAGCAAATGAGTGAGTGCTTTTCTTTGTCCTCATCACTGAAGCAGAGATAAAGACGAGTGAAGGGATGGATGGTTGGAGAAGAGAGGACAGAAACTGAGGGATTAACAGGATGAGTGTGTGCTCCAGCCCCAGCAACGAGCTTTTAACTGTCCTCCATGGCATGACACCGTGTAGACCTCCATTTTTCCCTGTCCTCCTTTCATCTATTTTGCTTTGCATAAGTCAGAACTGCTTGTATTCATAAAGTGCCTCTCTATCACTTACTCATGCTCTTTTTTACACTTTCCCTTTTTCTAGCTGCTTCTTGCTCCCACTCGCTCTGTCTGCTATCTTTCCATAAGGTAATAATGAATATTTGAGGGCTGACAGGAGCGCAGCACCTAATCCTTTTTGCCCTGGGCAAAATGGGCCTCATGGGGTGTATGTGTGTTACAGTTCATCTAACTTTTTAATTGAGATAGAAACCCAATTTATAAGTTTTCATTTCCACCTCTGTGCTCATGTAAATGAGACTTTCTGCATGGTTGTGCGTATGTCATAGAAGTGGTCAGGATAGACGGTACACTTGACAAGCAGGGAAATGTCAGTACATTTAGCAGGCAGCTGGCACTTTACATAGAGAGAGTAACATTCAACTGCATGACCTGAGTTCAAGCATCTGACAGGATGAAGTGTCCATGAGCAAGAGCTTTGAACCCCTCCCCCTGTGGTTTACTGAAGGTTATGTTCGGGTGCTAACTCATCTTTTACTAATAGGAATGATGAAGTATCAAGTTATTAGCTGTTTAATTGCTTTCTATCCAGGGCCAGCTTCAAATATGAGAGATTGTGAGACCTTCATAGATTGCTGTCTGTCAGAAAACTAATCTCATCAGTCAGTCTCATACAGATATGCATACATAAAGTATGTATCTGCGGATGTCACTGCATGTCATCCACAGCGCTAGGAACAAGGATCAGGGTTGATTGATACCCAGCATAACAGTGTGTGAGCCTGCTTAATGATGTAGTTCACTCTCCTCCCCGTAGAGGGAGCACTGTGCTGTGAAGGCCAGAGCAGCTTCAAGGACGTTTTATACTGTGAATAACAAACACCAAAGCGCCACACAGACTAGCAGAGTACCTCAGAAAAACTACTTACATACTCAGTGAGTCACTCAGTTAGTCAGCCAAACACACACACACACACACACACACACAGCTTGTTTGTGAGTGTGAACATTGAACTTTTGTGTTTTTAGTGTCGTCTCTATGTACCCCATTGAAGTCTCAGGTATTGTGGATGGTTCCAAGGTCACATCCACATCGTCTTTGTCCTTTAAACTAACTTCTCTCTATCTCTCTCCCCTTTATTTGCTCTCCCATCGTCTCCGTTTTTACACCTTTATTTGCTCTCGCTCCTTTTGATTTGATTTGATTTCCTTCTCTCCTTTACACTCTGTAGCTCTCCCTCGCTCCCTCTTTCTCTCCTCCTTGTAATTAGCCAGTGTAATTGCTGTAGTAAATCTTTTCTGCTGTCCCAAGGAGACTGGCTGATATAGGACTGATTTAATAAGCACACCAGCAGCTCACCTCTCCCTGTGTGTGTGTGTGTGTGTGTGTGTGTGTGTGTGTGTGTGTGTGTGATGGGGGGGGTCTGCCTGTGTCCTCTGTTATTTGCTATGGGGATTTATGGGCTGTTTGTGTGGTTTCAGCAAGTGCGAATACGAGTTCAAGGTAGTGCTGTGTCGGTGTGTTGACTGTAGTGCACCTTATCAGCAATGCAGGCAGCATACTCCGTGTGTGTATGTGTGTCTCATCAGTGATGCCGTTACGTGCCGTGTGTGCGTCATCACTGAAGACCTTCATGGCCAGAAGAGCATTGAGAGGTCAGAATGGCCCTGAGAGAACAGCACTGACACATACACAACCACACATACAGGCCCGCTGTTTTCAAACCTCTGTCCCCTCTCCCACCTATGCCCTCTTTTCTCAACTCAGTCTCCCCTGCCCCCTAAACCGTCTCATGTACACACACAATCATTGTGTTCTCTCTTTCAGCTTTTGTCTTCTTTCTCTTTCATCCACACACTCACTCACACACAACTTGGATAGAGAGTGAGTGTGAGTGTGAAGGTAATAAACACTGTACCAAAGTGTAGGGTGTGCCATTTTTGCGCCCTCTAGCAGCAGTACACCGATGTCTCCAGTGGAGGGCACTGTGACTCCACACATGAACATTAACTGAGGGACTCACTTTGTTCGTCCTTTAGTCCATGTATTGACATAAAAAGACACTGCGGTCAATAATACTGTTTATAAGTTGCAGAATATATATATACATATATATATATATTTGTGGGGGGGTGTTTTAAAGTTGTAAGTATCACAACTTTAGTAGTCTAAAGTTGTATATCATCAAAAATGTAAACAAAATAATAAAAAACTCAAAACTCAGTTTTGAAGTTATGCAACCTGTTGTCACTATGACAATTAAATGAAATGCTCTTTAATGCACCGACCAACAATCTAACACTAAAAGTCCTTAAATACACCTTTTAAAACGTTATTGGATGGACCTTAAATAGATGATACAAGATGTCATGTTGCCAATATTTACTTAAAAAGACCCAGAGCTGTTAATGTTAATTTTGAATATAATCAAATAAAATGTGATTATATGTGTAAGACCCTTAAATAATCAGAGTATATCTTATACATTCTCATAACTGTATTATTCTAAGAATAAGATGAAATATAATTTATTGGAAATTAGCTTTTGAAAACATAATTTCAGAAGTGTGGTGGGCATGACTCTTCGTTGAAACTGTGTTCCTGAGAGGCAACAGACAAGTCTAATGATCTGAAAGCAGTAGTATATTCTATAGATTAGGTTCTCTAGATATTTTTGGCATAGATAGTGGCTTTTTTATATGCTTCTAGAGCAAATATGTCGTGTTTATATCTACCTTGGTTCATTTTAGAAAATCTGAGATGCAGTTACACTGTTCATGCACCAGGGGTGCGCAAGGGAGCACGGTCTTAGCCCCTCCCACAATCCCTCCCCCCTGCATCCTGGCCCTCCCACATCCTGCCCCCGTCCCCCCTCCTCACTGCCCCACCCTGCCATCTGGTCCTTTTCACACAATTGCACACACACACACACACACACATAGTCAGGATTTTTTTTCTCCTCATTTCCTTTCACAGAGAAAAACAGGATGAAGGGGCTCTTTCAGACCCGAGGTTACCTTGGAAACCCCCTTATTCTTCTTCTGTCAAACTTGCTTACATTGTAACACACACACACACACACACACACACACACACACACACACACACACACTTATAGAGAGAGTGACAGAATGTTGGACATTTAAAGTTTAAAGGGACCAAGGCTACAGCTGTCCTTCTGTCTGCCACAGTTTTGGCCTTCTGTTTAGTTTGGACAAAGAACTTTATGCCCCCTCCCTTTCTTGCCTGCTTTTTCTCACTTTTAGTACTTTCTTCAAGCAATTTTTTTTTTGTTTAAGAAAAACTAAGATGTTCTTATTAAGTTTCAGTGAATGTGTTTGGGCCTGTGTTGAAAAGTTGGCAAAAGAGTTGTTTGTGTCTCTGTGTGGTTCTTTCAATTGGGCAACCTCAGCAACTTTTCCAAAGAACTGCTTACCCCCGAGATATTGATGTTGAAACTATAAACCCTCTCCCCTGTTCCAGTTTAGATGATCTCCAACTGTGGAATGCTGAATGGAAAAAAGTTAGTTTAGAGTTATATAAAGTTAATGTTCTGCTTTTCTCCTAGCTTGCCACTAGAGGGCCCATGGAAAACACATTTGGCACTATAGACATACAATAGAGCACATCATCTGAGAGCTTTTAGTGGGTTAAAAATAAACTGCAGTATTCCATAAGCAGGGAGTGGTGATGAGAGGATGAATAGAGTACATGAAAAGACAGGAGAAGAGATTGAAAAGAGCTTTCTGGGACTGAAACTACTCTTTGTGTTGAGCCTTTACTTCAGAGTGATCAGGGATGAAAGTGTACTATACAATTCTTTCCTCTTTTGTTTGTCTCTCTGTTTGTGTTCCTAAATATCACGTTCTTTCATCTTTCTTTCCATCTGTCTTTTTTTCTTTTCTTTGTCCAAGCCTGGCTACACTTCACCTTCTCCACCACACATTTTCTCCTTTTAAGGAGTGAGGGAATGAGAGAGGAAGGGAATAGGAGGGAGGGGGGGTTGAAGGACACACTCAGGTCTGCTGACTGATAAACAGACTCTTCTTTGTGCAGACAGAGACAGACACACGCACACACACATTTAGTTATATATTGACAGAGACCTCTGCATGACTTGGCCCCTCATGATTCTGTCTGCCCCTCCTCGTCCTCTCCTCTGTCCATCTCTCAGCTTTTTTTTTCCCCTCTTTCCACTTAATTAAAAACAGAAGTCAGAAATGGAAGAATTTAGTTTTTCTTTCATGACGCACACATGCATGTCTGCGTGCAGAGGCACACACACACACACAGGCCTAACCCCCACTAACATCATCCCTCAGTGCCAAGCAGCTGTCGGGGAGACGGGTAAGGGGGGGCAAGAGGGTGTTCCAGGAAAGATGTGTGTGAGTGTGTGAGGGAGTGTGTGGTAGCAGGGGTGGTAGTGATTTGTTTCCACAAAAGGAGCCTTTTTTGTGTAACAAAAAGGCAGCTGGGACGATAAAACATGTGGATGTGAAGATGTCGGCACTCCAAGAGTGTGTCCTTATGTGCTTGTGTATGTTTGTGCGTCTGTGTGTGTGTCTCCCCACACATGTGTTCTGCCTCTGTCATCTCCTCTCCTCCCCCACAATGACTAAGTGTAACATGGTGCAGTGCACCATAGCCGCCACTAGAGGTGCCATCGGCTCATAAATGAAATGAGCTGTGCATGTGGAAAGCACATAGCAGCCATTTTACAATCTGCACACCAGACCCCATTTTATGAATCAGCCATGATGTCAGCATAGCTATGGCTGATTTCATTGGCTGGAGCGCAGCTGGCAGTGTAGCTGTCATAGCACGGATGCACGCACACATACACGCTCCCACACTGGCTCTCCATCTCTCTAAAATACGCACACACAGGCACACACTGACCCAGTGACATGATACCGTCACTAGGTCACTAGTCCTGTCCCAGACTAAGTGGATTATCAGTCTTTAAGATTATATGCTATTGAGATTAGGTGTTCATCTGCGCTGTAGTTTATGTCCTTGTCTGTCTTTGCTTAACTGTATGTGTACAGTTATGTACACATACAGCCTTTTAAGCTCACAATTATGTTTCTTTTCATCCTGATTTTCTATGTTATTTTAAGTTATTATCAGTCTCCCTGTTTGTGTGCTAGGATGTTTATTTGCTGATGCGTGTCACTTCCTTTAGGTTTCTTCCTAACCTTTCAGCTGTGACTTGTTGTGTTTATGTGTTTGTGCAAAGATATTCATGTTTTTTCCTCTCAGATGTCCTGATGGATTTCCCTACCCTGTGTGTGTAATGGTTGGCTTCCTGCT
>JAOWBC010001868.1:12602719-12617924 GCA_028566105.1 Hypoplectrus providencianus | reverse complement strand
TTTTCTAATATTTCTCCTCTGTGGTTTAGTGTCTTATACCTCTGTAAACCTCTTGCTGATAATCCAATCAACTATTGGGCCTCTCTTGCACTCTTTTTCTCTGTATTGTCTCCCTTCCTGATACAGAGAGCAGAGATATCCATCTACGCCTCCGTAGCATGTGTCATTTCCTCTCCCTGCAGCAGTGGGAAGTGGTAGGAGTGGGTTGGGGCGATCTCGTAGCTGATATCCATGCGTTCCTCATTTTATAACTCCTTCGTGGTCTGATAAGCTCTCCAAGAATGTACAGTTACTGGTTTAAGATGCTGTAAGATGGATTTGTCTGGGTCCATGTCATTAACTGGGTTGCACAGAGATCCATTTTATTGTAGATTGTAGTCCCTGCATTTTAGACCTTTAGGAGTAGACTGAGTCCAAGTGTGCTAAGCAGACCACTTACTTCAAATAGATTTGTTTTTACTGTGTCTAAAACAATGTTTGACTGAGATGTGATTGGACTTGGTGAGAGCTGCATGAATGATTCTTACCTGCAGCGCTGGATGCAGTGGGCCAGTTCTGAACCAGGACACCTTGGGCTCCTTGCATTACTGAAGACTCCTCCATGTGCACTGAGCTGCAACACAACAAACAAACGTGCATATATTACACACTGTCTTCTCACATACTATGGCTTGCTCAATTGAACTCTGAGGGAAGCCATACATATAATACCCTATGAAGCTCTTTATTATAATTGTTTATGGTGACTTAAATATAATGCCCCACATATTTAATTCTCTGACCTCCATATGTTTCATATAGAACACAATATTACGAATTTAAATCTTGGTACTGTATTAGTGGGGGTTTGGGAATGTAACGTTCAGATTAGGATTAGAGTATTCACCCTACATTTTTCTGACATTCTCTGGATTATGGATTACAGATGGCTGCTAGTACATTTTCACACACACACTCTGTAGGATTTTAGCACCCTCCCCTCTACTGAAAAACCGCACTCTCTGTCGTGCTGAACAATAGCAACAGAAATGCTGTCCTCACAGTTCTCTCGCATGGCCTTATCTTTAGAAGGAAAGGATTATATATATTCGAGCCCTGACAGTAAGATTTTTGTCACGATGACTCAGGTGAAACCCAGGCATCTACCAGGGGGCACTGCTTTCTGATTAGATCCAAGCAAAGAGGGTGCTGTGGCTAATTTATTTGTTGTGGTTCATTTTGTCATTCACTTTTATAAGTTATTCACTTGTTATAATAATTGACCTTAATGCATTTAATAAGTTCTTTTGCACTTTCACTGTATTCACTGTATGGAGATGTATCATATCATGTTAATACATTTTTAATGACAGGAACATGTTCTGGGAGGGGAAATTTATGACACTTGAGAACAAACAGTTTGTCTCTATTGGAATTTGAATGAAACTCCAGGAGGTTTCTGGCCAACTGAGCAGACATTGTGTAATCCTCCAGCTTCTGTGTGTCCTTGGAGTGTATTTTTCCTTGAGAAATAGGAGTGCACTTTTTAGTAGGATGCTACAGAAGTGAGTGTTGCCATGGAAATTAAGAAAGATCAGTGGTTTATTGTTAAATGCACTTTTAAAGGACTCTGCAGAGTGTGTTGTGTCCTCCTCTTCTCTTCAATTGATTAAATAAAGGTTGTGCATCAAGAATGAACTGTTTGATTTAAACTGTCCAAAGTTAAAGCCACCATAAGAGCAAAATACACTGCAGCAGCTGAGCCATGTGCTGCGATCCAAGCCATAAATAGAACATCTAACCATTATATGAAATTATTTGTTATTTGGCAGCACCACCCATTTAACAGTTACCTTCAAGCTGCTGGGTGTTAGCAGCAGATTAAAGACTTTCAGATTTCATTTTGTCCAAAAAGAGATAATTCAGTTGCACATAAGCATACAACCCTGATTTAAAAGAAAATGGGACTTTGTCTTTAGTGTAAATCAGTGTATAATAATTTGCTAATCCTATGTGATATTATTGAAAGAGAAAACTGGACAAAGACATTACATTTAATATACAACCTGGTTTGTAAATATGCACTCTGATTTCTGAGCTTTATGCATTCTGTTCTTATAAATGTTTTGCATCGTACCCCAATTTATTTGGAATCTGGGCTGTAATAAGCCTCCTTAAAGTGTTATAAAACCACTAGTCTGACTCCTGATCTCTACCTGCTGCTGCCCCACTTTTATCCACCTGTGCACTCTTTTCCCCACTGTCCCTGAGTGAAAAACTAGGTCTGAAGAACTTAAAGCATTTACTGAGGTTTGAGTGAGCAGGTTTATCTTCTCGGTAACGGTCTGCTTCTGAGTAGCGATGCAACAAACAGGTTTTTTTTTTTATTGATTTGTCTGAAGATTATTTTTCTTCAATAATCATCTGTTGGTTTGGGGATCCGTAAAAAGTCATAAAATTATGTTATGTCTTGTTTGTGCCTAAAAACTTGAAGATATTCAGTTTAATATGAGATAAAACTTACATATGCATGACAGAACACTATTTGAGAGGATAAAAAAAAACACTTTCTGCCATTTTTACATGAAAAATTACTTTAAAAAAAAGTTGGTGAAAGTTCGTTCCATCAATTAGTTTAACTGTTGCAGCACGAATTGTAACACATAAATAATTATTTTACTTCTTGAAAACAAGGAGATTTAAGTATTTACAAGAACAAGGGAGAATTGAAATATAATTATGTAAATAAGAACACAAGTCCATGGGTTTTTATTGCTAGAGACGCTTAAAATTGAATATGCACAGTTATTGTCATCGTGATTTGGTAATGTAGGCATTTTTAAACACTGCCCACCACCAGCATCATCAAGGTGATTAAATATTAATGGCAAACACTGGGAATGATAAAATGCAGACGAAACCTACTAAAAATCACAATAAATCGGAAATCATGTAATCTCACCAGAGATTAAATGGAATTAACAAAGTCAGTGCCATTACATGGTGTTTGGGTGTGATGTCCAAAATCTCTCATATAAAATGTGATTATAGAAGAGCATTCAGTGAGGCTTGGTAATGGGACATGGGGGATAGTCAAATGTAAATGCATCAGAGGCAGTGAGTCACCAGAAAGATTTAATATGTTAGAATGGTCCACACAAGCACATTAACGCTCATTAATCCCTGCTGTAATTATGAGGGAATCTGCATTAATGACACTCAGATGGTAACCAGTTATGAATATGACATTCAAATGCACACATGAATACATTTATCCAGTACATGTATCTAAAATTACATTTTCAAAATGTTTTTGTGTAAAAAAATGTTGACTGAAGGAGTAGTGAATGAATAAAATGAAGTACTAGATTGATACTAGTATCAAATACTGGTTTTAGTAATTGTACAGCTTGATCGCTTTGTTCAGGGCCAAAGGGGGCCAAAAAGCCTCAAAATCTTTCCCATCTACATCTTTAGGATGTGGAAGGGTGGATGAATATGCTAGATAGACATAACTCATTAAGCCTGAGACTTTTTGTAATTATGGTGCCATCTCATTTGCATGATCCTTGATTTAGCACAGCCCATCTGATCCCACAGCAGGTAATAGCCCAGTGTCTTATGGGTAATCTGATCACTGGTGTCACCATGCAGCACTCCCCAGGTCCCGGATAGGCCGTCTTTCCATCTGACTACCTGCCCTTCATCCATCACTGACCCTCCCGCCCCTATCTCGGCTTACCATTCCCTCCTGTCAGTTCACCATCTGTCTGTGGTCATACTGACAGAAACATGTCCATATATTTCACACTGCTTCGATTAATAATAATAACAGAATGCATTTGTTAATTCAAACGTATATTTGCTTTAACTGTTTATTTATATAGGTGTAACTGGGTGAAAGAAAATGTAAATTATTCTGTTTTGGAAAAGACTGATAGGAAGTCCCACCCCTTTCCCATCAGCACTGCAGTCACAGCTCAGCAGCGGCTGAGATGATCTCAGACATTTTTATTGGAACAGGCTAAAGAATACTGTAAATGTGTCACATGGCTCTGAGGTTCAAAGCTGTGAGGACTTTGGAGATATTCATACATTTTTACCCATCTCTCAGGGACAATGTACCCCTTTCGTGTTGATGTTTTTATTTGGATTTAGAGAATGATTTGTAGGTATAAATGATCATCTCTGCAGGATGACAGAACTTCTCCTTTTGAACTGACATGATGTTGCATTACATTGCACTATGGGAGGATGCCTTTTTGTTCAAAGCTATCTGGTGTGATGTTACAGATAAGTCAGTGAAAAGATGACCCAGGATCTGTTGATTTGCCTAAATCTTATCAGATGACTTATCGGTGGCTATAGTGCATGTCCTTTGGATTTCAACAAAACATGGCTACAGTGACTGGTGAGGTATGGTGAACTGCTTATTGCAGAGTGACAGGAGAAAATTGGGATGCTTACCTCTGCATTACACCTCCTGCTCTCAGGGAGGCTGAGTATCTCCAGTCTGCACTCGGCACTTTGGGCTGCAAGAGAGAGTGAGAGGAATTGAGTCTTAAGTACAGGCGAAAGCCAATACCGTCTCATTAATAAGTCATGGAGAGAGCTGCTAGTGCATGCGCGTCACGCACACACATAAACACACAAATGGAGTCACACACACACAGACTCATAGCAGTGACAGCTTGCCCCTGCCTTTGGGAGAGAAGTGAGTGAGTGATGAATTAAAGCTTGTAGGTGCGCTCCTCCCATCCACACACCCTCTCCTCCTCCCCCCTCCCCCCGTATTTCCATCCATGTCCTCTGAAAAAAAAAATGACTTTGAGAGATTTCACTCCAGCAGCCCACTGACCCAGGTACTGTGATGCATATGCCCTGAGGCTACACATCCAGGGTCACTCAGCCCAGGCTGGTCCTGGTACGTCACATTACCATGGTGCTGATGGCAGATCCAGCAAAACTGCAGCTGCCTACCTAATGCATCCCCTCTTCTACATTCAAAATGTATAAATACGTCTTCACAAATGACGATGCTAGATCATGGTTTGTGAAAAACCTGCATCGTTTGCTGTATTTTTCCTTTTCACCGTAGCACCCTCCCTTCCCCTGCTCTGCCTCTGTATATTCACCACCCCCTCTCCTGTGCTGCTGAGTTCTTTCTCCCTGTTATATCCTCTTAACTCTGATCAAAACCTTGAGTGTCACTGGCACACAGTTTGCCTGAGTCAGTCTGACACATCTCACCATGGTAACTGTGCAGAGCTCAGACTACATTTTACCCTCCACCCACCGCCCTCCATCATTTCACTGTGAAGGTCACAGGTGGAGGGAGGAGGGGGGAGGGCAGATATCAGATTAACCCCCTCGGCACTGCATCTCGTCCCAGACACACAGAAAGACATGAAGGGACATCACCTCTGCCTGTCTGTCCACTGATGCGATTCATTTTTGACATCCTAATATGACATTTCCATATTTCTGCGTTTACGAAATTCTATTATCAGACATATATAGAGATACAACACCGTAAAACCTATCAAAATGAAATCAGAGGACTAGTGTTCAGTAGTGGTGAAGCTTGTGGTGCAGCAAAAGGTGCTGCTAACCTGCCTACATAACTGAGATGGGATTGTATCTTCTCTAATCTCAGCCTAAACCAATCTGACTCAGAACAGTAAATTCTCTGTGCTTGGCCATGCAGTTCATAAGAGACCCATTTGCAATCCCATTTCCTTTCAAATATGACAGATGTTCACTTGCTGCTGAAGCTGCATTGACCTCTATGGGTCTGCAGTGGACATTCATCACCCTGGAAATCCAATATTTGGTCTTAATGAGAAAAGCCTGGTATTCCTCCTGGAGTCATTCAAACAGAGCAGAATGTCTACAGAGATAGAAGGCTCTGTAGCATTAAAGAGACTTATCCACACTGAAAGCACAGGGTGCACTTGATTATGTAAAAACAATCGTTCCTCAAAAAGCAATCAGTGGCTACATCGATAGTTTTAATTGATACTGAATGGGGAAGAGTGATAATATGGCATTAAAACACAGATAAACAGACAACAAACAGACGAAGACAGCGAGACAAAAAACATTAAACGAAGACCAGATTGTCGACAAATGGGACTAAACGGCATTACAAAACATTTGCCCTGTTGCGGGACGGCAGTGGCCAAAGGGAGAGTTCTGTGTAGCCGTATGGTCGTTTAAGGGGGTAAATGAAAACACACACTAACACATACACACATGAGATTCAAGCATCTGGAACTTAAACAAGTCGGCAGTCTAATATTGTCCAAAGAGAAAACAAGCATCCAATACAACAAGTTAAACAAACAGAAACAGATCTGACTCATACTAATGATGAGAAATCGAACGCGTTCTGTTAAATCGTCTAGATGGGAGAAAACAAATTGGATAAAAAAGAAATACAATGGGGTTTTTGTGTATTCATTTCTTTGCGTGGCTCTATTTGTAAGTCAGAGAAAAGAGAAAGCTGTTGGTTTGGCAACTGAAGCCTTTTCTCGCCTTTTTCTTCATTCTTCCCTCTCCCTCGGAGTGAACACTCCTAGCATGGATACAGAGCTCACACCTCCGCCATCAACAGTGTGTCCAATCACCTTTCATCCCCCGCCTCATCTGCGAGGAGCCAGCCAATCCACGCACAGCACTGAGAAACATAGCGCTGCCAGTTAATTACATAGCAAGAACAAACATGACTGGCATTTAATGAGGAACACATCAAGTGATAACAGAACAATTACCTTTGACATTACTTTATTCCTCTTTTATCATTAATATTTCTCTGATATCCTTTTTCTGCATTGCTCACCCAGGGAGGCTCTGGGGAAAACACTACTATGCAGAAAACAGACAATGTTTTTTAAGCCTTATTAGACCGTTTGTATCACTACAACCAAAAATTATGCAGAACAACTCTGTGCAATCATTTACATGTTAAAATCCCATGAAACACAGCCCTGATCATAATAACTCTCAAAGTATTTGCCTTATTCCTACATTCTTCACCGATTCCCAAACTCTGGCTTACTGCTCAGTACCAGAGAGGTACGTGACCAGAAGAGGATATTTTGGTGCAGTGGGACTGGTGGCCCTCGTAGCCGGCAAAGGCTGCATTATTTCCCAGACTTTCCCTCTCTATTGAGATGAACACTGAATGCCCTCTGGACCTACTGGACTTGAATACAGTGGCACACAGCCCAGAGTTTACAAATAGCACTGGCTGTGGGTCATAGGTGAACAGGCAGCTGAAATCTACTGGTTTGTTTTGGAAAAAGAGTAAGTCACAGGGACCAGAGGGAGAGATGGGGAGAGGGACGGTTCTTGGGAGATATTTTGATTACAGCTTTCTGATGAACTGTGGAGGACAGGTGCACTTTAACATCTCATTCCCTGAATCACCAAACAACTGGTCTTTAACAAGCATAGAACAATCACAAAAAGACCATCTACAACATCCAGCAAAGCCAAGTGCACCCACTCAAACAAACATTCCACCAGTGAAGCTACCCACACTTGTGTATGCCAGGTTTCTAAGAGGCAGACCTTAAGATTAATGGCACACATGGTAGTCACAAGTATAATAATGAAAACCTACACACAAACAAAATGGTTATCTTCTTCTTCATCCTAATAAAACTTAGAGACCATAGAAATCCTAACCTTACGTGTCGAGGTAAGTGATGAAAAATAACTAATAAATGTCCATATGCCAGTTTGTACTAGAATCCCCATATGTCTGAAAAAGCAGCAAGAAAATATATATTGTCAAAACGTCACACACCACAAGAGCAAATGAAAGGCTTTAACAACTCCAAAGCCGTAAATGTCAACTGCAATCTTACTGCAAGAACACCACCCTAGAGCAAAACCCTGAACCATAACTCTGACAATTTTCATTTTATAGCTTGGGCTTTGTGTGTCATTTACTGTGATGAAGCAATCTAGAAATAACAAACACAGACATCACACCAGACACACACCTGAATGGCAGTTGCATCTGGCATACTGAGACGCCGTACAAATAACTGGCTCTGCCCGCTGTGGCTGGTGACGTAGCCCGAGCCCCAGGTGCCACTGTGCGGCCGTCCTGTGTTGTAGAACATAAAAGTGTCACTTCCTGACGTGGCAGTCAGGCATGTCTTGTAACAGTACGTTTTGGTCAAAGACCCGTTTCCCCGCACTTCAATATAATGCGGTTCCACTTTGAGGTCACGGCGCAGGGCCACATTGTTGCTTTGTTGCCCTCCGCCCCCAGCTGCACCTCCTGTTGCTCCACCTGCAGCTCTTCCTCCTCCACCACCACCACCACCACCTCCACCACCACCAGCTGCTGCAGTGCCCCCTTCAGGAACACTCTTCTTGGATACACAACACGGTGAGCAGGAGCCGGGCTGGGTGCAGTAGGCATGGCAACGCACGATGGCCAGAACAAAGACGGTGACCAGGAACACAAAGGTCGTGGCACTCAGGGCAATGATGAGGTAGAGGGTAACATTGGAAAACATGAGGGGGCTGTTGGGCCTGATTATGCGTTTGGGGTCAGGGGTCAACTTCGGTGGCAGCTCCATCACATGCACATGGATGGTGGCCGTGGAGGAGAGCGGTGGCAAGCCGTTATCATGCACCAGCACCGTCAGAACGAAGGAAGTGGAGTTGTCCTCGATGACGCGCCTCGTGGTGCGGATCTCACCCGTGTACTCATGCACTTTGAAGAGGTCAAGGTCTGCGTTGGTCGGCTCCAGGGAATAGAACAGCCAAGCATTCTGCCCTGCATCACCATCCCATGCTGTCACCCTGCTGACCAGCACCCCTGCTTCAGCATTTTTCATCAGCGTCTCTGTGGTGCGGCTCCCGTTGGCAGGTGGGTAGACTATCTTGGGCACATGGTCATTCTGATCCATAATGTAAACATACACTGTGGCTACACGGCTGAGTGGAGGCACGCCGTTGTCCTGGGCTTTAACCTGAAAGTGAAACTCTCTGAGCTTCTCAAAGTCAAAGGCTCGCAGGGCATAGGCTTCACCTTTGTCAGGTTTGATGCTGACGTAGCTGGCTACAGGGATACCATGGTTGTTGTCATTCAGGACAGTATAGGTGATGCGTGCATTTTCTCCTGCATCAGCATCTGTAGCCTTAACAACACACAGGGGTGCACCGGGAGCATTGTTTTCTGTAATATACACAGTATATGATGTCTGCTCAAAACGAGGCGGGTTGTCATTCACATCAGCAACATCCACTTTAAAGGTCATTTGAGATGACAGGGGTGGGGTGCCTCCATCCACAGCATTGACGGTGACATTGTAGGATGAGATTGTTTCCCGGTCCAGGAAAGCGGATGTGACGATGGTGTAGTGGTTCCGGAAAGACTTGATCTTAAAAGGCAAATTGGGCATGATCTCCAGGGTAACTTGTTTATTTGGTCCAGAATCACGATCATTCACACTGATCAATGCTACAACTGTGTCAGCCCGGGCGTCCTCACGCACAGGGCTGGACAGTGAAGACAGTACAATCTCAGGAATGTTGTCATTGACATCCAAAACTTCTACAACTACTTTACAATGCACAGCCACAGGAGCAGGCCCCTTGTCCATTGCCTGTATGTACATTTCATATGAGTTTGTCTCCTCATAGTCTATATTGTTTTTCACTCTAATTTCCCCTGTTTCTGTGTCCATGGAAAACATCTGTCTCACTCTTTCTGGTGTGTAACTGCTGAAGGAGTAGAAAACTTCTCCATTTGAGCCTTCATCGGGGTCTGTTGCATTTAATTTAATCACAAGGGCACCCTTTGGAGAGTTTTCGTACAGTTTAACTTTGTACACGGAGCTGTCAAACGCTGGCACGTTGTCATTGGCATCAAGGATGCGTACATTGATTTTGGCCGTGCCAGTTCGCTGTGGGGTGCCTCCATCCATTGCTGTCAGGATTAGCTGATGGGAGGGCATCTGCTCGCGGTCAAAGGGCTTTTTGAGAATAAACTCGATGTGCTTATTATTGGCGAAGGGCTTAATGGAATCCAGGGTGAGGTGGTCGTTTGGGCTGAGGCGGTACTGCTTCACCGAGTTGGAGCCATCGTCTGCGTCCTGAGCTCCCTCGATGTGGAAGCGCGACCCGGGCAGAGCGGACTCCGACACCTCAAGTTGATATTCATCTCGAGGGAATTGTGGCGCGTTATCGTTCACGTCCAAAATCTCCACCTCCACGTTGTGCACCTCCAGTGGATTCTCCAAAACCACCTCCAGGTTGCGCGAACAGGTGCCACTGAATTCACAAACTGTCTCTCTGTCAATGCGGTCACTCACCACCAGCTTCCCGGTTTTGTGGTTTATGGTGAAATATCTCCGTCCACTGTCAGATGTGATTCGGATGCGTCGCGCGGAAACTTTTCTCAGGTCCAGACCCAAATCCCGGACAATGTCACCGACCAGTGCCCCGTTCTCCAGCTCCTCCGGAATGGAGTATCGTATTTGTGCATTAGTAAGGCCACTGAGTACGAAAATAATCAAATACAAAGAAAAAGGCACATTCTCATTAACACTGTAACAGCATCGCGCCGTCACAGCCATCGCAGGCAGGCAGAATTTGCAGACGGGTTGGAGAAATCTTTCCGCCTTTTCAGCTTGCTGTGGGTGCCCACCCGCCTCATTAAAAACGAGGGAATAGTCCGTACATAACTCCGACTATGTGCAGGACGGCCACCGCATCCTCTCAGGTGCCTGTTTCATGGGAATTTTCCCCGGAGCATCCATGTTTGCCTTTGTCTGAGCTGGGTGCTGTTTTTGAATTTTCTATATCCTACAAGCAAGCCTGACTCCTCTCACCGATGCTGCCTATTGCTCTCTCTCTCTCTCTCTCTCTCTCCCTCCCTCTCTCTCTCTCTGCGATGTGGCAATGGAGGCTGTGGGCAAAAGGGGAGGGGGAGCTATTCGCTCAAACGATGCTGGCTGCATTTCAGCACCTCCGAAAAAAAAAAAAAAATCGAGCACAATCTAATAAAAACAAAAAACACAAAAGACGAAAAGGCCCCGGATTTCTATCTGTTTAAACATCTGGCCACCGTACATGGAGCAGTGAATGTCACCCGCACACTGATTTCGGGGGGATAAGATTTCGACACAATCGTTTTCCCTCTTTTTGTCAGTGCCACCGCCCTTTTCATTGTGCGCTGGGAAACTGATTTATGTACCAGCCTGGCGATTACATTTCCTCACTGATGCAAACCCACAATTACTTAGGGACCCCTCTAGTCAAACGGAAAGCAGATTTCTGAAATGTATTATGAAAATAAATGGAGATAGATAAATAAATAAATTTATAAAAAAAAAAAAAAAGAAGAAGAAGAAGAAGCTCCATGCGGATTGGTTTTAGTGCAGCATCTCCGTTCAGCTTAACTTATATTGATTCTGGTTACTCAATTAGAAAAGCTTTTCTTTATTATTACATTTTATATATTAAGGTATGAAAAATGAGCGGGAGTGTTGGGTTGTATTTGAATGGCTTTCTTTCTCTCTCTCTCTTTTTTTAACCACACAACCATGAGAATAGTGGCGGGGCGATCTGGCCGTTTCACCTTGTGTCTCACACTGGGGACTTCTGTCAGCACAAAAACATTATTTTCTCCTTCATGATATCACCTCTCCCTACAGTGACAGCTGACGGTGCTCTGCCCTCGCGCCGATATTGGACGCGTGCTGCAGAGCTATTTACAGTACACATAAAACACAAAGTCCGTGATGTCATGAGGATCATCACTGGTGACGACGCTAACCGGGTCACAGACAAGATCCTGCAGATGTGACCCCTTTCCACATCTGGCAAAAATACAAGGCTGGCCTCTCCTGGCAGGCAGTATGCACAAATAAACAGCGCAGGCGTAAACGTTTAATAACCAGCTACCTCTCTGTTTGGAAAGAGCGACATTATGGAGGGATTTCAACCCCATCGATCATGCCCTCAATATCCTTAATGAATAACATCTTATATTATGAGATGCATGAAGTCACTGCTATAGAAATCACACCATTAATCCATACTGGTGTGCCGTCTCAGGACACACACACACACACACATAATGAAATTCCACTCAGACGTTTAGACACTGTAACCTGCAGACTGGCTCCACGGCGCATGTGCAGTCTCGCAGGTGGCGACAGTGACAACAAATCAACCTGCTCTGGCTGTCCTGTCATGACTCCGGCCTCAAAACCCATGTTCACTAAAGTAAATTCACATTTGAACTAAATAAGACCTAACCCCCAATGCATCGAACATGACAGAGACGCTGAGCGACGAAGAACCACCAAAATTATTCATGCATTTGATCCAACAATCATGTCAGTGTCAGTTGAGATCCACGACCAATTTATATTCTGCAAAGAAGTGGCCTTGTGAGACCCCGAGCCTTCTCGATACACTTGGGCCACTGGGCCAAGCTGACCGCCCACATAATCTTTTTTTTTTCTCTCCTGGTGCGCGGCCACTCTCACCCACGCCCGGTCTGCCCACGGCGATGACAGAGCTTGGCATCCCGGGAGACGGGGCGAAGACAGTGACTCACTGGGAGGCTGCTAGTGGATGGGTGGTAGATACAGAGTGACTCTTCACACTCCAAGGCGACGAGGAGGAGGTGGCGAAATGGGGAGTTGGAGACGCAGCCAAATGTCCGTTGAAGGAAGACAAATTATTAGCTGCATAAAAAAAAGATCCCTTCCACCAACAGTGCGCTTGTAAAGGAGTATTCTTTCTATCTATATCAGGAAGCTGAGTGCATGCTGTATTTGTCGGTATAAAGTCATCAGCAACACTTTACAGCGTGACTATGTTTGGCATTTACCTCCCTCTCTCTGCATTAGATCTGACTGAGCAGCGGTGATAACTGTTTCTTTCAACCGGAGCCTTTCAGCGGTCTCTGACATGTACACTCTGCCACGCCAACCGTGACATTTAACAGATTTTCCCGCTGGGACATGTGGTCCTTCGTGTTTAGCAATGACACAAAGATGAAAACAAACGACGTTTATCTCGTCAGCAACAAACACAGATTTGGGTTTACAGCTGGCCTTTGCACCCATCCCTCTCATTCTCCTCCTTTCACTCCTTCTCCTGCTCCATCGTGTTGGATATGATGCAGCTCTTATACCTGTTTCAAATACACCCATCTGTTTGCACGTTAATTGCACGCCGCTGAGCTGTGGATTATTTCATTTTTCACTCAAGGGTTCTGCAGATAGAGCTATCACTATTATCCAGCCTGCAGACAGATGCTTGTTACGCATCAACAAACACATATTTAAAACAGCTAATATGCTAGCTGGATTTTTTTTTTTATGATTATCTTGCGTTAAAAAACAGAACTTTGTTTCCCACTCCTCATCAATTCATTGACATGACCTTGACATTTTTTATATACACATCCCCCCCTTCCTAACCTTGCACACCCTCACTTTCCCCGGTCGTCTCTCGCCTGTCTCTCCACTCTGGAGAGTCTCCAGCTGCGTCTCTGTCAGACATCCGCTGTCCCAGCTGAGGACAGGCTGTGGGGCATACTGGGGTCTTCAGTGCACACACAAGAGCTCATGCTCACAAACACAAAGCAGTGGGTGAGAGAGAGCAGTGGCTTATACACCTCGGCCTGACACAGATATGGGTATGAGAGATGATTCAAACTTTAAAAATTGAGGATTCCTCTTTGTTCGTTCTCTCTGCCAGAATAATAACATTCCCCTCTGCATCAATTATGCAAGATGGCCACCGTATTAATAACATTCTCTTCACTAAGACTCAACCTCATTAATACTGTAAGCACCCACTCTAAAAGCCATTCATTTTACTTCCCCTCAGAGTCTGTTATCTGGAATCTCCCCATTTCAGTGAGTCAGATGACAGCAGAGATCCACAGAGAAACGGGTCACTGTTGGGCTATCATGAAGCAGGACTCCTTACATCACTCCCTCAGTCAACACATATAAACAGAGGCAGTCATGCAAACTGAAAGGGCATGTGTGCCTGGAGGCATGCACGCTCACATGCACGCTCACACACATGCACGCACAGTCACAGGCTGTGTAAAAGTGAAACTGCTATCGAAGGACAAAATTATTTTGTCTGAATGAGTGTCTGGTTCACAGATGAAGTTCATCCATCTCATTTTTAAGCATACAGATAGAGGGATTAGAGTACATTATTATTCATGTCTGTTATCAGAAACTGCTGGCCCAAATTATTTTTGGAATCCATGTTATTAAAAATGTCAGGAAGCTTTGCTTGAGTGCCACTATGCACAATAGTACAGCAGTCATGGTATTATGGATTACGTTGGTCGTGAACATTAAGGCCACACTACTACCGTATTCTCTGTTTTCTACATGCTAGAAAAAACAGCAGGTGAAAAATAGGGGAAATGACTGCAGGCTGTTGTGTAGGTGGCCAGCAGCGTCTGTTGTGTCAGGAAATGTGCTTTCAGATTTAGCTATATAAAAAAAGAAGCAATGAGAGATAAAACTGACATAAAGTAACCTTTTTGTACAGATAATAGAAGTAGCCTCCTTAGCAACCGTTTCACCAAATTAAGGATTATTTTTTTCTTTATCTCTTGGTTATGGGTTCTAAAACCAAAATATAAAATATAGATGACAACAAAACAGTATTAAATAAAATTCTCACAATCACTATATATTAGGAGTTAAGCCAAAGTCAAAAAAGAAACGCAAATGGCGATAGCACTGCGAATTGAATTTGAATCCTACTGTATGGGTGGGACAGGCAGACTGTGCAAGAGGGAGCAGAGGTGGGAGAGACAGTGAAATTGGTCCCTCTGTTGGATTAGATCGGTAGTACAAGGGTTGGACACGTGATCATCACCCCACTGCCCATCCACACAGGCTTTCTCATTAAGCCAAAGCACTAAAACATAATCCCTGCCATGAGTGTGTGTGTGAGAGAGTATGAGAAGAGATCGAGAGAGAGGGAGAGAGAGAAAGAGAGAGAGAGAGAGAGGGAGAGAGAAAGAAAGAGAGAGAGAGAAAGGGGGGCGGAGGGGGGCACAGACGTCAGACTGCAGTGGCTTTCATTTTCTCTCTCATTTTCAATACAGTGGCCGCAATGGATTAAGCAAGATATAAGACAAGGCACCCTCCAGAGGTGAGATGAAAGAGAGCATTATAAAGCATACTGATGGTCGGATCTACAA
>JAOWBC010001868.1:12583480-12594989 GCA_028566105.1 Hypoplectrus providencianus | reverse complement strand
AACTGAAACGTTTTTAGCTCCTCATAGTTAAACGACTGCAAGGTAGCTATATCTCCTGTCTCTGAGTTTATGTTTACCATTGTAGATAACGGGTTACTCGTACTTTGCAAAAACGAATAGCTCACCCTGCTGTTCTGATCAACGTCAGCATCGGTGGCTGTCACTGTTTTCACAATTTTCCCCACTGGACTATTTTCTTTGACGTATACATTGATTAGGGGCTCTGGGAACACAGGTGCGTTGTCATTTACATCAGAAACGTGTATAGAAAGTACACTAGTACCAGATAGTGGTGGCGTCCCTTTATCAGTGGCGACTATGGTAACGTTATAGATAGAGACACTTTCTCTGTCGAGAGGTCCATCAACTAACAACGAATAATAGTTTTTGTAATTTGTTTCGAGTTTGAGTGGGACCTCATTTTTAATCTGAATTTTTACATCGCCGTTTTTCCCACCATCCTTATCGAGGACTGACACGAGAGCAACCACGGTACCTACATTAGCGTCCTCTTTTACCGTTGTATGTAGTGACGTCACGGTGATTTCAGGAGCGTTATCATTCACGTCCATCACTTCCACCAGCACTTTACAGTGAGCAGACATTGGTGGCTGCCCTTTATCACTGGCCTCTACACGGATCTCAAAAGCCTTTTTTTCTTCAAAGTCTATATTTCCTTTTACCTTAATGACACCCGTTTGAGTGTCAATTTCAAAGATATCAAGTACGTGATCTTGATCTTTGCTTCTCAGTGAATACATGATCTCACTATTCAGGCCCTCATCTGCATCGGTGGCGTTCACGGCCATTAGTATTGTGCCTATTGGTGTGTTTTCGGGAATTTTTGTTTTATACAAAGTTTCGCTGAATATCGGAATGTTATCGTTAATGTCTAACACATTAACAATAAGCTGTGAGGTGCCTGATTTCGAAGGACTCCCTCCATCTACAGCGGTCAGTGTCATTGTGATCACAGACTGCTTCTCTCGGTCTAAAGGCTTCTGCAACACTAACTCAGCAGACACACTGTCTCCAGCTTTGTGCACTGCCAAAGAGAAATGCTCATTTTGGCTTAATTTGTAAGTACTGACTCCGTTTCTCCCAACGTCTACATCAGTTGCTTCAGATAATGCAAATTTCACTCCCGGTAGAGTGCTCTCTGCGATATACAAATTTTGCAATTTGGTCGAAAACAATGGGGCATTGTCATTTACATCTAAAATATCTACGTCAATGCGGTACAGCTTTAAGGGGTTATTTATGACAGCTTCTACACTTACTGAACATTTGAGTTCCTCTGCGCACAGTTCCTCTCTGTCTATCCTCTCACTGACATACAGAACACCAGTCTTTAGATTTACCTCGAAGAATTTTCTTTTTGATCCAGTAACAATCTGAAACATACGGGATTCCAAGTCTTGTGAATTAAGGTTTAGGTCCTTAGCGATATTTCCAACAGGAGTCCCCGTGTTTACCTCCTCTGAGACGGAATAGGAGAGCTGTCCAGTCACCGTTTCCCAGTAACAATCCAATAGAAAGAGCCCTAGATATATCCCGAAATGGCTCCATCTATATTGCGAAGGCATATTTGTGTCCAGTATAAACAAAGTATGAATTTGACTTCCAGTCAGGGTAGATATTTCAGGCAGTATGGGAGATATCAACCGAGGTGAGGTTTGAATTTAATCTGAATACCCTGTGTTGGTTCCACCGTCCTCCCTCTATAACAAAGACTGAAGAAATGTCCAATCGTCTGAAAACGGGAGGGGCCTAGTTGTATCAGACAGTAGCTCTGTCTCTGATGGATCAACAGCGGCGCCACGTGGTGATTTATAGGTTATGCAGGGTGCCTTCTCTTTTAGAGCAATTACATCACGCCATGAAACATTCATAATTATATGTGTTGCTGAATAGCCTAACTCAAATAACAGCGCTGGAAAATACATTTCAGCACCATGGACAGCAGAGCATGCATTATAAAGCATGTCCTGATGTGTGTGACCTTGTTAGAACACACACACACACACACACTGGTTCTACTCTCTTTCTCCTCTCTAAGTGGTATCATTGTGGACACTATCACTTCACTTTCACTTTTAATTTTGGTGAATGACATGCCTACCAGAAAGCTTCCAGAAATGTAAATTATTATTCTCCTCTGGAGGTTATTTCTTGAATGTACCATCATTTGTTTTGATATATTTTCACCCAATTTTATCAAAAGTCAAGACATTTGTGTCTTCTAGTGTGTTCCAGTTATGCCTTCTTCATTAAATTATGGTATCAAGTAACTGCCTGTATGTATAATGAATTAGGTCATAAACCGTTGATTTGCACAACAACAAATGATGCTCAACACTGGCTAATAATATGTAGAAATGAAAAACATAGTTCCTACTGTGCCCACATCAATGCCTTCTTCTTTTGTATCTGTTTGTTTTTTTTCTTCTGCCAGCCTTGAGGGTAATAAATAAAGTTAATTGGACCCTATTGTTCAGCTGCACACACATCTGTGTGCTGTGGTGTATTTCGGTGTATTTTAGCATTTCTCCACGTACCACAGAGACAGTAGTCATGGGCTTATGAACATTCCCTCATTTGTAATCCCAGGATTAAACTCTGGATCCAGAAACTCCTGTCCTATTTCCATTCTGTAGGAAACATGATTTGATTTGAAAATATTAATAACCATCAGACACTGAGCTGCAGTCATCCGTTAACCCCAAAATGCAATAATAATAATAGCGCACAAAGGATGACCTATGTGCTCAATTTTCCTAATGTATGGCAATTCCAATACAGGACACAATGCAGTATGAACATGTAGGTTATTTACATACATGCAACCAGATGCACACAGAGACCACCTGGCCCATTAGACCCAGACGGCCCATGATGAAATACAATGAATCATGGTTTATTTGTAGGTCACTGTCTCTACTGCACTGACCTCGTGGGACTTCAGTCTGGATTATTTACTCATAAAATATCAACATGACACATGGACTACTGAGGCTGCAGTTAACTCAGCACTGTGAAGATAAATTATTATTTGCCAGGGACTCTGCTTTGTGGTCTGCAGACACAGAGACCATGTTTGGTGACGAATATGAACAAGCCATTGAAAAGAAACACCAGAACTTTCACTATCAGCCACACCCTTACAAGAAACAATACCTATAATAGAGTTTGCATTTACAATCTGCTAATAAATGTAGTACTGCTTTGCCCTCACATAGTAATTATTTCAGGCGCTCTAGTACTGATACCAGTGAGTAATGAAGACATAAAATATGCAGAGAGACATCTGCAGAGGGGTCACTTAATCAAATTATTACTCGAATTATTACTACACACACAGTCGTACACATAGACAAGTACACATGATAATTTATTAAATTAATAACTTAACTTAATTTAAATTAAGTCCTCATGAAGACAGTACATACACACACACACACACACACACACACACACACACACACACACACACACACACATATGAATTCTGATTGCATTGGTAAAAGTCACATTTCTTGAGGATATGTTAATTTAATTTGATGAATAATTAATTATGAGTAAATGGTGGTTCAAGAAAATACACAGTATTCACTCCCTTAATACTGGGATCTTTGCATAATGTCTCTCGTGGTTAAATACACATGTGCCTGTTAACCTGCTTCTCTGTGGTTTAACAACCACGTGATGAAGTTAAAAGGAGAACCAGTAGGCAGCACCAGAGCAGTGTGATCAAAGGGGCAGAGGGAGCAGTAGGTGTAGGGAGGGGGTGGCATGGGCGGAAGTAGTCAACAGCAGAATTTTAGGCGTGTTCACTGCATTATTAAAGGGCTACCACCAGATATAGTCACTATATTAGATTTGATATCTGCTCCATACTAATAATATCATGATACCTTCTTGCCATCAGCTCCGTGTGTGCTTGTGAGTAAGTGTGTGTTAAAAGGGCGTGTACTGTACTGGTTATCTGTGTGTAGAGTAGATGGGGGAAGGGTGCTAGCTGAACATACTCCAAGGCGAGTCTCTCCCCCACTTTCCTCTCTCCTTCTGCACAGCTCTCCTGTCTCCATAGCAACGCCATCTCAGGCACAGACATGATGCATGTGTGCACAAACACACACACATACACCCTCATGGATGCAGAAGCATATGGATTTATTTTTGAAATGGCAAGGTGTGTTGTGAAACATATTACAATTCCTTTTTGTGAAGATAATATTCAATCACTTAGCCCTAATAAAAAATCGGGTCATATCATTTTGACACAATTCAAAGCACACTTGTATGCATTTCAAAACCACGTTGTCCACAGTCGCAGTTGGGCTGCTCATGCATTGATAATGCAGCACTGCAGCAGCATATTCACCATGACAGATTCCCTTTAGCAGCAGTGTCTGCTTTTCTCTCCACCCCCACAGCTCCACAGAGCGCCTGACCTTTGCATTCAGCCATGCCCAACCCACTGTACCCTCTCTAGGCCAAGACTCTGGGGACCACCCCCACTCCTGCAGTCCGCACACTATATCCTGCTTCATGTGACGAGGCTCTGAGGTCATCATGCTGTTTTTGGGAGGAGTAGAGCTCATCACGGCACAAGGGGGCAACCTACTCCTTGTGCATTTCTGGCCCACCAGTTCTATATCAGGCTTTTTGTTCAGATCTATTACTATTTACTACTATTACTATTTATCTTTTTCTTTTTGTACGAAGGCACTGAACCTCATTCATAAATATTTATTATGTGTCGATTTATCTAAAAAACATATTTGATATGGTTACACACATCACTGATGTGGAAATTTTGTGACCTGAGCCACACCCAATTGCAGCAAAGTACTAATGATTTAGATTATCTGATAAAGTAAAGGGAGATAAAGAGATCATAGAACTGACATGAATACAAAAACAGACATAGTTGAATAGTAGTAAAATACAAAAGAAAAATTGTGAAATTACAAAAGAAGAACCCAGATGAAGGAAAAACTGAAAAAGGAAGGGAAACAGCACGTTGAAAATAAGGAAATCTAAAAATAGAGGAGCTTGTACTTGCTTCTCCTTGAGAGGATATTTTCCAAATGGGAGAATTACCTCCTTGGTTACATATGACACTAATATTTTTTTATGAATAACCTTCCGTATTTTAAATCATAATCCCCAACTGTGCCGAAAAGCTAGTACCCAGTATAATTCATTTTCTAAATGACTAAACTCACACTCAGACAGCTACACATGGACAGAACAGAAAATATTACGGATATCATTTATAATATCATCTATGATAGATGGAAAGGAAGAGAGAAAGATGAGGGGGAGAAGATGAATCACTCCTAGTATTTAATCCAACAACCACTTAATCATTTACTTCCAAATCTGCGTTCGCCTCCACTGGTTTCTGGAGTAAGTAGGACAGGGGCGGGTCCAGGGAAACATGAGCCGGAACAAGATGAAAACCAGGACACAGCAATATGGAGCATGCCCAAACACAGACATGCACATACCCTTGAGATAAAACTAGAGGCACACCAACACAGTGTTCACTCATTTGGAAAGTAATGGCACAATGCCCAAAAATCACATAATTAGTTACTCTACTGTGAAACAACAGGCAGGAGGAATAGCATGCTATTGTTGCTGAAGTGATTGTTCTGTGTGATGTTGTCATGAGCTGTCATTATCCAAAAACAGCATTTTTTTTATTTTAAACTCTATACACATTACATTAATTAAGCCCCTACTTTACTTCTGTGTAGTATAAGAAGAACATTCATAAATTGTGTCAGTTTACTGGTGATCCATGATGTCAAGGGTCTTCTCTTTCCCTCAATCCCTGCATTCAACCTGATCAAAGAAAGGGTGTGTTATAATGTATGTAATGTAATAATAAATTAACAATATTTCGTGCTGAGCCTAATCACTGTGTTTCTTTTTGGAGTTTAACTTCAAGAAGGAATCATCAGGATTTGTGTGATTTGCTTGTGTTTGTGTGTGAGAGAGGTGTGAAAGTGATTAAAAAAAAAAAAAAAAAAACTTGCAAGAGAAACTCTGTATGCTTGGTTTCCATTCATATATAGTTAAAAAATATATTTTTGAGTACATCTTATCCAGCAGGCTGCGATAGCAGAGGCATATTTATAGTATACTTCACAACAACAGATCATTAATCAAAACTGTTAATGTAACAGGATGTACAACCAGCTTTGATGACTGCAAAGGTAGCAAGGAGATCTGATTGGTTCACAAAAATCAATGTGACTGTAACAGACACTCTGATTGGCTCAACATTGTGCCTAGAGACAAGGCAGTGTCTGATAGATTTCTGCTTTCACAGGGTGCACCCATAATAGAATCACTATCCCCCTCTTGTATCCATGGTGACGCAGATGCAGCCCCCCTCGTGCTCCTCCCCACAACCCCCTCCACCACACCCCTCTTTATGAGCACTCGGTCCATATGCCAAGGGCAGGACATTTATTTTTCCCTAATTACAAACATAGAAACTAAAAAAATATGGTTTATAATCAACTAAATGTATACATTTTTGACACTGTACACATTTACCCATTTTATATAAACCTTTAATACGACAGAGGACACATACCCCTCCTGTATGCTCTCTTTCTCTCCTATTCTCTTTCCCTGGTTCCCTCTCCCACACACACAGACAGCCGGAACCAAACAATTTTTGTGGGATTAAGAATAAATCTAGCTTTATGCTCTGGCATGGATAACCTAGATTTGTCAATCAAACAGTTCACTAGGGAAGAGGGCATGGACTTTAATCAGAATGTGAAAATGGGACAGGACCCGCTACCCATGGATCAATACTTACACAGAAACTCCATAACAATACCAGTCGATACACTGCCACATACAGAGTGACTACATGTTAAATAATTGAATGTATTGACACACAGACACACATATGACAGAAAACCAGTGGCATATAATTTCCACATTTTGCCACAAGGGGGAGCATTTTTACCCTTCTCTTTGTTCTCCATTGCATTTCCACATGCAAAGACAGACACAAACTGATGTCAGAGGCAGGCAATGCCATGCAGCCTTATATTAGATAAGAGCTCTCACACACTCCAATAACTGTATCAGTGGTACAGACACACTAGCAGCTTTGGTGTCTGATACACATTTCCACTGGCTGCGGAAATTAAAATGTCAACTCTCCCAGATGGGAAAGGAGATGTGGATGTATCTGACAATACCTGCACATTCCCATCCACCCTGATACATATCAAAACAAAGAGGAAAAGACAAAGATAATTCCGTCAGCAGCAACTAAAGATAATGCAGAATATACTGTCCCCTCTGCAGAACATTTGTTTATAGTTTACATCAGTCATATACTAAGGGCAGTTACATAATCGCAACTGCAACGCATAATTCATCCACACTTTGGTGTCTCATTTATATTTTCAGTGCATCAGCAAATTATCACGGCATGTATCAATACAGCATTGTGTAATGTCTATTTTTAGTTTCTTATCAGTCATGCAGTGCTGAATATGCAGCAGGCAGTGCTGCATGTGAAGTGCACTGCAGGTGCAGACCTTCTTTGCTTGGGTCTGGCCCATTTCTTAAAAAGGCCTGAATAATAGAGGAGAGTGCCGGCCTGCAGAGAATCTGATGTTGGAAACAGCTGAAATGGTTTTGTGAGGTTGCTCTACTTTCCACAGAAAATGAAGATAACTATTTATAAAATAATGACTTGCCTACCAATCATTTAAGCTTGGGTTCTGCTGCTGCTGCTGCTGCTCTTGCAGCTGGTCTCCGAGAATAGCAAACACCATCTTCCACTCTCATCAGCATCAAAACTTAAACAGCTACATGGACATTGCCCTAGCATGTGTAGCAACAGCAGCTCCTTCTAATGTCATAGGGATGCTAAGTGCACCATGAGTGTGCAGTTAAGCTTGTGTGGGATGTAGGTTGGTGTGTGCGTGTGACAGTGAGACAGCTTGAGCAAGGATTCACTCAATTACCAGTTTATCAGGTGCAACTGCCTAAAACTAATACACACTGATGCCACAGAGGTGCAATAACACCTACCTTCCAAACAGTCCCATCTATTTTAAATATGTGTTGCTTGTTTTTATGTTTTTTTGTATGCTGTAGTTTGAGATGCTGAACTGATTTGTGTTATTCTAAGTTTCTAAGTAAGTCTATTTTTTTCCAGTCATTACACAGTAATACCATGAAGTTAAAATCAACACCCCTCTCACTCAACATTTGCTGGAACATATTGTCCCTGACAATAAATCATAACAAATGCATCACACACACTGTATGTCTGAACAGCAGCAGTGGAGAAAATACGAGAATTTGAAACATGTTACAAAAGTTGTAACAGACAAATGGGGGTTAATAATCACCACAGTCAGGCTGAAGTAAATAAACTACAGCAATTGTAGAACATAGACTAATAAATAAAGCAGCCTGGACAGTAGACTGAAGTTTAAGGGTGAGTGGCATCCTCGCTTATTCTCTGTACTGCTCCCTTTTCAAAGCCTCTCTCCATGGCATCATTAAGATGATTCCACCTAATCGCATTAGAGGAGCAACATAGTAGAATTATTACTTTACACATTTTCCAGGAGACTTAATCCAGGGCAACTGGGAATACTGACAGCAGTGGCAGAATAGAAGGACGGCTTTGACAGGAATTTCCTATTTTTAACACCTGAAGAAACACTGATGGTGTTTTATCATTTTACTTTCTGTCAAGTGTATGGACATCTAAATTACTGGTTTCACTAAGGTAGTACTTATTGTAGGGTTACATTACATTGTGTGTGTATTTCTATATTACTGGTCACTGAGTGCATGTTATCTTACACTTCATACATTATATATCTCTGCTCTGTAAGAAGCACCAGCAGCGCCGTTTGCTATTCTACTTCTCAGTTAGAGGACAAAGCAAAGTGAATCAGGATTAAGACGAACATTAGGGAGTAAACAAGGGCTTAGGGAACAATTACGCTCCAGTCTTATCGCAAAGACCCCATTTACAGTAGTCTGTAAACAAGCAGACCAAAACTCCTTGTTATTTTGGTTTCATGTTTTTGAACGCCTTTGTTGTCTCTCCTCAGTTTTGCTCCTCTACTCACATTAAACAGATTCTCACTTAATTATCTGTAATGTGATGCATAGATTAACAAGCCCATGTCTACTGTGGACAATTTTGGTGTGCATGAAAGATTTAGTTTTTCTATTTGATGTATCATTCACTGCATGATCTTGTTATCTGCTGCTAAACCCTGCTGATATCCTTATAATCAGACCAGACATAGCACTGAATTATTTGACACACATGGACGAGGATACACTGAGACCAGGACTGTAGGTCAAAAGAGATGAGAAAGAGACACAGAAAGATGCATAACTGATTGTAACAAATGTACATAATGTCATGTCAACACAGTGCATATCCATACAGGTCTGAGCCTCACATTACAGTGAATGTGGATAACTTGATCAGCTAATCACAATCTATTAGTGTATCGCAAGCAAAAATATGAGCAGAACTAATTTAAAAATACAAGGAAAGTAGCATTCAAAAGTGAGCAACCTTAAAATTGGAACACAAAAGCAAGCCAAAAATAAACAACTTAGGTAGAAAATAGGAATGTCTGAAAATTATTTTTAGTTTTATAAAATGCATCCTCCCCTGACCTTCAAATACAGCCTCCACTCAGACGAAAAAGTGTATGTAAAGATGGCTATCGGACTGTGAATTACATCCAAAATGATAAAGTTTGTTTAGTGCAACACAATTACTGTTGCTTGACAACACCGCCTAACTGTCACTACGATTCATGATCACAAACAGCACAGACTGAAGCTACTACATTAGGCCCGAGGCATTACACCAGGAAGCAACAAAGCTTCATATTTTAATGAGACACAATGCAAAGACCACTATCATTGAAGAGTAGGATATGACTTCAGGACACCATATATCAAAGAAAAATCCATCAAATATTAGGGGAAATATTGCAAATGATAGTGCTGAAACACAATCACCATAAACTTAAAGAGATTCTGTTTTTAATAAAGATGGCTTGTCGGCTAATATGACAGACAGACCCAAAGATCCACCACTGAGGATAAAGCCATGCCTTGTCAGCATGTAGTTTGTTTTCAAGCTGTGAATAACATAGCCATTCACAAGTCTTAAAACTAAGTCAGTTTAACTACCAACGGCCGAAATAGCTGCTCAGTGTTCATATACAGGCAACACACAAAGTGTAAGAGGATCAGTTCAGATTATTTTATCTTTGGTTTTCTGCCTGAGGCCTGAATGAGCCACACTAAGGTTTAGGAGTTCATCCCTTTTCAGTAATGTTGCAGTCAGAGGGCTGAGAAAAAGAGATGGGTGCTCTGACATATTCAGCTGCTCTGCTACAGAAAGAGGAGGTAGAGTGAAGACAAGAGGCTGTCTCTGTGGTCAGAGGGAGAAGAAGAGGAGAAAGGCAGGAGCATGATGGAATGAAGGATAACTGGCAAAACTGTTTTCCAATTAAAGTTTGTAACCAAACTAAGAATAACAGATTTGTGAGGTGAGCGAGAATAAGGGAGAGAGTAACACAGTGCACAAAAGGTGTCAGCCATTTTCTATCAGCCTGCAGTTACATGAAGGGACAGGAGGGGGCATAAGAGAGAGTACCAGCTAGAGGAAATCAGGATGCGTAGGATGAGGAGAGGGATGTAAAAAATCAGAAAGAGATTCTATGTAAGAATAAGATAGAAAAAAGGATATGAAAACAGAGAAATGGACTTAAGTAACAAGTAAAGGAAGAGGAACTAGTGAAAGGTGAAGATGAGAAGGAAAGAGCACCAGGCTGGAGGAAAGTGGGGTAGCGATGGCGAGAACAAAGGCAGAGAGAGGGAGCCAGTCGGTGGGAGGAGAGAGTGGGATATGAGTCAGGCTTACAGCATTAACGCTCATCTTCCACACCCATGTCTCATTGTTTTATTCATACACTGCACCCACTCGATAAGATGGCGGGAAACACAGAAGAACATTTAGCGATTGGTACACATGTAAACATGCACATAAACAGCTCAAGTGTGTGAGTGGCCACAGGGCATCACATAACCAAATCTCCCTGATGTCCTGATACAATAATGTCATGATAACTAAATGCCAAAGTTCCTGATTTCATTTTTTTCATGGCAGATGGTTCAACTAAAAATAAACCCAGCAGACCAACTTCACAAAATGAAACGCTACATGTGGGATGAGATGACTCACCCACTGTACAGCTCAGTGGTTCACACTCAGAAAAATGACCAGAAGGAGCTAAATGACGTTCAGACCATTTGAAAAATCTGAAGTGAAAAACAGGCTTTCTCTCTCTATCTACATAGGCATATCAGTGTCATGTGATCACACACACTTGATATCACCACAGTGTTTCCCTATGCAGTGATGAAAAATCACAGAATGACTTGTATTCACACTACCGACCACATT
>JAOWBC010001868.1:12515475-12526863 GCA_028566105.1 Hypoplectrus providencianus | reverse complement strand
GGTAGGTGAACAACAGAGGAGGACAGAGGGAGGATCAGTGGACAGACAAGAAGAAAATGAGCCAGAAGGAGTTACAGGTTGAGAGAGAGGGAGACAGTTTGCTGGTGGATGTGGAGTAGCGAGCTGTGGTTTGGTTCGGTGCAACATTTGGTTGTGTTACAGTCTGGCTGTGGCTTGTGTGGGTTGGGCTGAAATGAGCAGGGAAACAAACCCGGGCAAGAAAGTAGCTGAATTCATTCTGAGTGCTTAAAAACACACATTACAAGTGCTTAATACATGCATCTTCCAAGTGATATTCATCCACGTTGAGGTTGTGAAAGTGTCTGATGAGACGAATTAAGGTTCACCGCATACATTTCAAATATTTCGAGCTGTGTTTATGTTTGTCCAGGTCTGCTGGAGGGAGCACTCTGCCCTGCCCAGCCTGGCCCGGCTGTCGGGGCTCCGATCAGTAGCAGAGTGTCTTTCCAGAGAGCACAGCCACACTGGGTCCAGTTCCAACAAACTGAGAACTTATTTACATTTGGGAGGGAAAATACACCTTTTCAAATATGCCTTACAAGTCATTTCTACCCAGAGAAATATTTCTACACATGTAAACAGGACAAATTGTCAACTTAACTTTGACGTGATTCCCCTGGATGTGGTGGATTACGCTTAGATTCAAAGCCAGGTTGTTCCAGTTTATCCAACAAAACAAGTCTCTCTTCAACTAGATGTTTATTTGAATCCCCTTGGGAAAAGCCAGGTGTTGCCAGTGTACACAGGCCTAATGTGGTTTG
Source organism: Hypoplectrus providencianus (assembly GCA_028566105.1). Classification (NCBI taxonomy): domain Eukaryota; kingdom Metazoa; phylum Chordata; class Actinopteri; order Perciformes; family Serranidae; genus Hypoplectrus; species Hypoplectrus providencianus. The sequence continues at coordinate 12,526,081 of JAOWBC010001868.1, read as the reverse complement.
GGGAGTTTACCTCAGAGTGCAGACTACAGGTGCTTGTAGGAGTGTGCTGCACCGCTCCAAAGATAAGATGCTGAGATGGGAGCTGAGCATGTGTCCCACGACTCCTGAGCAATATGGTCCGAGTCAGCACTGAGATACAGATTGACTGACTGACTGACAGATGCACGCACACACACACACACACACACACACACACACACACACACACACACACACACACACTGCCTGTCTGCTGTGAAGGCCAAGGTTGCCACAGTTACCTGCTCTCTCTTTCTGTTCCTTCTTCCGCTCTTTTTCATCCCTCTCTCTCCCTCCCTCGTCTTCTGTTAATCTGTTCCAGAGCATTGTGATCACATGGAAAAAAACATAGCAAGTGCACATATTTCCCCCGTAGCCAAGAGTGAAAAAAACACACACAGGGGTGGGGTGGAGTGTATGGGAGGGAGGGAGGGAGGGAAGGAGGGGAGGTGGGGGTGTATGATGGGGAGAAAAAAAAAGGCGAAATAAACTGTTTATTCAAAGGCAGCGCTGAGCCCTTTTGTTGTGGTGGGGACCTGTCTTTTATTAGCAGCCTGAAAAGCCTTCAAAGGCTGGAAAGACAGAGGACATGCCAACAGACGAGTGTATACAAGGCAGAGGGGAGAGGAGGGGAGGTTGGGGAGATGGGAGAGAGAGAGGGGACGTGAAGGGGACAGGGCAAAAAGGTTTAGAATGAGGCAAACAAATAGGGTCTGGGGACATGAATGGGTAGAAAGGTCTGAGGGGGGCGGTGGAGGAGGTGATGGAGGGTTGAGAACTTGAGATTGTGCCACTGGCAGTGAGGACACAGAGCGAAGGCCAGCACAGAATAAAAAGGGGGGCGCTGGGACAATTCCAGATGGACCATAATATGGGGAAACTGTTCAGAACTGTTCTCATATGTTTGCAGCTTTTTACACTGGCAGGACTTTCACAGAGTCTTGTAACTGATTTTGTCAGTGTGTGTGCATGTGTGTCTGTTAGGGAGGTTAAGAGGAGAACGATGTTTTATATCAGATCGTGATGGTTAAAAGAAAAAAGTTCTGGCAAAGATTGTTTGTTGTGTGTGTCTATACCTAAATCTGCACTCAGTTATGAGTGTGTGTTTGTTAGCGTACTGTGTGGTAGGTGTTTGAGTGAGTAAACTTACATGTGTGAGGGAGATGGATGTACTTGGGGATAGCTTGGAGAGGCAAAGGAGACATTCCCTCATTGCGTAACTTCATCTCTCTTATCTGTGCTCTCAAAGCAAACTGTCAATGCTGCGTTCCCATCTCTCCCTCTCTTTTTCTTTCTCTCCTTTCTCTCTCTCTTTCTGGATAGAGTCTTCAGGGGCACAACCTTTTTGCTTTCCTCCCCTCTCACCCTGCTTTCCATCTCATCTACTAAGTATTCAAGCTGTTTGTCTACTTTGGAAAAGTGCTGTTATAGTGATGTGGCCACTATGATCTAACCTTAAAGCACTGTACGCGTGCATGTGTGTGTGTGCGTATGTGCGTGCGTGCGTGCGTGCGTGCGTGCGTGCGTGTGTGTGTGTGTGTGTGTGTGTGTGTGTGTGTGTGTGTGCGCGTGTCTACACTCAAAGTATGCTGATGGCATGAACCGTACGTGAACGTATATGCATAATGCGTGCAATCTATTTTAGTGTTTGTGTGTTGTATGTACACGTGCACTGTGTGCACGGTGACCGCTCTTGAAGCTGAATCAAAGTGCTCTGCTTTCAATAAGAGTCACAATCAGCAAAGTGGCAGCAAGCAATGACATCACTGCAGCTGGGTCCCCAGCTGGAGCACAGAAAGGACTTTGGCAAGTGTGTGTGTGTGAGTGAGTGAGTGTGGACGTATGTGTGTAACAGAGTCAAAGACCAGTGTATGCATAGTTTATTTGTAATATGCATATTTCATTCAATTCGTAAACTCTGCGGCGGAGCAAAATGCAAACAGGTTCATGCCAACATAGAACCTTTTCTCACAGTGCTCATGAGTATGTGTGTGTGTGTGTGTGTGTGTGTGTGTGTGTGTATGGTGGCTGAGAGTGTAAGTGAGCTTTCCAACCTCAGTCGTCCCCATCAGTCTCTCTGCACATTCTGTGCCTTGTTTCTATTGGAGCAGACAGTGCTGCGGTGAGAAAAACAACAAGAATTTCATCTGTCATTGATTAAGCCCATTAACGGTGGTGTCTGATGTCTTTTACACTCATTCCACACACACCGACATGCAGCTGCACTCACAAACACACAAAGTTTCGCACACACACAAAGTTATGCGCGCACACACACACACACACGCACCCACTGACTCCCCCCGAACTGCTCCACTACCAAAACTACTATAAAGTAACGAACACACCATGGAATATCATCAAGATCCACACCATTAGTGTGTGTGTGTTTGTGTGTGTGTTTGTGTTGGGGTGTGAATGGATTTTCACACGCTAAGTCATGCAAGCCGGAAAATACTGATCATTAACTTCCAACCAGCATGAGCAACCAACAACCCCACAGAGGGCCAACACACACACACACACACATGCGCACACACTATGCTACTGGACGCACAAACTACTGACACAGTCCGCACACACGCATTGTAAACTGCCCTCACATGAACAAACGATGGTTTCAAACACAAAAACACACACATATGACAGCCACTGAAAACACACTGCTACTGAGCATACCGCGCAACCAGACACTCCAAACTCACTAAACAAATGTCTGATGTTGTCACTCTGGTATTTACCACTCCACCGCTGTCATTTTATAAGCCAGGCTCACTACTTTGAATGTGCAGGCATTGTGATTTTAGCTGCGTGCTGAAAGTACAGCTCACATAATGTGACAGTTATTAGTTGAAAACAGAGCTCAAGTGCTACAATTCCACTACGTCTAGTGGTTTACGTCTCAGTCTCATTGCAGAATAAAAACAAAGGTAAAACTTAATGTATAGGAGATCAAACACAAGCCTGTAGCGAGGATGTAGACATCCTGATTTTTGTCCCAAAACATCTATTTTCTGTATTCTATCCAAGGACATGAGCTGGCAGCTCTGTTGGACGAGGGGGTTATCAGACTATCACAGGACACACACACCCAAAGCACCTGTGGACAATTTATAGTCACCAGTTAACATGAGAATAGAAGGTGGAGAAACCCGTCCATAACAATAAAAAAAAACCCAAACCAAAACATTTAAAAACAGCAGTGCCATTTCTGAAATCTTGACTCACATGCTTTAGATAAACCACAGACTTTGTTGTAAGCAGTTTCATGTAGGAAACAGGAATAGTTCCAACCTGAAACTGCCCACAACAAGGTCTGTGGATTATCTTGAATAACCACAGGTCATGATTTCTGAAGACATTGCTGTTATTTGTGAAAAAAACATATTATTATTGTTATATATTTAATGAAGCTTTAAGCACAACATGTCAAATATGATCTAGTTCAATAAATAGTACTCAGGTTATAGGGAGAAAGATGTGTTTTTAATCTTGAGGTAACCAACCTTTCAATGTATTTTTTATTAAGCCCTGTAAATGAAATAGCTGGCATTAAAGCTGTTCCAATCTCTAAACTCTGGACACCATTCCATTAAAAGTTATTTCCTCATGTTGTGGTTGAGAGTGCTGTCTAACATGCTAGTCCAAAACCTCCCACAGGTATTCAGTTTGTTTGAGATAGTAATTATGAAAGCCATTGCAGAGGATTCACTTCATTACCAAACCATTCAGTGACCCTTCGTGTCCTCTTGAAGCATCTGCATACGTTATGTTTCATTCGTTTAACTTGTCACTCATCTCTATATGGAATATGTCCATTATCAGCTTTATGGGAATGTTCAGAAAACTATGAAACCTGAGTAAAGGAGTCACTTCTTAATTGCTGTCCAGCATTTGAAAATGTGTGGGAATATTTTCTTGGCTTTGCTCAGTACAAAGGAATCTCGATAAAGACCATTTAGTTTAGTATAATATGAGTTTCTCTGTTCTTTTTCCACTTCCACTGTTTTATCCAATATGTTGTTTGGGTATTTAAAGCCTCTGAAGTTTCCTTTTACTTCGGTCAGCACAGTTCTCACCAGATCATTTGGGTCCAAAATAGTTCCCTCATAATAAAAATAATTTTCCTCCATCCAAGTTGAATACAGACTATGGAGCTGAGGACAATAATTTAACTGAGTGGTTGTCTACCAGCTGTCAATACTTGATTCTTTTTTTTTTTAATTGCTGAAGAAAAAGAGTTATGACTTGCAAAATATAAAAATAGAGCTTTGAAAACATGTGAATTTAATCATCCAACAATCTAATTTTGAGCTTCAAAACTGTCAAAGAAAAATATATTATCTGTGTCATAAAATAGACACTGGCAAAGTTCTCCAGCAAGTCATACTTGCAGCAATAGAATAGAACAGAATAAAACAGAGCTGAACACAAAGCATACGGCAAAACAGGAGAGCAGAGTGAAGCCAACAGCAGAGACCTCGGGGAACAGAGCAGTGATGAGGGACGGCTACCAGAGACACCCAGCAACTCACATGGGTGTGCACAGCAACCCACACACACCAGTGCACACAGGCCATAAAAACACACACACAATTATACACATAGATACACAGGACAGGAGAGGGCAAACCCACAAACACACTCACACACACACACACACACACACACACACACACACACACACGGCTATGCTCACAAGCACATGCACCACTCATACATCACACCTGTAGTGCACAAGCATTTCAGGGCACGCTGAACACATAAATTCATGCTTGTAATCACAACTCCTTTCTTATCTCCATGTTTCCTCCCGTCTTCTTTGCTGTGCTTCTACCTCCGTCCTTTTTTTTCTTTTTCTATTAAATTCCAGAGATCCGTCACATTCCATATTTCCATCACAGGAGACAGCCCCACGGCTCTGCCGCTCCCCAGAAGTCCAAAGCTCTGTCCAACCCACCAGCCTCACTCCAGAATCCTGACATGTGCTATAATTTAGCTCTTTCCAGAGCACTTTACTTTCCCTCTGACTGTCACTTCCCATATATCACTGTCATTCAGCTCATCTGTCGGGGGTCTGGGAAAAGGGCTACGGGTGACTGGGCAGAGGTGTCATCAGATTCCTGTCTGAGACTTTCTTGGTTGTTTCCTCTGCTCATAACACACACGCAAACACACGTTTCTAACCTAAGAAAGGGCAAAGGGGAAAGACAGGTGGGTTTACTTGGAGAGAGAAGTTAAAAAAAAAGAGAAAAGGAGGAAGTGACAGAAGCCAACAGAAAGAGTGTGAGTGAAGGGGAAAGAGCGTGAGAGAAAGAGAAAGAATGAGAAGAAAAGGGAGAATAAAACAACAGGCAAAGTGGGAGAGAAAAGGAGAGGGAGAAAGCCTCCGGAGTGCTTTTTCGCTCCAACGGGACAAAAGGTTACAGCATGACGGGGGTAGGTGTCAGGTGATGTGTGACAAGTCCAAATTAAAGATGACATAATGGCGGGGGCCCGGATGGGGTCCGAAGTGGGGGCTGACTGAAAGTGAGGGTGGGGGCAGACTGTGGCAACCAAGTCGAGCTGGGCCATGCTGGGCTGGGCTAGGCTGGGGCTGGGCAGCAGGGGGCTACCCTGCAGGCTCCTCCATATGGAACGCGTTAGCCTAGCGATTGCTAATGAAATGCAGGCTGACGTCAGGCAGACACCCACCCATTGTTTTGCTGCTTAATTTGTTATAATATTTGTCTTACAAATGAGGATTTTGCCAGGACAGAGGAAGAATAAGAGGCTACAGCTGCAGATGAACAAAGGCGGGCAAAGGGTATTACAGTAAGAGTAATGTTAAGGCAGCAGATGGGGTTCGAGTATTCACAGTAAAGGTAGAGAAAAGCTAGGGGACTTAGCATAAGTGCTAACACAAGAAGGGCCAGGGCCTCTGCTGTCTAAGTGGGAGGTATTGTGACCCGAGGACTAGCATGGGTGGGTGCGCTGGAAAGGGAGGAACTGCTGTAAGAGGATGTGAGTATGTGTTAATTGCATATGGAAGTTTTTACATAAACAAACATTTCTGCATTACTCACAACAACTTGTGTTTGGAATGCGCCATTCAGGCTAATCCTGCAGCTGCTTGCCTGTTTTATGCATCCTCATCTACACTCTTTCAGTAACTGTTATTTTTTTTTATAATTCTTCTACCCCCTTCCTCCTCCCTCTCTCACTCTCCTTCAAGCCCATTCATCCAGTTTCCAACTTACAGAGAAGTCTTCCTAAAATAGGCTCAGTGGAGCAAGTTTAAGAATGCTTTTGTTATTCCAAAAGGAGTTGTGCTGTAATTGACCACCACCTGGGCATCTGGCAGAAGTCACAGCGAACTGGAGAGAAAGGGATGCAGAGGGAGAGGAAGGAGCTGTGGATGGAAAGAATGAAAGAAACGACAAAACAGAGATGAACAAATGGAGGCTGAGAAAAGACAAGAAAGGAGGAGAGATTAATGGGGGTAGGGGGGTGGGGGGGAGGATGGAAAGTGTGTGTGCTAAGTCCCTCATTTTCTGTCTCTTGTGCTTCCACTCTTACATGTCAATTCAAAGGTGCTTTATTGGCGTGAGTAATGATGGGAGGTGTTGCCAGGGTAATTACATAGCACATTAAAGGGTTTCATAAACATTACAGTTCCTCCTCTGCCCGGTGGCAAGGCTAAAGGGGCAGGGAGAGGGGAAAAAACAGAATGAGAGAAATGGACACAGTAAGAGGAAGCAGAAGCAGCACAAAAGAGAGAAGGGAGGAGGATGGAAGAGTAAAGGGCACTTAATGGAGAGGAGGGGGAGGAAGAAAAAAAGGGAGGAGTGTGGAAGAGATGAACAGAAAAGATGACAGGAGTGAAGGTTACCATGATCATGGATTCCATCGCTGAGCGCCTGAACATGAAACAGGAACAAAAAAAATCCAACATGCTGGAGCAGCGTCCAACACAAACCACAGCTGCAATTCACATCACTGTGCATGGAGAGCGAAGGATAAGTCTCTCACACACAAACACATGTGCACACTGCATTCATGAAACACACGCCCACACTTTGTGCATGTTGACGCAATCTTTGCATACACTCGTAAACCATTCACACTATAGCCACAAACTCCACACAGTCAGCTGTGCACAGTCTGTCACTGAGGGTCATGACACTCTCACTCAACCAAACACACACAACCACAAGGACCATAATTAAACAAACATCCACACAGTCGTTGAGCATTGCATATTTATGTACAACCTCATTGGTCAAAAGCAATTATCTTCTTCTTCTCCCCATCATAACAGAGCTCTCTCAAGAGCCCCTGCCAATCAGCTTCAGACAACATGCAGTGTCACTCCTGCAGTAAATCTCTATCACAGGCCTTTTTGTGTTTGCCCCATAATGTTGCAGAATCTTATCTTAAGTTTTGTGCAACTACATTTCAGATTAAATATTCAGATGGTATCCGTTGCTGAAATGTAGTTCTGTCCTTGATTTAATTGCATTGGGATGGTCAGAAGATCTTGAATTGTTGGCTCTTGCATGAGCTTCTGTCATGAGTTCCTGATGATGCTTATATATGATCCAGGTGCATAAAGATGGCTCCTTCCAAATCTGATGTCTTGATGCTTTTGCATGCCACTTCATCAATGCAAAGTGTCCAAACTTCAACAAGCAGTCCTGCCAGATGGCACTGAGGAGAAGATGAGACATGCTGCTGGATTGCATATGTTGTTGGATTTGAAGCCAGTGTTTTGCACTTGGTTAATCACAGATGTTTTGTATTATCAGTTATATACACAACAACAATAACCTCCTGAAACCACTAAATAATAATAAATATTAAAAAAAAATCTGGATTAGAGGGTGTAGCAGGTGTAGCTCAAAGAGCTACAAACTAGATTGAAAAAAAAAAAACAGGCTTTGGCCTAACTGTGACAAGAGAATACATTAATAATTACCCTGACACGAGTCCAAAGCAGCATCAAACCCTCCAACTTGAAAGTGTCAAAGTAAAGTTATTCCTTCAGCTGGGCTATGTATAGAGACAACAGCTGCAATGGATTGTGCGACGGAGGAGAGTCAGCGAGTCATATTCACTGGATTAATCTTGCTAAGCAAGAGAAGGGAGCAGGCTGTGCACCACCAACATCGCAGCTAATAAAAACAATATTTTGCTTTTCTCTTCATCTCAACCGCGGCACACTATCGCACAAACGGCTCTCCGCTAATTAATTCCTGCTCTTACTTAGTTGCAGCTGTCGATTCTCTCATCTCGCAGACGCGGACAAGTGGCGAACAGGTTCTCATTTCAAAGCCCAGCATACTGTATGCATTCTTTGACTTTGCATGGGCCCCCTGTCATCAAAGGGCCTTTATTAAGTGTCTCATACATTTACACATTGGGGAACAGTTTAAACTTGGCCCGTGATTAACGGAGTAGGGATATCTATCCCAGAAACCAATGTTAGCCTGACATCTCAACATCTGATGTGAAGTTTAAGGCCCATGTCTGAAGGTATTAATCAAAGCCAAAAGCCTCTCTCTCCCTCCAGAAATCCCACAGTCCTGCTTCCCTGATCCCTCCTCCCATCCAAACATATATATACAGCCCATACCTTATAGACAAAGCTAATTGGACTCAATCCACTGCACTTGACACATCTGAAAAATCCAAATCTGTGTGTCACCAGAATGATGGATTGCATTTATACTGTTCAAAGTTTTCACAGTGTCTAACACTTAAGAGTACACAGCAGGGGGATGATGTCTGCCAACTTGTCTTTGACTACATCCAGATCAGCAATATCTAAACTTGACTCCTCACCCACACCTCTACACACACAACCCTTATAATGAGTCAACACCTGGCCCACGGCTCAGAACACTTTGAGCTCTGCAATGGGTTCTACTCCAGTCACCAATAACAGGTCCAGCACACCATGCCTCTCCTCCACGATGACCTTGGGGTCAGGCCAGAATGCCCTCATATAATGAGAGTGCTGTTTGGGGATTTGTTGGACTGTGATAGAGAAAGGGCAAGCACACGCAATGCACCCTGGGTCTTTGTCTGGGTGCTGACGGTATTGACGAGTGCTGATCGATGTTAATTGCTAGACAGAATGGCCATATTGACCAGGCTCCCTGGATGAAGAAGCCTGCAGGCCCAGTCAAAGAGAGAGAGAGAGAGAGATGCAGAATACAAGCTGCTGGGCCCAGACCCACAGCAGCTACAGGGCCCCAGACACACACACACACACACACACGGCTCTCATTCACTTTAATGAGTCGAGAGAGGAGCACAAAGGCATAACGTCCATCAATGCCAAGTCTATTCAACACAACAGAGGGTATATGCAAAAAAAAAAAAGGTGTCCTGGTGTGTGTCTCTGTGTGTGTTTATGCACATGTGAGCGCATGCACGTGTGCATTTATGAAAAATATGCAAGATGTGAACTTGGTTTGCATTAAAGTAAGATCTTTTTGAGTGCAGAGTAACGGGAAGGGGACATCCATGTGTGTGAAGATGTGTGTACACACAAGTGTGTGTGTGTGTGTGTGTGTGTGTGTGTGTGTGTGTGTTTTAGCTAAGGATCAATAGGCAGGAGCTGCAGAGGCAAAGACATGGACAATCAATATGCTGGCTGCAAACAGAGGGAGGGACAGAGTGAGCAGATAAAAAACAGCCGGGGAGATTAAAGAGACAGATAGGGAGGACAGAAAATGAATGAGAAAGAGTGATGTGACAGAAGGAGAGAGAGAGACTGGAAGAAAAGGCTTGGTTTAAAATCTTTTTTTCTTTTTTCTTTTGTTTGTTTGGGGATAAGATATAAATATTCTCTTCCTCCGGTAACATTTCATCACAAAGGTTTATTTGGTGAGGAACCAAGTGCAATAATAACTGAGGTATGAGTGTTTGAGCAACATGTTTTTGGAAGTGTATGTGACTTCAGATGTGAATGTTGATCATAAGTCTTCATGTATTGCAACCAAAACACGTGTTCACCCTCGTAGAAACTAATCCAAGACTTTCCAAAAAGATTATTGGTGTACCATAAATTTCACAGATATACAATGGGAATAATAATATGTCAGCATCAGGATCCCCTTGGAATATCTGCTACTATCTAAAAAATCCACTTCTTCTGTTAAATAAAGTTTTCGTGCACAACGTGTGAATGGAATTGAGCTCTTCTGTCTGCCTTTCTTACTCCTGCATTGTACCATGATGTGCTACAGTCCCTGTTCTGAACCCTTCCATCTGGGCTTAAGAGTACCAGACGGGCCTCATTCCTCATCACCAGAATGTGGTTCAAATCCCTCTCCACAACATTTACACTCGTGTCCCTTGCAGCAGTGCGGTGAGCAGCGAAAAATCACCCAGACACAGGTGCAAAGACAGAGAGAGCCAGTAGTAGGAAAGAAGGCCAGAGGCTTGTCTATGGAGCATGACTGGAAAGGCATTCAACCACAGTACCCCTACCCAGCCCAGCTCAACCCTGTCCAGTTGCAGAAGTGTGTGTGTGCGTGCGTGCGTGTGTGCGTGTGTGTGTGTGTGTGTGTGTGTGTGTGTGTGTGTGTGTGTGTGTGTG
>JAOWBC010001868.1:12501329-12515375 GCA_028566105.1 Hypoplectrus providencianus | reverse complement strand
TGTGTGTGTGTGTGTGTGTGTGTGTGTGTGTGTGTGTGTGTGTGTGTGTGTGTGTGTGTGTGTGTGTGTCCTTGCATGTGTGTGTGATTTAAAAGTACAATGTTGAAAAGAATAAGCCTACATTTGGAGCCAAGATAACTGTCCCTGATGTATGAAGCCAACCCCCTCCCCTCTATTACACACACACACACACACACACACATGCACAAATTTACTCTGTGCGTGCATCTGTGTGTGTGTGTGCGCGTGTGTATGCGTGTGTGCGCGCGCGTGTGTGTGAATGAAAGGTATGGCAGGAGTGTTGTGTTGGCTTGGCTGACCGTCTGCGGTTGTGCGGCGGTGAGAGGGAGTTTTTGGGAGCGCAGAGCGGGCGTTGCTGCCGAAATCCCTGAGAAATGTTCGTTTTGGATCCGTGTCCGTGCTTACATACCGCCCTCCCGACTGTCTCTCATTCTCCGTTTCATTTTTCCCTCTTAAGGTTTAACTTAAAAGTTATGAAATGGGGAGTCAAAATACATCACTTGAAAGCACGGCGGCTCTGAAGGGTGTGTGTGTGAGTGCGCTGCCCTCCACCCTCCATCCTGAGTCCGGGGCCACTGAGGCTGCAGGCTGAGGTTATCTTCAGGGGAGATAACGGAGGGCAACGAAGTCCGCTTGGTCTTAACACAGATGTTCACTTGACGGAGGCAGGTGTCTTTGTTTTGTGGAGATCTTTAAAAAAAAAAAAAAGTTTTGCCACTTTCTGTTTCTGTCACAGATGTAAATTGCTCTGAAATCTACTTTAAAATCGTATTGTCTCGAAACGAATGAATTCCTCCCGATACCATGACATCATTCAAATTGTTTCCAATCCATTTACTTGTTTCAAGAATTTCCACAAACAGATATTAGTTGGAACTGGGCAGAACAGTCCAAAAGAAAATTACCCGATTCGTGAAAATTATAGAAACAAGTTGCTTTGTATTGTAAACAAGTGTAATTATCTCACATCATTAGCAGATGTTTCTCACACAGAACGGAACACTTGTTAAAATGATATTTTTGCAGTGTAAGTTGGGTCGACATCGCATAGCGACTGACTAATCCCATTTTGATCCAATAAGTGTGCATGTGCGTGTGTGTGAGGCAGAGAGAGAGGGAAGGAGAGAGAGAGAGAGAGAGAGGGAGAGGGGTGGGAGGGAGTGAGGAGATGGAGGGAGGGAGGGAAGATTGATCCGCGTCTGTTAAAATCTTGTTCTGGTTTTTCTTGGAGTGAGGTCTGTGCCTGCCGACGCGCCTCTCCTGTGCAGCCCCCTCAAGAAGAGCTTTTTATGGAAAGAAACCTAGGAATTTTTGAAAAGGAGAAGAATCTGCACAATACCAGTGAAGTGGATAAAAAACGCACGGCTGGGTTCTTTTTGCGTTCTCTTTCTCCTCTGGTGTCTGAATGAAAAAGGGAGGTAAATATAAGGTGAAGAGCGACTGTGCAGGTTCTGGACTGGGAGTCGATTTGTCAGTGTGATTTTGGGTAAACACGTTTCCCGTGCGCCCGTTTTAACTTTTATTTCTTCTGAAACTGGTGAGCTCGACTCCTCTGCTCTTGCACCGCGGAGTTCGCTTTTCTCGGAACGAAAGGACTTTCGTGTTTCCCCCCTTCAGAGAAACTGCCTAAACTTTCTACGTTTAAAAAAATAAATAAAAAGATCGGATTGCATTTTCCCCCTTCAAACATTTTGGAGGTGATGTCATCGTGCTGTGTTTTGGCTGGTATTGTGTCGAGAGGGCGCAGGGAGGACTACTGCAGCCAGGCGGTAACCAGCGGCTGAGGCAAGCGGGGAAGTCCGGAAAATCAGGTGCAAAGTGCGGCTGTCATTTCCTCGCTGTGTCGCGGGTGGCTGAGTCCGCCACCCAGTCACAGCTGTTCCCATCCTCTCCAGTCACCCCTCCCTCTCGCGTCTTTCTTTCCCCTTTATTATCCCAATTTCATTCAGCACTCTCCACATACCCCTCGGAGCTGGACCTCTCCGGGACCTTATCGCCCTCTTTGTCGGACACTGTTGGTTGGTGTCACCTGAGCCACAGACCCGTTGAGCCAGCGTGGGGGCGCAGTCATGACCGAGGCAGCCCTGCATTACCCTGCGCCCGCAGAGCCACCGTCTCCAGCTCGCCGTATGCTCCATCAGCCAGCCCAGGTAGCACATCTCCAACAGCTCCTGACCCTTCTCTGCTGGGACTAAACCTGCCTGTTACCCGCGTGTGTCCCGGAACAAACACTCCACCACTTTCTTTTTTGATCTAATCGACTACAGAATTCATTTTGAAGACCAGAAGCTTGTTGTTGTGCTGAAACGTTACGCATTGGATTACGCAGAAGATTACGCACGCACCGCATCTGTCCACCGGACTGAGCATCACTTTGAGGGTCAACAAGGTCGATTGGAGTTTTTTTTTTTTTTCTTAAATCTGTGGCACGTGAGCGCGCTTTCACCTGTTCCTCTCCTTGTCGGGAACGCGCCGCCTTTAAAGCCCTAACCTTCCCCCTTTGCTCCCCCGCCCACCCGTCTCTCCACCGGTCTGGACAGCTGTTAGAGGTTGCCCGGCGGTCACAGTGGCACGGCTCCCCCCACCTCACACCCCAAATTACCCGCACGAGCACATTTACCCAGGCCGGGAGAAACGAGGCACGCCGCCGCCGATGCCAACGGGAGTGCCTGCTGGCTCTTTGACTCTGCACAACATCCATCGGATTCAAAACACAGAGGGGAACTCTCCGGACTGTCGGACTGGCTCAAACCGAGCGAGGAGACTGTCTCTGGGACACGTTCCATAGTGGAGGGGGGAAGCAATGTGGTCCCTTCTTTCCACGCTGACCGTCTTGTAAGTCACTTTTATCACTTTATCCTGTATGAATCTTATTTGTCCTCTCAGGTTCTATGTCTTTGTTTAGTTGTTGAAACTAGTTCCGTGACAGGACTAGCCACAGAGGAAGATGATGGAGAAGAAGGTTGCAGTGTCTAACGATTACATCACTCCTCATCAGTCCCCATAGAAAACATGCCACGGAGGGCCCTGTTTTGATTGGCTGACAGTTCAGGGTCACTGGGTCAGAGTCAGGGCCCTGTTACTCATAAAACCTGCCATAAACATCTCCATCACCATCTGCACTTACTTCAGGGATAGCCAAGCTGGCTTAAAAAAGGCCATTTTCCCATCGCCAAGAAAATACTTTTTCCCCCCCTGTTGAAAATATTTTAGGAGTTAAGTCAAATAACATCGGCTTTATCTAGTGGGATAGGAAAATGATAAAGTGCCAAGAGCAAATCTAAGGGAGGAGGATACAGACTCAGGGGGCTTGAGTTTGCCCATTTGAGGTGTGTCTTGTTAAAAGCCAAGGGATTTATTTTTCTTTCTTTGTGTCGGCTGTACTTCTCCCAGATGGCAGTCATCTCCAGATACTTCTCATTCCTCACACAACCTGGACAGGGTGTGTGCCGCTGCTGCTGCTGCTGGTGTCTGCCTGACTTTCTCTCTTCGTTTGTGTCTCCCTCACACTCTCTCCACTTACCCACCTAACTGCCTACATCTGTCTTCCTGTCTTGCCTATACCCCATTTTTCCACAGATACTTGCTCAGATAAAAAGTATGAATTAATAACTGATGAATGATGGCGCCCCTGGCAGTATCCAAGGAGGAGCAGTCTCACTGTTTAGTCTGCTGGTTTTAGTTTAGTTCTTTCAGAGCCAATCATCTTTCCATTCATTTCTTTCTTGCCTATCAGTTTTTACCACAGCCACTTCACTTCAACTGTGCTGGTTCGCCAATGTGATCACACTGAAAGTCTCCAGCCAGTGAGAGAAGCCAAGGGCCTTTTGCCACAACAACCTGTTACTGCTCTTCCCATAAAGCCACAGCTCCATGTCGAGGCCTCCTGCTTCTGTAACCATTGCTCCACCATAGGCCCTATTACTGCTGATACCACTCACACGCCCACTAGCCTAACCACTATTCTTCGCCGAGGCCCGCTGCTGAACATCTGAAACTCTTGCACCATGCCGAAGCCCACTGTTCCAGTGTTGGCCTACCACGCTAACCACTGCTACACACAGCTGAAACCGCTGCTCTGTGCTGAGTCCCACCAGGCCGACCGCTCTCACTCCATGCTGCTGCCCAGTCCTCGTTTCTGAGGCCTGCTAGTCTAACCGCAGCCTCCATATGGTAGATCCGCTGGGACGCAGGTTTATGATGTCAGACCCTTGCTTGTTTTGGCACCCGGCCAAGGCGCACCGGGCTTTCCCTCTCTCCATACCTCCTTCTGTCTTTGCTCTCCCCGACTTTTGCTCGGCGCTCTCTTATTCTCTCATTTTCTCATCCCTCCCCCACCCCCGGCTGATCCTGTCTCCCTCTTTCCTCTCTCCTTCTCTTTCTCTCTGTGGCTGGCATAATATGGAGTGTCTGTGGTTTTTGTGGGAGCGGGGGAATCCAGTGCCGAGGCACTTTTCCTGCAGTGTCCTCGGCGGCAGTGCAGCCGTGGTGTTTTAACAGCTGAGAGTCCTCACAATGCACAGGCGCTCAGGTTTTTTCGGCTGCGCAGGCAAAATGTGAGGGCCAACACTCTTCGGCATTGCCCAGGATATCTGCATCTATTAGAACGACTCAGGGGCCAGCACACCAGCTATGGGAAAGAAATGTTGAGAAAGAGGAGGGAAGGAAGAAAGGAAGCATATGTATATGTGTGTGTGTGTGTGTTAGTCAGGAGGCAGTGACATGTGTTACGATGTGCATGAGTTGAACCCCCTCCTCTTCCATTCCCATTATTTATCTTTTTGTCTACTTCTCACGCCAGACCACACTCTGTGGTTACACTACTGTCTCTCATTTTGCCACTTTTTCTTCTCATTCCTTCAAGAAGTAACCTTAGTCTTTATACTCACATCTGTGCATCTTCTTTCTGATTTTATCTCTCACCTCTCTTATTATCTGTCAGCCGACTCTTGCTTTATCCCCTCTCTATTTATTCTTACATCACCTTCCTTCTCCCTTTCCCTTTGTGTACCTCTCAGTCTACCTCTCTCTCCTCCTCGCTATCTCCCTCTCTCAGCAGCACGTATGTCTTTGCTTTGGCCCAGCTGTCAGCTGCCTGCTCCTCCTGTACGCACACATACACCCTGCACACATCTGCACATCTGTGTGCATGCCCATGACAGTGTGGAGGAGTCACCCTGCTAACCCCAAACATAAAGGAAGAAGGGAGGCAGGGAACGATAGGAGAAAGGTAGAGTGGACAGAAAGACAGGGAGGGAGAGATAAGGTAGAGAAGAGATAGGGAGGACAACAAGCCAGAGAAAATGTGTGGAGTAGAGAGAGAGAGAGAGAGAGAGAACGAGGCATGCAGAGAGATAGCAGAAGATGAGGTGGGGAAAGACAAAATTCGTAGAATTGCTTTTCAGCCCACACACTTGGTTCTGAACTTCATCATGTCTTCAGCCACTAATTCAGAACAGTTCAAGGACTGCCAGAGCAGATTTTGCGCAACACAATCCCTCCCTTACTAAAGCTGTGAATAACATTTGATACATCCAAGGTCAAGGTCTACACTCCAATTAGGACATGTGATAGTGAGAATGATTTTAATTGTAACTCTGACCAGCTGTTTCTATCATAAATGTCTCTAGGAGTACAGATTAGATACATAATGAGAAATAATACATAAAAGTAAAAGTATAATGACAATACACATTCATTCTGCATTCTCCATTGGTACACCTACTCCCCACCGATTGGTTCCTCCATAAATCACCTCTCCACATGTTTCGGTAGCTCATGTTCTCACTTATTCATAGCATCTCTAAATGTAACCACAGTCCACCGCTCTCCAAAGCCACATCACAGTGCAGTGTACACCTGTAGTCCAGCCCAGCTGTCTACATACACAGAGCAGCCAAATAAGCCAGCTCAGTCCCTCAGATGTCCAAACCAAAACATGTTCTAGTTGTCTCGGCATGTTTGCCATTTTGCCACGGTCCAATCAGGTCATTTGGAGGCCAGATTTTGGTGTGGCGAAAGTCAGGAATGGGTCAGAAAGTGGGTTTGCACAGAAGGCTGGTAGCGTAACGATAAACACTGCTCTGGGTGTTGTCTGTCGGCCGATCCCTGGACATCTGCCTGTCTGTATGTCATGTATCTGTGCCAGCCACACACCCAGCAGTGTGAGTAATCACCCAATAAGGAAAAGGACGGTTGAACAGAAAGAACGGCAGAGAAGAAAGAGATGGAAATGATGGTGTCACGCGCAACTCGTCCAACATTCAATTTTGCTTACATATTTCTAAACTCATCTGTTTCTACTTTTTCCAGATGTATCCAGATGTTGCTGGTGATGTGCAATCCATTACAGGTAAGAGTCTGGATGCATGACAAAGAGCCTATATTCATTATAAAGGACACGTTTTTTATTGGCAGTGCGTGCAGTTTGTTAAGCCTGTTCTTGACTTTCTGTATCTGGATGTGTGTGTGTTTTCTCAGCAGGTACTTGGTGTGGATGGGGTCAACTTCAGTGTGCATGTGGAGAACCAGACACAGGTGCGAGACACCATGAGTCGGCGACACCACCGAGTCTACCAGCTCTACAGCCGCACTAGCGGCAAACACGTCCAGGTGCTAGGACGCAGAATCAGCGCTCGAGGAGAAGATGGAGATAAATTTGGTAAGACACAAACACATGCACAAACACACACACACAGAAGAACAATTTGGTACATATAAGTGAATGCACAGTTAGATGCTTCCCTGCACACACATGCACACTCAAACCTACTAACGGCTGCAAGTACAAAGACTTGAAGGTTGACCAAGTGCATGCATGAATGGATACAGAATGCAACTGTGCAGGCACACTCACAAAAGCACACACACATGCCTCCCCAGGCTTTGGCAGAGGGGCAGTGGAGCTTGTCTTGGGAGTACAAAGACCTCATCGACTGGCTGCTGACTCAATGATTCACAAGAGAGCAAGAAAAGAGAGAGAGAGAGAGAGAGAGAGAGAGAGAGAGAGAGAGAGAGAGAGAGAGAGAGAGAGAGAGAGAGAGAGAGAGAGTGAAGGTGTTAGTGAAAAAAGTGTGAGTTAGCGGGAGAAGCCTGGCAGGTAAAGTGTCGGACCGAGTGTTAGAAACTCATCTCCTTCATCGATCCCTACATTGATTTCTCATCCTCCCTGTTGTCTCCTCTGGATTTAAAACAGCAGGCTTCCTCTCCCTCCCTCCATCCTCCCTCTGTCCATCCCCCACTCCCTCCTCCTCTACCTTTCTCTGCCTGTAATGATGTCTAACCCATTCTTAAACCACAAACAGAATCAATGGTAAGAAAAAAGCCAAGCCATAAAGCTAGAGTTCAAATTTCTGCATGTGCTCCAGAGGTGGCTCATATTGCACATCCCGCTGAATCCCAAACACACCAGGTTGCTGACACGCCACTACAACGTATAGATACAGAAGCCTGACTGTTTATTGATAAATTCCTCTCAGATGGGGCCCACTAAACAATCCACCCAAAACTGACCAACTATAGCATGAAGTATTACTCAGGGGAACCAAGACCAGAGAGAGAAGACATAAAGCAAAGAAGGGGCGGGTGCATGAAGGTATAAACATGAAGCAAAAGAGCAGAAGGGAGACGAGAGGAGAGTTGGGGGAAGAGAGCGGAAGAGGGCAAGAGGGAGGGAGGTATTGATTTCTCTTGACCCCTTTGTTGACTAAGGTCATGTAGGAACCATTTTAGGGATTTATTTTTAAACAGGCACAAGCGCTCTCTGAAGATGTGCAGTTGGAGAAGCAGTATTGCCTGGAAGGATGAACATGCATGCACCTGCACACACACACACACAAACACATGGAGATGCACACACACATGCACTCACCTTAAAACAACAGTATCACAGACACTCAGTCTGAGTGTTCTGCTCCCCTCAGCCCACCATGCTCCGTCTACTCTTGGCTGTTATCTTTTTTACGAGGCCCATTTGTGGTCAGCGGCCTCACATCCATGTGTGTGACCAGGCTTATCTGACAACCATCTGTCCAGCCAGAGACATTTACATCGTCCTGTGATTTATCAGCACATTTAATAGCAACTACGAAACCTAAAACTGTGATCTAACATTGAATGCTTTATTTGAACCAAAATCTGATTTAATGGTGTCTGGTAACCTGCTCAAGCACAGTTATCCTTCTTAGCTGTGGGCATGTTTGTGTAAGACTGAACGTTTTTCTTTGCTATGGAAAATCATTTCACACAATATGAAACTTAAATGAGCAATAACTCCCGGTTACTTTGATATTTTTTTTGTCTGACATTTGTGTGATACAGGTAAATAAAATTTCTTGTAAACTCAGCATACTGCAATTCTTTGCATTGTCTGTGGCTCTAATGTCTGTCTGTCCCTCTGTCTGTCCCTTCACAAGCCCAGCTCGTAGTGGAGGCCGATACCTTTGGTAGCCAGGTGAGAATCCGGGGCAAAGAAACCAATTTCTATCTGTGCATGAACCGTCGCGGCAAGCTGGTAGGAAAGGTGAGACTTCTTTCTTTGAGTGACATGATGATCCAAATTCAAATTATCTTTCTGTTTTCCTGACCAGCCTCTCTTTGTTTCTCTCAATGTGTGTGTGTGTGTGTGTGTGTGGATACCTGTGGTTTCTCTGCTCTCTCAGAAGGCCAGTAATCGAAGCGATGACTGCGTCTTTGTGGAAAAAGTTCTGGAAAACCACTACACAGCTCTGATGTCAGCGCGCTACACAGGTTGGTATGTGGGCTTCACTAAAAGAGGCCGTCCTCGCCGCGGCCCCCACACACTCCCCAACCAGCAGGACGTACACTTCATGAAGCGCTTCCCGCCTGGGGAGCAGCCCGACCTCACCACCCCCTTTCGCTTCACCACCATCAGTAAGCGGGGCAAGCGGATGCGCGCTACCGGGCCCCGCTAGTAGTGGCTAACGCTAGCACCCACTGTCTTTTCATCCAAAGCCTTGACCTGAGCCTGCCAATGGCTAACCCAGTCATCTCCTCTGTCACACACGACTGAACACCTCCTTTGTTGGAACAAACATTGACCTAGACTTGATGAATCATTCATGGGGTTTAGCTTTACACCTACTAAGTTGCCACTACAGCCCCTTAGTTAGTGATCAATCCTCTCAATTTTAGTTCCCTTACTGGACCAACTGGATCATTACTGGTCCATTGAGGGAAGTTCTATGGACTTGGTCTGCTTCCCTTCATAGACCAGAAGTACTGACAGGGAACCTGAAGGGCAGCCAGAGTCCCAGACTCTACGAAGGCCTTCATTCCACAACCGCAGAAACCACAAGGCCTTCATGTCTCCTGTTCTGGACCAGCTGGACAATGTCAAGTATGGGATTACAACTGGACCATACAGAGAGAGAACAAGGGTGGGAAAGACTGACTGAACAAGAGAGTGGGTGCTTAGCCTACGGATAAAGGGAAAACAGGAAGGAGAGGACAGGAAAACGGCAGAGTGGACAAAGGGATAGAGTGATCTGCACAGATCAAATGGACCAATGATGGACTGTTGACATGTGACGCACTTATTTGTCTCACTGCTAAAATGGTGTGAACCTGTGAGACTGTTGGATGAATGAGTGAATGATCAAGGGAGTGACTTACTGAATAAATGCGTGTTTGTAAAAAAAGAAGACGAGGAAATGTATGTAAGAGTGTGTATTAGTGTGTGTGTGTGTGTGTGTGTGTGTGTTTGTGAGCGATTGCACCAACAACCATGAGTGAAGCTGGATCACGAGGGACTCTGGAAAAGGGACCATGCAGTCCCTGCATGAACCTGTGACAACTCACCGCAGGGACTGAAGCTTTAGGAACTGGAATGTAAAAAAAACCAAGCTGCACCAAAAACAGCCAGCCAATCACAGCAAACCAAACCGACGACCGACCAAAGACAACTGGAGACCTTCTTCACGACTCCTCCACACGCCCTGCCCCCCTGAGGACACTACACCCTCAGCTTATAGGTGCAGAGGAAGACGAGCGCAGGGGCGAGCAGGCGGGGAGGGTGCCTTGTCTATTAGCATTGCTATAGAAACGACCCAGGGGAGGATGCTCCCGTGCGATACCATGGATACAGAATGCTGCTACCAGGACATTCAGTGGAACAAACCAAAGTCTCATGCATACACAGGAGAAAAAATATTAAAGGGAACAATTTATTGAAAGTTATATATATTATATATATAAAAGAAGACAGAAACCCTAAATAAGCAATCTTACTATGATGGTTATTATAATTATTACGATAAAATTATTTCATTTATTTATTTCAGCTCTGTGTGCAGCAGTCTTTCTCGACTCAGTAAACCTTACAGAAACATTTCCTGTCTCCCAGCCTTTTTCAACTGCTTCTTACTTGCTCCCATCAGACAGTCACAAAGTATGACTTCATACTAGATGAAACAAAATCAAAAAAGACCTGCACCTTGACTTGGACTTTAACATCAACCACTCTTGACTTGGGCTTCAGCCATTTCACTCGAAGGTACCTGATTGGTTCTCCCAAATCATGCTATAAAAAGTGTCATGTCAGCACCACTCAGAGCTGGTGCCATACTGTTTAAACCAGGACATCTGTCCTTGGCAATACTGCAATCAATCTGTGTGCAGGGCTAATTATAAAAAAAATTGGGTTTGCAGCACTTTTTGCTTGGTATAAATTTACCTTAAATTTTCAGGTATGACATTCCCCAGATTAACCAAAAACAGACATTGCTCTCTTGCTCATGTATCCATTAACAATTTATCAGTTGAAGTTTTAGAAAATCTACTCTATCCTTATATATTTTAACTATATTTCCCACTCCTAATAGCCATTTTTCACTTTTTTCTCCATTTTACAGATCCAAAGACTGGAAGAAAAAAAAAATTAGGCTGATTAATTGCCAATGAAATGTTGTTATTAGCCCCACCTGGCTTTAAAATTATTAGAAAACTGACTAATAATCTCTGAGCAAGTATTGAGGGCCAATAGCCACCATTAAAAGACAATTAAATTCTGCATTTCCCATAATCCAGCTAACAAATTGGAAAAAGTTAATTGCCAATGTTTGTGCTTTAAAATCCAACCAGCCAATTTCTCATAGGTTGCAAAAACGTACATTTGCAGAAGAATAATTCTGTAGTTTCCAGTGTTCTTGTCAGTGTGGGTTAAAGTTGTCAGCTTGAAACTCAAAATTGCCTTAACAAACAAACATAAACACATCAACAATTGACTGGCCTGACTCAGGAACCCTTTGAAACTGCTGAGCACCAACTGTTGAGCAAAAATCAACAGTAAGTTTCACTATGAATTTACAGCATAAAGATCAGACAGAACAGTGGAAGGGAAACATGCAGTAGTGAGATAGAGTTTCATAGCTGCTTCTCCTCTCATCTATCCTGCTCTTATCCCCCCATCCCTCCCCTTCCTTCCCCATCCTAGCAGGAGGTCACTGAAGAGATGTCGCTGCCAAATGACCCAATCATGCCGGCAGACACAAACAGCTGACTCAGGGGGAAAAAAGGGTTGTACCAGAGGATTCCTATTGCAAGGCAGCAGGAATCTGTGCTGGAGGGGGGTGGTATAAGGGGGAGACGGTGGGGTGGGAGGAAAACGGGGTGTGGGGGTGGGATAAAGACGAGCGAGTGGGGGGTGGAGGGGTGAGTTGTTCATTTCTGGAACGTTGCTCCAGTTCCACTCGGGAATGATGGAAATATTCTGCGTAGCCAAACCCAGAGTGGAAGGTGTATGGTAATCATGTCGGGGAAGGAATGCCAAATATGTGCGTGAGAACGGAGCTGTGACCTGAGAGCTGCAGGAATTATGGGCCAAAATCCCACAGACCCAGAGGAAGCACACACACCCATATCCAACTCATACACACATCATATACTAATGGTGCTCCACCAAGCACAAATCCATCCCACATAACTTATTCCCAGAATTTAAAACATTCTACTATACTAAAGTAAACCTAGAAATTCAGGAAAGCAACTCCCCTCCTTATGCATTGAACAATAACCAGACAGGCGCATTATATAGCTCATTTACACAAGCCAGATCTTTGCTATAAAGGCACCACTCAAACATGCATTCCTCCTTCACAGTTACATTGTTTACAAGACTGAGTATGTGATCTACTGTAACAGGTTGTTTAGACTCGAAACTTGGCTACCAAACATCAGAGCTCCAGTCTCATAAACACATTACACTGCCGGAGATAGCTGAGTTTATACTCCCACCTGGTGGCCAACCATAATACACTGTCATCACACAACACTATAAACATTTCATGCTTCTTAGCAGATTACTTTAGGATTGAAGGTCGGTTAAATGAAGCTAAATTCAATAATGTGACTAAGTGGCCTTCAGTTTCCTAAATAAAAAAAAAAAGTCTAAATTGACTTTAGTGGATCAGTCTGAGGAATAAATGTCTTCTCTAGGTGATTGAAGTGTACATTTTTTAGTTATACAAAACATTTTCTTTATCATAAAAAGAAACTAAAGGCCAATGTGAATCAGCTAAAACAGTAATACCACATTAAAGAGAACTTCTATTTTGTTTGTTCCCACATATTTTTGTTACAAGTGCATTTGTACCACGTGCATTAGACAAAGTAAAGAATGTTTAGTTTGAAACTACTTACCTTTAGTGCTGCTCCCACCACCACCAGAGGCTCAGATATCTGACCTGTACTAAAATTTACTGTTGTTGCACAAAATTTGTGAATAGAGTTCCATTTTGGGAATCTTCACCGATGCAGAGTTCTAACCTTCATTACATCACATTCCAGAAGTTCTTTGCAAACGTTCTATCCCAGGAAGAGATCAGAAATCAGAGTAAGTGTTACCATGCACATTAGTCTTAGTGATGATTAGATAACTGGCATTTCTTGGTTAAGTGCTGCTGTTGTGAACATCATTTGGAAAAATTGGAAATGAGGATGAAGCTGCACAAAGATGACCAGAAACCCAGTACTTTAACAGAAGTGTGTACGGGGATGTGAATAAGTTGTTTTGATTACCACATGTGAACATCAAAAAGATAAAAAACAGTATTATACCGTGCATCTAAACTCGCTCAGTTTTAAGTGAAGGGTGAACATTCTTTGATCCTGCAAACCTTACTCCACCTTCACTCTCCCAGTTTTCAAATAGCTTTCAATCATGTCTTCCTCCTTTGTTGTCCTCAGCAGATGCAGTATGCTCAGTTGAGTTGATGAGAAAACCCCACACAGGGGGATCAGATGATGCAGTCTCCTAAAAAATGTCATAAATGGAATTCCACGAAACATTAGAAATTATTATCTGTTGAACTCTTCTGTTTGCCAAAGTACCAAAGGAACAAACTGAAGACCTCTTGAGTGCTGTATCCACACAAGAAGAGGCAGGGGAGCAGTAATCCACCCACACATGCATACAGACGGGAACAGACAGACAATTAGACACTCATTCATGTTACAGTTGGCTCAACACTCCACCACTGTCAAGTACTTTATTCACAATAAGGTCATTTTCTTCTTTAAAAAATCATTTTTAATATACAACACAATTTTTGACAAGACAACTCCGTTTACAGCTAAATTTGAGCTCTTGAGTTCCAGCTTCTCTCATAACCAAAGCAAGCACATAGATGATGAGGAGAGAAAGATGGAGTGAAAGGGACAGATGAACAAGGGTCAAAGTTAGAAGAAAGAATGAGGAAAAGACAGTAAGAGAGAGGGGAAATAGAAAGAGGACTACGCTTAGTATGATTTTTGTACTAAGAACCAAAATACTCAAATAAAATGAGAAAGTAACAGTAATAAAAAACAGTAAGAAAGTAAGAGTTAAAGAGAAACAAAAAAGCAGAGGTGTACCGGGATGCTGTATCCAAGGCAACCTCACATGCATGTCTGTCTGTTTCTGCTCTGTTCTGCCGTTTCACAAGTCCACATACACAAACACACACTCACGCAAACTCGAGTGTGTGTGCCCCCGTATTCCAAGCGAGTGTGCATCTCTGGGGGTTAGAG
>JAOWBC010001868.1:12473087-12493480 GCA_028566105.1 Hypoplectrus providencianus | reverse complement strand
ATAAGTGATACAAAAGGAAAACTGTTTTTCTATCACTGTGACAGCCCACTATAGATCTATATATATATATATATATATATAAATTACATAATTCTTTCCTTGATGTAGTGGTGGGCCATGTTGGGGACATTGGGCAAAATGTGAAATGATGCTGTGCAGTTGACAAAAAAGTTAAAAAAAAAAAAAAGTAACCTCACCAACTTCTTTGCGATAAACTGATCTTGTTGAGAGTTTACCTCCATGCTGCTTTGCTGTTATGCATGACAGTCACTACGAGCTGGAAATACCTCTGCCAAGGTTATGTTTTTGTTCAACTTTTCTGTTGTCTGTTATTTAGCAGGATCATGGAAAAAAAACTGTGTTGCACAGACCAAGAAAGAATGGTAGAAAAACAAATATACTTTCAATAAAACTGCAAGATAGGGCATGGTGCCATACATCTTATTTTAGTCTAAGCCATTTTTATATTCACAGAAGGTACATTGTTTCACAAATACATATCAAGTATATAATTTTTTCCAATTAAGATGTACTTTTGGGAATATCTCCACACATTGCTGTATTGTTTAGCAAACACTTACCTTGATGGAATTGTCCCTAAGGCCACTAATGATCTTATCGTCGTCGTACTGGAGACAGTAAACCCCTTTACTATTTTCTGAGCGACACTGAATCCTCTGCAAGTTGTGTCTGCCGCATCGCCAATTTGCCTCAATAGTCTGGAGAGAAGAGGGACAAACAAATGAGAAACACTGACATAGAAGGAAACCATAGAAATAAAGAGAAACACTGTAGGTAAACAGAGATAATGGAGGTAAATGCCATGTAATGGAGAAGGGACAGTAAAAGGTGGGATCTAGCCAGGTAGAAAGTATTCAATAAATAACTCAACTAATGTAACACAAAGACAAATAACCAAATGTTATTTATAAACTGTAAAAATGCTACTGCAACGGAAACTTAGATTAACCAAAGGGAAGTCATGTGACTTTTCCCATTTTTTAAGGTCTATAAAGATTTCGCTGAACCTGGGCTCTGAGGATTGGTCGATTGAAAGCATTAAACATATACCAGTGTTGACTTAATAAAAAGCATGCCTCACAGTGTGGAAGTAGCTGGGATCATTATTTTAATCTAAAGCCAGCATCAGATCTGATTTAGAATTTTTCTTTCCAATTATGAGAATCTTCCCAAGACAAAATGTTACAAATAAATCAAATTCAATATGTTATCTAACTCAGAAGTTGTGAATGAGCAAGAAT
Source organism: Hypoplectrus providencianus (assembly GCA_028566105.1). NCBI lineage: Eukaryota > Metazoa > Chordata > Actinopteri > Perciformes > Serranidae > Hypoplectrus > Hypoplectrus providencianus. Next base: position 12,492,218 of record JAOWBC010001868.1, on the reverse strand, counting down.
TTCAGTCCAAGTGCAGACCATTTAAATAAACAAATTGCTCAAAACTTAAACAGGAATTCAAATCCAATGTAATAATTTATGTACCAACAAAGACAAAAGAAGAAATTTAATCTGTTGTCTCTTACCTCTATGTCTTGGATGATCTTGGGATAAAGGGAGCGATAGTAGGAGTTGGGTGGGACTTCTGACGTGCGGTTCTTGAACAGATATTTCTCCCTAGGGGAAGAACAACAGAAGAATGACTTCTTTGTATCCACTGGGGTCGTGTTTCAAACAATAATATACACTCAAGACTAAGCAAGTATAACCTTTCTTCCTCATACTTGTCCATAACTTCATTTTAAATTAAAAAACATAGGAGACTAACAAGCACACTTTACCTTTCCCTCAGAAAGCATCTTCTTATTTTATGCCATTTTCGGTTGTGAATGTAAACCAAAAGTACCTAACATATGTGTGTAAATGTATTTTTTTTTATCTCACCACTGGTGTCTCTCTGAGAGGCCTTTCCACAGCGGGTCAGTGCGGACCATGCGTTCGATGAGCTTCTTCCACAGCATACCCTCAGATATGACCCTCTGCCACTCCTTGCACACCAACTCTGCTGAGCACAGCGAGCGTGCATCCAGGAAAGACAGGATGTTCTCTGCTATGTGATCCAGGCCTTGGGCTATAGGGGAGGAAGAGAAGAGCCTGGGTGAGTTTTTTTTTTTTTTACAAAAATAAATAGGATTTCATTAGGTCAGTTGATCTGTGCCTGGGGTTCTTTATATTCAGAAGTCATTGTTTTATTGATATCACTTATTTATAAAATAGCTACAAAATTATGAAAAAAATAAATATCAAAAATTGTAGTACAATTTATAGAGCAAACTTTCTGGAGTTTAGTCTTTTTTTGTTGTGGATGTGCTCAAAAGAAGGCCTAAATTACTCTAAAGTAATATGATTGTGCAACAGAAAACAACTTGATACGTTTTCGTTTAAAAAAAAAAAATCTGATCATTTATCCATGAAATATGAAAAAAAAATAAAGTCATGAAAATAACATGTTTCATTTGTATCAGTATTTGTACCTGGCAGCGCAGTTATAAAATCCCTCTGCAGCATGGGTTTGAGGTAGGAGTTGATGTGGCCGTGCTGGTAGTGGCACATACGGGAGATCAGGCGCTCGACAAACTCCACCTGGTCGGCCTCCGACCACTGGTCAAACAGGGCGATGCAGTGTTCTTTCTCCTTCTCATAGTTCCCCTCTGACGGACGCTTGCGGGACCCGACAACAGGACCATTACTAAGCTGTAAAATTTGAAAGATACCATTTGAGATCAAATTTAGTTACAACGGTGGAAAGAACACTGTACCACCTAAATCAGTAGTTTTTGTTTCAACAATCTGTACAGAGGATCAAGAGGAGTCTCTTACTGTTGGAGAAAGGACCAAGTTAAAAATGCTTTCATTGCCGAGGGTAAACGTTTGTAAAAACCACTAGAAGCCTGCAGTGCTTTGGGTACATGTGTGAGAATGCTTTACCTGTCGCTGTTTAACTTTAACCATTCATTTTAAAGCTCACACATAGTCATCTTCATATATTTTGCAATGAAAACAAGAATAATGTTTCAAAAGAGATAATTCCCATCAATATCTTGAATCATCAATACTATTCTAATCTTGTGAAAGCTTTACCAGCAATATTGTCAACCTTTATATTCACACATTACATGCCATTCCTGCAATGTAAATATACATATTTGATATACTGTGAACTTAAATAACATGAATTGCAGTCATGGATGATACATGCAGACACACCTTGAGAACGGTGTTCTTCTTTGGCGACAGATCGTCCACAAGGTTCTGTGACTCCATCCCTGATGTGTTCTGTAGAAAGAGAACAAAACAAAGAGGAGGTGTGGGTGAGTGTTTTATTCTTGTAGTATCTGTGTTTAAGGCACTGTGAGAGCCAGGTCAGCAGTGTGGACAGCGCTGGACACAAGAGTGCCACAAACACAGCCAAGGAAGGGTAACCATAATGATTTCTGAGGCGTGCACGCACAAACACCCGTGCATACACACACATATGGAGTGAAAAAAAACTGAGCACTGCAACAAAAGGAATCTATTCGCTTGCTTGTCTGTGATGTGGGCTAAGTAGTCTGGACAGGAAATTAAACTGCAGCATCTTGGGTATGAAACTGGCAGCAGCTCAGGCAAGACTGTAATGAAACTAAAATCAGATAGTGGTCTTACAGAATATAGACAGGATAGACAAAAGAGAACTGGTAGGTAATTGGATCCCAACCGTTTCTAGCATGACTTAAGCTCCTTACAAGTGCATTGCAAACAAGTAACATATACCCAATTCATTTTCATAAAAAGGTTATGGCACAAATCACATATGGACAGTCACAGACTGAGAGGGTTGCTGTTATCACTTGGTATATAATACTATATTATTATAAACATTCACAGCAGTTTCTTAACAGCATTAACACTTCCGTGAGAGACATGGACAGTCAGGCAGCAAAATTATACTCCTACATTCATCATTACAAACAAACAAAACTAACCTGCTATTCTCATACAGGACTTCATGTTAAAAGGTTTTAGTTTTAATTTATGTTAAAGGGCCACTCTGGTTTCAACACGTTTGCACACTGTAAAATTAACATTTTCGTCAAACAAGGACATTTTTGAATGATGAAGACTGTGTAAACACTTAGCTGTAAGCTTTAAGGAAATGGGCAACAACAGAACAACTACGTATGGAAAAATACCAAAATTGACTATTCCACTATTGTTTTGCTCAGCAGATTCACTCCTATTTTGTTTTTAACAATTTCTATCCCTTTTATCTTAGCAAACTCATTTTGGGAAATGGGATACACTGTCTTTAATCTGAGAGAGGGTCAATTCTTTCAGACATCTTTGTAGGTGATGAATGAGCCATGGTCACAGTCTTTGAAAACAGCTTTATTGGCAAAAAGCTGAATGGAGGCTTTGCTTATGTATTTTAATTGCCTGTTTGTTAGGGCTTCTCCAGAGGCCATTGGTGGGTTGAACCTGGGCCCTATCTTAAAAAACAACAACACACTAAATATTTAGATATTACTTTCTAAGAAAAACCTATTACAGTGCTGTTCCATGCTTTGCTCAGTAAATGTCTCCATCTAACCTGGTCACACTGCTACATGTGGATAACAAAACCAACAAAGAACACATCAGTGGTTGGCTCCAACACAACCACACAAACAAACAGACAGTCAGATACCAAGACCAAAGCAAACAGGACAAAAAGCCAGAATGGGCTTGCTGGTGCTGATGATCATGCAGAGCAGAAGTAGAAAAGGAAGGATAAATAAAAACAGACAGACCATGTTTGGCCAAGCAGGCAGGCAAGCAAGCATGTAGCCTCTCAGAGCTTGAAGGAAGACCCCCCACCTCGGCCCTCACACCTCCAGGTAGAAGGGGAGAAAATGTTACTCCTCAGTGCAGGGTTATTCTCTGGCACCTGTCATGTACTTCCTCAATCTGTACCAGATTACTGAGGAAATAGTCTACTTTCCAAACTGATAAAGATTCTCCAGTTTGCATTAAACAGCTCAATCACTGTTTGACTTTTTTTTTAGCATTCTAGCTTAATTTGGATGCAAGAACTATGATTTGATTTAATTATAAAGGAAGTCAATTAAAGTTTATAAAAGCTTCAATTCTATGTCAAGCAGAGAGAGTTTGAGGACACACCAGAGAAGAACCTGAGAGCAGTGTAATTCCAACAGGGAGGAAAGGACAACGGAAGGTGAGGAGGTAGGAGGGTAAGGGGGTGAGTGGGTGCTGTCTGCACCAAGGTGGTATATGGAGTCATGTGGTGTGGGCGAAGAAAAGTGAAAGGTGAGAAGATGGCAAGGGAGGAAGGGAAGGGAGAGGAGGAGGAGCAGCAGAATTAAGAGGAGAGAGGCAGAACCTGGTTGTGAGCCCGGGTGGAGGGGATGCTCTGCAGGCACCTGAGTGCACACAAACTCTCAGCCACCGAGGAGCAGCCCAGCCAGAGAGAGCGAGGCACAGAGCACTGTGTGAAAGAGAGAGAGGAAGGGAGGACGGGAGGAGGAGAACGAAGTGGACAGGGTAAGGGAGGAAGAGAAAGGGAAGAGCGAGAGACCAGAGATGGGAAGTAAAGGAAAAGAGGGGGGAGTTGATGAGGGCAGTTGGAGGGTAGGAAACCAAAGGAGATGAGTGAATGAATGGATCAATGAATGGACAGATGGATGGATGTGGTAAGGAGTTGGTGAGGAACAGGACAAGTGGAGTGTGGGAAAGTGTTAAGAATATTAAAAAAATATATGGAAAAATAATTAAGGTTTGGTTTGAAATTGAGGGGAGGTGGGTGTGTAACCATCAAAGGTGAGGAGAGAAAAGGAGGGAGGAGGTGGGGGATAGTGAGGGGGAAAAACCAGTATTAGAGCTACACACACATTGGCACAGTGAGCGCAGGAACACACACTCCTTCACACACAAGATACAAACTGATAAACATACACACAAAAGCATTATTAGACATGAACTGGTGGGTACAGGTAGAGGAGAGGGAGGGGCAATGGGAGTAATTGTCAATTATTGTCACTTTTGTTTTGACAGAAACCCCACCCACTGTTCTGCCCTCCCCACTCTCATGAGTGGTTAGTGAATAACACTGGGACAAAAAATAAATAAAAAACAAAAACACACAGACACAAACCCTGACAGAATTCAAGATGTTTTGTAGCCCTGTAAGATTACAGTCCCCCAAATGTGCACAAATGTACATTACCTCCATTATAGTATGTGTAATCATTCTTCAGTGAGAGGAAATACATTTGCTGTATAAATTAATTAGGTCCATTGGCTACACTGAGTAAGTGCCCTTGTCAGATGAATTACTGTTCATATCATGTCAATACTATTAATCTTTTAAAAATCGATTTCTTATTCTGCGACAGAGTAAGCACTTGGGTACATTTAAGTTTTCAGTAGTTATAATTAAAACATTTTTTACCTCAGAGGCAAAAAATAAAAAATACATTAAAAAAGATTTAGAAAGCACTGTATTACATCAGATTAATTATTCTATTGATGAATGTTTAAATTTCATGAACACTTTCCTAAATTTTGGTGTGTACAATTGACTGTCTATTCTCTTTTACTGGCATTTCATACCTCTAACCGATGATTATTCACGATTTATAAACATGTATACTAATTGTGGATGGGAACCTTAAAGAAAACACAGGCTCAAACTGCTCACTTTGCCAAGTTTGTTTCTAAAAGGAGACATCTGATCCATATAATCTCTTAAACAATCAAACGATATTTCTTTCTAGGCCTAACTTGCTACGTGAATAGCAACTAATACAATGCAATGCAATGGATGTTTGTTAGAGAAACCGAGGCTGTGCGGTACTTCAGATAAGAAGAATGAGTACCTGCCACACGAATGGAAACTCTATCCGCGTGGAACTTACATGACAAAACACATTTATGCCTTATCTTAATTGGCGTCTTCCACTGGACCACTTTGACCCCTGTAATGTTAATGTAAGCTATTACTGGGCTAACGTTAGCCTAGCTGGCTAGCTCATCAAGACAGCTAATCATTTCATAAGAAAACTTTGTTACCATTGACCAAATCTAACCACGGTCTACGGTAAAAACAAAATAAAAAGAAAAGAAAGACATCATAATGTCTGTTCTATGACAATTCAAAACCGCTTTAACTGCCCAGATCAACATATTGTTTTGGTATGGTAATAGCTGTTCAGTACACCTAGCATCTTTAGCATGCTAGCTATTAAGCTAATTGCTACCTCGCTAATCGTGGTAACGCTATGTGAATGAAAAGGCAATACACTTCCTTCTACGCACTTCGAAAATATAAACAGAGAACCGGCACATTATTACGATTTAAACAATAATTCGTTGTGTTGCGAGATCTTTATGCCCGCTCCACGTAACTACTATCATGTAGACATATTTATGAAAAACTACATAATTTAACATACCCGTAAATTTACGTGGTTCATCGCCTTCTAGCCTGTGTTAGCTGGATGGCTAAGTATCAGACAGGGCCCAGTTAAAGTGGCGCAGCGTCACCGCAGTGAACGCTACCCCGAGAATCCTCGGCTGCCTTCAGCCGACGACTCAACGTCAACCTTTTAATTTCCCCGCGGTGTACCAGCGGTATACAAAACAACATGTGCTTTACATTCATCGGATGTTGAAGTCAATGTCTTAGTAATTAATCCGACCAGTATACGGAGCATTTTTAGAAAAATGTATCGATAATTTCAGGCCCTCCCTCTGTTTTCTGGTCCCCCCTCCTTTCTCCTCCACCTCTCCCGACAAGCCGCTTCAGCCCGTTCCTGCCGTCGAATCGAGCCTCGGCGCTTCCCCCGACATTAGACAGATACCGAACACTTCTGATGTTCAGGATGCCATAACCAAACGAATCTTACCATCAGTTCCAACGTTTTGTCCTCCATCTCCGGCTCCATGTTGACGATCCCCCCCGAAACTCGCTCTGAAAATGGAAACCCAGCCCTGCGTCGGCGGCCCGCAAATGCAGAAACGTCATTCACTTCGCTCAACCACACAGCTTTGGTAGGGCAGTGTCAAAAGGGTGGGTGGGGGGATGGTAACGCCCATGCGATAAAGAAAGGCGGTGATTGGACGGATTTTGTCAAAAGAGGCGTAATTTCGCAGCTTTGCTTTTTATTGATTGGTTCACCGTGCTACCAAGGCTTCCCCGGTGACTCCCCCAAACAAAAGGGCAAATGGATGAAGATGCTGTTGCTATCCTGAAGAGGAATACACTAAGGCAAAATCAATCATCCGCATAGCTTTGCTATGAGATGCTGCAGGATGTGGGCTATATTAATTCGAGATTAAAGGAAATGGTCATTTAAATCAAAATCAATAAATAGTAACATAAGTTGTGGTTTAAGGTTGTGTTCCTGCAGCTAAGTGATAACAAATAAGCTCAATTACAAATTTAAGGAAGAATCTGGTCTGTTTAAATAAAATTCCATCCAAATGCATATTTTGGTACAGGATGATGCAGGGTTATAGCAAATACAAATGAATAAGCAGAGGAATATAAGTGACATTATAGTTACACCAGCAGCCCCCTGCTAAAGCAGGTCACGGTTAACGGGACAACTTTAAGTAAAACATGGAATGGAAAAAACAGGCTGATGTAGGAAGACCTGTTTCAGGCATTAATCAAGTTATCCAGAAAACTCAGTTGACCATGCACAACATCAGTTTCTGTCGCTCTTTACCTTAGTTGACCTTTCATTATGCTTTCCAATGTATCCCTTTGGCATTAAAGAAAAGTGACTAGCAGTCAATTGAATGTTCATGTGTGAATTACTCGCTTCCAGTTTCTGAGTACTAGTTTTATATTAACAGCATATGTAATATGTAGGATCTAGTAGGTTTGTTTTCTTCCTTAAGACTCAGTCCCTACTCTGAGAATTCATCAAAGCACCGTAATGCAATTTTACTTCCTTAGCTCCTGTGAATCAATGTGATGTATTTTTTAGGTGAATGGATGTGTTTGGTGCACTTAACAAGGCCATTTTTGAATAACTCCTTTTCATTATTTAAACATTATGAATGAAAACCTAAGATTATCCTTAAGCTTTTTTACAGCATACATTTTGAAAAGGGAAAATTTAATTTATTAACATGAATGGTTGAATTCGTCTTAAGTATACTTTTGTGCATGTTTACTCAGTCGACAGCTTACTGAAACTTAGCCATCATAAATATTTTCAACTTCCCATGTGCTTTTCCTATAATGACAAGTCAACATTTGTAGTGTGAAAAAGTTCTATGGTGTCAAGTAAATGCATCTCATTTTTGACCGACATCACATTTAAAAAAAAACAAAAAAAAAACATTTTACCTGCAAAACATTGCATTGAAAATTTGAATGTGTTGGCAAGACATTACTTATTTAACAAGTGGAATCTTGTAATTGGAATTCAGATTTGGGAAAATCAGATAAGTTCTTTTTTTTTTTATCTCAAAATATTGAGAGGTGGATTCCAGTTAACCAATTAGGCAATAAAAGACCCTAAAAGTCATTAGGCATCCTTATCACTCACAACAGAGCATAACAATATAGTCACTTAAAGTCAGGAAGCAGAGAAAGGATCTGCCTTGCAAGGTAGGGGGCAGACACAGCACAAGATTGAGACCACAGCAGATGAGGAGGTAGCAATGGTTTTCAGCAGTTCAAATTTAATACTTTGTCCCCCTTTCTCTACAGAAACCCAGGTAAAAAAAATCCCCCACTCTCATAAAATACAACAGCAGCAGTTACCAGTAAAAAAATGAAATGCAAAAAAAAGAAAAGAAGAGAGAGAAAGCATAGAAGGGAGAAGAGAGAGAGAAGGTAGGGACATGAGGCAAAAAAGGAAAATATATTTTCTATATGTAAGGAGAGAGTCCAAAGTTCATCTTCAGACAAGGTTAGGGGCAGCGAGGAATCTGGGAACTTGCTGTTGTGTTCATTCAAAATGGAGGGGAGAAGGGAAAAAAAAAGAACAAAATGAGTCGAGTCCAATCCAACTAGGGGAAGGAACCAGCACTCTAAGGCAGGGATTTATTCAGGAAGGGCTTTCTCCCTCTCTGGTTGAAAGAAAATCTCACTCCTCTTCAGCCATTGTGATGCATTTTGACGTGTGTACAGATGAAATGTATGCGCACTGTTGTGTATGCAACAGGTAAATTGGAAGGTGTGTCTGTCATATATATGGTCATCACTGTTGCACCTCTCATTTGCTGCAAGAGAGGTGGCATTTTTCTTTCCTCATTTCTTCATTCATTCCTTTGCTTTTCTTTTTTTCTCCCAATATCTGTCCCAGACTACCTAGTAGTCATCCAAATCAAAGAACTCATCGTCCTCTCCTTGGTACTCCATGCCCTGGAAATCCACCCTGTACCGCAAGATACCTGAGGAACACAAAAATGACAGATTAGCAAAGATTATATGATGGCTGGCCAGCTTATGTCATGTTTGGTTAGATCATGGCAGAATTAAAAGAAGAAACTATAAAAGGATAAGCTTATCCTTCTCATATGAGGATGTGGGTATTTGAATTTAAAAAGCATGAATTTTCTGAATCCCTCTCAGAGCCACTTTGAGTTAAAAAAAAAAGGATTAAATTTGCTTTTAGGTTGTGGGAAAAATGCACATAAAACATTTTTTTCTTGTTCACTGCCATTAAATTATTTTGACTTATCACTAGGAATACACTGTACCGCTACAATGATCCCATAACTGCCCTGCTCAACATTCTGCATCACACCAGTTCAAAATGAAAGGACTTAAGAGTTTACATAGCTATCTTACCTAACCTCTAAAATACTATTGTCTACTGGACAAAAACAAATCACTATGAAAAGTCTTTAACTGTAGCAGGAAACTGTTTATTATGTTATGTTTTGTACACTGATATATTATGCCACTAATTTTCTGTTTTGTCACGCATTATAATAATCTATAAAATTAAAGGATTATCATATGTGAAATGGGTCTGCAATATTTGGTTGTTATTTGATTAGTTGATCAACGAAAAAATAATTGTCAAATGTTTATAACTTGATACAGGGAAAATTCTAGGCATAAATGTGAGAAAGTCTGTTTCTAGTATCCCAAATATTGACATTTGCCATCTTTCTTGTTTTAGTTCATTAAAATGAATACATTTTTGTTTTATATTGAAAACAAAGACAAACAAAGACTTTTAGATAATAGAATGGATATTGTTCACTTTTCTTATCGACCAATTCATTGAGAAAATTAGTGGCAGATTAACCAATAATGAAAATAATCATTATTTGCATCTCCAAGGTTGGGGATCACATTGGGGATTTGTGGTGGCTGCTTATCCTCAAAGGGGAGGACAACACTGAGTTCAGTAACAGAGATCCAGAGCACTTTAAATTTGGCTTCACTACACCTCATTTCCTTACCTTACCGTTCACCACTGGTCTCCTAAAAAAAACTCAGAGGGCGGCCAAAGGACAGGAGGAAAGTGAATCAAGGAAAAAAAGAAGCCAACCAAACTGGGACAGTCTGTCCCCTCTACTGTACCCCATATCAAGTGACCTATCTAGTTAAAGAGCATGAGTCTATTACAACTACTTAACTCTGCTGTAGCCTTGGTTCTATGTAAACGGTCATCTTTCAAGCAGATTACATCATAGCCACAACCCTTTATGTATACGGTATAGTCTTGTGTGCATGGAGTCAAGCCAATGATTATAATTAGACTGTGACATTCTTGCAATCAAATATCCCTGGATATCAATATCTCAATTGTTGCTGATCTCAGCATGAATTTAATTTAGACTGAACAGCTTTTCTGAAAAGACACTCTTGTTTTAATTGAGAGAAAGATGTTACATGGTCAATAATGGAAAAGCTTGTTTCTCACACTTTCAGATTGCAAATGAAAAGCAGTGTGGAAATATGTAGGTACAGAGGCTTGAACCTGTTGCTTCTAGTTGAATAGGTCTACATCAAATCACTAGAAGATCATTTTATCTATCCATTATTGTTCCTTGCTTAGTGTTGCATAAATTTAAATTACACTGCTATATAAACCCTATTGTAAACCATAATGTGCTCACCCCCAATGCCTCCAAAGCCCTTGACGAACTGGGATCCTTCCTGGCTCTTGTCTGTGACTATCTCCAGCGTGGCTCCAAATTTCTTGTAGTTGTTAGCAAACCACTCCAACAGTGGCATGCTCTCGATCAGCTCATGTTCCTGTCCCGTCTGAAAACACAATCGGAATCAGGGTTGGTGTTATAACCCAAAAATAATGTCACAATACATCAATACATCACATACATTATTTTTGCAATAATGATGTTTTCGATGATCCGGCAATATACTGAAAAATATTTTATCATTCATTCAAGAGCAAACATTTGCAACTAAACAAGTGTCTTAGTTTTGTCAGCATTAAGTAACAGTTTGCCTTGAAATATTCAGTAAAAACTAAAGAAAATTGTACCATTCAGTTCTTAGCGGTTACAAAAAGATTTGCTCATAGATTATTTATTAAACAAATGTTAATTGTTTACCAAAAATCTAAATTGCACATCTACAGTTGCCCAATTCAAATCTTGAATTGGTGTATAAAAACAGAAGAGAAAGATCACTAATTAGGCTAACTTCTTACCCTGACATCTCTTTTTGGAAAAATCCAAGATTGAGTTGCTGATTTTTTCCACTTGCACGCACTGCCATTCCTCCTCTACTCTTCCTGCTGTAACTTGTGTCACTCAGCACCTGGCAACATCGATTCCTGTAGCCATCCTTCGTAAGCCCCAACCGTTAGCTGAGACTACCCTGAACAGTTGCTACAAGTTGCTAAAAGTCTGGGGCTATTCATAAAACATTTACGGGCTGTAGGGCCTCAGACGCCACTATTCCGCACTACTGAATTTGCTCCCCTTTTGGAACCATCTCCTCAGCTGTGAGGCCGGTAGCGATTTTGCTTTCAGTCATGCTGGTTGTTGCTGTGCTAGTAGAATTTCATTATGTCATCAAATATGAATCTGATGGTATTGCAGTTCCACATCATTACTATTATGATTATCATTATTATGAACATATTAAAAATCATACCCGCTTTTAAATTTTAAACAATACAATATGGCAAACCACCTTCAAGAACACATGGTATAATGGGTGATGTGTCCAACTCTAAGCACAGGGATCTTTCCTTTCTCTGTAGTACTAACCTCTTTGTCTGTGAAGTGAGACTTGTCTTTTTCCTGCTCTGGCGTCAAGTACAAAGTCTTCTCATCTGAAAACAAAAGCAAGTATGTGAAAATCATAGCATCTTAGCACAATATTTCTTGGTTCATTTCTCAGTGATGAGAGATGCTAATATTTGTGGTCTGAGTACCGTTTTCTGCTCCGTTGCTCTCAGCCCCATGTACACGTAGAATGTAACGCATGGTGTCTAAGTTCTCGTAGACTATGAGGATCTCCACTGCTCCCATCTCCAGGGCTTTGAGTGTGTCCTCCACACCAAAACAGTACTTCCCTGTGTCCTGACTGATCTCATCAAAGTACCGGCCTGCAGAGAGAGACAAACATTAGGGACATCCCTAACACAAAAGCTTTTGTTTCCTTTAGCTGAAAGTGTCTCTTTAAATATGTCCAACGGACAACTCACCTATGAGCTTTTTCTCCTGGATGAACTTGACATTGGAGAGAACCTCGGCTGAGAGCTCAATAGCCTGATTGAAACCATTCTCTCCTCCATAGGAAATGTCAACTAGCTTTAACACCTTGGCCTGTAACCTCTGTAGAACAAACACACACAGGTTAAACACACTATATAGCTATGGTATAGAGTATTGATATACAAAGGCATAAAGTGGTAATAATAAAAACTTAATATTTCACTTTTTTCCTCCAAACTCTGCAGTTTAAGAACAAAATCTGAGAATTTTGGGAAATAGTAGAGGCAAGAGAACATAAATACACAGAATATTTATCACATTGTACATCTGTGGAAAGCTCACTTCACAGTTACAAATGTTAAGTCCATAACTCTGGGGTTAATGCACTCAGATAACTACCACACACAAGGGACTGTGTGTAATCATCTACAGAGTCGTAAGGTTAAATGAGTATTTTCAGTGCGTTTCTATCAGTAGTGTAATACAAGTGGAATTTAGAACAAGTGTATTGGTTAACATTAGACTCAAGTTTGCACCTCTATAAACTACACAATTAATACTTAATGTGTACTACTTTTTTACAGAACACACTCCACACAGACAAGGACTTACTGGGTCAAACATGTCTGACTGGCTGAGCTCAGTCTTGAAGTCAGCAGAGCCCGCCAAGACCATTCCAGCCACATTAACTTTGTCATTGGACACAAAAAGCTGGACAGCCGTCTCAGCCACCTTTCTCACATAGTTGTGTCTCTTCTCCATTCTCAGACGGGCAAAACGCAAGGCAGACTGCCCTCCTCTGCCTGGAAGAGAGATAACCAGACAAAAACTTGAGAGGAAAACCTAAGAGCCACAAACTACTACAAAGTAACATTTAATCACTGTGCTCATGATTTCCTGCAAAGTTTTCATTTTGTGCGAGTGTTGTGTATTGGTACCGTGCTTCTTGGGTAGGTCCACAGTGAACTTGTGTAGCACCTCCCTGGTGTTGCCCTGCAGTGTGCCAAAGAGTGCCCCACTACCGTCAATCACAATGAAGCCAAACTTACTGTCGTCAGACAGCAAGGCTGTCAATGCCTGTGTAAGGGGCGAGTAAGGAAAGAATGGATAATGAGAACGTGACAGAAAGCAGGTGTAATACAGAAACAATGAGAGAAGTTTATGTCTGTACAAGTATCATATCCAGCCACAGATACCACAGTTCTCACCTCGGTGTGGAACTTGTTGTCACAGAGGTACAGGGAGGTGTTGATTGGCTTAAAAGGCTCAAAGTCGATATTGACTTTTTTCTCCTTGCCCTCCTCTGTCACAATGGTGCCACAGTAAACGACCAAACCATTGGGGGGCACTGGCAAGAGAGAAAGGGATAGTCTATATGAAATAAACACAGGGTGAAGTCTACTTATTAAATGAAATACCAGAAAACAAGCTATATCGTGTAAGATATCATAAACTACAAATGAAATGACCCATGTTGGGATGTAACATTTTTTGCCACCTTTTCCAGCCCTAATGTCTGATGCATGTACTGCAAAAATGGGTAATACACAACTTGTATATTCAGTATGAATACTTCATTATTTGACAATACTACGATGATAATTTAGCACTTTTTGTTAGCCATTTGAAATATCTTGCTTCAGACACATCTGACTAAATGCCAGTTAAACACTAGACCTGATTGTCTATCTAGCCTTTAATAAGAACATTAGAGCATTTATCTGAAGTCAGCAGGGCTTTATTTGGGTTTTCACTGTAACACATACCCTTGTTGTAGAGTTTTAGTCTTTGCTGTACAGAGGTGATGGCCCCGAGCACAGAGAGCCTGTTGACTCGGCTCTTAATGTTGGAAGCAGTGCCAAACTCATCAGCCAACATCTTAGCCACTCTAGATATCTGGTCCTTTGGAGGGATGATCAGAGAGATCATACTGGTGCCATTACTAGAAAGAGAAAGTTGATTTAATGTTACTGCTCATATAAACACTTTTGTATACATACACATAAGATGCTAAAGGATGTCTAATGCAATGTGTAACAGTATGCATACTACAATAGTATAATCAATATGAGCCAAATTGACAGTGACCATTTGGTGTTAGCCATGATGTAATTATAATATACTGATTTTTTTTAAAACTGCACCTTGACCTGATTTTTTGGTACCTTCAAAATAACACGAACTCATTCTCACATCTCAGTTTGTAAACACATCCATCCTTTGCAAAATATCACCTTGACTTGGTCTGAAAGGTTGAGGGACAAACAGGGTGGGCTTTCAGTTACACAATATACAATATCTGCCCTTGAAGCCGAGGACTGTTTCAGTTCCACTGTTCCATACTCTCTCTCCATTCACTGCCAGTCAAAAGACAAAGCATACTAGTACAGGCTGCCACTGTCCCCACACACATACACACGCGCGCACAGGGCAGGTAGCAGCAGCTGGATGAATATAGGGCAAACGGTCAACTGTGTGTGTGACATGGCAGGCGGTGGAGCACAGGACAGCAGATTCTGCGCAACACTAGACGACAAGCTGTCGCAGAGCAAGCTACAAGCCAGTCTAGCAACACCCAGATTTCACATGTCGTGTATGACAATTCAATAAGGCCACATGTCCCAACCGGCAGCCACCAGATCCGTAATTATTTCCAACTGGCCTTATGTAGTCAGTAAAGCTTTATTGTAACACATTTACCATGAGGTCACAAACTTGGTGGAATCTTGAGAGCATTTCAAAGCTTTCGTATAATCGACATTTAAAAAGACAGGCAAGCGCCAACTGAAGCCGAGAAAGGACTTTATCGGAGACTGTGGAAGTCAAACTGTTAGCTAACCGGTCTTCCTCTCTCATCAACGTGCTTTCTTGTTAAAGACACCCATGGCGGCCTCTTTTCAGAGATGACGTCTATTAGCGGGTCTCATTAGCAGCACAGCTAACATTACCGCTACTAGCTTGATATGCTTTGTTAAAGTTGAGGCAAAATTGTCCACAACGTCACTCTAAAAACAGATAAACCAAAACATGTATATCTTAATGTGGACGTTAAGTCAATGTTTCCGACGAATAGGCAGCCTAGATGCGACAGCAGCTGGCGGATAGCAATTAGTGAGCTAGCAGCAAAAGCTAAGTTAGCTATGCTAAGCTAACCACTCCCAAATTCGGCCCCACTTATCCGATCTCCAGCTGTTGCGACGTTCAACGTTCACACAATCAACATGTACGAGTGTCCGCGCAGCCAAGTGGACTCACAGCTCAAATGGATCTCTTACCCACGGGCAGCTTCCAAACTTTTGATCAGCTTCTTGATTTTCCATATCTCCACGTTCCTGTCCGCCGCGCTGGGGTCGTCCGCCATCTTTCTGCTGTAATCGCTTCAGCACCTGAAAAGACGTGAAAAAGGAAGAGCAAAACATATGCGGTAAACCGGCAACTAAAGAGATTGACTGTTATTCACAGTCTTATTAGACTGGCAAATATTTGTCCTAAACAGCTTGACCAGGTACCTCTCCAACCTAGTGGCGCGGTGTCCGTTAAGGCACCTGACCAGTACTGCCAACTGGGCTGACCGTGAGGGAAAGACTTTACTCGGGCCGTCTCACTCAGTACAGTGCGCGGAGAATACCGGGCCTACAGTCTGCCAGGCCCTAGCGTCCACCCTGTTCTTATCTAATACGACCTACTTTCCCCCTGTTCTCCTGGAAACCATATGGAAACCAACTGTCAGCCTTTCGGACGTTGAGATAATAACGGTATAAATGGAGCCAGTACGGTACCTGCCTCGGACAACGCCGCTCCGCTCCTCTATCTGTCCGCTGCGTTACGTCGAGTCGGTGGTCCGAGGAGTGACGTTGCCTTCCTGACCGGTTTCTCTCCCCTCCACACGCTGCGCGTGGTGCTAACGACGGGGCTCACATGTGGGAGGTGATTTGAGTTGTGGCGTTCACTTCCTGGAAACCACATAGAAACCAATAACAGCTCGTGGCCGGTACGTCAATCATAAACACCTTAACTGCAACTGGACGAGAGCTAAAAAGCATCATCTAAGCTGGGTGGACGTCCGGAACCGTGGGTCATGGGACTTGTAGTCAGTGTGATGTGCCTGAGAGGCTTCATTTGAAATAACAGGTTATATAAAATTGGCAAACACATAGTTTTCACTGTTGCTCCTTTTAGGGTTTATACTTAACCTATAGCATTTACAGCCAACATATAAAATTGCTGTAAACCTATAAATATTTAGTGCGAAGAGTTGCATTTGTTGGTCACTTTTAAAACATGTTTACCACATAAAATCTACTTCCAACCAGAAAGAAAGGACATCAGCTTCTTTTCCTTTATGGCCTGCACGCTTTCTCATAAAGAGTTAAACAATGGATAACAAACAAAATGTCTCAGTGTTGATGTATTATATTTGGATACCAGACACAATGACCATCTAGTTGTTTGGTGCACATGCCAAAAAAGTTTTGAGCATCCAGGAACATGCTAAGAAGGGTAAAAAGAGGAGAATTCACTGGGTCAAATGGTGTCATATCATTTGGGTACAACACAATGACACTCTGCACAATCAGCAGCTGCCTTTCGGTAAGTGCAGACCAGATTTTACAGTGCATGTTGTATTAAATTGATTAATGTTTACTGTGTAAAAGTGCAAAAATATGCAATTACTTGCAAATATTTAGTTCCTAAATCTAGCTCCCCCTTCACCATAACTTTCAAGGGGGAGGAATTTTTAAGATTTTCTCTTTAGGTTTTAAGTTATGCATAATAAAGCGTGTGGCAACTTTGGGTGACAGGTAGGTGCCTTCATAGGTGGCTAGCTATTGCATTCAGCTCACCCATGCTCTGCATCTGTGCAATTATTTTGGAATATCCAGTAGTTGGGATGGGATAGGGACTATAAAGATGGTGGCCCCTAGAGCCACAGCCTTACACTAGGACCTTCATTTTGACTCTTCAGGACCTATGAAGTCATGGAGTCTAAGTCCATATTTTATTCAGTCCATGTTTACAGTCCCTAGTTTCAGTGAGATAGTTGCTAGAATTAATCTACAGAACAAATCATTGAACAAAACTAGCACATAGCCACATCAATGCTTGAATCAGCAGCTAGCCATGCAGCGTTAGGTTAAGTTAGACAGTGTTTGGGTAACCAATATTACAAATATAAAACTGAAATTGAGCATAAAATGTCCCCTTAAAAAATAGACACACTGCAGATCACCCTGCATCCTACAACCTTCAGTTTTCAGACACCAAACATTTCAACTATCATGAGTTTAAACACTTTCCAATGGGAGAAACAACATTTAGTTAGTTAAAGGCAGAAGGATAACTAAAGTGACTCTTCCTGAATATTGGGCATTATCTGCACTGTTTTTCTCAACAATGAACTCTGCTACCCAACCATTACTATACAATTTAATTTCATGATGCAACACGTCTTGAATATATATGTTTTTTCTTCCTTTTTATTTCCATGTCAGCAGGGTTCAGATGGCCTTTTAATCTGTGAGTTTTGTGACAAAGTGGCTTCCAAACTGCTGAGTGTGCTATCTTAAGGCAAAGAAAGGTCAGCTGTCCAATTAGTGTGACTAGTGGCAAGAAGATTTTTAAAAAAGGAAAAAAGAAAAAATGCTTAAATCCACACTGTAATCCAACAACCCTCTGTTGTTGAGGTTGATGATGCTGATGCAAATTACTGGGTAAGAGGCTGGCAGAGGTATGGGAAAGCCAAAGATTGCTGTGCGAGTTCAGTGTAAGTACAGTGTGGTTATTATTGAGGGTTATAGGTCGCTCTGCAACACAGCAATTAACTGCTAAACATTCTGTTGACATCATGGGTCCCTTTTATGGAATATAGCAGTTTATCCTTTGTTGTCTTTATTTTTGTCTTTGTTTTCATATGATATTTGGTGCTTTCTACAAGACAAAAGAAATGGTAAAGCATTTTATTTCAAACTCAGACATCACAATTATTTGGCCAAAATGTTTCTGCTCATTGTCAATGTAATATCTATGTTGATTACTATGTATATATATCAAATGTGTAGTTAAAGTAAATATTCCCTATGATGTGTTACAGCGCAACCCTGAATCAGAAGCAAAAATTGCAAATCTGACATTTTGGCCTGTACACATTTACACCACTAGATGGCAGCATTGGTTCAATAACAAGTGAATGACTTCTTCAGTGTCTATCGTGTTTTTATAAGTAGATAAATAAGCATCATATCCATGTTCTTCCTTTTTTCTGTGCTGCTCAATCGGACCCTCAGAAGTCAGGTCTCGGTGTGTATTTGTTGAACTAAATGTGGCATGCAGTTTGTTAGACTTTGTAAGGGCTGCCATATGCTGCATATTAGTCAGTGTCTTTAGTGAATTGTGAGGGTTTCTATCTGTTAGAAGCAACATGCCCAAGGATTATCTCTTTGGTACAACCCATCTTGAGCAAACTGTGGGGAGCAGGGTGGAGCTTCAGTCTGGATCTGACACTCACAGGATAGCTACATCATTGAGAAAAAGTGATATAACAGTTTGTGCAACTGACTGCCTCCAAAATTGTCCAGCACTGGTATCAGTGCCAATTCATCACCATCTGTCGACCATCAGAGCTGTAATGATCTGTCGCTTGGAAATGGATGGTGCTCTCCGTGCTGTGGACGGGAGCTGTCCCAGCCAGGGCTGCTATTTCTCATTTCACCTGGTTGTCACACATGAGCATTCAGATGAGCAGAGAATGTTGACAGGTAGTTGAATTATCAGCATTCTAGCTAAATGAGACACTGCATTTTTTTTTTACAGCAGTAAGGAGTGTTATCAGCATAAAGAGTAAAATATATATATATTCAACTCCTCTTTTCCCAAATTTTAGGTTATATA
>JAOWBC010001868.1:12373135-12395148 GCA_028566105.1 Hypoplectrus providencianus | reverse complement strand
AAGCGTTTTTTCGTCTCTTCGTAGTTTTTCTGACTCTCTTTGTGGCCATATTGTGTCTCAGTAGATTTTGTGTCTCTATGATGATTTTGCAACTATTTAGTCTTTGTATCACTTTGTAGTCTTTTTGTGATGGTTTTATTTGGTGGTTATTCTGTAAATCTTTACAGTTGCTTTGTGTCTCTGTGATCTGTATTGCTCTTTTAGTAAAATTTGGCCAGTGAAGGACATGGGAGATACATCCATGACTCACACATTCAGGTTAAATAATTCTCACAGTTAAAATGTGTATGGTGGCCAGTGAACAAGAAATGCAGACTGAACAAATGTCAGCCTGCTGTGTTTAAGCCTGTTAACACAGGCCATGTTAGCCTTTGGAATTACATGCTACTGGAAATGCCCTCATGCTGTTCTGTGGTGGAAGATCTTTAATCTACTGCCCACACATTAACAATGTGTTAATAGCAGCAGAGCTAGAGTAAGTCTCAAGCTCCAGCTTTCATGTTAGCCTGCACTAACAGACCATGATGTTCGGATTGAAGCTAACCTCCGAAAATAGCTCCATGTTACTGTCGGGGCTAGCTTTGATCCTCCTGTGTGCATTAGCCATGGATCTATCTGGTTAGGATGACAAGCTGTGGGCTTATTTATCTCCCTGCTCCATTTTGACACCCCTTCACACTTCTGACACGTGTGTAGCGTTAATTAGATCTGAACGCTACTGTAAACTGAAGCTGAAGCACCACTTTTAATAATGTAGTGCGAAGAAAAGAAAACAAGTTGACTTGGTTTCAAGTTCTGTAACAGTTATTGTCAACCAGCCATTAAATACATCCAGTAATGATGATAAAACCGGCGCATCTGTAAATCAATATGGAATGTGTTTAATGCGGTTTCTCATGGCATCACAGTCACAGTGAGAGGATTGTTATGATTCAGGTTTGGAGTGAATTTTTTTTTTGCAGAAACTACAGTGAAAGAACAAATCGATACATTGAAAAAACAGCAGGGATAGGGAACAGACAGGCTTTCCTCAGGGCCGTGTGAGAGAAAAGTTCCCCTGTTTCTTGACCAAAGCTTTATCCTGGTTAAAGACGTGATTTGATATCATCAGATTTTTGGTTTAAAACATTGTAAAAAAAAAAAAAAAAATGCAGCAAAGATGACTATTTATTGTGTGTCAGAGATATCTTCTGAAAACTAGCATGCTAACCAGCTGGTGCCAGACCATCCTGGGCTTTATTACCAAGTCACTGTAGCATCTAGTCTGCCGTCAGCGAGGATGATTAGCAGCTCAAGTTTATGACTTAACCTAAAATAAAGACCCACCCAAAAACGACAAAGATTCTACTTTTAAGGGATTGTTGAAGTGGTTTAGTCAGTAAAGCATACAGAGTATAACAGCTGGCAGAGAGGAGGCGCAGGTGGTAATGCTCTAAAATTATTAATAACTTAATGATTACAAATATACAATTCCCATTATTTGTTATTACTATGGAAAATTCCAGAACAGCAGCTAAATGAACCTTATGGTGATTTAAGTTATGTTGACTACATGTGAAGCTCAAAGGAATAATTAAAGCTATGACACCTAAATAAAAGGCAGGGATGAGGCTGATTGTCTATACAAATTTATTTATGCTAAATATATGCACACTTATGTGCAAAATACAAAGTATGGAGTCATGCACCTTTCATCAACCCCTTCACACACACGTACACACTTCTTGCAGTGACACCTGACCATATGTTGATGTGGTGGTGGGTACTGCCTGAGGGAGGCAGCAGAGCAGCCCAACACTGAGGGTTACAGGAAGTATTTCATGTCTGTCTGTAGGCTGTGACATTAACAACCCAAGGTGATTTAACTTCCTAATTCATCCACCTCCTTTATTTATGAGCCAGCAAGGCTTTTTAGCAAGCACTGATGGATCTCTCTGGCTCTTTATGCTCCACCCCCGAGGACTTGGTAGCAGCATAAAAACTGAGATGGGAAGAAAATGGGAGGTGGAGAAAAGTGGGGAACAAAATAGTGTTCAAGAGGTGTGACAGGGTCGTGGTTTGTTGCTGAGCCACCAAGGACAATAAATTTCATTTCAGAGAATCACTATTTCTTCCATGTTCCTAGCCCTCTCTCCGATTCTGTCATTCTCCTATTGTGTCCATTCTCCCACATCCTTTTTCTCATCATGAAGTGTCTTTCTTATCTCAAAGTTATCCCCTCCTAAAGTAATCTGTCTCTCTAGAAGGATTTTTCAAGGCCTGTATATACCCCTACACACACACACGCACACACACACAGTCTGGGTATCTCGTGTCTCTCCTTCCAAGTGTCGCTTAAGTTCCTGATGTTTGGCCTGAAGGCTGCTGTGATCTTCGCTTCAGACGCTTTGCTTGTCATATTGCCGAGGGAGCAGAAGTGTCAAGATCCAACAGACACTGAGTACACACATGCAAACATGCGGTGGCGTACACACACAGTTATTCATCTACTTCATCTGGAGTGTGTGCGATGAGCTTACCTACTCTGTGAAAGACAGTTTGTTGCCATTTAGATGCCACACAGCTCAGGCTCCATTGATTCACTTTCTATTAACACCTACTGTAACCCTGAGTCGTATTTGTGCCTATACATAACTTTTACTGTCCTACTGAAAAGGTGGCTAGATCTGTAAATTTTGACTTTTTCTTTCATTTGATCTAAAGCTTCCTGAAAGTGCAGTACCAGTCAAAACTTTGGACACACCTTCTGATTCATTGTTTTTTTCTTTACTTTTATTTTACTGATTACATTGAAGATATTTTCTAGACTGTGTACATGATGGAACACAAATGGAATTATTATGAAACCAAAAAGTGTTTAACAAAACCCGAATGTTAGATCCTTCAAAGTAACCACCTTTTGTTTTGATGGTCTCAAACACATTAAGAAGGCAAGAAATTCTCTTTACAGGGCACACCTTTTAATTGGAAACCACTCCAGGTTACCACTTCAAATAACACAAGTGTGCAAAGCTGTCATCAAAACAAAAGGTGGCTACTTCAAATGATCTAAAATTAAATATATTCTTGTTTGTTTCACACATTTTTTTTACTACACAATTCCATGTTTTCCATCATACTGTTGATGTCTAAAATGAAATGATAATAATTTAAACATTTAGCTGGTACTGTAAGTATATGATTTTATCTGGAAATGGTCACTAACACCCGAGCCACGCAAATGGTGGCATGAAATGGCTTTTACTGCAAAGTAGAAGTGGACAAGGCTTGAATGCAGGGAATGAGAATCTGGGCTGCGGTCAGATTATCAAAAACAAGTATGTCCTGTGTCTTTTCATTATCAATTCTCCTTGACCTTGATGGTAAACATTAAGAAAAGATGTGAAGGAGAATCCAAATGGATGCTAGACTACTTAATAATGTGACAGCGGATGTTATTGACGCGGGTCTGCCGTGAGGTTGCTGGCAGGGAGGCATGCAGGAGGGCTGATGGTCCCCTGTGGTGAAAACAGCAATCTGGCAAAGAATGCTTAAAGAGCTCGGGCAGACATACTGCAAGCTGATGAGTGGCAGGTGAACAGACTGGGAGAGGTGATGAACCGATTGCAGACATGTGTGCATGATGAGCACAGCCCGGAGCCAGGAGAAACAAGGGAAGAGGACTTCACCCATTCCAACAGACAGGACATGAACAGAGGGAGAGATGGACAGATAGCCACTGAGAACACAAAGAAGGGCGGATCTTATCGGGGTACGGCCACAGTCGTAGCTAAAATCAGCAGTGAACTCAGCATGTAGGTGATTTAACGGACTAAAACAACAGTCTTTCTTCCCTGTAATTAATCCCAAATGTCCAATTTCTCTTTCTCTTTCACTCTTTCTACAGCTCTCTTTCACTCTTTCTACAGCTCATCAATATTTTATTGTGATTGGATCATTTCACTGACATGAAAAACGCATGCAGCAAACAACAGTGTGTGTGTGTGTGTGTTTGTATGTGTGTCGTCGCAGTTTTCATTTGTTCTGACTCAACAGGTTTGAGTCAGGTGACACTGTAGGATGTAAAGCATCACTGTAAGCTCCACTCTGTCCTGAAGCAAAAATATGGAAACTCAGCTTGAGGTCACAGGTATTTATTGTGAGTCCCTTTTTATGATATGACCAACAAGTCATTAAAGTCAGAGTGGTAAGCAATGAGCGGGGAACACCCAGAGAGCGAGCTACAAACCCTTGGCATATTAAAATTAAATGAGAATTGCTCTCGCTGTGAATCTCGCTCCATTTAATACAGTACATGAGACGCCCCAGCACAGACCCCAGGCACTCACTTTTGTTTTTCTGACTTCTTTGTCACTTTTCATTGTCTCACTGTTTTCAAAATGCTTTCGGTTTTCAGAATTTGGCACGTCTTATTCCATTAGCTAAAATGCTCTGTAATTATGCCTGGAGTCGTGGTCGAGCATTAAAAATCAGACATGACACATCTCAACCCAGAGCCAAGTCAGAGGCACTGCAGCATTTCATTTGCCTAAACACTGTTAAGACAACTTTTGCTCATAGCTCCAGGCTTTTTACTCTCATACTCATATTTTTACATTGCTGATTTCATTAAAAACATATTAACGGGTTTACAATTACCAATGTTACAAATTGTTGTTTGTGTCTAAGAGCAGCATTTAAACAGGCTACTTATAATGAACAATTATACAAATTGATTCACATAAAATTACCTAGAATGACTTGAATCCTTCCTGGTTGAGATTCAGCACAAACAGCAGGGCTTGTTCTTTGTTCAGTGATTCAATGTAAACAAGCCTTGACCCCAAACTTCCAGCTATCTTACCATGTCTGGGGCTTTTTGTTGGCTGGAGTATTATGTACGTAAAAAAGGAAGCAAGTGTTATGTTTTATTTCTCGCCTGGCCAGGTCACACATACCCAGTGGCAATTCTAAAAAGTCCTGCATGCCTTAGGGTTGAATACATTTACCAGGCAGACAGTACAAAATACAAAATTTAGTTCAGTTTACTTTGGTTACCTCAGCTATGTAAACATAGGTTTTTTTTTTTTAAATTAAAAATCAGTCAAAGTAAGCTATAGATTTAGTCAGGGCATGAAACCAATGATCTTATGATCTAAAAAAAAAAAAAAAAAAGGAAAAATAATAAGGTTTGATAATGAAAAATATGTTGTAGGGAAATCCAATTCTGACATTAAACTTAAAAATCAGATTTAACTGTAGATTTGTAGAATGGTGATACGCCATTTATAAACACACCATAACTTATTTACAGATGTGGCAACCTGGCAAGTCTGGACAGACATGGTATTATTGCACCCATGTCTCTATTCCAGTTGGTCATTCATTATCTACAGAAATAACAGATCAACACTGACTGATGAACTGCAATCCAGTAATCCAGATCTGTTTCTCTTTTACCATCCCTCTATTTACACAGTTTATGTCTCTGTGCCGGCTGGCTCTCCTCGTGCTCCTCAGGTCTGGCTGTGCTTCCTATTCAGAAAACCAAAAATGTAATCTGCTGATCCTATATTGCGATGTTCTCTACAATAAAGCAACCGATAACCCTAAGCTAAAGCATAAATGTAAAACACAATCATGAGAATAGATCCGATTCTGTGGAAGTAGATGACATAATGTCAAACAATGCAGTTTAACACGGCAAGTGTACCAGCATATTACATCATCAAGTAACAATTACTGGTGTTGGAGGAGGCTATTCACAAATAGAAGTTTAATTTAAATGGAAAAAAATGACTTAAAAATGAAAATGTCACCAAATATACCTAGAAGCAGAACATCACCTTTAATCCTCCAACTGAGACTCAGATCTGTTTGATATGCGATTGCATTTATCAAGTCCCCGAGCACCAATCTCCAATCAGTGTTCAAAAGGACAAGCCCCCGGTGGCTGAGACAATATTATCTCCAAACCTTTAAGACCTGATCTGATATCAGCCCCTGGCACAAAAAGCTACACCTCTTATCCCATCATACATTATGTAAATCCTTGCTGGCTGATCCCGGGTCAGCTGAGGGGAGTGGTGGCAGACACGTGAAGCCCTGCAGGATCTGATGGGAGTTCAGCAGATGTCTGGTTAAACCACCCACAGGGCAAGCAAGGCTGTCTGCGAGATACGGCCAGACTGACCTCAGAGCTGCCTGTCACCTTATCGCTCTCCGCAGGGACACACACACAACCACACACACACACACACATAAGAATTTCTCTGCTTTCACAGAGACTCCTTTCACACTTTTTATTTAGAAGCTTCTCATCTAGCTCTATTACAACAAGTGCAACATTAAAAAGAGCTTAAGCTTCTTCACCAGCATCATAAATAACAGGTAAAAAGGAAAGCAAGAGACTGAGAGAGCTGTGACAATAATGTGACCAGGGAGGAGGACTGGAATATAAAAGGGAGGATTTAAGCAAGATAAGTGAGGTTGACATCCAGGAATGGTCTTTGAAATGGCGATTTTTGTGTACTGTACGTAACACATCGCAATTCGGCTGTGTGGACCGGATTAAGAAGAGCGTTCTATCATTGTGAAGCCAGGAGAGAGAAGAGGTGAAGCTGAGCAGAAAATGAAATTGCCAGCGGAAGCAGAGAACAAGGTGTTCAGGCCTGGACTCAAGCCAAGAAGTATGGGGGATCCTGAATGCTCACACAGCCACAGGGTTTGAGATTAAATTTCAACAGGCACAGAGGACCTGCTGTAGGGGCTTTTAACGGCTAAGAACCTGAAGAGGCTGAAGACAAAGGGTGCTGCAGCATTGCAGGTGGGCAGTGGAAGCTGGAGAGAAGATTTGAGGGGCCCGGCTCACAGGGTGGTCTAGTCAGCCAGGTTCTTTTCAACATTAGTGGATGTATAAGCAAATCACAAGTCCCATTAACCCCTAGCATTAAAAAGTCTTTTATACAGATTGAATGTAGATATTATTTAACCAGATTACATTTACTTCTGGTATTACAAAACGATCCCCAACCTAAAAACCTGAACAGGTG
Source organism: Hypoplectrus providencianus (assembly GCA_028566105.1). NCBI lineage: Eukaryota > Metazoa > Chordata > Actinopteri > Perciformes > Serranidae > Hypoplectrus > Hypoplectrus providencianus. The sequence goes on along the minus strand of JAOWBC010001868.1, from coordinate 12,388,117 downwards.
GTTTGTCACTACAAACCATAAAGACCTGTCCTGTTTTGGGTTTTGAAGTGCAAAGCCAGTGGAGGGCTTTAAAAATGGCACACATGTCTTTATACTAAGATGTAAGGTTCGCTGATAGAAAAAGGCTGCAGTTTCATTGAATTGTTTTAGGTTAAGGGCTTGAAACATCCTGGTTAGGCGTGTAAAAGTCAGTTTAATCAGTAAATATTTGTACGCTAATTGTAGAAGTGAAATAGTTCCAAGGGTGATGTGATACTAGAAGTGACAGAGATGTTAAAACGTGATGCACAAAACCAGACGTGCGGAGAGTCAGTCAAGACTTTCTTCTTAAATGGTTCCTTCTGTTGCATAAGAGTGACCCGATCCATAAGCTATGTGATGCATTACGCCCCTACACTATCTAATGCAAACCATGTTGCTTGGTGTGATTTAGTTGTCATTGACAGGAACAATGTTTATTTAGCTATTTATTTTATTCCTATTTATTCTTTATTTTCTAATTTTCCATGTATAAACATTCCTGACAATGTGAAACATGTTGTTTTAATGTTTAATATTTATGATAATGTAATAGTTTTATGTTTCCGGAAGTAGCTCTCTGTGTGCATCTGCAGAGCAGTGAAAAATATGGTACAAAATCCACATACAAAAGATTTATTTCTATTCCAGCCAAAGAAAAAAAACACTACATTGACCGCCCTATTGTTTATTGATGTTTATTTTCACCTCTTAAATCTGTATTGCCATTGGTCTAAAAAAAATCCTGTATGGGTCAGACTCCTGGTTTTACAGCTCTGCTTTCATGTGGTCAAGTTCTGACTGCAAGCCAAACACACAAGGTGTAAAGAGAGGCACTGAAATGCTGCTGCAGCACAAACATGATGGCAGAAGAGACGGAAGTCAGCGGAGAACACCTCAGGACAGAATCTGAGGATAATAACTACACCTTTTTAATAAAATATGAACATATGCCAATAGATGAACCCCACATGCTTTTAATGTGCCTTGGTGTTACAGCATCAATGCAGTATGTTTATCCACTCCCTACATTATCAGTGATTATCCACATGTCATTGTTTATTTGATGATCTCTCTACCTTTAGGAATGGAAAAGAGAGGAAAGAGTTTTTGGAGGAAAACCAGCTGATGGAAGAAACAGAAAGCATGTAAGGTTGAAAATGGAGCATGTTGCAGGTATGAAGCTGGAAAAAAGAAAATACATTCAGAGAGAAAAAAAAGAGTCAGAGTCAGGAATAGACAATGAATAATAACAAAAGAAGAGGGACTATAATGAGGAAAAAACAGATGAGTGTGGCCACAGGCTTAATGCAGTGTCCTCTCCTGCAACAAAGCAAATTAAACAGATAAGCTCTTGTAACTAAGGTACTGCCGGTTTAATAAATTAGCCACCCTGAAAAGAATACTGTACAATGCCAACAACGCTATTCACATCAACAAAACACTGGTGGGGAGAGGAAAGTAATTAAACTGACTACACAAACAAGACAGAGAGGGATTCTTTAGTAATATAAACAGGGGAGTGTGGAACAGGTCCCCATTTATACAGAGGTGTTGGATTTTAAAACTGCCTGGATCTCTCCTCACACACAGCTGAGTCAATACAGAGGCAAGAGTAAAAGCCAATCCTGACAAGATAATAATAGGAATTTATTAGCAAGATGGACCGTGTGCTCAGGAGGATAATTCACTCTGTGAATCATTGTGATCAGTAAACTGTACATACACTTTTTCCTCATTACGTCTCTCTTAAACTCACTGATACTTATTAAGTTTTGACCACAGAGCAATATAGGACTACATTAATCAAGTATTAACTTCTCTCATGAAGCAGCTTTTTCAAGCAGTGATATAAATGATAAGTACTGCGATCATGGAGTATCTAACAATCAGACCAATTAAGGTGTGTGAGTGTGCAAAAGGAAGTCAAGAGAAGTTAGAGGAGCCATTATGCACGTAGTTAACATAGAGGACTTTTCACCGTTGCCATAGCACGCACTTGTTGCAGATCAACGACCGATCACACACCAAACTCCCACACACGCATGCATATGTTTTATTTCGGTGAATGATGTTCACTTCGCTCACTTAGCATTCAACAATCAAGTAATCAGCCACAAGAGATCCTACCAATCAAGAAATTAGTATACAACATGAGGTGAGTTTCCACAGCACCCTGCTTGTAAATGGAAACAGGATCTCATGTCCCAGTTCACCTCAGTGGAAGGTAATGAAAAAATGTTGACGGTGGATGATGCGGCATAAAAGCTCAATTTAATCTCAACAGTTTCAACAGAGTAGGTTTTAATTACTTCAACTGCAACTTGAAAAGTCTATTAAAACCTCAACCAAACTCTGTTCTCAAACTTAAGACTCTAAAGCATGTGTAAATATTTATCACTAATTCCTACTTTCTCACATTATCAGATACTTTTTTCAAATCCACATGAACCACAATCCACATTGGAACTAATTGATCCACTACATAGCACATATTTAAAAAAAAGAAAAAGCATCATTTTTAAAGCTGGTTAATCCAATTATTTTTATTCTTCCAAAACATTCATGAAGAACACCAAGAGCATGAGGAGTTGAATTTCTATTAAAATAACTACTACTAGCATTTAAAGCAATATGTTCCTCACAGAAACTGGTGCAGAATGAAGAAAGGTGAAGCGCTGGTGTCTAATGTATTTCAAGGTTTGTATTGTGGTTGAAAACAAGTGAAATGTGTTTACCTTGCTAATGAATATGCTGCAATATGATCATAATATGAAATTACAGAAGACATAAGTCATATTGCCAATTGTAGGAAAAGTACTGTAATGTTATGTTACTTTAATGCACAGTGAATGCACACATAAACATAATATCTGGGAGACAGGGTGGTTTTACAGCAGGATGGAACATTTCTGTTTGGATATGATAAGACACTCCAAACACTTGGCTCAGGTCAAGGAGAGCAATATTGTTAAATATTTAACAAGTCAACAGTGACTTCAAGCGAGACAAGAAGTGTTCCCTTTTTCTAACAACGTGAATAAACACAATCTTTCCCTGACTTTAACACAAGTGGTTTTTATTGCCTAAAACAAACCTGAAGCACAACTCGTGAGCTTTGTTCGCCCTTCATACACCTTCTTATAGCCTGAGCCGCATACTAAAAGGCCTTTGACTTGAAAATAAATGTTGACAGTGAATATATTTCGTGGCAGATGTTATCTTTTTTGTATCAATATGTAACAGGCAGAACAAATTAGGAGACAGGGTTTCAGACGGATGGCACCTTACTTTCCACAATACAAGTGCAGATTATCCTGACATGGGTGATTGCCATTCCTTATTAATCCTACACACACGAGTTTTGTTCTTTATTGCTGGATCTTAAAGCAAGGCAGGGCAAGGTGATTTATCCAGTACAGTATCTCACACACAGGTTCTTATGAGCAATAGGACAAGGTGATAAAGTAGTGATCTTGAGGGAAAATATGAAGGAAAGATGAAAGAAATTATAAAGTAATAGCTTCTCTGTTTTTATTACATGAATTGTCTCCATTTTCATCCCCAAAACAAAATATGTTTGTGTCTAGTTGATTTAGATGCTTTTTTTTTAATTTGTGAAATGCTGCAAAAGAAAATGGACACAATACATTTCAAAGGATTTATTGCCTCTTTATTATTCACTTGTCCCATTATAACGTCTGTCTCTGTTCTTTTTGGGTGCTTGCAATTGTGTTTACCAAAATTTGCGTTTGAAATCAGAGCCTTAGCACATTTTATACCACACAAAGCAGAACACAGAGAATTAGTAAATTTGGTCCTGATTTCTTTTCTGCTCTCCTGTTTCACTCAGTTTGTGTTCAGGAGAGAAACGAGACAGAGAGCCGCAGAAACTGAGGTTAGGAGACAGATACAGTGACCTGGACGTCAGGCTCCACTGAGCAGAAACTTTTTACAAAATGGACCAAGAGAAAAACACAAAACTGTCTACACGCGCACACACACACACACACACACACACACACACACACACACACACACACACACACACACACACACACATATACACAAAAAGCTCAACTCCTGTACTCTGGAAACAAAATTGGCTGACCAAATTATCCCCGTAGGTCCTTATTTTATTCTGTAGCTCTCTTTCTCCTCATTGCATCTTCATCTCTGCGTAACTCTCAGCTTCTCTCTTTCCCATTTTACTCCCCTCTGACTGAGTTAGACTTAATTAACCTTTATGAAAGTGGGATGTGCAATATTATCACAATATTACAGTCAGATTCAATGAGAGTTTTGTTTGAAATCTGACCATGGAAAGTGCATTACCATTCAAACAAGTGAAAGCCAATTACTTTATAAACCCTTTGAAATGCATCAAGCTTCTGGGAGTTGTTCAGCTTTGCACACAACACGTTTATCTGTCCTTTGGACTCAATACCTAGCATTATCGTCTAGCTGACAGGCTGAAGGTCTTTTGTAGAACAAGCACTTAGCTTACCATGGGGGGGACTTAGGTTTCAATAAATGAACCCGGAAAATTAATCAATGACTGGATCAATGTGCCAGATTTCCCCCAGCATTGTTGCTTACAGTAGAATGGCTAGATGAAAAACTGCTATCTCTCAAACAGTGAATCAATTAATTATGGGCCACGGAATAATTAAAGACATTCAATGGGTTATTAAATGGGCATATGTGGGGGGCTGATAAGCGAGCATTTAATCAGCTATTTTAAAAATGTTTGTGAATAACCTTTACAAAATACCTTTATGAAATACCTTTTATAATGTCAATAATGTCAATCATGCTTGTCAAAGTCACCTTTGTACAAACTGCATGTTAATGTCATTCATTTAAAGGACAAAAGCATTTTCAACAGTCTACATGCACACACACACACATACACACACACACACACACACACACACACACACACACACACAGACATATATTTAAAGGGAAAATGCAGTTCAATAACATTATGTCAAGCCAGTTACCCAACCTTACGGAGCGTTCAGCCACAGCTCGCTGTGAGAAACATCACTTCTGGCAGGATCCTGCGGTGAATTTCAATACAACTATTAAAGGATAACAATATTGGATTAATAACTCAACTGCACTTACTTTAAATAATTTGTGAGGACAGAGGAGGGAGAAGGAGAACAGTTGGAGGGAAAGAGGGAAAGGTCACTGACATACGTAATGTACATCAGATCTGATTAAGGTGATGGCTGCTTCTCCTGAATACAGAACTGAGCTAAGGAATTCATTTAACCACTGATTCAAGGATCCAGTGCTGCACAAGACTAAAGGAACAAAAACAGTCACACATTCCAGCAATTTCATAACCTATCGGATATCTCATGGTCCGTTAAATAATGATTTAAAAAGCTTATAAAAATCATCCTCAAAAACACTGGACGGTTCTGAGGCTGCATTCAAGCCAAAGCGTTCTGCCTCTCTTTCTCTCCACAGGCTGTTTACTTGCAGTGGACCAAAGCTGCTCTGATGTGATTGGTCAATACTAATCAGACTACAAATGGATACCAGAACTCTTCAGATACCAAAATCCTTCTGCAGATTCTGCATTTATATCCAGCTATCTGTTTATAAAGATTACTTTCATCACAAGTCCTACTGACGCAGAACTAGCTTTTTTCACTGTTTGATTTGTGCTTGCAAGAAAGATCAGAGGAACAGCAAACAGATGTATATATACTGTAGGGGGAATTACTATTATTATCTCAGTATGAGAATATACATATTTGGGTAGTAAGTATGGTTTTAGCTTTCATGTTCAAGCTTAAACTGTCAACATTAGAGATCTGATTTGGAACTGATAACACTGGCAGTGGTGGATTGTAATGAAGTACATTTACTCTGTACTGAAGTACAATTGTAGGTTTATAGAGTATTTCCACATATGTGAATGTATAGTTTTACTGCCAGCTTCAGCTACCTGTCAGGTCAAAAAAAAATTCTCTTCACAATTCATTTTTTTAATTTATTCATTTTAATTTTTCAAAATATATACTTTTCAAATATAGTGACTGTATTAGTGTTTCTTTGATTTTAAAAAAGGGATGGGGCGCAGAGATTTTCAGTAGATTAGGTGTTACGGATGGGAGTGATCCTAATCTTAGCAGTTACCTGTCAGAGTGGGAAAGCATCCCTGCAGAGCGAGCAGGAATGGTTGGAAATCCTTCAGGGACAGGCGGGTGCAGGGTGCAAGATATGCAGGCTGTTTGCAACAGCTACATTTATGTTGATAGATTTGATAAGATCTCCAAGAAAATTTGATATTTGCATAATATGTTTCTGTGTGTATGAAAGCACAGCGCTGCTTCCAGTAAGATCCTATTAGTCCAGTAACGACTACATCAAGCCCAAACTGCCTGGACCGGCTCGGGTAATATTTGGAGACTTCAAAAGATGAAACACAGAGAACAGACTCACATCTGTCTTATCATGATGAAAAGCAAACTGGACCAGCTCCATCGATAATAACATGCTGACTGACTCTCTGGGTTACTTTGGGTTTGTACATCACAGGCTTGCATCACGTTGCCTTACATCATGGCAGAGCACCTTTGGAAAAAAAACAAGACTTTTACAGAATGTTAGATTTGGTTTTGATGTAAGATTTAAGTCATGATTGTGAGGATTCATGTGATTAATGTGAGCCTACATGCTGCGGCTGGTTATTACCTCTGAATGATGGGACAGAACTGATATGATTCAGAGCTGAGCTATTCAAACTTAATCAGGAACACAGACAGAAATAAAAAAAAAAAAAAAAAACAGTCAGACTTTCTCAACTCTTGTCATTATCAATTTAAATTTGACATGACAGACCTGTTTTAACTTTCCTGAGGTTCTTTCTTTGAAGGGATCTATTTAAAGTTTCATCCAGTTTAGTTTCTCATTAATTTGTGTTCTTCTTTTCTGGGTGAGTGAGTGCATGCAGCTCATCTAAGTCTGCTTAGCCAGGGAAAGAGATGTCTACTGAGACTCTACTCACATTAAACAGCAGCATCAGCGTTATTTGGACATACACAGCAGAACGATGTGTTCATTTTCAAGTCTCAAAGCCCAATAAGAGTCATGACTCTTGATTGTTGATAGCAAAGGGTAAAGAGGAGGACTTGAGGAGTGAAGTAAAGGGAATCAACACACTAATATGCTTCCATCAACAATATCTCTGCAATGATAAAAGCCTAATGGGAACACCCAAATTTAATAAAGCTTTCAAAAATAAAAATTGTTAATGCTGAACAGGAGATAGAAACCTTTTTTGGAATAGGTTCTGAGATAACAAACCTTCAACCTTCAATTAGCTGTTTCTACTGTTCAAAGGAGCTTTAATGAATGAACTATTATAAGTGAATCCAATTCCTTACAACTTCTCTCCATTTTCTCATGTGTGGCTTTACTTGTCAGTTTTTCTTTCTTGTGCAATCTCTTCTTCTACTGTTTACTGATTGATAAGCCTCCAGCAACTCACAACTGCCACCTGCTGTTAAAGTACATTTATACAGCTCTGTTTATTTGCTCTAAACCAGTTAATGGAAATGTCCCTAATTCATGTTTTCTTTAATGCAACATTCAAAATTTCACCTCAGCTTTAACAGCTACTGATGTGATGAAACACAGAATAAAAAAGGAGACGAGATGTTTGGAGGAAGAGAGTTGAGAAGTTGAGATGGGAGGAGGAAGACTAGAGAGGAGGACAGGAAGTTAATAAGAAATGGAGCTCATCTGGATGCTATCCAGTATTGATGTCTACAGCTTTGGGATCGACAGGCAGAGTCTTATTCATATGAACAGTCAGGTAAGCACTAAATATTAGATGTGCTGCTGAAGAGATGAAGCAATGCACACACCTTTGCATCTTGTTTGGAAAACAGGCCCATTAATCTGGGCTTTGTTTATAGATATTTAAATACACGCACAAAGACACACACATGATCACACCAACAATTGCACTTGTTTTGGCTGACAGGCACATCCATATTCTAATCGATGGTTCATTAATAGATACACCGGCGCTCACCCCTCTAGACACATGAGACAGAACAAAAATGACGAAAATCAACATGCAATTTTACTCCCTTTGAATGTTCTGACAGAAAAGTGAGTGGTGCATCGGTCGGTGGTATTAGGCTGATAAAGAAGCCACATTAGCAGTAATTGAATCCATATATTTGCATTGATGAGCTGGGAGGAGGCACTAATGAAGGGAGATAAATGAAAACACAGGAGGAGAAGCCACTAAATGGGCAAATGTAATATTTTGATAACATAATAGTTCCCTTTCTTTCCGTTTTACAGCGGTGATGCTGCTGCAGTGACGGGTCAAGAGTTAAGCCAATCAGACACAGACTCCATTATCTGTCTGCTCCTATAGGAAACCAAGGGTGACCTCAGAAGGAAGGAGAGATAGATGTCTTTCTCTTCCCTCTGAGTGCACCACTCTAGTTAATCACTCTATCATTTCCTCATTGGGCGACTTTGTTTGATCCTCTCTCCACCTCACTTCTCCTCTCCAGCCATGTTTTTCCTCCTCCATGAGCATGCACCCATCAGTTATCCTGCTCCTGGCTGTCATAAAAAAAAGTGCTAAATGACTTAATCCACACCTGCATCAGAGGATCTGTGTAACATTTAGTGTTTCATAGTGTCATTTATTATGTTTACAGATAACAGTGCCTGTTTTGAAGTTTGGAACAAAATTGAATTAATATGCTAATCCTACGACAAGGTGTTTGAGACAGTGAAAAGAAAGAATGGAAAAAAATAAAAGGTGTTTTTTTCCTTTATTCTGCGTCCAAGAGAAATTCAATTAAAGTACAAACACTAGTTAATGTACCTTTACATGGAAAATGGGCCACTGTGTGTGTGTGTGTGTGTGTGTGCGTGTGTGTGTGTGTGCGTGTGTGAGTGTGAGTGCTTGTGTGTGTTTGTCTTGTTTGCTTTAAAAACCGAGGACCACAGCAAACAAATGACGGGTTCTGCTCTCTTTCGTGTCCTGAGTAAACCCAGCGGGGAGAGAGGGAGTCACACGCTCAGGAACCGACTAAAGGCAAGAAAACAACGACAAACAAACCGTGTGAACCACGTTTACCTCCGTGATAATGCAGGGCCACAGGCGAGCTGCTAACAAGTTGCATCATCTCCTTATTGAAGTTTCATCAAAGCCGGACAGGTAGTGTTTCTGTTTGGACCTGACCTTTTATTGAAACAGCTAAAACAGGATATTTGTTTCCTATAAAACAAAAAGACCTGTGGCTCTAGTTTGCTGGGCTTTTTAACATCCAATTACCTTTGTCGCCCAAAAGGAATTAATTAAACTTCAGGTGCCAAGTTTCATCACTAGAAATGTTTTGGTTAGATTCAAGTCCCTCTCCAGCTGGAAAACACTGAAGGTGTGTTTGTTGCCAACCCCATATTGTCTCAACATCAACGCAGGGGGGGACGAGCACAGCGGCCCTTATTATCACTGATCAAAGAGAAGTGATTTCAGAGACTAATTCCTGCTCAACATATGCACACGCTCAGCTCTCAGACACACAACAGCTGTGATCACACCAACTTAGGAGAAGTCTTACTTTGGAACAAAGTCACGGAAGAATGGACCGGGGAAAGAAAGAAGAAGAAGAAAGGAGACAATGCAGCAGACTTCTTCTGAAGGTTAGCTGCAGTGCAACAATGTGACTTCTTTCTCAATAAGCAGAAAACATCAAACTGAATGCCAGTTAGTCAGAAGCATTAAAGCTTTAGCTGAATACCGCCAAAGACAGCCATTGTTAATACTACAAAACACTGAATCACATTTTAGCTGTGACCAGCCGATCTTTAGGCTGCTCAGCCCACACAAGTGTTTCACTCTAAGGCTGATATACCTGGGCACGGAGGTCAAGGATGTTTATTTGTTTGTTTGTGGGAGGCATCCCTGGACTTTGCAGAGTCCCTTTATCACTCAGTTAAATCTTGCTATCATAACCCAGTTTAAGTGTATGTGTGTGGTAATTTGGTTTGTCTCGATAACAGAATTTCAAACTCGATAGCAATACCCAGGAAAATAGACTCAATGCCATTTCTGAATAATGAGAGAAAGTTAAAGAGGGACACAAAGACAAAAAACAAAACAATAATGTAACTGTAGGTAGAAAGCTGTAGAAAAGACTAAATGACCACTAACAGACCATTGAATGGTAGTAAGATAAAACGAATGGCAAACTTCCATAGGTGTGCTTTCTAATGTTACAGATGTATTCGTGTGCTATTTTTAGATAAAAACGAAGCGCGAAATGCTCATTTCAACAAACGCTCCTTTATGTCATTATGGGTGGCAAACACTGTATTCTGTTGTTTAGGTTGGAGATCCTGTTAGCAAAAGCCAGTGTATATATTTATATAGATTATTGCCCAGTCAGATTTAGAATAAGTACAGTCTTATTTTTTCTATTAAGCCAATGTATATCAAAGTAGTGATAGATACTGCTTCTCCCAGATAACCCTCTCCAGTCGATCGAAAGCATATATTAAATAAATCCCACAGCATTCCAATTCTGTCAACCAACACTATAAGGAATCTAATGAGCCCTCTTGAGGATATGACCCCCCAACCCCACACCCGTTGGATTATCTCCAGTCTGATTGGCGAGCCAACACAGTGAGTCTGGTGAGCGCTCCTCTGTGGCATCTCAGGGAGAGCACTGTATGAGAAATCAGATCGACATCACATTAAGAAACCCCCCTGGGCTGCAGGATGATTGTACAGTACAGCCAGACAGTCACTTTGTATCAGCAATTGTTGATGACATTGGAAAATTTATTTTCTTTTTTCAGCTCTGATCTGAATCACAATATCGGCCTCAGTCAGTTTGTTTTCAGCTGAGCTCTGGAGAGGCCCTTTTTAAAGTGTGAACATGTTTCACTCAGTCAGTGGAGACACTAAGTGTTAATGCTTCTTTTCAATTTCCCATGTAGCATTTGGTTGCAGTTGTTACGACCATTTGGAGAAATGTATATTTAAAACCAAAGTCACTTAAAACCACACTGACACCCATAGTAAAATGAGTGGAGGGACACACTCAGAGACGAGATAGCAGAGATAGCATTTACATGCAGTGAGGCTGCTGCTGGTGGTTCTTTGGAGGTATATAGAGCTGATGTGAATAACAAAACACACCAACAGTAACACTTAGACAGCTAGTGGACTGAGCCATTCCTAACACTGACATACCCAGTTAAAGGATGTCAAGTAGAAATCCACTGGCTCTTTATCTGTTAACAGCTAAATGAAAGAAATGTCTGCTTTTATTTCCAGTACAAAAAATAAAAATAAATTGAATAACTGGCCATTCTGCACATGAAACCAGACCCACACAAGGAATTATAAACTATATAAAATATATAGCCCAAGCTGCAGCACAAGCAGAATCCTTTAATGAGGTATGCTAGCAATTGTTTTTAATATCCATTTTATTGATCGAACTCTCTTGAGGGAATACTAAAAAATAATTGAAGGTGATGTTTTTGAATAGCTTGTTTTTTCTTAACGCCAGTCAAATATTTCCAGGTGTGCAGTTTACTACCACTGAGAAGAAAAAGAGCACCAAATCCCATTAGAGACGCTGAAATAAAACAAGGAAAAGTTTGGCTTCTTAGCTTGAAAAAACGTTTATCTTTGCCCAGTTATTTTTCTGCCGACTGAAAAATCGATTAATTGACCAATTTTTTGCAACTGCAGTGGAGAGATTGAGTCACTGTTGTGGGATAGACTTTGACAAAAAAAAGGCCTGCAGTTTATGTCACTACTATGTTGAAAAACAAATTAGAAACAGCATTTGCCATACAAATGTGAGCTGTTGAGAGTCAGTAATTACAGCAGTTTAAACAGATGCTCAATAGCAAACAGAAAAACAGGACTGATGTTGCAGATGTCATATGCAAACTAAAGCATGCAATCGCAGCAAGTGCAAATGAGTCTCTTTCTTTTTTCTGTCGGTACAGTGAAATAAGTGGTTTTAACAAGCCCAGCGGAGCTCCGTGTGCTGATACCTCACACTCCTTTTCTCCCTTTCTTCTACCAGGTTTCATCACATATCAGCCACATTAAACAACAATGCATAACTTCAAATCATTTCATGCACTGTCTTAGGAGAATGGAATATTTGTTACACCCTACTAGCTATGTCAATGATTTCAGTAAATCTTGTCCTGATGTGTCTTCCTCATATATTTGTATTTGCAGACAGCATCATCCATGCAGATTAGTGGAAACAGGAAAACCCTCCAATAAATAAGGTAAATAAAACGAGGAGGAGGGGTTAAAACAATGCAAACACACAGAGCCACCACTAACAAATATTTACCTCACCAAAGCAAATTGAGGTCTCATTGCACTTTAATGATCACAGGGTGCCTTCCAAGCAGAGAAGAAAAAGAAAAAAACCTGCGTTCTTTATAGGCATATCTATCCTCCATTGACTCAACAGGCAGCGAGAGCAGCTCTGTTATTTTACCCTGATCAATAATAAATAAACATGGCCAGTCACTTCTGTTCTTCAGATTAAGGAGAGAGGTGTGTGTAAAATGTTAAATATGTATTGCCACAGGGAGCTTGCAGCTGGAAAAATAACGCCTTCCCTCTCAATCTTATTGCCTTATTTCACCGGGCACATTTTCTCTTCATTCTGAATGATGCTGCTTTTGATGCAATGTGCCTTCACTCCATGAAGCAGACGATATAATTCTGTGTCATAGCCGCATGTATATCAATGAGGTGGACTTTACAGACCTACTATAGCTTTAGCTGCTATCATAAAAGCTACAGACTGCCGCGTATAAGTACAATTTAAAGGCAAATGGCTTCACTGATTTGATCTTAAAAACGTCCAAGCATCTTTGCTGTTAGCTGTGGAGTTCCCATTCATTCGCATTAGATGTTTTGAGTTGTTTACTGCAATCCACCTGCCATGTGACTTTAAGAGCCCCCATGTCATTTACAGCCACCACACATTAGTGACACAGTCATGTCAGGACGGGACATTTTCTCATGTCAAAATAGTGCCAATAAATCTCTGTACATCAGATGGGAAGCCAGGCCATGACATTTTTTCACAGATAACCTTTCACTGACAGATGTTTCAACCTTAACCCGAGTCAACTGGGAGACATTTATTTTTGTATGATAGAAAAAACAGACTGAAGGAAGAGCCTCAGAAAAGCAGCCCTTATTTTTGCTATTCTATGGGGCTCTTGGGTTGATAATGTCAGTCTTTTGGCACGCTGATCGACTACTGAGTGACATGTTTTTCTCAAATGGATTCAGCAGCAGATAGAGACATTTTGAGGAATGACATGGATTGTCAAATAATTTAGTTCAGAAACTCATAAACCTCAAAAGTTAAGTCATACTGGTCCTGGTGATGCCTTTTCATGAGTCATTCCCTGAAGTGGAACAAAAACAAAGCATCTACTGGTTTTAATACTTTATTTGTGGCGTTTTTTTAAACATAATTTTCTTTCCTCACAGGGTAGCATCGCATATGGTTTAATATAAAACTACATCGGATACTGTTTCCATCATGCTCTTATCTGACATGCTGCAGTGAGTGCCAGTCGGCATCTGGGACATTTTATAAACTAAAAGTCAAAATACAGTTTTTTGAGCAGAACTGAATCCTTTTTGATCCCTTTAGGTTCACAGCAAATTATCTCAAAAAGAACTGGCTAAGATCTGAAAAGTGAAAAGTTGTTTTCTTCTAACATTGAGGGACTCCAATGTGTAAAGACGACTTTAAGAAAATGACCCGACTTCTTACAACTAATTATTTTCTCATTTTGAGCAAATCAAAATAAAGCAGGGTATGTTCAGGGAGACTTGTCACCCCCCATGAACTACCTACCGTCATTTACACAGACAGCAAAATACAACCGACTCGTCGTTATGAGTCGTTAGGGGTTGCACTGATAAACAACCTATTCTGCTGCTTCGACTGAAGATCCTTTTTGGTTTTAGGATGTGGCTACATTGTGCTTGACGAGTTCTTACCATGGCTCCCTGTGTGTCTATGTCTCTGAACCTGAACCCTTTCACAGAATGTTTTTAGCTCAGAAATGTTCATTGTAACCTTTCCCTCACCTGGATTCTAACACACACACACACACACACACACACACACTCACACACACACACACACACACACACAGATACTTCATAACAGGTGTGTGTTGTTTAGCTTGTTGTTAATTGTGGACAGAATGAGGCGTGTGTAGAGGGAGCTGGCTGACAGAATGGATCAGGAAACAGGGTTTGGTCAATAAGCAGAGTAATGAAAAACAACTGTCATCATCACAGCAGGTATTATAGCCATAATTACAGAGCTGACACAAGTGGTAATCAGACTGCAGATAGTACAGTAATTCAATTTCTTTTCATTGTTCCGTATTCATCACAACAAATGACTCTGTTTAGGAAGATACGGCATTTTATGGAGAATGAATGACAAACTTCAGTGAATGACATGTTTTTCTCAAATGGATTCAACAACAGCTAAAATTACTATTCAGTCAACATCAGCGCTGGTTGAGCAGAAAATCTGATAAGGCCCACCTGTCACACAGTCAACAACAGAAGAATATTATTTTGAATGCTTAGTTATGGGATGTCCATCTGCTTCAATTTTCAGTTTTTATCTCTGATGATACACTGTGACTGATTCTGGATGATGAAGTCTTCTGATTGGCTTGCTAGTTTACACTGCTAGTTAACTTTTTATGATAAACATAAAACCCTGAGTTTTGAACATTATTTAAAAAAAAACATTTTCACTAATTAAATAAATTACATGTATGTATTAATCTTGATAATAACAGTCAGATTAGAAGAGAAGAGAAGAGAAGAGAAGAGAAGAGAAGAGAAGAGAAGAGAAGAGAAGAGAAGAG
>JAOWBC010001868.1:12339931-12351417 GCA_028566105.1 Hypoplectrus providencianus | reverse complement strand
ACCCACGCACCCACGGGGAGAACCTGCAAACTCCATACAGAAGTGCCCGGCCGCCTGGGATTCGAACTCGCAACCCTGGGCACCAAGCACTCTTGCTGTAAGGCATGAGTGCTAACCACTGCGCCACCGTGGGGCCCTCTGTGCAAACAATTTTATTAAATTTCATTTTTTTAAGTCCTTTTTCCTTAATTTAAGTAACTCTGATGCGTCGGGTGTTCATGTGACTAAAATCATCATTGAAACTTATGCCAATGGATTTTCTGATTGCCAGATAGTATATATTAAAAAAATGTATTAAAAGTAAAAGCCTGATTTGGGAACAGCCCTAATTGCAGCGCAGCAATCAATCAAATTGAATAAGTGTGGCCTTGTCGGGGATCTCTACTTACTCAAATCAAGCTCAGTGTGGATATTTTCTCCCTTACTCTATAAAGTAAATGATGATGCATCCATGTATCTCTCCATTCTGAAACTTTCATTAGTACCACACAGCTAATCAATGCAAATGTATGGATTCAATTACCATGTTATTTATTACCGTCCCCACCACCCGCCAATACCACATACTGATTAACCATTTACATTTAAAAATGGACAGAGGCAATCAACTCCGCTGTCCATTCCTGCATTCAGATGGCCATGAACAACACCCAAGCTAGGAGGAGAGGAGAGGAGAAGAGAGGAGAGGAGAGGAGAGGAGAGGAGATGATTTAACACTAGGAGGAGAGTTGTGTGGCATGTTTCACTGACTACAGGTTTCCACTACTCCTAGCTTCTCAAGTTATTAATAGCTGTGGATACTCACACACTAACACACCCACAAAGCTGCAGCCGGGAAACAGGTGGGCCATTAACAGCTCATAATGTGAGCTCTATACAACCATATACTGCACAGTGCTGATGAGATGGAAACAGAAAAGTCTGTCAGCTAGAAAGACAGGAAGTTAAAGAGAATAGCTGAAAAAAAAAAGAAAAAAAAAAAAAGATGTGTTGTCCACATTCACACATTCATTCTGCGGGAACACGAGGACTCGGGGAGAGTGAAGGCTTTCATTTGGTTTGGGATTCCTGTACTTGCAAAGCTGATGCAGCGATCACTCAGCAGCTCAAACTTACTGATGCCTTTCTTCCTTGTCTCTTTTATTCATTACCTGCTTCTTAGCTGCAACCAGCAGCTCTGTGTCTTCCTTGTCAGTTTGTTGGTTTAGGTCTTTGGTCAGTTCACTAAATTTCCCCATCCTCTGGAATACAGTTTTCACCCTAGGAGACTGAAATAGTGCTAGAGAGTTTGGGAGCCGATTTGATCATTATCCAACTACAGAATGGGTGGTTAACATCTATGGGCCCTCTCGCTCCATGCAGATCCTGTAGACTGTTATCAGTGCATCCATGGGCTTCATGTGCATCCTACCATTAGTTGTTTATATATAACTAAATATGATATTGCAGTATAATATATTTGTACATATCCCAGTGCTTAGAGCTGCTTTGGATAATTGCTGACTGCAAGATGTAAAAAGGTAAAATATGTTGCACTTAACACTCCACTGGTATGGTTAGTTAAACATGATAACCACTCAAACCAAATTATGTTGTTCTATAAATGAAAAAAAAAACTGTTTTATACTAAAAAGAAACCTTTTAATCTTTCTGGAGTTAATGCTTTTTAGTGATACAGTACATCAACTACATTAGCTAGAAACTAGTCCCTCTGTCCTTCAGTCTTTTCACCTCCTCCTCCTCTTCTATCACCAGTCTGAAAACACACCTTCCCTTTTATGGAAATGATGTGTTCCCACTCTGTTTGCCACTTACAGTAGCTTCTGTCATGGACTTGTCTCTGTTTCGATCATAGTCTTTTCTCCTCTCCTTCCCTGTGTTGCTCCTTCTAGTATAAACAATGTCACATTGCTCTGCACCTTTCTCCTTCTCATCACAGTCACTTTCGACACAGATTTACTTCTGACAATATAATTTCCCTGGAGGGCAGCTGTCTCCCATTCACGTCATATCTGCCTTTTGTTTGGACTTGTGTATATAGCATTTGATGCTAATGCATCCAACCCCAACACGACAGAGCATGATGAAGTCCTTCCATGACAACATGAAGGGGACTGTTGTCCATTATGGGTCTACCCTTGATGTATTTGACATCCTCAGTGGAGTAAAGCAAGGCTGCGTCCTCAGCCGTACTCTGTTTTCCATTTTCATTGCTGTGCTCCTCAAGCAGGCATTTGTCAATCTACTCATCCTCCATACCAGATATCACAAGAAGCTGTTTAACAAGTCAAGGCCAAGGGCCATAACCAAACTGTGAGTAGTCAATCTAAGACGCTTCCTCTTCTGCTGATGAAGGTTCAGTGACAGACAGGGATGAATGTTTGAAATACAGAGGGGTCTGCAGAGCTTTGAAGAACAAAGCACATGAAGTTTTCCCTTTAAATCGGAGTTCAGGTTTCCTTTAAATAAAAGTAGTTGCATAAAACATCCTCAAGTCTTCTACTTAAGTTTTTCTCCTTATGTTGGTTTCATGCTTAAGATGTGTTTAACAGATGCACAGAGGACTTTAACAACAACAGCAAACAACAACAAAAAAACCTTCAGCACAGCACTGCCACAGATAACCGCACATTAACGGGACCTTTTTTTAACAAGAGGAGGGACGAGATCACAAAGCCTCCTGGTCATGCTTCATGTTATGTCAGCTAGCGGGGATAACATTAATGTTAGCTACAGTCTATGTTACTACATAGACTATATATTCTCAATATATCTACATGAATTTTGTTCCATATTAATTGACATGCTGCGAGCAGCAACTGGTTTCCAGCTTCTTGCCAGAAAACAGCTCAAGTGAAAAAGTTGTCTAATCATAAAACAACTAAGTCTTGTTTTTATGTATCTTTTTTATTTAAAAAAACAAAATACAATATTATTATTTACATCTGCTTCTTAGAGATAAGACATAAGATTATTATCATCATTTTAAAAATGTGGTAAGCGTGTTTGTTTTCTACAATGTACCGTATGTAACGTAACGTTATTTAGCACAACTTTTCTCTGCAACTTTAGAGCTGCTGCGTCACCAGCGCCACATGCTGACGAGGCAGAATGACTCCAACTTTCCAGCTCCACTTTTCCAACTTTTAGAGCTTGAACTGAATTTCAGCTTTTTCAGATGCAATGTGATTTACTGGTAAAGATGTTTTTTAGATTAATGATGAAGCAGAACTCAGCAGGACTTACACAGTTGTGCATCACCTGTCATTTATTTCTGTTTCTGCCTATTTCAGCCTCTCTCGTCTTACCTAGTTGTTACAACTTTCTCATTTTCCCTCTCGCCTTTGTTTTTGCTGCCTCAACTTTTACACACTACTAATCTCATTTTTTCTCAGTTTTTTGTTTCTAGCAGACTGGCAGAGATGCTGATCTCTCCATCCTTTTGTTGCTTAAAAGAGTTTGGAGAACAGGGCAAACCTTGATAAGACAGAGTGAGTTAAAGGAGAGACAGGTACTGTAGCAGATGAAATGGTAGGAAAAGGGGGGTCTTGTTTTAACAATGTGAAAAGAGTGAGTTATTTTGACTGACACAGTGCAGTTTGTTGCTGACATAAGGTTTTTCCTTGATTGCTTTGAATGAGAGTGTGAAGTCAGAGAAGAGGTACGAGCAGAGAAAACAAGAGAGTGAGAGGAAAGAGGGAGAGAAGAAGTGGCGGAATAAAGTGATGCAGGCTCAGAGTTAAGGTGATTGTGCCTGGGTCAGGCAAAATTCGATTTCCAATTTCTAATTTTCAAGAAATGAGAGAAACAAAGTTAATACTCTGGCTTTTTTCTTGCACGTGGTATGTCTAACTCTAAACTAGTAGATTAAAATGTTTGTTTAAAAACAAGTTTGCTGCATTTGAAACAATAAGGTACGTCACCTCATCATATCTGATATAGTTTAGTTACAGGAGATGACGCACTATGCATTTGCGCTCTGCATCTATTTGTATTCTTTTAGCCAGTGCAGAAAGGACTTAGATATATTGTATTGACAATGGTTTCCTTAACATTTGCAAACATATCACACATTTCACAATCTAAAAGTGCTCAGATGCTGCAAAACAGTTGGAGGAAATACAGAGTGCTAACTCAGAAATGAATCAATCAAATATTGTCTCATAGATATGTGCCTGCATGGTCCTACATGTTGACTCACAGACTGAGTTCTCTTCATCACCCCATTCTTCCCCTCTTTACTACATTCAGTTCCCTGCACAAAATCAGACTGAGTAGCATTCCCATTTTGAAATCCACTCATGTGTTATCATGCTTTCCTTATTGCATTCATTTGCAAGTCTTTCCTCTGTCATCTTCCCTCATCAACATTTGTTTCTGTTTTAACTGATCCATCTCACACAGATTGGATATGAATGAGATGCAATGAAACAGCAGGAAAGAACCTATGTGTCCAGCTAAGGAAGAAGAAAGTCCTCCCTAAGGCAGGGATGTTTACTCAACTTAAGACTGATGAGGCATTTTAACCTTTTACTTTAAGTCTTGAGGTTGTAATGTGCAGTACTTCTTGCTGAAAGCAAATCCTTCTTGAATGATTACTGAAGCTAAAGGCTAACTGATGGCTGGCTGATTGTCTTTCAAGCTGTCCATAATCTGTCCTCTGCTTGTGTATGCAAGTGTGTGTGCATGGACACAAAAGTCACCAAATTATTTGCACCACTATTGAAATTGGCAAAGTCATGCTTGAAGAGACAACTGATGATGTCACAGCCAGGGTCCCATGTTGCAGCTAAACAGCATTAAAGATTTACTGCCTGCTTTATTCATTTTATTCATGGGCCTGGAGACTTCCCCATTTCCACACATGGTTTTGCCTGGTTGTAATATTAATGCAAATATTTGTTGTGCAGCATCTCACATTTAACAAACACACACACATGCATGCACACACACACACACACACACACGCACACACAGAAGGAGTTTTACTGAATTGGACGGATGGAGAAATGGGTTTCTATCACACAGTTCCTCTGAGAATAACCACTCCAACTTAAATGATTCCTACTTTAGTGGCAGTGAGAATTCTGTTTGACTGTCAGTGATGAACACAGAATCCCTCTGCACTGACTTATATTACTTATGTTTCATTGATTAAGATGATAAATTCATATGTCAATGACTTTATTTCAAATCAAGAATCACAATTGAATGTGTTGGACGGATATATAAAAAATCTACAAACAACTGCTGTATTAATAACTAGGGCCATATAGATATATCAAGCAACAGATAGAAACCAATATTGGTCTACCAGATCAGTGTCCAGTTATTATTAATAAAATTGTCTCATCATTCCAGCTCAAAAAAGACTATATCAGCTGCCATATACATTTTTTTGTAAATCACCCGCTTCTATAAAAAGCAAAACAGTATTTAAGGTCTTAATATCTGACTGAATACTGTATCGACTAGAGACCATGGGCCATATGGAGTAAAGTATTGATAAGCTGTTTGATATTCTGCCTGCTGTGGCAATCAATCTGAAATGTAGCTCTCTCTCTGTATTTTTGTATGTTTGACTATCAAGCTAGCTAGCTGTGATGGATAGTAGCAAAACAAAATGCTGAACATGACGTTATTCAGGATGAGCTACGAAGCATTTTCCTTTATTTAAGTGATCAGTGGAAACCAGAAGAAGCTCATATTCTGATGATAGGCAGAACTTAGAATGTTATCAACACCAAATCATCACTCCTAATAATCAGAAGAGATAAACCTGGTCTTGGACCTCAGAAAGTGCACATTATCTGGTAATGATGTGAATGATTGGCTTAATAGATTCTGAGTGTAATACCAGTAACAGAGACAAGTTGAATTCTTCCCATTGCTCTTTTTTCATGTCATATTAGTAACCCTTCACCAAAGGCTTCCAAGCTTTCTGTCCCAGAGCTCCCATCAAATCTCAATTTCAAGTTAAAGACATTACAAGTTTAAATGGTAATGGGCTAACACTAGTCTAAATGCTTTTAGGGCCATTTCAGTTCAACTCATTTATGTGGCCATAGCCATAAAATGTTAAATGACACCAGACCTTAAGTCAGTGGACATAAAATAAGAGGAAAGAGGGACAGAAAGAAAGACATGGAGAAAGACAAATAGATGGAAACCAATTGTAGGAAAAAAGGGAGAGAAAAATGAAAGTTGAGTAGGGGGGGATAGGAGGAAAAGATGGATGGCACCTCAGGGAGTGTCTAATTGGATTTCATCATCCATGACAAAGTAATGGATTTGTTAACACAGACCTTAGCAGCAATTTGCAGAACAAGGATTTCAGAGGTGAACAGGTCATCATTTGAGTTTTTGGAAAGTAGGCACACTCAGTAAGACATAATAGTCTGTGTGGATCCAATCATTAAAAATCATTACTACACAAAAGCTGAGATATGGTCACAGAGTCTGCATCAACTTCATGAATGTAGTTTCAAAGGTGGGATGAGGATGACGGGTATTTTGTGTTTTTAAATCACAAGGGTGTGTATTTCGGGGACTGTAAAATACACTGGTTGCATTTAGACAAAAATCTATAGAGCATTAATTATTCTCTGGCCAGTGTTTTCCCACTGGCCTAGCCTATGGTGTCTTTAATAGTACTATTCTCTAACTTCCTATGTTCTTCAGGACTAAAGGAAGTATTGATATACCCAGTTTAAGATAATGTCACCCAGCCTTGCTCCCTGATGGAACAAATTGGCTTCAGCTACTTTCCAAGATCCAAACAGCGCTGTTTGAGTTTGACTTTCCCCATTGATGCTTATAGAATGCTGACTGATCCATTTTAAAACAGGGAATTTCACACATATTTATATGCAGTCCAAAAGAACCCAGTCATTCAGGCTGACAGACAAGTCAGAAAAACACAAACACAGGTAGGCAGAGGCACCGGAAGAATCTTAAAATAGCTGAGATATGAATGTCAAACACCTCAGCTGTTATGTGCTTCTTTCTCATTTTACACTCTTCTCACCTTTTCATTCTCACACATATAGTACTCTGTTGGTCACTCTGAACTTCGCTATTCAAGTTTTTTCTCTGTGCGGATTCATGTCCAAGTCACATTTTGATTGATGTCAAAAAACACCTGCCTCCATCCTAGAACAGATACTTTTTCCTCTAATCTCCATGTTTTTCAGTTATCAACCTTCAGTTATCAAATAATGTGAATTGTGGTTTTAATGATCTACTTTAATTGAAAAAAATTCATAGTTCATTTAAACTTGGGCTGTTAAACTACAGAAAGTGAAGCTCAATTCTCAGCACTTTCATATAACAAAAAGCCTAAACGTAGGACCAGCTTTGATGATTAAATAACCAAATAAAGCACTCATAGCAACAGCCCCAGTGTTTAATTACAGCTGAGAGGACTCGCAATATCTTTGTCCTTGTATAAGGAGTACCACAAGTGAATTTTGAGTATTAAGCAGAAGTGTTGATCCAGAAACAAACTCTTATTTTTTTTTCTCTTTCCTTTACAGATCTGCCAACTTGCTGCCATCTGTGTCCGTCCACTCCACCATGACAGCCTCCTGGGGCTGTCAATCACCTCATTAACCCAGTATAGGACAGTGGTCAGACAGATTGTGTGTGTGTGTATGTGTGTGTGTGTGTGTGTGTGTGTGTGTGAGTGTGTTTCAATACTTGTTCCTCTACATCTGCCATTCACGCCATCATGTGGTGATTAGACACACACACTTTCAACCCACATCATTGACTTTTTCCACTCTGTTCCCAGCTTATCAGCTCAACCATTCGGTGTCTGTTCACAGCCTCTGATGAAGAATCCTCACAGTCATTACACACAGGCACACACACACACACACACACACACACACACACACACGCAAACATACTCCACTGTTTATTTGGCAAGCCCTCTTCTCATTGATCAACAACAGAAGACCTTACTTCATTTACCCCCTCCCCCCGATACCGTAGTCAAGGCAACCACCGCAGAGAACAGAAGGAGCTGTGAAATTGCTGCGAAGTAATGAAAATGTACTTTATCATTTCAGCTCAGCAGCTGAACAGAAGAATCATGTGATTCAAAGTTGAAGAACGGGACATTGTACTTGACTGGTGTTCATTGCTTTGCATGGGCTGTGGATTATATTTGGTGCTAATTCTCAAGTCTTTGTCATAAACATCTCCATGCTAACTTTGTTTGTCACCTCTGAACAGAAACTGCCTGGAGCACAGTATTGGTTTTCATATAAAGCAGCCCATTCTCCTAAATCTGTGTACACATAAGATGACATTAGACCACAGGCCAAAACTAAACATGCATATGAAACACCAGTAACTCTCCAGGCTTACAATCGTATTTCATCTGCCATAGTAATAATGAATGACGCCTAAGCGCAGTGTAA
This sequence comes from Hypoplectrus providencianus, assembly GCA_028566105.1. NCBI lineage: Eukaryota > Metazoa > Chordata > Actinopteri > Perciformes > Serranidae > Hypoplectrus > Hypoplectrus providencianus. Next base: position 12,342,991 of record JAOWBC010001868.1, on the reverse strand, counting down.
AGCACAAAGGTGATTTTAGAGAGGATGGCATTAGTGGTTGATAAAAATATATGTTGTATTTACAATAATTAGTTTCCTTAAAAATCTTTGAGGCGGTTGCTGTCTAATCCTAGTGTGTAGCTGTTCAGCTAATCATTCTCATGCACCTTTTGGCAGCTTTGGAAAAGAGTGTCTTTCTGCCTTCATGTTCCAGTGACAGCTCAGAAACATGAACTAAAACATGCTGCGTTTACTGTCAGACACAACATCTGTCTGGGTAATAAATACTGAAATTTTAGTATATCTTCTTTCTGAAGTCCTGAATACTGTTTTAAATTCATGGAGCCGGTCACCTTTATGAGAGAAGCCTTGGATTTTGGCTGCAATTTATCTTGGCTTTATTGGTTCCTTGCCACTGTCTAAAAGCCATTTTCATCACTTGATTGAGTTCAGGAAGCCAGTGGCAGTCAGGTCAAGGCCTTCTGCTTTGACCTCATGTCCCTTTTGACACTAAAGATGTCCACTTGACAGCTGCCCTTAGCAAGACCCAAACATGCTCTCTACACAGGAAGCACTGACCACTTAATTTTGCTTGTCTGTTATAATTTCAGTCAGAAAAGAGTTTCTTTCTTTTTTTTCCAATTTCTTCTCAAATGATGCCTTTGTAAGTAAAAATTGAGGTAATTGGGTTGGCTCTATTATATAGTTTTTCTGACAAAGGCCATGTTCAATTGCATGTTCAAAGAAATTTCCATGTAACTGTATAATGTTATTTCTTTGAACCAACCTGTCTGACTCCTTTGTGTGTATTCTTCTTAGCAAACTAAATGCCAAGATTTGTGAAGAATGCATTTTACATATCTCAAAGGTTTAATAATACCACATTAGACGGCCAGGTAAGAGGTCTGTAACTCTTTGAGTCAATTCAGAAACATGGCAGCACTTGTGACACATAGCAGTTTTCTCAGGAACCTACAAATTAGGGCCCAAGCAATTGCCCGAATTTACTGAACTGCAAGGCAAGGAAATGCAAGAAATTATTATACATGCATATGAATTGCAATATTAGGTTTTAAAGCTGCCTGGTGCTTGAGTTTTTCTTAAGCAAAAACACCCAGAAGAAGCAGCCACTTTGACTTTGTTGTTAAATTTCAGTGTTTTTTTTCCCCATTTCTAAACTCTTCATAGAAAATTATTCAGCCTAAAACAGCCCAAACAACCTCAAATTTGATCAGTAATCTCAACATCTTGTGTCACTGTTAATGTCAATGGTGTGGTCACCATTTTGCACCTCTCGCCATGAAACAAAAAGATGTTGTTACTTGACACTGAAGACCTCCCATGCTTTGAATCAATTTGAATTTAAAGTGTATTCAAGTTTACCGACCCCACAAAAAATGTCTGATTTTGTTGTATGTTTTCGTGCAGATACAAGTTTAGGCATTAAGAGCTTTTCTGCTTGTCTGGTTTGTAAATCAAACACACGAGGCAGTTCAGTTTCAAAGTTTAACTTATGAAAGTTCAATCCAAAAGTATATTACTTCCAACCATGTGGAACAGCTGCTGGGTGATGCAAATTTCATATGTGAGTGAGACAAACACCATCTGTGTGATTCTGTTACATACAATAATGGGGGGAGGCCCATCAACGCAGTGATGATTTAGCAGATGGCTTTATATACCTGTATATAAAAGTAATGATTACATTTGACTTTGACATTGTTTTTTAACCTGTCATTATAATGTTGTGTCTGTTGTGTTTTTCCCTCATGCATTTGTCTTTCATTTTGGATGATACCAGTTTGGCTCAGTTTTTTGGCAACTGGATGAGTGGGTCTTTAATTTACACACATCTTTCTTCACTGTGAGTTCAATCTCCACCTCTGATTCTGTGACATGTTCAAGTCATATGGACTAAAAGCTCAATTATATTTCTATTGTTGCCTTCTCTTTTCTTTCTTTCCCCTTTTCCAGCTTGTTTCCCCCCATTCCCACATCACCTACATGTGAGATTTTGCTTTTAGCCTTTTGTAGAGTGCACAATGCTCAGTCAGTAGGGCGCTCTGAACTCCGTCACCTTGGATCCACGCCAGCAGTGCCACAAAAAGAATAGTGGTGAGAAAACTGACATGTCTTTTGTTATTGTTCTTTTGATCCTCACCCCTTTTTCTGATTTACTGCCGTTATTTTTTCAGTTGCCTTCATTGTGTTTGATAGACAGAGGAACTAAATTCTGCTGGAAAATACAAAGAACAGTCAGCTTCATCTAAAAATGGAAATGTAACATTTTGTATATATGAGAGTTTAGACGGTCTTTCTCCTGCAGTGTGGGATAACAAGATTTTTTTATATTTGTTTAGAAAGGAAAATACACAAGAATCATGCATTTTGAACTGCTACATCAAAGTACATGCTAAGTTTAGTTCTCAGTGATGACATACAACTTGACTAGTTTTATTTTGAGCTAAAACCAGCTAGTATTGTATTATTTAATATCATAATGCATAGGAATACTAGTGCTTACTCTTTCAGCGATATAAAGGATCGTACCTTTACAAATGAATACTGGTGAAGCTTCCCTGATACTGTGAATGTGTTAGTTTGGGACAGATTTTTTACTAAGATTCCTCTAGTTGGTAAATTCATTGTGTTTTTATGATTCAATTTTTTCGATTATTTTGGCTGACAAGTCCATAAAAAATATTCACTTCAAATCTTTTTTTTCCCCACCTGTACCATTCACTGACGCTTCACCAATAAAAAATTTATAATGATTCAAAAAATCCTTCCCTGATGTCAAATTTAAACCAATTACATCTGCAAATAAGCATTCTTCACATATCGCTGAATTCTCTGAGACTCTATGAAAATAAAATGTTTTTACACATTTCACACCCAAGTGCTAATAGACATGATCTTTAAAAAAACAGATTTAAAAAAAAACTGTAACATTTTGAATACAGCGATCTTGAATGTTAAGTATATGCAAAAGACGTATCAAATTAATGAAAGTGATTTTATTTCTTTGTTTGAAGAGTTGTAATTGTCTGTGCCTCCGGAGCTCCACGTTTAATCTGTATT
>JAOWBC010001868.1:12315777-12326437 GCA_028566105.1 Hypoplectrus providencianus | reverse complement strand
ATATAGCAGAATTATCTTAAAATGTCTTTGTCGGAATTATTTACCAGTAATAAAATCAGCACATGTAAATAGTAACTCCAATTTAAATCTTTCTTTTTCTGAAAGGGAAATTAAGACCCCAGGTTCACTACATGTCAGTTGGTACCACAAAGGTTTTGTATTTGCAACACAAATCTGCAGGAACAGTTTTAATTACCTTATCTTTTGTCTCTTGTCAAATACATAATCCGGAGATATTTTACCTCTAGCACGGATCCATAGCTTTTCCTATGCTGCTCTTTGAGGGAATGCAAACAAATAACAAACACACAGAATCTCAACCACTTTCCAAACTTATTTGCTCTGGTTTATTCACTGCCAACCAATAGATCTGCTTTCTATGGCTTACCATGTGTTTGTGTGCCCTTGACTGGTTCCACAGCCTCTATTCTCTCTTTCTGCATCTAAAACTCTCTCATGACCAAAAGCACATAGCTCAAGTTTCTGTCAATGGTTATGCCATTCACTATTGCAGTCCAGATTCCCCGCAGCACAGTGAATTTGAACAAACACACTTCTTGTCAAAAACTTTCTTGGCTTCTGCAGCACAGCCCCCTGATATTATAACCTGATCTCATTCCACTTACATCCTTGTAAGTGCAGCAGCAGCCTTCCTGTCAAAAGTTTTTTTTTTTTGTTTTTTGTCCTTCATGCTACTTGGTTTCTATTGCCAACTCTTATTGCCACTGTTTTTATGGCCAGAATTCTTATTTCATTTAAGTTACAGAAACACCTCCACTGTAAACTGCAGTAGCTTATTTCAAAAGCCATTAACAGGTAAAGGTAGGTGGTGACCTTCCAGTTATAATTTCGCTACACCAGCCTTTCATGTCCCAGTGATTGATGCTGTAACATAGCCCTTATTTAAACTGTAGGTTTAACATTGGACTAAATTGTGTGGTCATTCAACAGATGGAGAGATTTGCAGGATTCAAAAAGAATGAATTGAACTGAAGTTATATTGGTCACATACACAAATTGTACTCTCTTTCATTGGCATTATACTATAGTTATTAATTTCTCAAAACCACAATAAACTACTTATCACTATGCTTCCAGGTAACAGCTCTGTTTATTTTTTTTGTTATTTTTTTCAGTTGCTTGGAGGGACCAAGAGAAAAGGTCACAATTTCAAGTCAGTCTTCTGCTTCAGCACCATGGACAGAGCCATGGCCTGGGCATTAGATAATAACCTGCACAAATCTCAGGAAGAAGAATGATAACTGAGTCAAGCAAAGTGGTTAACATATTCAACTAAACAACCCATCTGCCCTGCAATCGCTGTGCTACCAGGGAATGGAGAGGAGGCCTGGCAGAGGCCAGCATTTTGGTCATGTTGCCAACAAAGGGGCCCCTCTTCCCCCCTCAGATGGCCCACAGGTTAACACAACTCATTCACAGCAAGTTGGCACTCAATTACCCAGATCAATTTTGTTTAAACCAATGCAAGCTGCAATGGTTCAATCGAGTTGCAAGAGGGAACCATAAATAAATGCAAATGTTAAAAATAAATCATGCAAATTTACAATACATTCAATGAAAGTCATTCTACTTGTTTAGGATTTGGAAATCAAAGCTCAGGACTTGGGATTTCTCAATCTCAACTTGGGACCTGAGTGCAAACACTAGAGACATGTATATAACTTGTGAAACAATGACTCAACCCCACCTGAAGTAACATAAGGTAGAAATACTCAAGTTACTCTGAAATGTACTTAAGTACACTATGTGGGTACAGTAGCTGCTGTATAGCCTCACTGTTTTTGAATGATACAGTGTCACTTGCCTGTACTTGTTTTAACAGCTGCTTTACTATCATATTTATTCTTCCTAGCTTCTGCCTTTTTCCAGCCTCATGTGTTGTTTTGAAGTTACTAGATGCTGATAAGCTGCCAACCTGGCACCCCTGGTTGTTTCATTTGTTTGTCTCTTTTTCCCCCTCCTATTCTCTCTTCTCCCTTCACCAGTGATTCATTTGTTTTTCTGTAGAGAGAGAGGAGGGCACGAGGAAGGCATCTTCACAGGTGGCTGCTGTGGTAACAGAAGGTGGGGATTAGATTTCACACCCTGTGTGTGTTTGTACGTGTGTAGAAAGTTATTTCTCAGTGCGTGATAAGAGAATGTGGAAGATCTAAGTCAGTGCCCCAGGTAGAGTTTATCGCTGCCTCTAAATCTGGGTAACACATGGGATATTCATAGTGCGTAACAGTTCCTGCCAGACCCCTGGTCAATTCTTTCCTCCACTCTCTTTGTATCAAGCATTGAGAGTCTTGGTTCTTTTTTGTTTTAACCAACATTTCTCATAAAGACATGCCATGCTGCCATGAGGCCTGGTTATGTGATACTTTTTCAGTTCAACACTCCAATATTCAAGGATGTTTTCTGTACTGACAGCAGCGGTGATTCAAGTATTGCTGTGCAACCCGTGAAACCTCTGCACTAACCTTGGAAGGGTTTGATGCTGTTTGTGTGACTGACATGTAATGTATAAATCTGCCTGACCCTGCTGTGGAGCTCAAAGGGAAACAGCTAACAGGCTGTGTTGTCTCTATGTTGTATCCTTCTATCTGTTCGCCTTTCAGTGCATGAATGTTTTCAACCACAGCTTTCTGAATCATTGCCCAACAAAAGGACCTCTGGCACAGGCAGCCATGCCGTTCTGTCCAAACCAATTTGGGTCACACCCAGAGAAACAGATAAGAGGGGTGCTCTAAGACTCATCCTGAGCCGTGATGCAAAGTCTACAGAGAGTTGAGGGGGAGTGATTGAGAGACGGGGCAGTAAGAGTAATATAAAGTCAGAGGATGAAAAAGTGCAGAGAATAAAACTCAAGATGTACTTCTGCACTTTACAGCTGAAGGGAAAGTAAGAGAGAGATGAGAGGAGGCTTGTAGTTAGAACAATTTTGGGTTTTGGAGGAATAAAGAGAAATATGACATGCTGGAGGACCAGACTCTTAAGGAATTGAGAGAAAGCAAGAGAGACCAGGTGGAAACTGGGAGAAAGGCCTGTGTTGAAAAAGTCAGGATATAGGATGGAGAAAGTCTAAAAGAGGGTAATTGTTGTTTGCCTGAATTTGATGATTTTTAGTTTTTGGATTGGTTGAAGAGCATGCTCTACCAGGATTGTGAGAGACAATGCTTCAAATGCAGTTTTAACCAGGACTGTCATCCAAAAGTCATGAAAAGTTGACTTTTTGGAGAGACATTGTTGTTTGAGGAAAGCCACTGTATGTGACAAAGTCATCCTTCATAAGAAGATCATTTTCTTTTACGTTACCCTTGAGGCTGTTTGTTTTACACACTATTTTATTTTCATCCCACACAAATGAGATGAGAATGCAGAAGAACTCTGAAGAGCTATTTCAAAAATGCTGATTACACATTGTACGTCCCCTGTGGGCTTATTTTGCAGTGACACAGATTTAAAGGAACAGTCTACCAGCAATAGCAGGAAAATTAGATACTAAGGTCTACAATCAGATCATTTCAGATGCTTTTGTAGACACATATACCAATATTTTAATATTTTATTCCACTTGTCCTGCCTAAATGATCGATATGTCAGGCTGCTGTCTGCCAGTTGAATGTTAAATGCCTCCTTGTGGAATATTTATACATTTTTCGATTGGGCACGCCAAGTATTCGTCTTTTAGATTGACTGTATTGGTATGAGGAGGGTGTTCCTCCAAGATTATTTTGACCTGCACAAAGAAAATGATGGGGAGACATATGGAGATAGATTGATCGACAGAGAGGGAGAAAAGTCTCCTTAATTGGCAGTCATACCCTGTCAGTGTCAAATGTTAGAGGGAATGAGTGATTTGTTGAGCAGTGAAATAGACTCACTCAGACTGACTGTGTCTGCAAAGATGACACAGGTTTGAGTATGCTGAGGAGGCAGTTTTAAGCATTAATTTGAACCTAAAAAAAAAAACAGCTCTCTGTTGGGATAATGAGTCGTCACATTAATGATAAAGATAAGTTAAGATCAGAAATAGTTAAATGTAGATGGTCTGGAGTGTAATTAGCTTCCATGGATGTGTATTTTCCATAAGGAAAACCTAACAGGACAAGCCCAGTAAATTCAGAAAGATCTGGGGGGATTTTATGATGTCAAAGAAATAGAATCCACTATCTTGTTCTTCTCCTGTGTTAATTCTGCTCATTTATAGTCGCTGCTTTCTAAGGCCTGCTTTCCTGAATACTGAGCACATTTTTAATGTAAGGATTTATTTATTTATTTATATTTATTTGTACTTCTGTTTTTTCTTTGTTTTTCAGTATTTCTTTCATTTGCTGTAGTCTTTTTATTCAGTTCTGTATTCTTTTTTTCAATTTTTTTTTAAGATACATATGCCAAAGAAATCATTACTCAGACCTGGTAGGGAGGGAGGGACATGTGAGGATTCTTTGGGTGTGTGGGGGCGTTGATTGGGTAACGATGTGCTTACGTATTTGCATGTTATATACATAGGATCTCCTCACTGTTGCTGAGAAGGTGCTGATTCCTATCAAGCTGGGACACAGTGATGACGGAGGGTGTTTTCACACAGTTATTTTGGATCGCCCCCCAAACCAAAAGATGACACTGTTGTTCACACTGCCTCTTTGCAACAAGCAAAAAACATAGACCCAAATAGCCTGTAACTCGTTCACGACTGGAGCATTTCAGTGACCTCCCACCTTTCCTCATCAGTGTTGAGTCCAAATATAAAGTGTATCCTTGAGATCCAATTCAATGTGCTGGGTTTTTTCTTCCCCTGATTACCGGATAAGCACTGAAATAAAGACATAGTTAAATGCTATATTTTTTGTGCTTTATTTGAGCCCAGATTGCATTTAATTTTGATGTTTTTTTTGTCTGTGAACTACAGACCAGTTAGAGAAGTTATTCAGATTCTAATAGTAGAAACATTGAGTGTAGGGATCACATATTTGAGAAAGTAAAATCAAAAAGTGTAACAAACAGGAATAAAGTTGAAGAAAATGGCCCTTCAAGTTGCTAAAATGTGAAGAATGTGAAGATAACGACTTTGACATGGTGTCAGACATTCCTCCCTGGGGTCCTGTTGTTTCTCTGGTGAGAGGAGCTCCTCCTGAGAATGGCTCTCCAAAGTGCCTGAGTCAAGAAACCTTGGTGACCTTGCATGTTGCCTCTTCACTGCTACCCTGGAGGGAGGTACAGCAGTTTTTGGTGCTGTGCTGCATTGCAGTGCGTCTCTCTTTCTGGTGTGTCCTCTCGAACAGTGGGCTGCTGTAAAAAGATAACCTCTTAGTGTCATTGCTAGTTTATAACACTAAACTGTTTTCTCCTCCTCTGTGTCCTCTGCTCTGCTGGAATATCTTTAGACCCTGAACACAACACTGGCTGCACAATGCAGTGGTTTTAAAACCCCTCAAAGTTATTTTTTTGCCTATTAGTCCTGCCAGCTTGGTTTAATGCCATTGAATAACTTTTTTATTTTTTATTTTTTTATTTTTGCCTATTCACTTTCCTGTCCTTGGCCTTAACATTACTGTCTGCTTCAATGTCTGTGTTTTGTCGGTCTTGATAGATGAGTTGTTGGTGTCACACTGGAGGAAAATTCAGCAAATTTTACATGCACTGACTTTGTTTTTCAACTTGGCTTTTCTCCCTCTTCTGCTTTGTTTTTGCCATGTCACGTTGTGTGCTCTATTACTGGGTCCCCCAGAGGTCTTTTTCCTGCCTATATCATAAAAATCAGACAGTCAAGTGTTTTTGTTACCAGGGTCTGAACCACTAGCTCAGGCTTGTGTGTCAAGCATAACTAGATTCAAAATGCATTATTTAAAATTAACAGTTTTAAAACCCTGATTCTTTTTTTATATTTAAGTAAAAGTAATTTTCTGATCAGTTCAGTGTTTTTTCTGCTGCACCATGTTAAGTGGTTACTATCAGCACCATGGACTGCTCCACAGTCTGCAGCATAAACCTGCTTCATTAACCCACCAGCCCTGCTGCATAATCCTGATTTGTTTATTTTTAAAGCACCATCAAATGTCCAAAATTGACACGTGTTCATGTGGCAAACCAGCAGAGCTGCCTGGACAATGCATATGTGGGCTCTAAATGTAGATATGTAGATTGAGGCCAGATGAAGCTCAGTTATCAGGGATTAAAACATCTATAAATTGTTTTATTTCATTTAAAATGTATGCTCTTATCTCTAATTGTCTTATGAAATCACCTCTCACTGGAGAGAAAATTAAACTCCATATGTTAGAGGTGCAATATATCTGCTTTTAATCAATTTAGAGTGAGTTCATATATTATTTTGGGTTGTTTGTATTTCATCCCTTCCCATTTTTAGGCTCAAAGTTCTTTTTCAGTTCAACAAAGAAAGGCTGTGATCATTTAGAACCTATCCAAGCCTTGACAAACCAGCTCTTCACACAGATATCAAGGGAAATGACAAGAAAGGCGCCCATCTCTTTGCTTTGAAACAGATGACATATAATGTAGTATTGCCCAAATGACAGAGGAAAACATCAAAGCTGATTGGTGGGTTGTTTCTAAAAGAGTCTGATGTGATCATGCGTTTTCATGCTGAATTTTATCCCATTATTATTTGGATGCTAGATTAGTCCTGTTTTTAGATTGGGCAAGTCACTGTTGTTCACTGTCAGTGAAGTCCTTGATGAGGAACTGATTAGGATACGTATAAAAACATCTATCGGGATGCTGAGACATTTGCACTCTTTATCCCATTTGCTGGTGGGTTTCATGCTTTATGAGTTTTCTCTTTTCATCCTATGTGGAACGTCTGATGTGTGATTGGATTTGCAGATGCCCCCGAGAGGCCCCGGCAGAAATGTGAGTTGTTGCGGGATGGAAATGATCCATTTTGCAACATTTTGCACCTTGCACAGTGGGACAGCCCAGGCAGATATCATCTAGGAGGCTGATATGCTTTATGATCATGGTCTGTTTCTCAGGCAGACTGACAGAGCTTTTCTCTGGAGTCGCTCAAGTGGAACTGAAGTTTTCATGCACAAGTTAAGTTACAGACACATAGCTCATTAAGAAACAGTCTATCACACCCCACTGCTCGCTTTCAAAAATCACCCGCACACTTTCCCATCTCACCACTTTCTCGCTCGCATCCAACACACATAAACACACACACACGCATACGCACACACACACACACACACACAAGCAACTTTAATCTTGTTTCATCATTTTTGTTTTCCTTCTCTCCTCCTTCTTTCCTCTTTTCCTTTAACCATCTGCATTTGCAATGTGGGAGATGCATGACAGTAAATTTACCAATGGGACATGGCTCCCCTTTGCTTTGTCTCATATATTTTGATCTTTATTATTCAAAATTGGATCCCCTACAGCTCTTCTGATCCTTCATCTTCCAGAGTCCTTCCCCCACCACCCCCCTGGTGGATGCAGGGATTTAGAGAAAAAGAAGGAAAGGAAATCAGGAGAATGTCTAAGTGAAGTGGGCCTGATTTGAATCCTTTGAACTCAGAGAGTGGCGAATGTGTGGCTAAGCTGCTGCAACAACATAGTGACAATGATCCGTGATAAAAGATGAACACTGGATGAACATATTGCATCTGGCTTTCTATTTAAAGTGAGAAATCAAATTCCAGATGTTTCACCTGACATTGACAATAAGGATGACTCTTAGGTTTAAATATAAGTGTTTAAGGTACTTGACTCTAACAAATGCTTTAAATAAGACCCAAGGATAGGAGGTTACATCTCAACATCCCCTTAAAGAGAATGAATAGATGTTGTCCACATTATGGTCTCTCTCTGGTGTTAAAAGGCTTCAATGTGACAAGAGATTTTACAGTAAATAAGCCACTTGGCAACAGCTGAAGGACACATTCTCTATCTGCTTTCCAAATGTCCCAACTTTAGCTAGATTTACTGTAAATGTCAAGGAACCTATTTAACACAGGCTACATCACTATTAACATACACGGCATATAAATGTCTTATAAGAGCCTCTAAATGTCAAAATCAAGTGTATCATAATCATTCAGCTCATAAGCTGCTTATTGGACTTGCCAATTCCACCACTCTCAAAGTACTCCACAGTATAAAATGGCACAGTGAGACCGTGTTTTTAAAGAGTCTCATTATTAGCCGGAATTATGCAGACCTTCATTTTTATCCATTGACTTTATGGTTAATTTATGGTTAATGTCATAGTTTTAAGCTACCAGGACATAATTTGAGTAACTATTAACCATTTAGTTTAATAGCTTGTAGCATGAGATAACATAAAAGCAACTTCTCTTTCAGATGCAAAAACAAACAGAAAGTAAAACTCTACTTAACTCTAAGTGTTTTGTTTTTTTTGTTTTTTTTTATTTAAAAAAATGCAAAAGGTGACATTTATTGGATTTCCAGTCGGCAACAGCTTTTAAAATGTTAAAGTTTGTTAGAGTTCAAACAAAACTCTAGCACAATGTTTTGCAGGTTTCTCTGTCTTAGTTGTTTCGTCTCCGTTCTTTTATTGGTGAAAGGTTACAGTGACCAAAGATAAAAGTAGCAGGTTTTAAACATAAAAACTGCTGCATCCTGTTGCATTTAATGTTCTCATCCACATTAAGTTTGGGGGATAAAGGCAACACAGCAGGTGTTGCATTATGAAGCCATTAAGTGCATATAGTGAAAAAACCCCTTTTCACATTCAATAAAACTGCACATTTCTAAAAGGGTTTCAGTCAAATGTGTTTAGTAGGAATCCTCAAATTATCTCAGGTTAATCAAGATGATATAAGTTATCTACTGTAAAATGGTGCACACACTCTTATCGTTTCATTGTGAAAACAAAACTCTTCAATGTGTGAGCTGTTTTTCACCTCAGTAGCTGGGTTTGAAAACTCTTAGCACCATGAACTGCAGCTCCTCCAGCAGCAGTGTTTATCGGCTTCATTAAACCTCACAGGCCTGCTGCTGAAACAATCCTGTTTTGTGTATTTTGAAGACACCAACTGAGACCGAAACACCAGCAAGGCTTGTTCTTGTGATGAGAACTTTACACCTAATTAATGTATAGAGCCTGTTTATAATTTTAAAAAATAAATTAACAAACAAACAGAGTATTTCATAAATAGCAGTTTCAGAGGTCACTTGACCAGATGTTTTTATACTGCAACAGCAACAAGTGTTTATAACTCCTTTGTGCTGAAGTTGTTTCATTTTTAATGAGCTCTGATTCTGGACCAAGAACAGAGAAGTCGCAGTAGGCCTATATAGGTTTCCCTTTGAGGAGAAAAAACTGCTAAAATAACTCAGAACTTTGGGTGAAAAAACAATCCAGACTCATTAAAAATAAAACAAAATCTTGATTAATAGATTAAAGTGTTGGCCAGCAAAGTGAGATCTGCAATGTGTCCAGTATAGAATTGCACAGAGAAACATTGTTTTGACTCTACTGTTCCCAACAAGATTAATACTGGTAATACTCCCCAAAAGTGCAAGCAATATAGAATTATGATGTCAGGCAGCATAGTTATAATGCGATTTTATGTGAAACTGGAGGTAAAAGGAGCTGTACCAAACTCCCGGTTTCCCTTTTGCCCAAACAAGTAAAATAAATAAATGAAATAAAAACAACAGACGACTCAATCTTGTTGCTGAACTCAGACACACATTATGCAAAGGGAGAGAGAAAAAAGGAGTGTTGCCAATGTGAAGAAAACCCAGAGAGAGTCCAAGCAGAGTTACAGATTAAATATTTAAACGTATACCGTTATATTCCTCCCCAAAATGAACGCCCTAGTTATGTGGCCCATTTGTGTTTTTCATTAAAAACGCGCTTCATTTGGCCCGCCTCTGTCCATGGTGCTGAAAAAAAACGCGCGCAAAGGAACCGCAACTGGACACGTTTCAAGCACCGACACGGCCCTGATTTTATGCTTTATTATCTTAATTGTGTTTCCTACAGTGGACACAGCTCGAATTCCACTACAGAGGCGCGTGACTAAAATGACATTTGTGTTTGCACACGCGAGCGTTGTTATACGGCACCCAAATCCTGCTCGCGCTCTGTGTGTGTGAACATAGAAAAAAAAAATCCCCCCTGCTGAAAATCAATGACACGGTGTGTGCGTGCGTGCGTGCGTGCGTGTATGTATGTGTGTGTGGAGAGAGAGAGAGAGAGAGAGAGAGAGAGAGAGAGAGAGAGAGAAAGGAGGCGGTGTCTGGTGACCGAGGAGGAGGAGAAAGCTCCTGGTCCGATAGTCCTCGCAGCTCCCCTTTTTACCGTCAAACCTACAAGCAGTCGGGTGCCACCGGAGTACCCGGGGCCGTGGACTTATTTTTCTCCGGGAATCGGACAAATCGGACACCAACGAACTATCCCAGGTAGGTAAAGCGACGACCCTAGCTGTTACTATGCCTTTTGTTGTTGTTGTTTAAATCAAACAGATAGAAACTCGAAATGAAAGTGAGTTGTTGTCGACTTTCACTGGATGGAGGAGAAAGCAGATGAGAGCCCAGACAAAGCTCCACGGGGGCGGTGTGAATAGTGTTGACGCCGCTAATTGCTTTTTAAATTGGCGGAGGGGACGCTCGGGGGGTGGGGGTGGGTGGGGGGGGGGGGGGGGGGGGGGGGGGGGGGGGGGGG
>JAOWBC010001868.1:12298441-12312381 GCA_028566105.1 Hypoplectrus providencianus | reverse complement strand
TGTGTGTGTGTGTGTGTGTGTGTGTGTGTGTGTGTGTGTGTGTGTGTGTGTGTGTGTGTGTGTGTGTGTATGTGTGGGCTGACCACTCTTTATTCCTCTCTGTGGTCTCCTGTGCAAGTGAAACTCATTAACAGGAAACTGTCAGTGGAGGGTGGAGGACAGGAGCACAGAGGAGGGAGGGAGGGAGAGAGGGAGAGGAGGACAGAAAGGGAGGAATGGAGAGAGGGAAAGGCTGTGACATTTATGTTTAATATTTCAAGCAATGTTACCTGCCTGCCGTTGTGTTTATGTGTGTGTGCAGTGTGTGCCCTATCACATAGGGAAACCTGCTGCTTGCAGTTTGTCTCCCGATACATTGAAAATATTTTGTCCCTCTGTGTCTTCCTTGCTCCTCCATTCTGTCTTACTGATATTTCTCCTCCCTGCTTAATGCTTTCACATCACCGGCAACAAGACCCTAGTTTAAGAAAATGTGGCTGTGTATGAGACAATTTCAAACTCCAAACACCCATTCTTAAAACCAGTAAATGTGGTGACGATCTCAAAGGGACTGTTGATGTTTTCTTGATGTGTTGAAAGAACGAGACTGGGACTGAAAATTTATGTCAATCATGGTTTCAAATTGTACTGGCACATCCATGATGGCTTATTTAGGGTTTTGATGCCCCAGATGGTTTTTCGCACACAACCACCAGAAAAGCCATTATTGGCTTGTTCCAAAGCAAAACAACCTGCTAACTGCTGGCGTGATATCTGCCTTATATTCAGTGAAATGATCAGAACTATGACACTCTGCTACTTCATGGCAATTTCATCTTGTGTTGTTATTAAATCCTGAGCAAGGGCTGCATCAAACAATATCAAGGATTAGGATTAAATTGATTACTAACTTAACTTTGCTATAAAATGTTAAAAAAAAAAAAAAAAAAACATGTCCATCACAGGTTCAGTGTGATGTCCTTAAATGTCAAGTTTTGTCGGTCCAAAATCCAAAGATCTCTGTTATATCTGTTTAATATGATATGAAACAAAGATATGCAGGTAATTTTCAAATACTGTGAGGCAGATTTTTTTTTCCAATCATGTAATCAGTTTGTCGACTAATTGCTGCAACGCTTTCCTGAACATGTGAAGCTCAGTATCTGTTAATGCTTCATGTCTGTCCGTCACTCAGTCAGGCCCACCCCCCTCCTCTTTATTCGCATCAAGTCATGAACTCCACATTTTCTTCCAAGCTCCTCTCTTTCACTCATTTTCTCCCTGTGTCTCTGGAGCTATGAATGACCCTGTGCTTCCTCAACCATAACCCTCTCCATCCCCCTCTCCCCTCCCTCCCCTCTCCTCCTGCCCTCACCCATGACTCCTCCTCTCTGCTGTTCTCCCCTGCCTGCCATGTTTCACTCTGCATCCCTGATGAGCCACTTGCTCCCTCCTGCATAATGCATGAGCGTCCATTTGTTGGCAGGGGAGCTGGTGCAATAGTTAAACAGTCAAAGTTCAGGTGGCTTATCTTGGAAACATAAGGAAAATAGGATTTGATTTATTCTTTTGCCTCGGCACATTTCTAACAACTTGACTGTTGGGAGATATGTGAAATGCAGACTGATGCTTAATCCTCCTCCACCGCTATTAATGAAGCACATGCAGTAGAAATATTTAAAAAAAAATGTCCCTCATTATCATCACATTTTGACACTTCAAAAATGTTTTTTCCCTCAGTCAAAAACAAAGGCAACATCTTTGTTATTAGTTGTGGGCTTGATACAGACATGATTCTCTTCTGGTTTTCAGAAACAAAAGGACACGTTTTGTGGAATAAGCGACACAGTTTTTTGGCTTCAGATTGAAGTTTGTGGCTCGGCTATATTCACACACCACCACCATTGTGTCTGATTAGTTAATTTTGTCTTATAAAAAGTGCCTTATTTTATTTTTCCAGTAGAGTGATTTTTTTTCTCTTGTATGCTCTCTGGATTGTTTGAAGCTTGCTCAGCTTGTTAGAGGATCTAAATGTTTTAAACCAATTAAAAACTGTCTTAATCCTTAAATTTGCTCGCCCACCTTTGTTGCTCTTTTCGAATCTCTCGTTATAATTTATGCCAACGGTATTCTCATTTTCCGTAGGTTACGATCACCACTTTCATTTTCAGGAGCTATTATGCAAATAAAGTATATCTGCAGTGAATATACACACACATTTGCATGCAGCAATGAGATCGACTGTGTTTCTGTTTCAAGAAGGGTCAACTTTGTTGTAAGCCTGCAGCTGCCTCGTGTTGTTGGTTTTATCAGAGTATTCCGCTCAGGTCAGAAATGTATATTGGCTGGAACAGTGGTGGAAGCAGCAACAGTTAAACATGAGATCTTATTAAGAAATATAAATCTTGTAAGAGCAGCAAGCAGGGCTGAGACTGTGGCGTGTGGATGTGTAACTACACGGTTTTCCACACTGTCTTCAGAGCACTGCTTATGCATTTGTTCTTCACTGAGACAGATTTACAGCCAATATGCTTTTAAGTTCAGTGAAGCCGAGGACACTTTCCCTTGAGTGTTCTTTTAGCAACTGACACAGTTTTAAATGATAATTAGAGTCCTTCACAATTTCCAAATGATGTGCCTAATTGCTTCACCTCAGTCACCCTTTGTGTCAAACCCCCTGACCTCAATCTTCTGTGCAGTGAAAAGAGGGACATACTGATAATTTGGAACTAAACTATTGGAGAGTTTACTGAAAGGGTGGACAATAGCAGTAATTGCTTTTTATACAGTAGTGAGGTCTATCAGCTAATACTGCACATAATATGGTGTGTCTGTCTGTGTGTGTGTGTGTGTGTGTGTGTGTGTGTCGCTGAGTTGGCCGGTTCAAGCCAGTTCTGCTATTCTGGCCTGGGCGAGCCTATTATTGCTGGATTTATGTTGTGCAAATAAATTATTGGGTAGTTTCTACTGAGGTAAATGTACAGTAAGCCTCAGTTAGAGCATAAGTTTGATCTATGTTGAGAATGCGTGCAGAGAAGTGATCATCAGGACTGTCATGAGTTTGATAAAATATCTGAGGTCTCAGCCAAGTGTGTATGTAGACACTGATCCTCACACTAATGCTGGCCCCTCAAGAGAGGATAATTTGGCTGATTTTTGGTTGTGATTCGCCCTTCCCAGCACTCACTGTGTTGTTTCTGGTTTGAAGCTGGTCCGAACAACTTATCCGCCACAATGATCCAATACTGTGAGGGGTTTATACTTTATTCCCATAGCATTATGCTAATATTCATTTCCATAGTAAATAGTTCTTTACTGCTGTATTAGTGTTGTAACTGACAGTGAAGCATCACCATGACGTTAGCTTGTAGCCGGAGCTTGCATTAGCCCAGTTTGACATGAAGGATAAAACTCACAGCAAAATGTTTAATTCAGTCTGATTCTGTCATCTCACCCGTGTCTTTGAAAATGCTCAGCTGTGCACCAGGCATTACTCAATTCATCTCCTCTGGCCTTGGACTGATTATTGAACCCCACTTTCATTTTTTGATACAACCAAAATGTGTCTTTTGTTGTGCAGAAAGGTCAGACTCATGGACTCAGTCCTTAAACATGTTTTTATTGATTTTAATCTTAATAAGAAAATTACCAGCCATTGTGTTTCTCTCCTCTCCTCTCCTCTCCTCTCCTCTCCTCTCCTCTCCTCTGTCTCTTATCAAAATATCTATGCAAACAGCGACAGAAAAGCTGTCATTGCCATTCAGACAGACCCACTTTTATCCTCAAGAGGAGGAAAAGTTGTTTTCACTCTTCTGAGCCTCTTGTTTGTTTCTCCTAAAAGAGGCTTTTCTTGTCCCTGTCCTCCTTCCCTTCCTTTCCTCTCGTTTCCTACTGAAATCCTGTCTTCCACCCTGCTTGCATGCTGTCAGGTTTACAAAAACGCAGTAAATCTTATTTGGAAGGGATATCTGATGTGTGCTGCATATCTCCTCATATATTTGTGTAAATGCATGCCGGCCCCAGACTGTCTGTTCATTAGCTGGCGGACCTGACGGCACGTTGAAAATCTCGACGAGCTACAAACCTCAAATGTGTTTGTGACTATGTGTGTCAGAGCGTGCGGCCTGTCTCGCGGTGACAATTAAATATTGTCATCTTTTATCATTAGTATTCACTTTTCCAAGATGACAGCCTCTCCGGGGCTGCCAGTCACCGACCCCCGCTGTCTCTCTTTATCAAAACAGGAGGACTGTGTGTGCCTGTGTGCAGCAGTGTTTCTGTGTGTTTTCTGCGATGGAGGCAGCCTCTGTGACACTATTATTTTCGTTGCAAAGCTGGCCGGTGCAGTAGCTTGTATTACATGTTTTCCCCTTTTCCATTTATGGAGGAGAGAGTTTTGCTGAGCTTGCTCGTTCTTTTTTCAGCTCCACTCTGACTCGGTGAACACGTTCACACCTGGGAGCTTCCCACTGCATCCAAATTAACTGGTCCTCTTCTGGTGTGTCTATTGCACCCTGGTGTGTTTGTGTGTGTCCCGATTGGCTGGCTGCACAGCTGAGGGGGGAGGGGCGGGGTGCGGTTTAGAGAATCAGCTTAAACGAGACGAACCCTGAAGTCACCTTCACCTCCTCTCACACATCCACACACATAAACCCTGTGAGTGAATTCTCCCCTGCAGACATACAGTATTCCTGTCAATTAAGCGAAGACTTGGTTGAACACCTGCCATTCTTTCTTATCTCTCCTTTGCTCTGTCCTCCATTTCTCTTTCTCCTCTTAAGCCGCCTCTATACCTTCTCTTCACAGCGTTTATCTCCTCCACTCTCTCCTGGCTCTTCCCTCTCTCGTTTTTATACTCGACTAATTCCTGATGAAACAGTGCCCTTCAAAATAAACCTTCTCACTCTCACGCTTTTTTGCTCCTTTCATCCCTTTTGCCTTTTCCATGCTTTCCTTTGCATGCATACTTCTCACTCCGAACTATTGATTTCAAATGAGAAAATGCTGATTCTAATCTCTCCACTGAAGGAGATGTTTCTGTGTCATGTTCTGCCTCTTTAAACTGACTTGTGGAAAATTTTTCACATCTCTCTCCCCTACTGCTGTCACCACATGTGTACGAATGCTCACCCAAACACACGCAGAGCTTCCCATCCAGCCTGAGGCTCTTGGAGGGATCGATCAGTAAATTTACAGGGCCTGGTAACCCTGATTGGAGCCTCGATATGATCAATAAGAATGTGAAGAGGCTAGAAGACACACATGCACACACACAAACACACACACACACACACTGAAGGACAATTCGGTCACCAGCCAGACAAAGGTCACTGAGCCCTATGACCAGGATAAATAGGTTTTGTGTGTGTGTGTGTGTGTGTGTGTGTGTGTGTGTGCGTGTGTTGGAGGGTAGAACAGAGACATACAGACAAAGCAGGGGAGCTAAAGGATTGCCAGTGTAATTTTGGCTGACGATAAGAAAGAGAAAATGGAAAAAAAGAGAAGAGAGGAAGAGGAGGAGCTTTCATGTGAAGCCCATCAACACTGTGGGCAGAACAGATGGACAGACGGAGGATTGAAGGATGGAAGAAATGTGGAATCCATCATCAATGAAACAAGCATGTGTGAGTGTGTGTGTGTGTGCGCGAGCGAACGGCCGTGCGTGCTTCAGTCAGCTTTGTCATGGCAGCCCCTTCAAACTCCTCTCTCCCTCTCTCTCTGTGGGGATTGTCTTTCTGTCGGTCTATTTGGCGCTGATATGAAGCGCTCCTGCTAAGCTGTTGATTCTTTTGAAGAGATGCTGTCTGATTTGCTGCTTATGTCTAAAGATTTACCAAGAAGGAGAAACCACCCTAAGACCAACAGAAGAAAAAACTGACATATTCTACAACTAGTCCTGCATTTGGATTTTTTTTTTACTTTGAGCTATATCCGAAAGCTGAATTTAAACATGTCATTATTATGTATACAGTGAAGTGTGGAAGTCCTGTCTGTATTCATAGAGGAGGAATCCCCTGTACTACACATACCAGTGACACTCATATTTAGCTCCCAACATTATTACCTTCAGTATACTACATTTGAGGTAGATGGTATAATAATACATAAACATTTTGTCCACCATCAAAGATTTTGCCACACAGTTTATATTGTTTTGGGTCATTGCGGACAGTGTTTCAAATCAATGAACAGGAATGTTTTATTGGCCTTTTAGCCAAGCTAGTGGTGTGAATCCACAGTGGGGATGGCATGTCGGTCAGTTTGCCCGCCACTTAAACTACTGGATGGATTGTCATGAACTTTTGTCCAGACATTTATGGTCTCAACAGGATGATTCCCAGTGAATTTGACTTTTATCTGACTTTAATTCTCACACTACCATGAGGGTGTTATTTTGAGGTTTTTAGTAATGGATGAATCGCTGCAGACATTTATGTCCCACTCGCAATAAACTGGTATAACTGTGTTTACTGCCAGTTAGCAAACATGATAAATTACAGTATGATGAATTATTTCATACAGTTTAAATTGTCCAAAAAGAGCCCAAACATACATACATACCTGTATATCCAGATTACACTGATGTTAGGCTGAGAAAAGCCAAATATTCTCACGACTGAAAATGTAGAATCCGTTACAGTTGTTGTGAACAATTGGCAAATTAATCAGCTCATTTTATGACAAAAATTTTCGGCCAATCATCTGATTGTGTCAGCACTCACAGATTCACTGTCAGTCAGCTGTTTATATTCTATTACCTTGCATGCAAAAAGGGATCCATATGGCTTCAAGCTGTCTTCACTATGTTCCCACCATATTTCATTTTAATGGATGTCTGCAAGTGTTTTTAGAAAATCTACATTATACTAATGACAGGCAGACAGCTTTCTGTCAACATATGTCTGTAATATTTTAGCGTTGCAACTCACGTATGTAGCAGCTGGTTTTGATGGAAGGGGAAGATAACAGTGTGTGTGTGTGTGAGTGTGTGTGTTTTTGTGAGTAAACCTGTGTATGAATAGTTCTGTTCAGTTTCATGCATATAGCATGCAGAACTTGTTTTGATCATCATGTCTGTGTGTTGTGGTGAACATATATATGTGGACTGTATGTGTCAGAATCATTTTGTGCGTCTTTATGTGAGAGTTTCTGTTGCCATTGCCATTAATGAAGCTGTCACCCCCACTGTTCTCTGCGAATGATCAGATGTTACTTCCTCAGGGTTTGGCTCCCTCTACGTCTCTCCATATGCCAGAGTTTGATTTGTCTTTCTGTAATCTGTTTTATAGGTTGAATCTATGAGTGGAGATGAGCCATGGCAGCCTTATTTGCCCGCTTGTTACCCTGCCAAATGGGAAGTCCCTGTTGGCTCTCGATGGTATTGTTGTGTTGGAAGTTTGAGGTCTTGGGGTTTTGCCTTGGAAAATAACCCAAAAGACATCTGACATCTGAAGGCTTTTAGCAGAGCAATGAAAATAAACTCTGCCCTTTGTCCTTTTTCAGGAAGAAAAGCAGCTTGAATACAATATTTTTGGATGCAGATGCAGGGTTCCATGATGGTGTAGGGGTTAGCATGTTGCATGGGAGGACTCTGACTTTCCCATAGGAGTGAATGAGAGCATGAATGGTTGCCTGTTGACCTGTCCAGAGTCATCCTGCCTCTTGCTCAGCGTCAGCTGTTGTCAAGATCCCATGCTAGTGAAATGGTTAAGGAGAATGAATGAAGAAATGCTTTTTAGCATGTCTTCCTTTGGTTTGCTGTCATTTTTTGGATTTTATTGTTGGAGATTTTTGTTGAATACTATCATCAATACTTGAATACGCTCACAATGGCAATTGTAATGAACACAATGTACAACAGGCTGATGGTAATGCCATCAGGAAATTGGTCCTGAACTGATTGTCACCTAATGATGATGCGAGATGAAAGGTGAGGAGGTCAAAGTGATGATGCTGATTAATTTCTCGCAACCCATTAAATTCAAAGAAAGAACAAACAAAGAGAAGAAAAAAAAACCTAACCCTAAGAATATAAAGACATATTTTCAGTTTTTGATTTTATTTTTCAGCCATAATAATCATCTTTTACATCCTGTAATATTTAGCTGCCATACTCTGGAACAATTTGCTCTTTTGTATTGAGGTTATATTTTCCTGGGATTGATTGTGTTTGTCTGCCTCTGCTGGTTCCCTGTAATCTCTGTAGTAGTTACTGAGATGATGGACACAATCATTGCTTTGCCCGTCATGATAGCTGATGCAGATGATAATACAAATGGTGCTGAAAAAATATATTGTGTTTGTTGCAACATATTGTGTTTTGGAGGCAGCCTAATCAATGATGTAATACAGCAGACTTTATTCATGAGTGAGCTGTCCTGCTCAGAGAGGAGTCTTCTCAACCCCGAGTGTCACAGTGTGAAATAAATCATGGGCAGTCTGTTTCTCTTTTTTTACACCTCCCCAGCCCTCCTTTCGATCAGTGTCAGCATCTCTCCTCTCCCTCCCTGTCGTTCTCTCACGCTGATGTTTATGGTCTCTAAAACCATGTCAGATTCAATTGGTCATTATCTAATTTTCCCCCTGAGGGCAGGGATACAGTTACCGTTTGTGTGTGTGTGTGAGTGTGTGTGTGGATTTGAGAGATGTCTTGTCTGCTTCAATAATTCAGAAGGTGTCTGCTACTGCAGCTCATGTGATGCTCCTGAGAGAGAGAGACGGAGCAGAGAGAGAGAGAGGGGAGGGGAGGGGAGGGGAGGTGAGGGAGAGATTGACACAAAGATGTGGCAGATCTGTTCCTTGTAGCTTTTAGTGCTTTTCCATATTTTCTCACAGCATCGTTTTGTAGTTTTCTGCAGCTAAGCAACTCCCTGCTGCACTCTTGCTTATGATACACAAACTCTTGGGAATTGTAGGTAATGGCAACGAATACTTTTTCCCTCAGGGGTTAAATAAATACTGCATGTAAAGTCATGGACTCTGCATGTGTGTGCGCACAACTAAACCAATAGCCCTCTGGGTAGTGTAGCTATACAGTGCTTCTCCAAAGACTTTGTGGTAACTAAGTTAATCTGATCTCACTGTTTATATTAGTGTTTCTCATGGCTTTGTGGTCTCTAGGATACATACAATTGTGGCACAACAACCTTGGTTTAATTCCCTCTGATACATACCTCTGTCTCTCTATGTTCCTTGTCCATTCCTCCCATCTGATCTTCCTCACCGAGAAGAGTTTACAGCTGGATATCCTCGGTTTTGGATGTATTTGGGCACTAGTAATATGTATTATCATACCATTTTTACCTGCTGATGTGGTTTAACATGCATATCACGTGTATTTGCTTCCAGCTTTTACATGCCATCCCCTTCTCTTTCTGTCTCCCCATTTTTCTTTCAGTTTCTACCATCAGCGCTCACAAAATAACAAGACTTCGTTTGCATTCCAATGCCATACTATTTAGTATGCCAGAACAAGATTTAGTGTATCCCAATGTTTAGTATGTCATACTCAGTATGCCAAAAATAATGAGATGTTTTCCTGCATCTGGTCACATTTTGCAGTATGTTTTTCTGACTGCTCCGACCCACTATCATCTGTGTGTCTATTACTGCTATTATGTGGTCATTAAATAAACTACTGGTCAAATTATAAATTTGACCTCCTTTTTAGGAAAGTGAGAAAATATATATTTAAAAAAATAATGAACTAAATGTCATCTTGATCCCTCCAATAGTTGTTCACATCTTTTAGTCTGGATCGGAGTGTTTGACAGACCGGACAAGATGAATAAAGGCTGGGTAGAAATTAGTATCTGCAAGCTGTAATCCAGGAATTACTTCTCAGCTCCTATTTTTTGCTGTCCACCCCTAATGGAGGTGAATGCAGTTTATTGTTGGTTTCTATTTCGGTGTATTTCGTGATCAGAGAGGGCTAAGTGACTCATTCTGCTCTGTGTTGCGGATCAGAATTGAAGAGTTCAAGTGGATAAAAACAGCAACGGACACTGTTCTACTTTACCCCTGCAGATCTATGCACTGCTGCTGATCTGGGTGATGATGGTATTGAAGTTAGTTTGAGCCTGTCACTGCCAACCTCACACCCGTTTCCGCTGGCACTGTATAGCCACTATCCAGTCAGATGCCATCGTGTTGTCAGTAACAGCTGGCTGGACGTCCTGTTTCAGGTTGACTTTCAAATCCAGAGAGACACATGTTATCAGATTTAAGCCAGATGGTGTTTTTTATCCCCTCTATCCTGTTTAAACTTTTTGATTTTGAACACATCTATACACATTTGAAGGAGAAACTCTAATTTAAAAGTCATTCAGTGATTTTCAATTTGTAAATGTATTTCTCGTGCAAATGTTCTTAGACAGAAGCAGTTATACATTAACATGGTGTCTTAAAGTGACATTCATTCATTATAAAACGGATACTGAATTATATAATTCATAATAGTAAATACAGTAAATTAACACAGAAAGAAGCATTAATAAATTAAGATGGGATACGCCTACACATGGATTTGAACATGAAGCACAATTCAGTATAGCTAAATGCTGCTTTAAATCAAACTGATATATCACAGTTTCTACTTGGAAGAAAAACATATTTTGCACTGCTCCTGGAACAGCTTATTTTTCTCCTCTGGGATTTTCATCTGAGCAGATCACATGGGGCATGACTTAGATGTTGACTTATGGATTTCACACACTCCTTGCCCTATGAAACCATGACATCTACACAACTTTTGTGTAGGATTCTTGATGCAAAACACAATTTCCATGTGTTAGTACAGCAAGAATGAGATGGTCCTTAAATCTTACAGACATAGAGCACATTAGTTAAAGACTTCAGGGCTCTTGACTGGTCTGTGAATATGGTAATGAGAAACGACAACTCTCTGCAGCTACATAATCGAGATGCACCCTGTCCTGTTATGTACTGTATGTGGTTGAGATTTTAATGTGCCATCATGGGACACTGTGCTATGCGGTGCATGAAATGTGTCAGCATGTCATGAAAATGAGCTGACTGTAGATCATGCCTGGTGAGTTCAAGCAGCCCTCACAAACAGACACAAACAATTTGGTTGGCACACACAGTCTACACTGAACTTATCTTCATGCAGTGGATGGTTTGATATTTTTAGACTATTTACCATTATATTGTAGCTTTGTGAAAGGGATCTACTTGGGAATGTTTAACCACTAATACTCCTTTTTTAAGAAAGGCAAAAAAAAAAGTCATGGGGTTAACTTAACTACCTCTGTCAAAGTAGATGACGAAGATATGCAGGTGACCTAGAACATGCCGTATAGCCACGTACAGATATTAAATTGCAAGTTTATTTTCTTTGTAACTTAAATTAAGAACATAAATATCAGTTTCCTGGTCCTAAGTTCTGTGTTTTTAGCCATCCATCCATCCATCCATCCATCCATCCTAACCTATTCCATTTAAAGTCTGTCAATCTTTAAACTACAGCACTGTACTTCCTCCTTTGCTCCTCCTTTACTTTCTACAACCACTAGAGGTCCCCTCCTATCAGCTAATGTTTATATGGTTTGTCATATAAGCTACATATTCATACTAAAGACTATCAGCATTTTATTCAAATTATAGTACATTATTTATAATAACCAAAGGACAAAAATGAACAAGGATATTTTTCAGGAATTTCTTTACATAGGAAAAATACTTCTGTACTTGACTTGAGGGTTTTTGTTATGTTAAATTAATATCCCTGAAACCCCTCGCCAACTCAATCTCAATGTGCTGTCATCCAAAACAAAATTAAATTAGCAGCACATATTTAAATTATATCTATAATGTAATGCCTTCACAAGAAGATGAGAGTATTGACACCACGAAACATCCTCATTTCAGCGGGATCACTATGATGCAGCTGAGGGGCTCCAGCTATAGATGAAAACAACTCTAAACAAGACTTGTATTACAACCAATAAAGTTGTAGCTTTATTGCAAAGTCCACACAGAGTGAATCCACCTGATTCCTGCCGTGCCATTAGGTATGCAGGAGTCCACTTTGGTGGAGCCGTATGTAGCCACAGATGGCAAACGGAGGAGTAGAAAAGCGTCATGTTCTAGTTTTGAAGCAATTTAAATGAATGTTTTGCAGTAAACGTGAGTGAAGGCTGCTGATGCATGTCTCCAGTGACTGTGCATGTCGTGTTTTCTGATGACTAATCCTACCATTTGATAAAAATCAAGGTGATGGAGTCATCTCACTCTTTTTTTGCCTCCTTCACCCCTCTTCCCTCTCTCTTGCTCTCCATCCCCTATTCCTGTCCCGGTGCAGTGTAACAGGCACGTTGCATGTGTTGACAATGGCTGTCCCGGTGATCGAGCAGTGGGCGGGGGACAGACACGGGAAGAATAGTGAAGCCAAATGGCTAGTCATGTCTTCGGGATGAATAAAGGGAGACTGATTATGTGAATGCCAGGCTTCAATTGATGGGAACTTGAGAGACGGAGTGAGATGGGTGTGGGTGTGAAAATGAATATATTTATGCATATGCATGTTGGAGGGTGACACAAGAATTGTTTGACAGCTTTAATTAAACTCAGCTGAGTCAGCCTCTGAGCTGCAACTTCAATCACATTTTAATGAGCCACACACCCAGCAGCCCACATGGAATAAGGTCCGTCTTTTTAAACCTCCCCTTTCCTCTCTGTCTGTCTTTGGTTTGTGTGTGTGTATGTGTGTGTTTACACTTCTAACCTTGAACGCACCAGCCTTTGGCACGCTCCCAGTGACTCTCTCATGGATTCTGAGTTGGTTAATAAGGTGAGCTGGGATGTTACTGATCAATACTTGGAGCCTCTTTTATCTGGGGCTGACAGATAAAACTGGTCTATCCCTGCCAATACTTGCAGACACGGCTTCACTTTGGTTGGCGCCATTTTAACTGCTGCCATTATGGGATTTATGTAGCCAGAGCCTTTCTTTTAGACTGCAGTATATCGGACTGATGTCTGCTCACGGGATGATAGTATCAGCTGATATGTACTTGATATCACAGGTATGGTGTAACCAGCTTGTGTTAGAAGTCAGACAGAAACTAGAAGTAAAATTGGCATTGACAGTTTTGGACTAAAATTCCATATAAATCTGTAAACATTTTGAAATCCAAGTGAGAGAGTTTCAGCAGTTCTGCCTGGCTCTGTTTTCAGGCTATGGAAATTCTGACACTGGCCAATCACATTTCAGGGAGAGGCTGTTCAACAACTGCATTCAGTTTAAAGCAACCCAAAAAAGTAAGGCAAACATTTCAAGAAGGCATGCTAAGACAAGTCAAACAATAGGTGCAGGAAAACGTGTAAATATTGGCAAAGCCAAGTGCCAACAAAAATCAGTGCATAACTCCCAACAGTAAAAGTGGGGAACAAAATCCATACATCACTGCATTCATACACATACTGTATGGGGCTGAGGGTTTGTTTAAAAGCTTGATGGCACAATCATGAACCCTTTAATGTTGTAATTTGTTGTAATTGTTAAAGTAATTAAGTTGAATATTTATGGTGTATGGTGCTTTTTATTTCTCATTTGTTATAATTAAACTTCCAGTAGGGTTTAATGTTTTGCATTAGCTATTATTCTGCATTTACTGTAATTACACACTCTGATCATAAAGTTCATTGTTAAACTGTAAAATTTGAGGGGGACTTGCCAAAACATCTTGTTTATGCGATGTGATTATGTTAAAAGCAAACACTGGCCAGTATTGCTGTAACAGCTATATATAGAGACTGGAAGGGGCTCCAAAATTTCAGTATTGATAGGACTTTAATTTGAACATAATTAATTAGGGATACACTGAAAACACACACACACACACACACACACACACACACACACAACTTTTCATGGTGAGAGCTCTGACATTTAGATGGAAACAGGCAATACCATCCCACCCTGACTTTCTCTGTCTGGG
>JAOWBC010001868.1:12226315-12238365 GCA_028566105.1 Hypoplectrus providencianus | reverse complement strand
TATATGATACATGTAGGAGTTGTACAGCCTGATGCCGGTGGGCAGGGCTGACCTCCTGTATCGCTCCTTGGCACAGCGGTGTTGAATCACTATGTTGCTGAATGCACTTTTGTGGGTGTTTACTGGTTTGTGGAGGGGGTGTGTCATGTTTTCCATGATAGTCCTCAGTTTGGACAGCACCTCCACCCCCTTCGGGCTCACAGCCAGCACTAGCCTCACCATAATAGGGGCCAGGTCATATTTCCCCCTGTGGTCGCTCCACAGAGGGAGCAGGCACAGCTGACCTTTCTCAGCTTATTTCATCACTCTTTTCATCCCTGTGTTCACAGGCTTCACCAAATCCCATCGCACACACTAGCTTTCATTCCCCCATCCTGTCCTTCAGCTACACAGCCTCTGCTCCTCCCAATATTTTTTCAGCCAAAACATCCCTTTTATTATTCACATGCTGACCAAGTTGACTCTTCATCAATCCTTAACCCCATCCTGACCCCTCCCCTATACTGAAAGGTTTTTTGACATTACCATTCATAGCGTTGATTCTCTTGTATGCTATATCTACACTTTCCATCTGTCCTTCTATCTCAGCTTACAAAAGTTGCTGACCAAATCCCAAATATTCCTCCAAGGCTTTACAATATGACCCACTCTTCCTCACCAAAATAGGAGAAATCTGACTTCACTAAGTCCTCTACATTTCATGCATATCTTAAGCCGTATTCTTTGGCATTAGGGGAGCTCCGACAGCAGCCAGTCTGGGCATCTCAGATCAAGATATTCAGGCCCTTTGCTGCTGGTCATCTAAGGAATTCTGCTCGTACATTCACAACAAGTCCCTCAAAGTAATGCTCACCTCAGCTCCATATAAATGTGTGGACTCTTAAGGCAACTGGTAATTGACTCAGGCGAAATAAACTCCTGAGTACAGCATCCTCCTCCCTGGCCTTTAATAGGATATCTGTCCCTGACTGACCAGAATGAACACTTCCCTCCTCCATGCTCATCTCCCTCCTCACATCCATTGTCAGCATCCAATACCACCTCATGTCATTACACTCACATTGTTGTGTCATGGCTTCAGTGGAGAAAAGGCTCTCATCTCTCTCTTTTACTGCCACTGTGTCTTTTTTTTTTACCTTCTCCGCCTTCTGTTTTTTTCTCGTTTCCTCTGTCTGTCAAATGAAAGTGGGTTTGTGCTGTTAGCCTAGTGTGAAATGACACAATGCTCAGAGTCAATGAGCTGCTTTGATCTTTTGTCACCTTGGACACCAGCCAGCTGTGCCTGGCTGCCACGGCGATAATGTCACTGCGGAGATTGATTTGGAAGAAGATGGGGTCGACGCTCAGAGAAAATAGTCCTCATTAAGCAGCTCACACCGCGGAAAACTCAGCGTTTACTTCACACCTTTTACCATTTTTCTTCTCTGTCTTTTTCTCCAACTCATTATTTTTCTTCCTGCTTCAGTTAGTTGAATGTAACAATCTGCCAGCTGGAAAACCAAAAGAACAGCTTGATGTTTTGCTGCATCAACTTTAACTTCAGTACTAGATTGTGCTGATTCCTGTGCTGTGCATGTTCTCACTAAGTTATTTTTGCAGCTCAGAGATTAAGTTGATCCCCGGTCTCTCCCCATAGGTCCAGATGCCACCAAGGACCCGTGTCTGAAGGTGCGCTGCCCTCCTCACAAAGTGTGTGTCAGCCATGACTACCAGACAGCCATCTGCACCAATCACAAGCAGCCAGGTCACAGGTAAGATGTTGTGACATTTCATTAAGCACTGATTTTCACCACAAATTGAAGTAATGCCACTTATGATTGCTTAAAAATCATGTTTATTGCCAATTCTTAGATTTAGAAAGGTCATGAAGGCAATAAAACAATATCAAGTATATTTTTTGAAGAATTTAACACAGCATTGGGGTTAATTCAGCATCAGTGTTATCTACCAAGGAACAACAAAGCAGTGG
Organism: Hypoplectrus providencianus; assembly: GCA_028566105.1. NCBI lineage: Eukaryota > Metazoa > Chordata > Actinopteri > Perciformes > Serranidae > Hypoplectrus > Hypoplectrus providencianus. The sequence continues at coordinate 12,236,396 of JAOWBC010001868.1, read as the reverse complement.
AGTTTTGGCTGCTTTGTTGCAAGACTTTCTCCTTTAATATGAAATCATAGTTATTTAGTTGAAGTAAATGCGTGTAACTCAAAATTACTATGCAAAGTTGCACTTCAATATGCTACACCCTCTGGGCACATTAGACAAATTACACCCAACACAAGCATGCAATAAAGTAGAATTTTGTGTTTTGTGTGTTAACAGTGTCTAAGAATCCAATCTGCTTCAGTGACAGACATAGAGACACATATTCTCAATATCCATTAATTTTAATCAAACTATCTGTTTGCTCTCTGGACTCTGTCTGCACCCAATTTGTTTGTGTTTTCAACCTTGTCATGTTGCCAATTTTAAGGTTTTTCAATTTTTCAGTTCAAGAAGCATTTCCCCCAAAAGACATTTGAATGTTTTTTTTTGTCTCTTTCTTGGGTTTAATTGATTTCCCCAAGTCATTAGCTTCCAAGATGCTTGGTTTTAATGCCTTTCTTTGCATTGCATTAATTACAAGTCCTATTTGTGGCTTAATATGTCAAACTGTTCAACTTGAATCTGTAATTCCCCAACAGCATCACTCACTGAATCTTTGGACCATGATATTATTTTATCTACAAGTTAAATTAGTTGCAGTAATTAGCATAACACGGATTAATTGTCCTCTCTGAGGGAATATCCAAAGTTTGTTGCTTTCAGGATATTTGCAAATAGAAGTTGAGAAATGCAGTTTATGCACACTATGTTGCAGCATGTTTATCTCGCCGATGATTTATCATTGTTATTCTCTGCTAACAAAATTGCTTTTTTGAAGATGCCCTGGACGCACTTTGGTATTGCTATTGTGTTTTCTAAAAATCACAAGCATATTAATCTTATTCTTTTCTAAGAAGCTGACAGAACAAAAGTCCCAAGCAAAATGTTTTCCTGGAATTGATGTAGCTCTGCACAGACTTCCTGACTTCCCTTATTGGGCAATAATGTTTGGCTGCCAGCTTGGACATCTACATCAGCATCCAGCTATAATTCAAAAACATTATGAGGCCTTGCAGTGTTAATTGCTATCCTCCCAGGTCCTGCTGTGAGGAGGCTGTCAGCACCATCAAATCAGAGCCTTTTCAGATTAGCGCAACATGGAAACTCTCAGCAGGAGGTCAGAGTACACTGCTATATGCAAAAAAGAGAGGAATCACTTTCTTGTTTCTGTTTGATGCTGATTTAGTCTATAGGAATGTCCGTCCATTTGCCTCTCCGTAGCTGTCTCCCAGTGAATAATTCTCATGCATGTGCTAATTTCCGTGGCCAAACCAACCCTGCTTTCAATCACACGCGTTTATGCAAAGTGTCCTTAATGGGAGAGGAGGAGAAGCATAGGTTTTGATGCAGCTGTAAATAATGGGAAATACCTCAAACATATACCTACAGGTTTTATTGTGTCTTTATTCTACCTTATCTACGGCACCAGTGTTTTATTTATCAGTGCAGTGTGCATGTCTAATCTACTCTGACAATGATTAGGGCTCAGCCGGTGAGTGTAACACTTCTCAAGATCCAAAAAGCTGCTGACACGCTACCTAGGATTTAAATGTTTAAGTTTTATGGAGCGTACATGTCGAGCGAGGTCTTACTTATTACTATTTGAATGAAAAAAAGTATATCTGCATTTCTCTTATAACATAAAGGATGCAAAAGGAAATATCTCCATTCTATCTGAGTTTTTAAAAGAGTAGAGACAGTATACGATGACAGTTCAATGCTGGTAGTGTGGTTATATCTGGCTTAAGCTTCCTCCGGGACACATTTCAGACAAAACACCAATTAATTGGGGACGGCATGTCCAATTCAGATCAAAAGCACTGTTCCCAATTGTGAAAAGCCTGATTTTTGGGTCAGTGGTAAAGGTTAGTGGTTAGCATTGGGGAAAGTCTCTAAAACATGTGCACTCTTAATAGTGACATATGTAAACAGTGTTAGGGTTGTCAAAAATAGAATACTAGAATTAAACTCAATACTGAAACTAAGGGAAAAAAACTGATAAATTTTTTATATCATTTAGGAAAAATGACAAAAAAAACATTATTTTCTAATAAACATTAGTACAATATAACTAATGACAACAATGTGGAAAAAAAATACAATCACATAATGTAAGGTGGCACAGAAAGAGCATTTAAATCCCTGCTGTTAATGCACAGGCAGTACTGAGAAGGTCTGCTGCATAGCTCGCTACAACCACTACAGATGGCTCTGTTGCTATTGGCTGATTACTAACAGTTAGGGTTGGTCTCATTTAACATTAATGTGTGCCGCCAGCAAGGTTAAAGTTTATGACTATTTATGTTGCTGAAATGGGACCTTTACCGAACCTTGAAATTTCTGATAAAGATTAGGGTGACGGTCATTCACATGTTCAGCAAAGTTTGTAGTGCTGCTTGACTTGACTGTTGCCACAACTTTGTAGCCTTTCTTGCTAATAGGCTTACTGAAATCTTTCGCCTTCCCCTAGTTGTCTGCCTCACAAGCAGAATATCTGCACCTGTACTTTGAGGGGATGTGCTGTGCATGCTCCAGCAGCAGTGCTGTTGTGTGTGTACAGCTGGATGCCAACAGGAGGAGTAGAGGACACACTGTTGGTCCTGATAATGCTGCAAATGGAAATCTAATACGATACTGTTTTTTAGTATCGATTTCAATCCGAGTATTGATTTCTTTTGATATCTCTAGTGTGTGTGCATGTGTCAATCACTAAGTGAGCAGACCTTAATGTTGTAATTAAACAAATGTCCCAGCCGTGGACAGCAGTTAGATTTTATTGCATAGACATAAAGGAGGTTGTATGGATTTGGATTCTCCACCTGGTCGCCCCGGCCGCTCATGTTCACATTGCATCATTTGTTGTCGTCACATTAGTTTTTCCGTAAAGAGTTTGTCTGGCTCTAATTCCATCTCTGCTCGATGGATCAGGAGGGCAGCCGGGTGTTCAGTGAGAGCACTTAGATAGAAAATTGCTGCGAGATTTGGATCAAACGCAATTACGGTCGTTATTGAAAAGGCCCCAATGGACCAATCAGGATTCGCTCTGCTTCAGCTGACCCTGACAACCAGAAACACTTTTAAAACTTTCTACATAGTCGAAAACTGTTTCTGCTAGTTTGGATAATATTCCTGCCTGGAAAGTTATTACTACACTTCAGTTTTCTCTCATACATAAATTTATGAGAGCAATGTTAATGTTAAAATGCAATACATATACGTTAAAAAGGCTTCGGCTCCAGCACTGTAGAGATTATTTTTCATGTATGTGTAGAAGACCTCATCTGTGTTTACTCTCTCCCTCTCTCTCTCTCTCTCAGTGTGAAACCCAGGAAAGGCAGTGCAGGCCACAAGCACAAGGTCGAAGCTGGGGCTCATGGGAAATGTAGACTCTGTTCAGGTCTCCAGTCGACTCCTGTGTGTGGATCTGATGGACACACTTACTCCTCCAGGGTGAGACATGCCTTTGTCCTTTTAACACTCTTCTTTTTTTCCTTCCTCTAACTTTGTGTGTCATTCTCTTATTTCTGAGTTTCTGAGTTTTTATTGTTTATTAATAACTAGATCGTTTTTTTCAATTATTAAAACAAGGTAACGATTGCTTTAAGTCATAACAATGTAAATCTTCAACATGATGTATGCTTTTCTTTCATTTTCTTGATAGATAGCATATAATTGTCTTAGTCTGTTGTCCAGTTTTCACTCTGCTTACGTCTTCTGCTGCCTTATCTTCCATTCCTGCCATCACATTCACCATCTATGCATCGCCTGTCATCCACTGTGTTGAATTTCCACTGGGCTTTTTTCTGTTATGCAAATGACTGAAATCAGTGGTCTAAGCAGCAGCAGAAATCATCTCTGCATGATTTGGAAAAGTTCACCAGCCTCCATCTTCTCATCTGACTCCAGCCCCATTCCAGCCCCTAACCTCTGCTCGTAATCTCTCTCTCAGCTGCATAAAATGACGCATTGCCACAAACTCACAATGTCATGACAGAGGAGAAATGACCGAGGAGCAGGGAGAAGTACTTAAGTTGGCTGGTCTGCCCTTGGTTTACCAGACTGTGGATGTTTTTATTGACATCCACATTCAATATTATTTCGGTTGCAAGAGGTGAAGCAGAATCCAATACACAGGAAGCTCATACAGATGGACAATATAACACATCTCTTGAGCTTTGTGACAGGAATATTGGCAAAGTACAGCAAACTCTGAGCTTTCAGGACACCTGCACACTGTGGTCACTTTCTCTGTATTATTTATTATTAATTTCAGCAACAGTAGAGTTCGAAGGAGACAGAATCAATGAAAGCAAACCTTTGAGAGGAGGAGTTTGACAGCAGCCATGTTTTCTTCTCCAGGAAGCTTGTCGCCCATCTGCACATTATGTGTGTCTTTAAGTTCAGCTCATTTTGGATGTTTGATCCAGGTTTAAGCCTCCAACCCAGAATTATAAACCATCCTCTGATAAGGAGTTTCAAGCCCTTGTGTGTGAGAAAGTCAGGCAGGCTTTTCAGGCATTCCAAAAGATTTTTTCCAGTCCTGAAAATACCTGCAAAAAGATTAAGATGACCAGATATCCTGAAAATAGTTAATGTTAACTCTCTGCTTATTTTAATCGTATTTAAATGATAATTATTTAGTTATATTGGGAACCATGCATTATTTAAACAAGGGGGATTAAAAATAGGGTAAAAGGGTCAATTGAGGCAAACTCATGAAATATATTACTGTGAGCAGATGTTGCCCTGTATTGTCAAAACATCTTGAAAAGGTCCCGGAAAATGATTTGTTAAAACAAGTGAAACCTATCCAGACACGGACTTTCCTAATGACCTACCTGCATGAAGCCGTGCTGAGGCGGAGAAGCACTGAATGAGAAACAAGAGGCAGAACAAAAGGCCGGGGAGGGCCTGGAAGTCCCTCCGGTCGCTGCGGTAATTTAGTTGGAGGGCTTCAGTTAGCTGCTGGAGTGATGGGTCCCTATGGCCCAACTTAAACTCTGCTCACCAGTGAGCTGCTGGTCTCAGGCTTATTCATGTTTTATTATTACATTACATGCCTCCCTCATCGTGACCGCACACACACACTCAATATCCTATTAAGAGGACAGTGCTCTTATCTCCTGAGAGGCTTCAGCCCACTAAGTTAAGTCCATTACTTCCGTCCTCTTAAATCATCCCTCCTCTCCTCTCCTCTCCTCTCCTCTCCTCCCCTCTCCTCTCCTCTATCTTTACGCTACCGAGTCAGGTGTTAAAAAACTGTTTCATCAAAACCACATTAACCCCTGGAGAGAGACAAACATAAAGATTCATGGAGCCTCCCAGAGTGCTGACAGTGACTGGAGGTCATTCATTTCCTTGGCTCTCTCTCTCTCTCTCTCTCTCTCTCTCCCTCTCTCCCATTCTCTCTCCAGACAGCTAATTCAATATGTTGAGAACAGGACAGAGCGCTGTTCTTTTGTCAACAAATTTCATTAAGCAACATTAGCAGCGCTATCAAAGAGGTGACAGCGAGGATATGATGGATTTGAATTACAACACGGGAAATGAAAGCGCTGCCAGGATAAGGCTAAGCCTGTGGACGATGCATGATATGTGTATAGATGTTTATGCACAGTCATGGTCTCACCCTGACAAAACCTGTCGTCGTCATCTCGCAAACAGAATTTACATAACTCATTTCACTTTCCATTATTCCTCTTGGAAGGATCTTGTAATTGGATTTTTTTTCCCCCAAATAGTCCAAACAATTTCTTACCCCTCACTTACCTGAAATGAGATTTATACTGTTAAATTACATCCTAAAGTAGTCCATCTTGCTTTTTTGCATTGCATTAGGTTTGTACTGCAGTGAATAATAGAATGTCACTGGGCATCTCCGTGTCTAATGGTGTGTCTACATGGCCGCCTAATGGACACATCTGTTCATCGATGATAAATGACCAATCCTGTCTCAGCAACTTTTCCTCTTAATCAGCTCAACAAACAAAGTTTAAATTCAAGTTTTTGTTTTGGTTGGCATTACATACGTGGCTCACAAACATAACATATATATACATTCATATCCGATATTGGTTATTTTTTCTTGGTTTGTGCTTTAGGTTTATTTTATTTTAAAGGAAATTATTTGCCACAAGGTGTCTTTCAGTCAAAATATTGACAAAATACAGAGTGATTTAAGTAGTGTTAAGAGTAGTGTGGGATCATGGGAGTTCCCAACATTGCTTGCGGTTAAGATTCAAGTGTCCGTTGGATTGGAGTTTTTTCCTTGAGCTCTCCTCCTCTCAACAGATCAGGTTATAAACTAAATCCACTTAGAGACTGCTGTTTCAAGCTGTGATATGTACACCTTTAATGTGAATGTGCCAGAGGCATGATGGGAGGACCAAGTGATCTCAGCTCTGTCCCTCATTCTAAGGTAGTAACAAAGGCCTTACATTGACAAGGTGGGATCAGTGCAACCAAGAATGAAAATTTGGCGACCGACACTTTATAATGACAAAGGAAGTGGAATGTAATGTCCCTTACGGAACACTTGGTGTCAATATGAAAAGGCTGACTTAAAATAAAAATGGCTTAAAATAGTTTTATGGCAAACAAAGCGCAGGATGGCATTGAAAGGTGACCAAATGAAAGTTGACTTGATTTCAATGTTTTACAAGTGGAAACATTTGTGATAGTCAAAGTACAAATCCAGATATTTAGAAAAGTTACATATTATATCTTTAAAGGGACTACCTTCTCTGATGAAGTTCATTTAAATAACAATCAGCAGCAGTAGCCCCAAAATATCTTGACCAACACTTGCTGTAATGCAACTAAATAGAGCCTATTCATTAGACCTTTGGGTTATTTCTCGTGTTTTCTAATGCAGGTTTAGAAGAAGGGAGGGGAATTTTGATTTGGAGTAGATTTATTGCCACTTTTTAGCTGACTTTTCATTACACATTTTATTCATCTTCAAGTTCAAGCAAGATATCAATGACGACATCACCTGGCTTGTTTTCTTAGACTTTGGAGAGCTTGAAGACATACCCAGGAGTATACTTATCTTTATGTCTTTTTACGTGGAGTTCTCTGGTACCTGAAATGAAGCCTTTTTACTCATGTTTTTATGTGTTTTACACAGTGTAAGTTGGAGTTCCAGAGCTGCCTGTCTGGGAAGACGATCTTAGCAAAGTGTGACGGGTTGTGTCCCTGTTTGCCTGGTCAGGAGCTCAGCAAACCACCACACAAGACCAAAAAGGCCGGTGAGTACCGCAGCTCTCTGTTCAGATGGATCATCGATAAGCAGCTTCATCGCTGACTGAGATATTTGGATTGAATCTAAATTACTTGTCATTTACATAGTTATTCTTTATCTTCTTTCATCTGTTGTGAGCTTGTCAGTCACTTTTGTCTGAGACGGACGCCTCAGAAGGACACTTTTTTAAGTACAGAACACACACACACACACACACACACACACACAATTTCAAAAGTAATCTCTCAAATTATTCCATTCCCTCCTGTCACCTCTCCCCTTACTCATGTTATTTTCTCCCCCTCCCATCCCATCAGCCGGCCCCCCATCCCGGCCGTTTTCTGACAGCGACAGGCAGAAGTGATGGAGTGACTGTGTGTGTCTTACTGTTTGTCATGAAAATAGGATTTCAGTAGATGAATGGAGAGATTCTGGAGGAGAAATACAATCTAAAGGAAAGCAGCACAGAGAAGGATGGATTGTTATTGTTATCGGCTTCCTCTCTCCCAGATGGGAGAGTGGTGGGATGGTTGTACTTTGTTTGTGTGTGTGCGTGTGTGTGTGGGGGGGGGGGGGGACTCTACCTATCCATCCATATATCTGGTTGGAATACAGAGTATTTCATATCTCTCATACAAAACATACACAAACATATTGGGCCCTCACAGGTCTTCACTAATCACTCTGGTTAGAGAGCATTTATCAGAGTCCAAAGGTTCACCAGACACATTTAATACAAACGAAATGTGTCTGCTAATTAAATACGGCTCCCTCTTTATCTTACAGTTGCTTTCATTAGTTTAAAACTGAATGATGGAGGGAACAGGGAGTGATGATGTAACGGAGAAGTGTTTTACCAACTTGACTGCGGCCTAATTAATTCCTCTCCATCTTTGCTCAATGGAAACGATAATTATGTGTTTGGTTTACTGAGAGTTTGACTCTGGGAGGGAACAGAGTGGATGTGTGAGGAGAAAGATAATCTATTCCCACATCTTGGACTGGGTCACTGTGCCGCATCACACTTATTTTCACCTTCTGGCTCTTTCTTTTGACTTTTATTTATCAAGGTTTAAATTGAGCCCTTCCTGGTTTAACTGTGGTTCCTTCTACTTCTCCTGAACGTCACTTTACTTTTCAGGGCAGTCTGCCCTCAGTCCATCAGCGTGCATTCAGAGGTAGCAGGGATGATTGAATCTCTCATTAGATCAGCAACACAAAATGGCAAACAGATGGAGATGGCAGTAGGTGAGGAATACACAGTGTGTATGTGCCTGTGTGTGAAAGATTGTGTTCCTATGGTAACAGCCAAAAACGATTGCAACAGTTCAGTTTGTGCGATTACTCCTCAGTTTACTGTTAGCCACAGGTGAAGCCGGGTCTGCACATTCATAACAGACGGGTAAATATCTCCACTGTAACAACTAGTTCATGGGCATCACTGTTACAGTAAACAGGGCTGTTGTGTTTCAGTGTCACTGCAGCAGTTTGTTGCAATTCTGATTTTACACTGGAGATTCACAATGTTTCTTAAGAGCAGTTTGTATTACATGTACCGTATCTCTTTACCTATCAATCTTGATGGTAACTACCTATATACTAGGTATACTTTTTCGTTGGATTACCTTGCTTAGTGCAACAACAGCGACCAAGCACTAGTGGGAATACACAGAGATGCACTGAGGAGATCAAAGCTCCTGCAGCACTTGTAGGATATTAAACAACTTCATTAGCATCATGGCGAAACACATTGGAAAACAAACAACAATAAAATGTTACAGCCAAATATCAGCCAATTGCACGTTTTTAGTGTTGACATAAGGAATTCACATTTTTGGTCATACCTCTTTGTAACAACACTGGACCAAATTGGTGTCACACATGTTCACCATTTGTTTAACAAAAACATTTTTACATCTTTTACAACTGTGGTTGTCTTTAATTTTTCTTTTCTTTTTAAAAATAATTTTCTTATGTGTTTCATGATATCCCTGATGATGTCAAAAGTCCAAATGTATTGGTCTGAATAAGGTTTTTCTATAGACTTGTATATTTCTATATAAAAACAGGAAGTGGCAAAAAGTCCAGATTGTTACACACATTTCAAACCTACATGTTAGCTGTCAGATCATGCATAAAAATAATTCTTTTCAGCAGTGAATCTGCTTTTATTGGGCCAGTTGCAATGAAATGTGAAAAAGTGAAATTATTCTATGATTTAGCATATTTGGTATTCATGGTCATAGCCTGGGAAGAAAAATTAAATTTTGCCAAAAACCAATGGTAGTTCAATAACAAATGTGTTTGGCCACAATTATAGAGTCAGAGCTCCGACCAGCCTCAGGGACCTCAGCAGCCTCTCCATGCAGAGCTTTTACTATCTGAACTGATTATCTGATGTCATTCATTCTCACAGCTGTTAGGTTACTAAACCAGCTGTCGAGCTAGTTGCTGTTGGACACACACGTTAACAAAGGACTAATGGACTCTTGTTGCTTTTATAGCTAATTAAGCATGTCATTACATTGACATCTATTATACATTGTGTGTCTTTATGTTTTTGGCTAATCTATTGTATAGTGTGTATTTGTTGCGTCGGCCACTGTTTGCAGACTAAATTTCCCCTTGGGGATTACCAATCCAATCCAATTTCTAGTCACCTCTTGAAATGCCATCTGGATCTAGCAGGATGAAGGTGATGAAATTTGTTGATATTTTCTCTGTGAAAATTGTATGAATCAGGAGAGCTGCATTTAAAAAATAAAATCAAGAAGCAGAAATGTGTGTGTGTGTGTGTGTGTGTGTGTGTGTGTGTGTGTG
>JAOWBC010001868.1:12196023-12213726 GCA_028566105.1 Hypoplectrus providencianus | reverse complement strand
ATCAAAAAACCTGTATAGAACTAGTTTTTCTTGACTTAAACTCCTTAGATGTTTTGCAAAAACTCAGGAACGAAATAGGGATACACAATTCATACAAAGCAGCTTTCAAGGTCAGTTCATATGAATATTTAAAAGAGAGATGTGAAGAAAGTATGTATTCAAGTAAAAAAAAAAATGTAAAAAAGACTGAACATTAATAACATGTATCAAATGAGTGTGAACTGGTAGATCCTTTAAAAGCTGAACTTAAGACAAAAAATAAATGTTTAACTTAAACTACTTCGTATTGATCCGTGTGAACTAAATGTTGAGCAAGTTTATGTGAAATATGATAATGCATCGTGCTGCATGTTCGTTCCTGCTTTGTTCTCCTGCATATCCCCAGCAGGGCCACATGCTGCATATGGTCTTGGTGTAATGAAATAATTATTAAAAACAAATCACCAGCTGTGTGTGAAATTACCCATTTTGTACAAACACTGTAATCTTTTAGGTGGAGGAGGAGGTTGCAGAATAAATTCATGCAAAGATTGAAAATCAGTAGTCGATGTGAGGTGGAGGCAATTTAGGAGGAAGTATGGAGGAATAAAAGAGTGACGAGTATGAGAAATCAATAAGTAGAATAGATGGTAAATCCGAGAAAGCGCTGTTTCAGTTAAATTACGTTGGTAGAAAAACAAGCTCTATTATTTACTAAAACTTTTTTTTTTTCATTTTTTGTTATAGGACTGCCCTGCCAAGCTGAGAAGAGCAGGATCCAAAACCAGAGTCGGAGGAAGAGCCTCATAGGTCAGTCTGCAGGATGGACAGCATCAGCCGCTGATTCCTGAACAAAGAACCGACCACCTTTATTACAAACAACACTACCTGAAAACATATATTTCAGCTGACTGTGTGTGGTGCTGCAGGACAAAGCAGTGCACGCTTCAGAAAGCACCTTGACCTTTGAAAGAACGCACATGTGTAGAATAATGTCATACGTACGGGCTAGTTTCATTTTAAAAGCATGAAAAACTAGGGAGCTGATAAATACACACATAAAACATCAGTTAACTATACTATACTAAACTATATACTATATTTATTCCGTAACGTTTGTACACAAAGTTGATAGTCTGCCTTGTTTAGCAGTTTGGGCAGGGCATCTTCTGATACAAGCTACTACTTTGATATCAGCATACAGACCCTTCATCTGGGGGTGTAACAGTCCTTTGAAAAATCTGCTGAGTCGTCTTGTCACAGTATGAGCCATGCTAGTGGTACAACGCCTGGAAATCAAAGAGTGTCTTCCTAAATTGGTGATCGCACAAAGAAAAAGAAACCACAAAAGTCAATGTGATGCAGGACGCAGCGCAATGCCCCCAGGTGAAACACCAAGTTTTTTGGCAGTCCTATGAACAAACACAGACAAGCATGAAAAATTCAATCTCTTTTCAACAGTTCCAAGCACAGAAAGTGAATGAGCAGCATTAAGCATACAGTACACACACACACACACACACACACACACACACAAACACACACACACACTATAAAGCACATCCTGACATTTTGTGCACACGTCACCTGTCCCCTCCGGGCAGATCGTTCAGTGTTCAAGCTCACAACAAAACAGCTTGAAAAATGAGCTTGGGGTGGGTCAAATGAAGGTAACAGGACCAGGTGTGTGTGCGCGCATGTGTGTGTGTGTGTGTTATTGAAAGTGACTGCTTCCCCTTAAGCAGGATGTATGGTTGTTGTCCTGCAACCTTCACAGCAGTAATTGATTGTTGATCTCCCTCTGTGAATACACAAGAACTTTGGTCACAACTACAGGACACACACCCCGCTGAGCTCCTCCGCTCCATTTCTGTCACTTTAATGTTCTCCACCCTCCTGTCCTTTTCCATACCTCTATTTACTCTCTCTCTCTAACCTGTCCCCCTCCTTCCTGGCTTTCTTTCCTTTCCCTCTTCAGGCTCTTATATTCCCCGTTGTACTGAGGAGGGCTACTTTAAACCCACCCAGTGTCATGGCAGCACCGGACAGTGTTGGTGCGTGGACAAATATGGCAACGAGATCGCTGGCTCCAGAAAACAAGGCAACCCCAATTGCGGTGAGACAACAAACCCAACGCATGCACACACCCACATGTTTATAGGCTCCCAATAAACTGCCTAGCTGCCTTTAGAGGTAATGCTTTGATCCAGGTGGACTACTGTGTGTCTCCCTTTTATCCGTCTTTCTATAAACTTACAGACAAGGAAGACTGCAGAGCTTCCCTTTAAAACACACCACAAAACACAAACAGCACCTCAATTCCAGCAGTGTTCCCTTTTTTTTATTTTGCTCAGTATATCTCCCTGTCTCTCTTTACCTTTACCGGTATCTGCGCATCAGTGATCATTTTGGAAATAGATAAATAGATAACATTAGACATGCCTCTGGAGCCAGCCTGGCTGGTTTACCATCAGTCATACATCTGATGCTATCTTCCTCTGATATTCTGCTCATGTAGCCTTGATAAAACACCAGCGTCTTGCAAGTCAAGTAGAAAAAATCTGTCACACTTGTCAGCAGAGAACAGTGTCAAGAGTTTTGTTATAAAACATGAATTTGTAGCAGTGACTGAGTTGCACCTTTTAGAGAGGAATAAAATTTAAACTGCTGGCTGATGTTGACATCCAAGAAGATGCATTTAGACAGAGATTGCATAAAATTAAGTGCTTTGATATTCCAATGCCACAGTTAACAAGCCAGTGGTGGAAATCCAACGGGAATGGTCAAAAAGCCAATAGAAGTACTTTGCTGCAAATCAATGGCTGGGGGATTTTATTGTGAGAAAAAAAGACCAATAATTAGAAAGAAAGAATCCAGGCAGATATACTGATTACCAATCAAACAGCCAACTCACAGTCACAGATTACAGCTCACTCGAATGCCAGTCTAGTCCAAAGCCAGTAATTGCAGCTTCCAATATTGATGAGGTGTCTCTCTGGTGCCACGCATACACACATATACACACACATTCACACATGCACACGCTGACAGCGGCAGTCCTTTGTCTCTGGTCTAACAAGCTCATCTAACTCTGGCTGAGTGGCCTCAGGCTGGAGCAGCTTGGAGTTCTCCCATTCGGCCTTGCAGAGCAGAATCAGGTAGCAATGCAGCAGCTCTTCGCTCGATAGTCTAAACACAAGGACGCCAAACTGATTTTAACACTGTAAGTGCCACTCAAATAGAGAACACTTGTACCCAGGTGTAAATAGGCTGTTTTGAACTCAACACAGAAGGATTTTGAGGTCCCATTTTCACAAAATACTGCAGGCAACGGCTGAGATAATGGCTTCTGTTCGCACTGTAGCTTTACAGAATACAACATTAGTGCGAAAAATATTTGTTTGACATCAAAATGTTTGCAGGTGTAACATCACTGACTAGTTAGGCAGCCCTATTGTCTCTGCATTGTGCTGTTTTGAGTGGCAGAATGATGGACAGCAGGCTTGTGTTTGCTGCTCTTCTCTGCTGTGCTGCCATTTATTGTCTGGACCAGAGAGCAAAATATTTATACTGGTCAGTCATGACTAAACACATTTAGCTCCAATTCTGTGTCTTGCATGCATACACATTTGCAAAGTAGGCTGGAAAAACATGTATGTACATCTTAAATAGTATCATTCAGAATTAAATATTTTCCTGGAAATGCTGCATCTTCCAGTCCATTACTTTGACAGGTTTGAAATAGGTTGGTGGTTGCAAAGGTTTGCACAGTTTTTTGTAAGGTGGAACCCTGAGATTTGTGTAGCAATTTTTCAAGAATAAAAGAGGTATTCAGATGAGTTACTATAAAGAGCAACAAAGTCCTTGTTGTAAAGAAGGAGGTCAGGGCTGATGGATGGCTCAAAAAACACGACCATGAAGCAGGAGACTGAGGTTTGTGTCTTCCATGAGGGGAACAAGTCCACATTAGTATATTACTTTATTACTAACATCTTTATTATCACCTTAAATATGGAAATTGTTAATTAATCCTTAACCATGCCGCTTTTTTCCCTTAGACAACTGTCATTGGTGTCTAAAACTCACAAAGTAGCTCTGTTTCATAATGTTAAACATGTTTAAAACTGGGACAGTTGCACAGCATTAAATAAAATGGTCATATTTGTAAGATATCATTATAAATATTGAATTAGGGTATGTTGCTCTGTTTCACAGGAATCTGTCTATGCTTCTAACCTGTGTTTTTGTGCGCCTAACTCCAGATGAAGACCAGGAGACATCAGGAGATTTTGGAAGTGGCGGCGCTGTCATCCTGCTCGACGACCAGGAGGAGGAGCCATCACAGAGCGTCCGGAGCCGGCAGAAGAAGAGACGGGGCCGGATTCACCCCCGAGGAGCCATCGAGGACGACGAGGATGAGGAAGACGATAAGGATGACGAGATTGGCTACGTTTGGTAGCTCCGCTCCATTTTATTCTGCCATCAGCCAACCAGGAAACTCAGCACAGATCTGAAGCCATTCCAATGTCTCCTCCTCCAGTTACTTTGGCAGCAGCACATCTTTTGGCTCCTGAGCTTGCTCTTGTGATCCCTGTCCCTTAACCATATCTCTCTCTTCAGTGAACCTCATCCGACCTCTTCCTTTTTCAGTGTTTCACTCTTTCCTCAGACGGAAAACAGAGAACCTATTAGATTTCAACAACAACTGTCAAGACCCTGTCAGATTTCTGCTCAAGCTGTCCACTCTCTGCCTCTACCTTCCCCCAAACCCGCGATCTTTAACCTCTCCTAACATGGACTCACTCTCTACTCCCTCTATCTTCTTCTTTCTCTTATTCTGTCTCTCTCTCTCCTATCTCTGTATGTCCGCGTCAGAGCCTCTGGTCAGTCTGTGAGCCCAGATACATGAGCTGATGTACTGGATGTAAATATGTTTCCTCCAGGAAGGCCAGATTGTGGATTAAACCCTCCCTGTACTCTCATCAGCGGTGTCATTCTCATGTCCTGTGTTCCACCGTCCACCGGGCTCCTTCCAGTGTTCAAAGATGTTCCCACAACACGTTTCCCAGGCTCTGAGATGCTCCCTCTCTCTCTCTGTTATTTCATGGAGGATTGTAAATTATTTAATCGTTGATCTTGAATGTCCCAGAAAGCCCAGGAAGCAATGAGATTAATGATGTATTGTCGTTGTTGTTGCATGTTTCTCATCGTGTTTCTGTAAAAGAGAGATTTACCTGGCCAGGTCTAGCTCTATGCATCTCAAACAGAAAGTGATGCCTATTTGGCTGCTACAATACTTTGTTGCTATGTTGATGCTGTCTAGTGTCTTTTCGGTTCTTCTCCCAATCTCAGGAGGTAGGAAGTTGCATTGCAGAGCGATAGCAGTGTAGAAAAGCGAACTGCAAGGCCTACAGTCCAAATGTGCGGCATGTCAGCCAGCTATTCTTTTACTAATTGGTCAGTAGGGCTGCTGCGGCTGTTTGACTGTGCATAGACACTAGAGGAAGAAGCTGCTCCTGAGCTGGGAGGACACATGAAGTCGGGCGAACAGAGAAGAGGCTCTGTTCTGCCTCCCAACACTGGATATGTTCGTGATTTAAAATTGAAATCCTCACCATGTCAACTAAGTGAACTTTTATTTGTAACTTTGAAAGTTTAAGTAAAGTGGCACTTTGGGTGTCTTTTGAACCTTACAGGTGTGTGTCCATGTGTCTCTTGTTCTACTTATGTACCATTCTCAGCCCAGGACTCACATTTCATTTTACTCCGCCAAATCATGATGAAATAAAAACACATCTCTTTCCCCACTGTGAAACCACAATCACACATATATGAGATTCTCATGCTTTTTGCTTTTATTTTCTCTGAAGCTCAGGTTTCTCGGCAGTAGAACAATCAAAGCCCTTCATCAGTTCTGACCTTTTCCAACCTTGAGAAAGCAGCCTCTCCTGTTAGAAGCAGACATAAATGGAAGCAGAAAAAAAAAAACCCACTCTTATCACTTGCCTCTGAGAGAGGAGAATCACAAAGCCAGCAGCGCCCAAAAGAACATAAAAGCTTAATGAGTGTTTTTGTAATATCGCTGGCTAATGGGACAGCTGACCCCACTAGCTTGAAACAGCCCGCTCAGCACTTTGAAAACACATTGTACCAACAATCGCAGGCTAAAAAGGACGACCGAATCTTCTGGATTGAAACAGCCTATTCAGCAGTTCACAACACACTCTGTCAAATACAATAGACAATGGGCTTTAACTATGTGCATCAAATTATACCAGAAGCTGTGGAGGGTTTATAATCACCCAAATGTGGGACCCTGGCTAGTGCAGCATGTTCTTTTATCATCACGACAAAAACTGAAGGAAATTTCTCATTTGTTCATCTTTCATCGCATGCAGAATCTTCTTTATTTAATTGAAGCTGAGTTTTCTAAATATGTTAGGTGCCCCATGCCTTTTCCTTTCCTCTTTAAAAAATACATTTAATGGGAATGGGCCCATGACACCATATAGGATTTAAGATGAGACAGATATCAGTCAACGTATGTTTGTTCTGCTTGTTCTGAAGCTATAATCAGCAACCGGCTACCTTAGCTTAGCACAAAGACGACTTCATTTTTCTCCTAACGTGTAACGTTACCCAGCACGAGACACATCTGTTATACACCAGTGCTCACATCCTCCACACACACACACACACACAGCCTCTCATTATAGTTTCTATTTACCTCCGCTCTCCAACTCACTCTCCTGGAGCGAGTTCCATCTTCATCTCAGTGAGGGAGATGCGTTGTTGTGTTTTATCCTCGGGGCAGTGCGTTCCTCTGTTTCATTTCTCCATCAGCTACTTTTTCTTTTATTATCCACAGATGGCTTCCCTGTCAGGTGGATCCTCCCATCAGCCCGGGGGGTCTCCATGGAAAACAGTGATTGGCTACGAGTGAGGGGTTGACACAGTCGGTGCTCCTTTTTGGGACCACGTGAAGCTACCAGATGAATGTTGCCATTTAATGTGAGATATTGGTTGCTCTTGGTTAGGAAGCTGTTGGTCATTTACATTTGAAATGGACGAGTTACGGACGCCGTGCTCTGGCCGCCTATCAAATGCATGTCTGAGGGAAATATCTGGTTATTTAACTGCCGAATGCTCCACTCTGCTAGTCCTTAATTTTTTCTGGGTTAGCGTTTGATTTTCGGGCCTTTTCTCTAAAAAAATATCTGCCTGCTGTGGTTCTAAACTACACTGATGTGGTGAGAATTAAGTAAAATAGTGAATCTAAGAGCCATAACACTAAAACAGTGAGCTGAAAGATACTGAAACCCTCTTTACTGCTGAGGGGAACTGTAGTGCAGGGATAATTAACTGTGGGTTCGTCAATATGAGTCATTTGATCCATTATTAATATGAACATATTGACTCTGGGAGCTTTAAAAGTGTCATCTTCACTTACTCAAATCCATCTCCTTAATAAAGCTTTAACTTGTACTGCTTCTTCTTTAATGTAGACCACTTATATAAAAAGGAGCACGCTGTAAATGGAGTCTGCTGCCCACAGTTTCATTTTGCGTGCTGACCATGTAACCCGGCCAGGTGCCAAGATTGCCACTTTAGCAGGTGAAAAGTCTAAGTGGCTCTCCAAAGTCCTCAGGATCCAGATTGTTGCTGGTTTCTTCCAGGTAGTTTTCATTCTAGCTGTGCGATCAAGGACCGATTTAGATCCGCAACACAGGGGAGTGCAATTAACTACCTGACAGAAAAGAAATCCAGCAGTGCTCCAGGGCTCAAGGACCAGATTTGAGGATCACTGGTCTAAAGCCTGCCTATGTAATTGGCAGAGACATTGTAATAAGTAGGGATCATCTCTCCCTAATCTGTCACAGCCCACCACTTCCACTCACGCTCCCTTTCATGCTTGGCTGCTGCTGCACCAGCCAGCTCAGTGAATGTCAGAACAGATCCGACCCCCTCGTGCCCCCCGGTGGAGGGTTCTTGGATCATTTGCTTCGATGTGGTAACCAACAACACTATCCCAAATTTGCTCATTTAAAGCGAGATCATACCGTTCTCGTTAATACTCTGCCAGTGAGGTCCCTCTGATAGCACTAAATTGCTGGGTGTAGCCTCCTGCTAAATAAATTAAACAGGAAACAACACATAAGCGTTTCCAGTGGCTTCACTCCTGGCAACAGTGATAAATTAAATTGGAACTTTCAGGTGGGCAGTCAGGCAAGAACAAACCACATTAAAAGGAGTGTCGCATTACCCTACACCAAAAATGCATTTACCTATTTAGGTTTTCTAATTCATTTTTTCTTCTTATCTGATTGTTGCTACTCCACCTTGTCCACCAGGGCCTCTAATGCTGTTGTCAGTTAGTTTCTTACTGAAACAAGTCCATTATTTTTCATTCTACACGGATGTGACTTGAATTCATAAGCACAGTGTGGGACACCAGTGCCCTCTGGTGGTCTGACACAGGCTTTGAGCAGAGGACCAGTTTA
The DNA here is from genome assembly GCA_028566105.1 of Hypoplectrus providencianus. Taxonomy (NCBI): domain Eukaryota; kingdom Metazoa; phylum Chordata; class Actinopteri; order Perciformes; family Serranidae; genus Hypoplectrus; species Hypoplectrus providencianus. The sequence continues at coordinate 12,205,246 of JAOWBC010001868.1, read as the reverse complement.
CACAACTGGCTGCATGTGCTTCTTTATCAAAAAGTATTATCTGAGGGGTGTCCCTATTGCATGCCATTTACCATTTCTCTCTCTAGCCTAATTTCCTGTCAAGTCTACAATATAAGTATAAAAGGGAAAGAAACAGTCATACAGTCTAGATGGATAAACCTTGACGGTGACATTTTATTTGTAGCCACTATCATAGTACAATGTCACTATTCTTTCTTAATATCTCTCCAATTGCAATGTAGTTATTGGCACTGATTTAAATGAATACTCCACTCTCATAGTGACTTTTTTTTTTTTTTAACTTATCTTGAATTTGTGAATGCCTTCTCACATTATACTGTATGAGTTGTGAGAGTTTATGAATAAATGTTTTGATATACAGTGGTCAGCTATTGAAAAATGCCGCCCCATTTACTTCAGTTCATCAACTGTTTTATCTCTCTTTGGATTTGTGAAGACATGTGAGAAAAGTTTTGTTTCAAGGGTGAGGGTGAAGTATTCCTTTAAGCACATATTCAAAGCATACGAGTTTTAGTTTGTATAAAAAGGCACTTCATGATGATAAAAGGCACCACAAAGGATCAACATCGTGCCCTGTTCATTTGTGTTTCATACAGTGCGTTTCTTGTGGAATCAGAGGTTTGGAAGGGAAGACCTCCTTGTCTTGACTTTGTATAAAAAGCTTTGGGGTATGGCTGTAGTTTAAAGGCAATGGACTCAAGTGTTTGCATGAGTTTTCTGCTCTTTAAGCAATTTCATGCTCACTCTTTTGGTAAAAGAAAAAAAAAAAAAGCAGATTTGACTTCTGCACTGGCAACAGCATCAATGTGAATGTTTTTAGAGACTGAAAAGCTCCACGTCAGTCAGATGGAGGTCAGAGCTGGATGGCGTCGTCCTTCACCAGTGATTACTCTGAGCAGCCACTTCTAGATCCATGATTCGTGGGAGTCGACCACTAGCTCCGCCCTCCAGGTAGCCAGGCTTCACTGCAGGCGTATCTGAGAGCCTCCTCTTGCTCTTGGTCAGGTCTGGATTGGAAGATATATACATTTCCATCATTGTCACAAGAGGGGGTGAGTGCTACCAACAGCGTTAACAGATGGAGAAGCAGGTCTGAATCCAAGCTTCAGAGTCGTACCTGCGATTGCCAATAACATCTTGCGTCTGGCTCCAAAAGTCGAGATGCCCACTTCTTTTAGATCCTCATCAGACAGAGTGAGGAATGTCTGATAGTCGATCTGGATGAGGACAGAACGCAGTTGCATCACAATGCTCATTCATGATGCATAATGTTTTTGTCTGCGGGACATGACTGTGCGTGCCTGTTTGTTTGTGTGTATCTGTGTGTTTCTGGCTCTGCAGCGAGTTCACCCACAGTGCGATCCAGCTGAAGTGATGATGAAAATGTGTTTTCACACACTAATACTTTATAAAGAGAAGGATTCAGTTAAAGGCTCTGCGTGTGTTTACCTCTTGCTGTTCAAACACATCGATGTATTTGATCAGGCCAAGTTGGCTGAGCAACTCAGGCAGGTCATCTATCATTTGGGGAGAGGGGCTCCGCTGACTGCAGGTTGATGCCCTCCTCGATGAGCACACACCCTCAAAATAGCTGCTGCTGCTCTCGGCTGGACATCAGAAATCAAAATTCAGATAAAAAGGTTGAAATGGCAGCTTTGGTCACATTTATTGTGAACTTTTGACATCCCAAAATAGTCAAAAGCATATAAAGCAATAGTCCTCCTTTAACAGCTGCTTAAGACTTACAGGGTTTGTCATTTCTGCTTCTACTCATCGATGATACGAATGCTGGAAAAGATGAGGTGGATGAGGTGAAGGTAGACGGAGGTGAGGAGGGCGAGGAGGAAGATGAGGAGGAAGATGAAGAGACAGGCAGAGATGAAGACGTGGATCCGCGTCTGTCCCTCCAGTTCTCGCTGTCACTGCCATTACACAGCTTTCCCATCGGAGCAGCCCGTGACTAGAAGGAGACAGAAATTGTAGCAGCATTAAATATTAACCGGTATTTCTTTCATCCGAGAACATTTCACAGCAGCACCTTGTACTTCTGTCACTATCCTCCTCTTTCATCTCTCGTCTCCTTGTCAGTGCTTGAGGTCACAAGACAAACGGTTACAAGTGATCACGTATTCTCTCATGTGAGAGGGTTTCATCGGACACAAGCGAGCTCTGACCTCAAGTGTCTTAAACCTGTATTTTTTCTAATGGCCAGCAGGTTGAACAAAACGGTCAGATTGTATAAAGAAAATTAGTTTATCTTCCATTTGATTTAATACCTTAGCAACGTTTTCCTAATGAGTTTATGTTTTTAAATCACAAATTTCAAATCTTCTTCAATGCAGCATGATTTTCATTTTGTAAATGATGGTCCCATTTAGAGTAAAAGATAAGATTAGCTAATGATTTTTTTTTTTTTTTTTACCATTTAGGAAATCAAGACATTCATAGATCTAAAGATTTAATAAGAAGGTTTATTTGTCCTTGCTGGGAAACCTATGATAGTAGCGCTCTCACTGGAAATCATCAATGCACTTGGCATAGCAAAGGCTCCCAGCTGTCTGGGCCTAAGAGAAAATTGAACATATTGGAGGAATGCCTCTTGCTCTTATTAACCCAGACGGGTCTGCTTTTCCATCACTGGCTACAGAGCAGTCAGAGCAGCAGTTCAGGAGGCTTTTAAAGGAGCGGGGAGATGAGCTGAAACAGTTCAGGTAAACAGGTTGCTGAGGAGTGGCTGTGGTGACTGAGGCGATGGTATCACGCCACAGGTAATTGAGCGTACAAATTGGCAGTGCTTACCACACAGAGTGATAAATGCTCCAAACTGGTACAGAGCAATACCAATAAATGAGCTTGTGTTAGTGGGCCGCAATAGGGGAGCTTGTTTTACTGCACTGCTACAAAAAAACTGCTTTGGCAGCTCAAAAACAATTCAGCAAGTTCAGCAAAAGAATAGAAGTCAAGCCTCAAGCGTAAATCAACAAATGAACCTTGCTAAGTGTGAAGTCCAATTTATTTCAGTTTGTTAAACAGGACATATAGTTAGCATGATGCTAATTAGTACCTGTTGCTGGCTATTGCTGATGCTCAGGTAGGGTTTGTAGCTGCGCCGGCTGATGTTGCGGAGCTCCTTCACCGCCTCGGCTGGCATGGACTTGGAGAAGCCGAGGCCGCTCCAGGTGTCTGTGGGTGTCTGGACGTCTGTGACCACAGGCTTCCTCTGCATGGCTGGTAGTGCACACACAAACACACACAGGATTTTTGTATATTTTAAAGCAACTAAAGCAAACTTATAAACTCACAGGCTTGCTAAAACGAGCTGATTTACATAGAGTGCAGACACAGTGATATCAGCACTCATTTTAGAGCCATGTTTTTGTTTTTATTCATGTTTTCTCTCCCCACCAGCTCCAGAGAGAAATAAATGTCTCTGTAGCCACTAATTTCCCCAGCTTGTGACTTAATGTTTACCCTTTCCATCCAAATGAGTGTGTATATGCAGGTTTTTCTAAATGTTGGAGAACCAAAGCAAGTGATTGACTTCTTCCTATTTGCCAAAAGACAACTATGCTTTTCTGTTTTGCCAATTTAACTTCACATGTGCACCCAAAAACAGACTTAGTAAACATGGGAAAGCTGCATGGAGGCCAGAGATTTGAATGAGCCCACACTTTCAGAAAGCTGACTCAAATGCTGCACTGAGTAAAAAAACAAAATCACAACGTTCCTTTTTGTAACACACAACAATGCATAGAGCCTCAGTCTGCCCATCATGAAAATGCACTGCAGATTTCCTGCATCTCCTCAGATAGCATGAAGTGGACACGCTGGGTTCAGGTGTTAAATAATGAATCGGGAACAGTGCCTCTCCTTGCCAGCATGTGGCATACTAAAAAAACTCAAATTGCTGAGACTGAGACTGATACACACTCTCAAATGACAAACAAATGACCCTGGGCCTCTTCTGGCAGCAGAACAGGATCAATGTGCGAATGTGTGATAAAAACTGTAACAGCACTCCAAAGAAGGCGATATCAATAGGATTATAACTGGTTGGTTGTTGCTTGTGTGGTATGTGTGTGTTTGTGTGAGTAAATGTCCCATTCATATACTGGCATATGGGTGTCTTAATGACTGTGAGGCAGATGGCCCATTCAAACTGCTAATTCATAATCTCATAAAGCAACACTGTGGGAATTTAGTACCATTTGGCTGCAGATCTTCCCAGTATCTCTCATTCTGCATGATGGATGAGGTACTGTTCCCTGTGTTTGCGTGTGCCCGAGTATGTGTGTGTGTTTCCATGCATGTGTGCTTATAAGGGCACACACACACACACAAGTGACTGCATGCATGCTTGTGTGTGTTGTCTGCATTGTGTATCTGCCCCATGTGAATTATGTGGGAGTGCCAGTGCTACTCTATTATAACTTTGGCACGGTGCAGCTCATAAACAGGTCCCCTACATCAGTTGTGTTGGCAGTGAGCGGCGCTGAAATGGGCCCCCTCTATCAAAGCCTGCCTCGGCCTCGAGTTTGAATGTGTTGCTTCCATAACATATTTGAGCAAACTAAATGTGCTACTTCTTCCTGGATAATCATATGGCATTTAATCATATTATCTCAACAATATGACCAAAACACTTGTGCATAAAACCCTGGTTTGATGATGTATGAGGATCTGAGTGAAAATACTTTTCCAATCATCATCCAGTTCAACTTCAGAAACAACAGCTTAGTTGAATATAGGTGGCTGTTTGATGAGCAAAACAATATACAGAATATATGTTGGGCCAAATTCCCCTGCAAAATGTGTTTTTAATATATCTAACTGCAGTACACAGCAAATATAGATCAATACCGAGGAGAAATGCTTGCTTTGCAGCGCTCTAATTGTTGCTGTGCAGAGCTTGTGGAACCACAGTCAGACAGAAGAAATATGAAACATTTAGAAGCACTAACCTCTGGTTGCCAGCAGTTTTTTCCTCTCATAGTCATAATCCTACAAAGCACAAACAGGAAATGGATTGGGTAAATAATGCATGAAATTGAATTTTTTTTTCTTTTTTACTCTGGTAACTGAGCACAGGCGGAGAGAACCTACAGCTGTGGTGGTAAACTTGTTAATCCTGAGCTCAGTAACCTTTCAGAGTGAGAGATGACAAATAAGAAGGGAAGCGGGCAAACAGAAAAATCGATTCTCAAAATCAAATTGCACCAGGGTCAGGGATGTGCAAATCAATAGGTTACATAACATCACAAATAAAATGTCCCTGCTGTTTTCAATCTATCCTATCACCTTCAGTTTGATGGGAAAATGTTTGAGACATTGTCAAAAGTCATTAGGAGTTTAAAAGACTTGGTTTTCTTTTCTCTGAGTAAGTTGTAGTCAAATGCAATTTCTGTTTATTTCTCGTTTTTCCTCACCTCAGCCTTGGATGAGTCAGTGCGAACATCCTGAGCCAGCAACACATCTCTCCTCAGGCTGTTCCTCCGCTCACTCCTCCCTCCCTCAGTCTCTGCGTTCAGCAATCTGGCACATTCAGGAGACAAACACACACAGATGGAAAGACAAGGTTAGGTTAAACTGTGATGGCTGTGTCCAACGTGTGAGAACCCATCAACACTTTCTCTCCCCAGAGCAACAGCAGCACAACTTTCGGAGGGTTTCAAAGACCCTGTGTCATGAGTGCTTTATTATTATGGATTTTATTGAGGGAGTTCTATTAAAACTGCACAGCAAAGGTTTTTTTCATCCAGAGAAACTACAGAGACTCAGCGAAAAAGGAAAACATAGATGAGGTCAACAAGGTTTTCCTTTTTTCTGACTTTCTCTCTCAGTGTCAGCAGGATTTGTAGATTTTTATCAGATCCAGCACATACATAAGCGAACTGAAAACAGACAACAGTCAAAGTTGTCATATTGCTGTTCTCTTTCCTTACACAACACATAATGTGATCGGTAGACTTGAAGTCATTGAAGTGATTTCCAGAGGGTGATGCACTACAAGATCTCTGTCACATGAAATTCCCAATGGTTTGGTCTCCAAACTATATTTGCCCCAAGATCATGCAAGAATCATTTATAGCACTTTTGTGCGTGCTTGTGTTTGTCAGTTACAGTCTTTGTGAGGACTCATCGTCCATCGGGACAAAACCTCAGTCCCCACAAGGTCAACCATTTCGCTTTAGGTGATGACTTTGTTTATGGTTAAAATATCACCCCAGAAATCATCAGGGGATTATTGTAAGTCAACACAATTACTTCCCAAGTGATGCAAAGGATTTTATCAGTGAATGCTCACCTGTAAGTTAGCGCCTGCCCTGTTGAATGGCGTCTCCCTTGGGTGAAAACCTTCATAATTTCTGGACCCTGGAGACTCCCCCTCCGTCCCATATATCCCACCCTGCTGATGTTGCTGACTGAGTCACACACCTCAGATGATGACATCTCAATGACCTGTGAGCTCTCATCCTCAGATTGGCCAGACTGGTCGTCATTTTCTAGGATCTGAAAGAAATGTCAGACTTTGGTGCTTCATGTTGATTTCTACTGAGTTTTATAAGGAAGGATTTGTTCTGTACTGGTAGCAGAATATATGAAGAGTTCAACCTTCTCCAGCGGCCGACTGTCTGCTCCCTTCAGTCCTGATCTCCCATCGTCACTGTGAGAGGTGAGGCCTGGTGGAGGTGAGGGGCGCGGCTTGATGCCACTCAACAACTCAGAGGTGAGAGCTGGAACAGAGCCTGAGGGGATCGAGAAAAAAAAGGTCATATCGTGATTGCCTGTACTACTGAATAAAACAGTAAATCATGCTGCAGTAAACAACGCTACAAAGAAACACAAGACACGCATTGTTTCAATGCATATGTATGTATTTTGCCTAAAACTCAGATATGGTAACAAACACTTATTTGCAAAGCGTTTAAAGACATATCTAATGAAGAAAAGCTGCTAATCTGATGAAGTGAGACTGTCTAGATCTGTACAATTACAGAACCTGGAAAATGATTATGTTGATGAGCTGACACAGCATTTTTTTCTTTCAAGTTAAGACCATAGAAACAGAATAAGGATGTAAAAACATGCTCCTCCATGATTTATACACTCCTCTGCACATTGGATTGTCACTGCTGCAAAACCTGTCAGCGAGTGTTGGTGAGTTTGTCACATGAAAATTGCTGCAATCAGTTTATACTGAAGTTTATCTGAAGTTAGACACAGCAAAGTGTAGTTCGGTGTTTTTTAATGGCAACTGTGTCCACAGGTTGATCACTGTATGGATACATGCTGTGTATGTGTGCTTGCTCACCCTGCTCAGAGAGACGAAGCTGCTGTAGCAACATGTTGAGCCAATAGCTGGTCAGCCCGCTGCCACCTAGCATGGGGTCAGGGGTCATCTCGGTTACCTTGGCAGCCTCACAGGAATCCAACCCAAGGAGCAGACGACGGGTCTCATAAAGACTCGAGATGTTCCTTTCCAAACCTTTCACCACCACTGACTGATGAATATACACAAATAAAGAGCTTAACATCAGCATTCAACACATCACAGCACATGACACTGCAGGGGGAAGTAGTTTTGCATCCAAAATCAAAGTGAACATTCAAGAAATATTTCAATAGACATTTCCTATTTAATCCAGTGCATATGAAAGAAGCATCACAAGCTACAGTGTGGTCCTGGATTAAAAATGGAATTTGAAAAGATGGCACTTTCAGGCACCACATTACCATTTCATTTGAGGCATGGGCAGGTGGGAGATATTGACAAGGCCAAAGCAGTGAAGCTATATGAATAATGTTATACCTTGCTGGCCTGTTTTACTTTAGGCTTGACACTAATGAAGACTCCCAGGTTTTGCATCATCTGAGCCAGCTTGCAAGGATCTGCCTCCCCATCTTCACGCATGTCAAACATCAAACACACAGGCAGACAGTCCTGGATGTGCACACACAGCCATACACAGAATGTAAAATAACAACAGGTAAAGAAAACAAAATAATCACATGCATGCAAACAAAAAATAATGGGGCTACCTCTCAGGATTGTTCAGCACAACATACTACCAACAATAAAGCCAAATGCCACACTGACCATGAGCTGCTGCCGGGCCAGACACACTCCGTCAGGGCTGCCCTGGATGAGCAGTGATGAAGGGCTCTGAGGAGCACTGAGGTCTGGTAGGATGATCTGGGTCTGAGTCTGGTGCATGACACTCAGGAAGTGAGCTCCGTTCTGCCCCAACAGGAAGAGATGCTGCTGGGAGGTGACATCCATCTGGCTGCTGACTATTCCCCCTGTGACCTCTGACCCCAGGAGCAGCTCCATCAGGATGCAGGTCGCCTTCTGTCAAAGCATGATACACTACTCATTAACGGTGTTGGAACACCCTCATTTGTTAACATACAGCTTTCTGCAGCAATGGCAGTAAAAGAAGAGGTTAAAGTAAATGCAGAACATACCCCGATTCACATTTTGACTTTGTTTTTGTTATTTTAAGTAAAGATTTCATCACCATTCAAACTTATTGCTGAAGCTTTGCTTAAGTGTGGCGGTAAAGAAGATCATTGGGCAGAGTGTTGTTACATTATGTGTGTGAACTGTAAACTGGACTAACTTTTGCTCTGAGCTGTTTGACACTAACCTTGACAGCAGCTGCATTGCCCTGCAGGCCCCAGACGGTGCAGCAGCTTTCATAGAAGTTGGGTTGTGCCTGAGGATGAGGCGGCACAGCCCTGAAGCTCACGCTGACCCCCAAAGACTGAACTACCTGCTGGATGAGTGGGGAGCCTGCATCTGGCAGAGCCTGGGGCACAAGGCTGACTGGGAGGTCAAAGGTCAAGGACAATGGCTGCAGGTCCTAGGACATGGAAGTTTGGATAGAAAGTGCGATGGAGAGGAGACACAGGGAGGAGGGGGAATAGAGAGATGGGAGACAGACAGAGGCTTTTTGACAAATGCACCTGTCGTCTTTGTGCCAGCCGTTCTATTAATCATTCTATTGATTGTTGTGTCATGACAGGAGTGAAGAAATTGAGTTTTGAGACAAGTAAAAATCTATCCTGGGCAGTCTCTGCTCAGACTGTACAGTGACCACTCACTCTTATCCTCCTCCTGGCTTCCTCCACTCCTTCTATGGGTCCAGCGATGGAGACCTGGTCAAAGTTGAAAAGCCAATTATGGTTTTGTTGTCTCCCC
>JAOWBC010001868.1:12163828-12180564 GCA_028566105.1 Hypoplectrus providencianus | reverse complement strand
AGCAGTATTTGCACTTACTTTAATTATTTTTTTCACTCATTTTACGTTTAAATTACACACTTCTAGAACTGTAAACGTTGGTTATATATTGCTACATATTGCTGCCTTTCACATTGACACATGAAAACTCAAAATGAGAGCCTGAGCAATATAAATTGGTGTAAATAGTGTTCAAACTTTTTCAGGAAAGAAGGAGAACTATTTCCCCCTCTTCTCTTATTCAGATAATGGTTTGTGTGTATAATAGCCTCATGATTAAAAAAAACAACACTTTTTTTAAGAGTTCAAAGAACTTTGCTAGAGTTTTTTTGATCAATGTCTTCTTATTTTTAGACTTAAGTAACAGAAAAAACATACATTTCAAAAAATAACCGTACCCCCACCCCTCCAACCACCTTTGGACCTCAATTGTACTGAGAACGAGCAAGACAATAGAAATCTGTCAACAAGATCCAACAGAAAGAGTCTTTGTTTTTGTTTTTTGTTTAACTTCTGCAGAGATGGACTTTTCAAAGAGATAAAGCCTTTCAAAGATAGTGTCCTAATCAATTTGAAAAGTCTGTAAGCATTCCTGTAATTCAGACGCGTGCTCTGCATGGAAATAACCTTAAGGATGTTTGCATCATTAGTTTTAGGACCACTTTAAGTAAATCCTCATACAATATTCATACAGAGAGAGCTCAAACTGCCTGAGCGTGTTTTCTGGGGCAGATGTGATCGTGGATGTAGCCCTCTGAACCATTCATGTTTTTTTTCCAGACCACTGCATGACGTAAGACCCAGATGATGTGTGATTTCATTACCTGAGTTGCAAAATAACACCGGTAGATTTATTATGGCTGCGTCTCCTCGTTGTGCTGAGCGTCCTGCGTCCGCGGCGCTGATTGGCCGGCTGTGAGGGAGCTCCACAGCGCCGCGCTGCTCCGGGATCCTCTGGCGCAGAGAGAAAGCGCAGCTTGGCCGCCAGCGAGCACCGAGCCGGGCTGGGAGGGCAGATGATGTGATGTGATCCAATACGGGCGGCCGGCTGCAGCTACGGGCGGACTGGCACTTAAAAGCGGCTGTCGACCTCGGCCTCGCTCACTACTGTGTGTGTGTGTGTCGTCGTGGGAGTGGAGGCGCAGAAGCCCGGAGGCTGACCGAAGCGGTGAGTGGATGTAAATAGATGCTCTCGATGGGATGCGCTCCCCTCCCAGTGCGGCGGTGGTGATGGGGCTGGATGCTGAAGATTTACTGCGTCTGTTCACCTATCGACAGCTTTGCTTCCGCATGAACGGCAACTCGACCCATGCATCTTCTGCGTTATGGTGGATTTAAAGACGCTCTAACGCTGTTTGTGGTGTAGCAGTGAGGGAGTTTATTGAGGTGGCTGCAAAACGAGGGGCTTGAATACTCCACCCATGACATCATCGACTTTTTCAAGTTCATTTTCTCCCCAGCTTGTGCTTTCATCTGTTGCATTTCATTTGTGAAGCACTGGGTGCAGTTCAGAGTTGAGGAAAGAGGCCTGCCATGACAGTGAGTAAGTTGAAAAGGATGGTTTCCTCTCACAGGCCAAGATCTGTCAGTATCTAGATCTGGCATCAATTATGAATCTCCTAAACATATTATTGATGTAAAGTGATAAGAATTCTAAGAAACCTTTCTCTTTAGGCTGACCTTCAGGTGAAACACTCGTGTCTATAAATGGGTATACAAAATGAGCAGACAGTTGAGAAGATCATGTTTTATCACCTGAATTAGAAGAGCAAGTTTTGTTGCTGTTATGTTGGAGAGGACGTGACTTTTTAGACATCTGCTAGTTTTATATGTCTCTGAAATGGAAGCAACAGTGGGGCACACACAAGGAGGAGCACCAATTCAGCAAAAAGATTACTTTAATGATAAACAATTGTTTTATAGACAAAGTTTGCTGCAGTCCCGTGACCAGCTGCTTGAATCTAATGAATGACCTCTGCTGTTGGAGAGCACAACAGATTTTATTGAGGACAACAGTTTAACTTCCTCTGTGTGTTGACTGTGCCCCACTGTCCTGCAAACTGCTGTGTCATTCTCCTCGCTTTCTCTCTCTCTAATAACCATCCTCTCTCTTCCCCGCTCGCTCACATCCTCTCTTCGCCCCACTTTGTTTAAGTAATGGAGATCTGCTTCCATTGTCAGGAGAGGGGGAAAGAGAAATGGGTGATCTAGCTTGTCTGCAATAAAAATGATAATAATAAGAGAAGAAAGGGACAATCGGGTGTTAAATATATTTTTTATAACTCGTGGTCTGTTTGGGGGGTTGTGTCAGGATGTGTAATTCGTCCTCTGAGTCACGCAACATATTTGCTGTGATTTTCAGCTTCAAGACAAAATTTTTGTGGCCTTCTGGTGAAAATCATTTAGCTCAAGTTTTGAGGATTTTAGTTTGAATTCATTTTCATTCAGTATTTTGATAAGCCCCCAAATTCAAGATGTTTTTTGGAGCCTATGAGACGATTAGTCCATGACTTAAAAGGGGAACATAGAAAACAATGACTGATGGAGGAAGCTGCTCTGATGAGACGGCTCGGCTCAGGGCAGGTGGCCTGAACCTGTTGACGCTGAGTCTGATCACAGGGCCTGGAGTGTGAGTGCAGATTCAGCACAAACAGGTTGTTGTGGTTGTCTGGCTCAGTGACAGAGGGACAACATGACAACCACCCAGGGAGCGGGGAGCAGATAGGGGCCCCGCATGAACAAAGTGCACTGCCCAGGGATTCTGCTCCGTCCAAAATCCTGCCTCTGTGTTTTCCCAAGATCTTGTCGTGATTCAAAATCTGCTGCGTTTGTATTTTCCACGTTTCTGAGAAATGGCGCTGATGATGACTGAGCATTGTTTGAGGCGTGTATGTGTGTGCGTGTGACAGGATGTTTACACATTATGCTTGCGTGCCTGGACATGTTTTTTTTTCTACCTGTGTCTGTTTACCAGCTTCCCACAGAGTTGTAACCAAATTATTTAATTAAAAAACAGAAGTGACAGTGATACAACCCATACATGTGCCGTGTCTTAAGATCTACGTCTTTGTTGCTATCCATCTGCCTGTGTTCAGCATCACATGGCTGATCCACAGAGATAAAAGAGACACGGCTAGCTAGTTAGCAGAGGCTGGCTGCCACTTCTCCTCCCCACAGACTGGCTTACTGCTCAGTGTCAGTCCTGGATGAATACATTGAGGGTCTGACTCACTCCCAATATCATGCTAATACAATCCAGCGTTATGTCTTTAATGCAGCATTTTTTTTTAACACTTCAACAGTGACAACCAATGTGTAAAAGGAGCGTGAGGTTGAAAAATAACCTGCACAACAGTGTATCAGTAAAAGCCTCTGAGATCGGCTGAGCTGCAGTCAGAGAGAGCAAAAAGCGAGATGATTCTGTCTGCTTTATGTTCAGTTGTAACATCAGAGAAATGCATATGAGCAGTGTACTGAGTGTCTCAACTTGATGATGTCACCTTCCTCTGTGGAGATGATGTCATAGAAAACACCCAGAGAGGAGACCTAGTTTTTTGACTCAGAATTCAATATATATATATATATGCCTATTATTATTATTGTTGTATTATTGTATTTTATTATATTATATCATCTTAGAGGATGTATCTAAAATGAAATGCATAAAGCTATGTATCAAAGTACATACATTTACACAGAGACGGGTCACAAAAGGTTCAGCCTCTTTAAAATCACAATGGTACACAACTTCATGCATGCTTTTGTAGGGGTTGTAGGGTTATTGGATTTTTGTAATTAAGTACTGCATCTGCAACTGCATTTATCTACTCTGGTTTTTAACAGCTAACCTGCACAGGAAACCAGTTTATACTGTGGTAGATGATTTCTGACAGTGTGTCTCTTCTCTCACCAGCTCTATCACGGCAGTGTATTTACATTCAGCCATGATGTCAGTACAAACCCCTCCTCTCTCCCGCTCTGGCTCCTCCCCCTCTAATGTGGGTCTAGCCAATCGCGGCGGCTCCTCTGCCACCCCTCCCACCTCCCTAAGCCTTCGATCGTCATACAATCAACTGCTTGGGCGTGATGTCATCAAGGAGTCCATGGAAACCGGAAGTTCGGCTACATTGCCAAAGAGCCGTCAGAGGTATGCCATGACCAGCGTGCGGAGCGCCATGGGGATAAGTGACAACTTGGCTTCCTCTAAGAACCCACCTGTTACCAGGGGGCGAGGCCTCCCGACCAAGTCCTCCTCCAGCTCTGCCCTCTACTCCTCATCGTCCTCCTCCTCGGTATTTAATACAACCAACCCCAAACTGGCCAAGAATGGGGCCAACATGCAGAGACGAGCTGAGAGCCAGCAGCTGGAGCTGAGCAGGGCCAATACAGAGGGCAAAATTCACAACGATCTCATCAATAACCCCAGCTCTGACTGGCTGGAGTTTGGAAAAGACAACTCTCAGCTGCCCCCGTTCCGCAGAAGGACCAAGAGCTTCTTGGAGTATCATGGGAAGGGCTGGGATTTGGACCTCAACTGGGGGAACAAAGAGGACAAGGAGGAGGAGAAGAAGCAGCAGCCATCCCCAGAGAAGGAGCAAGCCAGCCCTGCCAAGGAGAGGGAGAGCCAGAAGGAGGAGAAACCTGGCAGCAAGCAGACCTGCCAGGAAGAGAAGGAAGAGGTGGAGCCAGTGGTGGAGGAGGAGGAGGAGGAGGAGGAGGAGGAAGATGACCCCACACCTACACCAAGGCAGCCCCTGCTTCCTGTGGTGGTCGAAGCCCCACTTTCCCCGACATCCTCATCCTCTACCAACAGCCCTGAGTGGGTCCCAGACAACCAAAACCATCTCCAGAACCAGACTCCAGCCCAGGTCAGAGAGGAGCTCTGTGCCCAGGTTCAGGCTAGTCCTCGCAGTCCTGCAAAGCCCCCTCGGAGCTCCCAGCCCCGGGTGATCAAGGTCGAGCTGCACCCTAACAACGAGAACCAGTTCCTGCAACAATACCCACCTTCTTCCCCGAAACAGGCCCGGGCTGCAGAGAGGAACACCCCAACCAGAAACCGAGCACCACCTGCCCTGCCAGAGCCTGAACCAGAGACCGGGCTGCCTAAAGTGGGCTTAAGAATGGATCTGACTCCTGAAACTCCATCAGAGGATGAAGACTCGAGCTGGACCACCCTGTCTCAGGAGACACCCTCTCCTCAGACTCCACGGGAAACAGGTACAATATATGTTTGTCCTTTCATCTGGTATTTCTTTAATTTTTATTTGCCTATCTGTGTGAGCCTTTAATCATGCCTCTATTACACCTCCTTTCATCCCGACTCTGCCCTCCTTCTCCTCCCACAAACCGTCTGATCTGGGAAATTACAAAGGCCTTGTCTTAAGCAAACAAGTCACTCCAGAAAATCTGCTGGCACCTTTAAGGCCCCTGTGAGCCACCTTATGGCGCAGAGAGCAATTATGATGGACAGAAGGATAGAGTACTGCAGATAGCAGGGTGTGAAAAAGGAAAGAGAGAAAGTAGAGCTGGGTTCAGTGCATGATGCCTGCAAGGATCGATGACAAAGCAATACATAGAGAAATATAAGACGGCGGAGAAAGAAAGCCAGCAGAAAGAGGAAGGGAGAGATGTTGTTGCCCACTGGGTCCGACTACCGGGGATGAGCCCTGGAGTTGCTATGACAACAGAAACTAAGTAAGGACAGGATGACCATCACTGAATGTCCATCCCTGTCTACGTGTTCAGTATGTCTTTTGTATGTCCATATGTCATCACTGTTTTCTTGCAGTGTGCATGCATACACACCTAAATGTCTGTGTGGCACATTTAACTGTAAAATATGTGTGTATCACTGTCATCCATCAGCAGATGTATGGGGTGAGGGGGACCTGCCCCCAGGCTGGCGGGAGATCTCAGACTCATCAGAGATCTATTTCTGGCACATCCCCACTGGCACCACACAGTACCACCGACCTGTTGCCTCAGGCAACCAGAACACCTCTCCCAGCAACGAGCCAGACACTGAGCACGACCCACAACAGGAAACACAGGACTGTCTGAAGCCTCCCAACGAGGTGAGAGGACACACACACCGAACACAGCTCC
Organism: Hypoplectrus providencianus; assembly: GCA_028566105.1. NCBI lineage: Eukaryota > Metazoa > Chordata > Actinopteri > Perciformes > Serranidae > Hypoplectrus > Hypoplectrus providencianus. Next base: position 12,174,480 of record JAOWBC010001868.1, on the reverse strand, counting down.
AGCCCCGCCTGGTTAAACATTCATTCATTTACCTTTATGTGTGAAAAGCTACAAATCCAGTGTGAGTTTTTTTTTATATTCCCAATCCTCAGAGAGAATCTGCAGCATTTTATTATGCTGCATATAAATAATAGCAGTGCGTATGTTTAAAGGATACCTGAACACTAATATACACCTTTCTGTGAGGCAAGTGCTGATGCCAAGATTTGAGTAATTATGTGTGGAGTCAGCGATTCTTATCAAGAACATTTTTTGTCAAACTCAGAGAATATTTCCTCATAATCCACTAGCTGTCGACTCTGTGTGTGCACTGAAATCTGCTGTTCATACACAGCCCGACTCTGTAAATGGGACACACATAAAGTGGCTTGGACCAAGCAGCACAGCATCATTCCAGCCTACATGGGAAACAGGGGAAAGGCCAACAAAGTGACAAAAATAGTTGACACAATATTAAAAAAAAAAAAAAAACCACTATATAGCGAGACAACAAAACAAGCAAACAAAGCTTGTTCATAAAAATGTGTGACTCTTGAGGTTGCGTTCTCCTCTGTTAAAGAAGACGCTGCATGAATATTATGTTTACCAACAGTAAGCATCTCCTAAAGAGTTAACATTAAACCAAGATTTTATGATTTATGTGTATCTGTTATCAGGGAGTAATTCCACTATATCAAATGCTGATTCTATAATAAGTGTTACATATACACCTTTATGTGATTTACTGGAAAGCTGCTGGTGACTACTCTCTGTCTGTTCTCTCATGCTGCATCTCTCTCCCTCTCTCTCTCCCACAGCGCCCCAGCAGTCTGATATCTGACAGCTCGGTGGAGCCGGTCCCCTCACCCTCTGGCTCCTCCCAGTCCTCCTCCTCCTCCTCTTCCTCCTCCTCCACCCCCCACAATGATGTCACCTCTTCTGGACCAAATCTCAACACCAACACCTGCACAGCCAACGTGAGTCACAGAGCCACATCTATTTTGGTGTTCACTTGTTGAACTCCAGCTTTCTAAAAAGTTCTAATACATTTGATGATATTCATTAGTCATGGTTTTATTATTCAATTGGCTTGAATATGGATGTTGCAATTCTCTTATTTTCCCCCTGAAACATCTGCTTTACTACTGCATTTATTAGATTGAAATGAGCTTGCAGTTATCTCAGTCTAGGTCAGTCTGTGTTTAAGAAAAAAATGAGCAATATCCTCTTAAAGTATTACACAGCTAGTGAAATCAAAGATTGAGCTTGTTTTATATCCTCTTCATTGCTTAACTACAAATGTTTGTCTCTGTCTGAATTTCCTTCAGGAGCTGAAAGACTACCCAGTCTATCCAGATCCCAGTCTGAAGGCCTTTGAGGGGGCCACCCTCCGCTATGCTTCACTTAAACTCAAGTAATACACATTCTAGAGCAAATCCATACATATATATTAGTCTAGATTTGTGTGTTTCCATGTGCTAGTTTGGTAAATGTGACTTAACTGTGACTTCTTCTGATGTGATGTTTCTCTGCAGCCCTCCGGCTCAGTTAGAGACTGTGGACCTCAACAACACCTTCCCTGATCCAGAGGCAATGGTAAGATCAGAACAACAGCACACTTTACATCTGTGAGTGAAACAAACAGCACATAGATATTTATTTTCCTTTATCATTCATTTATGTGTGTGCAAGCCCAGGGATGTCAGTCAAACTAGTAAATCATCTATAAGTAAATCATGTTTTTGAATTGTGTACCCAAGGAAATATCAATCAGGCTGCTATTGTTTCATTTTGAGATTTTTTCTATTTGTTTTAAAAAATGAACTCTTCTATAAGAATGAAAGAACACATGAAAACAGCAACAAGGAAGAACTACTCACTAACTGTATCATAGTATTTTTTTTTAACAATATGGTTGCCTGCTAATACTAAAATGGTTATATCAATGCTATTATTTTGAAATGGTAATATGATTACCTAAATGGGTAATAACCTGATAATAATGAATTTATATAGGTTAGGAGGCCAAATTTGTCATTTCCATATAAAAAAAATGTTGACATATATCCACCCTCCATAAAGATCCATTCAGTTTAAAGCCAGCTCTGTATAAATTCTGTCTTTCATTTTGTGATTTGGTACCTGGTTACATCGTGATAGTTAAATATTCATGAAACATAGCTGCAAAATGAATACATGCAATCAAATACTGTTAATTCTAATGAGATAGTATGTCACTGAATAAAAACTGATAACATCATCAGTTTGATCTTATTTCTTGAAAAAATCCTGCATCTGTCACCATGCTTTGTTTGTGATGATGTAATGATCCTGTCCTCTCTCTGGCTGTTGCAGTGCCACTCAGTGGTTATTTTGTGAATTTAGCTATGACATATGTCTTCACAGAGTAGAGTAGTTTTTGTGCTGGAAGAAAAGCATACAGAAACCTCTTTGACTGTCAACCAATTTCCTCATTATTGATAAGGAAATGTTTAATTAACCTAGAATTAAAATGTGAAATACGGCACACTCACTTGTGTGCAATAAGGAATGAAATCATAATTTAGAGATGGAAATAACAAGTACTGTGTAACTTTTATTATTCTGTCAGGATTAAACATTTATCAAAAAGGACAGAAATGTGATGTCTATGTGCCTTACTGGAAAGCGATATTTAGATCTCTCAGAGGAACCAGAGACACAGGGGAGAAGTGAGGGAGATTAGATAGGAGCTCAGGAATTGTGAAAGTTTAATGAGGATGAAAATAAGGGAGAATCCATTTGTGTGTGTGCACCTGCGTGTGTGTGTGTGTGCGTATTTGCGTCGTGTGTGTGTTTACATGACACATTTATAGGAATTGAGAATTGTGAAAATGGGGGGGGGGTAGGAAAAGCTTGTGGCCTCCAGCAGTTTACGCACACACACACGCACACACACAGTCTTTCATATTTCATGTGTTGTCTTCCTAAATCAAGCCTCTCTCAGTTATCACTGCTGGCTGGTGATGGTGCGGTGGCTGTCGCTGCGTACTGTACCTCTATGAGCAAAATCAAACTTTATATTGAACTTTGATTGACTTACTGTGCTGCTTTGTTTGTATATCTGGGTCAGGGTTGTATACCTCAGACAGGGTAACAAGCCTCGGGCGGGTTTGAAACACACCCATTAATTAGCCACATTATTTGATTAAAGAATAATTGAAGACAGTAACATGTTTGTTTTAAGAGTGGCATCTTGGTTTTTCTTTGACCAATATTACTGGTCACAAGTTTGCACACTCACAGTTTTTCTTAACAATTTAAAACTTAGATAAAGACAGATTATAACAAAACTATTGTTTTATGATAACTTGTGAAAAATTACTTTGCTGATACCTTTTAATAATAAAAACAAATCAGTGCATTACAGACCAATCACAGATCTGCTTTAGCAATCAGAGACAATTTTGACAATAACGGTGTTAAATCTGTCAGCCATTGAAAAACACACCGCTGCCTCGTTTCCTGTCTGAAAGAATTAACAATAGAAATTTCTCCCTGATATTAAATCTTACTAGTTATTTTGGCGAGAACACTGTTACAACTGAAACGATAATAGCCACAACTACCAAAATAAAACCTGTGTTAAAAAACTGATGTGTGTGCTGTGTTCCCTCTAGTCCTTCCCCGTACGGTCTCTGGGCTGGGTGGAGATGGCAGAACAGGACCTGTGTGAGGGGAGGAGCAGTGTGGCCGTCCACCACTGTATCAGACAGCTGTCCTACTGCAGGAGGGACATACGGGACTCAGCCGGTGTCTGGGGAGAGGTCAGTGTTTCAGCAGACAGTAACCAGCCATACACAACGTGTTTACTGTTATTTTTTAGTTTGTAGGCAAAAAATTTACACCTTGTGCACGTCTCTGAGGTGCAAGTACTTAAAATCAAAGAGCAATTTGCCTTCTCAGTTTATTTTTTAATTTTATGTTGCCAGAAATGTCCCATTTGGATTCAATATTTATCTTACTTAGGGAGTACGGGTCAAGTTTGGCAGCAGAATAAAAAAAGTCCTATATGACTACATACAACAATTTATAGCATGACAAGAAAGACTCCAAAGAACAACAATGGACACATATAGAGTATTTTTAAACATGTCAAAAGAATGCAGAGTCAACTTAAGTCTACCTTGCAGCTCTTACCAAGCTGAAACCAAGATCAACCCAATTCTGTTATATATTCCTTTTCATGGAGAAAAAACAAATGCAAGTAAAAAGTTTGTGAGTGCTTGCCCTGTACTTATATGTGATTTGAATAGACTTTGCTCCTGGCTGTTAGCAACAAGAGAGTTAAAAGGAATTAATTATGTAAGAAAAAGCAAGGACAAGAGAACAAGGAACACAACGGTATAATTATTTGTATATATAAAAAAATCTAAATCTTTATGTGAATCATCTAACAGCCCGCGGTTACAGACAGCAGCTTCAGTGCTTCTGTGTTTGTGGTGTTTCAGGGTAAAGGGATGCTGCTTGTGCTTCAAGACCGCATGTTAACTCTGGTGGACCCAGATGATCGCAGCCTGCTTCACTCTCAGCCAATCAGTAGCATCCGTGTCTGGGGGGTCGGCCGAGACCACGACAGGTAAGTGCACCACAAATGTCTTTTTCCTTTTTTAAAACCATACATGGTATATAAGGCAATAATAGTTTTTAACTTTCCTTTTATTTTATTTTGTTTTTTAATTTCAATGTTATTAAGATTAGCTGTTGTTCATTTTCATAATTCGTTTGCTTGTTTAAAGATATGATGTCAAAGAAGTATATAGCTGCATAAATAGAAATAAATGGTTGTAGGAATGTTTAATCACACCCTGCTTTAGTGTTTGTTTTAAGCAGTTGCACAGTGTCCTGGAATGTCAAGTCCATTCAGTTTAATGTCATGCAAGTTGATGAAAACTCATGCTGCCTTTTTTTTCTGTCGTGATTAATTATAACAAAAAAGCTAAACCTGAAATACATTCAGTCTGATTTCCTTTATCTTTTTTTTTTCAACCCAACAAATTTTTTTCTTACTGTTTCCACATGCAGTGTGTATTTATTTCCAGTTTGCTAACAATATTTTTCAGTGCTTGGTTTAGTTTTTTGTACTGTAATAACATTACACTGACTCCTCTTGAACTTGAATGGCTGACATGCACAGAAAGGGAACAAACACATTCACACATAAAACAGTGTAAAAGCATGTGTGGTGCAGTCTTGCTGATTCGGGAGTTTTAAGGGATCATTAAATTAAAGTCATTATTATTCAGTGCATATTTGCACTAACTGCATTCAAGAATCCATATTTATGCTCATTGCTCCAAGTTTCCATTCCAGACTGGGGACCTTTGGGGCCTTCAGTCTTTTGGCAGTATCCCATGGACTTAACCTTTTACTATTGAGCTGCCAGTGTGCTGAGGCTAGCACAGCTGCTAATGGGGGGACAAGCTAAACCCTCATTGACATGGGCCCCTCAGGGTTTCCATTAGCCTACAGACCAACCGCTTCAAACACTCACACAAAGCCCACAGACATGTGGCTACATTCACTCAGATGTAATAAACATTCATTCATGGATGTAATATGTATGAGGCGTGTAGGCCTATTTGCGTATGTGCATAAGCTTTACATTCACACAACTTGCTGACGCCGGTGTAGAAAACCATTCCTCAGTACTGAATGCTAAAGCACTTAGAGCTAAGAGACTTAGGGAGATTCACTTTGAAGATGTGTCACACAGTGACCGTACAAATGAGAAAAGTGGTGGAAGTTAGCAGCTCAGAGAAGCTGTCTGGTCCTGACATGTGTAATCAGCTGTTAAGGAATCGGGTGAAAATGGAGTTTAAAATAGCATCTGTGTAAAAAGGCTTCCCTCGCTTATTTTGTCAGTGTCCTGCCTCTTCTTTCCAATCTCTGTGTCTATGTATGTCTTTTATTTCTGTATTTTTCCTTGTCTTTTAAGTGCCGCCATAGTTTCTCTCACCCATAGAGGGATGTTGTGGGATGCACCCTCCCACTCTTCTTCTCTCCTTCCCTCAACACCACCACAACACTAGCTGTGTGTGTGTGTGATAGATAACGAGAGGGAAAGGAAGAAAGAAAGTCCCTCTTCTCTCTTCCGTCTCTGAGGATGGAGAAACTTTCAGTGGCTGTCTCTCTCAGCGGTAATGGATAAAGCGTGTAGTGGAGGGGAGAGGGGAGGGTCGGCCCAGGCTAGCTATCCCTCTTATCCTTCTTTCTCTCACTCCGTCTCTCTTTCTCTCTCTCACAGCATTACAGCTTCCACTCTCTTCATCCTCTCCTCCCACCAGCACTTTAGAATCTGCAGTCTGCACTCCTCTGTTTGGTTTCAGGCTCATCATTTTGCATGTATTATAATTCCAGCCTGGCTCGGAGCGTGTGTGACTTAGAAGATATTTGATGCTTTGAGACCATGATGCACTTTCCGTATATGCAGCAAATTGTTTTATAGCATCCCGCATCTGTGGGGGGAAGGTTTATGTGTGCATGTGAGTGTGTCCAAGACAACACATTTAGAGCTGGATTAGCCTAGACCTGCCACTAGAGTGCACTATACCCACAGCATGTGCAACCAGAGATCCTGAGCAACTGTAACTATACACAAAAGTATGTAGATACCTCTGTGTGTACTTTTGCTGTGGAGCTGTTTTTCATGGTTTGGGCGGATGGCTTGGTTTCAGTCAAGGAAAATATGAACAATTCTGCATACAAGAATATTTCAGACAAAATTGTGCCTCCATTTTTTTTTAGCAGCAACAGCTTGGAAAAGGCTTTATTGTGATTCATTGCCAATGTTCCTGTGCTTAAAAACCAACCATTGTCCCACTGTGGACAGGGGCAGCAGCAAAACATATTTTAGCCACCTGGAAGGAAATTCACCTAAACAGATGTTAGTTTAGATTCATCAAAGTCAAAGAAGGCAAATTAGCAAGGCAGCAGGAGAATAGCAAACCATGCACTCTGCAAGGTAAAATTGATGTTTTTTTCAGTGGAGTCTGGTGGTTTTGATGGGGGCTTTAACCTAAACAAGGCTGCCCACTGGCAAGGTAATGTAATGTAATTTATTTAAACAGCGACAGTGTTCAATAAAACACTGACCTTGTGTAAAATGATGAAAGATGCATTGCAGCAGGTTTTATCAGCAATTGTTATCTTCTGCCCATAGTCCCTGGGCAGGTAAAGGTGGGACAATAAAATATTAAGTAGACTGAGTACACATATATTGAAAACATTACCTTCCCATATGCCTCCCCCACTTATCCCAATAGATGAAACATCTGAGCTCAGTTACAGCAATAAAGTTACTGATTTTTGTTGTTGTTGTGTTAACACATGATAAAACAGATATTAACCTTGGCTGATGGAGAATGCATATGAGGGACTGGACTGATCTGCACTTAGGAAAGTTTTGCAGCATTTAAATGAAGGTGAACTGGTTTAATCTGCCTGCTTCCTGATGTGCAGGTGACTTTAGCTTGTTGCCACGGAGCTCATCGTATGTCACTGAATGAAATGTGAAAGGCTTATGGTTCAGTTTATTTCTCTAGGTATTATTTAATATGTCTGTATGTATTGGCTCTAGTTTTTATAGGCGTGTCATGATTGATTTTTGTGTGTGTGTGTGTTTATTCGCTGGTTACTTAGTGAGTATGACTATATGACTTCGGGAGTGTCTGCACCATAGTGCTGTCATCTTTGTTGCTTCTGTGTTGTTAGAGTCCCTCCCTTGTATTTGTTTTTGTTCAAAAGAAACAATGACAAATAAAAAACCACTGGTCTAGATAGAGCCTTGACCTCAACGTGGTCCAGCACCTCAGGGGACAAACTGGAACATTGTCTTCACACAGATGCCTCCAGGTTCATAAATCTTGTGGAAAGACATGTGGAGTGGAGGCTGTTGGAGCAACATATTAATGGCCATCGTTTTGAAGGAGATGTGGGTCGTATTTAGTTTTTCCCACTGGCACATTGTTGTTTTGGGGCACAGATGCGCAAAAGGCCCTTTGGCCCCTGGGTCTGTGCCCAGTTGGCCTGATCACATACTTGGCTAAAACTGGAAGAGATAGGGAGAAAGAAGAGAGATGCTTCTTGAATAATGTACAAAAAGTGAAAATATGACAGAGAAAAGGGGAAAATTGGGAAAGAAAGGGAGTGCAGAATTTGACCGATAAGCTAAAAAAAGAGACAAAGAGGTTTTTGAATGCATTCATGCAGAGCACCTCAAAGTATAGCTGCCTCTGCTCTCTTCATCCATCTCTCTCTCTCTGTCTCCTGTCTCTTACTCTATCCATCTAACTGAGGACCATTCCCAGTCTGGTCCTGCATGTTCTCTCTCTCTCTCTCTCTCTTTCTCTCACTCTCTCTCTCTCTTTCTCTCTCTCTATCTCTGTCAGCTTGATTCAATATGAATGAGTCCCCCTGTCTCTTAAGCGGGGCGAGACGAGGGGGAGTTGTGGGGGGTTTAGCTCCTTGGTGAAGTCATGAGGCTATATTTGGAGCACTCAGCAAGTCCGACTCTGTGCGCGTACACATGTTTGGATGCATGTGTGTGTGTGTGTGGCTGCACGTGGGCTTGAATTGATGAAGTCATAGGTCTATATCTGGAGCACTCTGTTCGTATGTGTGTGCTGGTGAATGAGCGGGTGTGTCTGTGTTTTTTCCCCCACTTCTCCGTCCCCTCTTTCTGTCTGTAATGCTCTTGCGCTATTTCCACTCTTTGTCTCCAGCGCTCTTTCTGCCTCCCTCTTGTGCCATTGGCTGCACAGCTTTGCTCTTCTTCTCCCTGCCTCTCTTTGTTTGTCCCATCGTTGCTCTTTAGCAGGGTGTAAGCCTTTCCCCTTTTTTTTCTCCCTTTTTTTTTTAGCCACACTGAAACAGGAGAGGGAGACACAAGGATAGCAGCAGCTGAAGAACAGGAGATACTAGGAGAACAGGGGAGGGAAAGAGTGCTTTGAGACTGTGGGGCACAAACAGAGCGATGGAGAGCCAGTGAGGGAGGAAAGAGAGAGTGCATGCGTCCCCACTTGCACTGAGCAGGACACAGCAGGACTTTACAGGAGGCTCTCCAGACCGGGCAAGCAGAGCGAAGGAAGCCGACCGAAGAGGAAGACAGGGACAGAAAAGGTGTAGCAGAGGGAAGAGGAGGAGGAAAGGGAGAAGCAGGGGGAGGGGAAGGAAAGAGGGAGAGGAGAAGGGGGAAAGGAGCCCCAGAGGATTAAGGAAAAGGAGAAGAAGAGAGGAGGCAGACAGGAAGAGATTTACCCCGGGTGCTGTGGTGAAGGGGCTGTAGCCATGTCGCCGTGGTTTTGGAACTAACAAGGCGAGGAAGTAGTCATCTGTAACGGGGCCAGCATGTCTTCCTGTGTGAGTACCCCTATCTCTTATTCATTCACTCCTCATCCATCCATCCACCCCTCTACTTACAGTCATGCATCTCTGCCTCTCTTTCCATCTCAGCGCTACCCCCCCTGTCTCTCTCCTCTGATTTCCAACAGCTCTGTTTGTGCAGAAGACATCGCACAGCTCCTAGCCCTACTTTCATTCATTATCTCTCCCTTCATTTTTTCACTCATTTACTTCTCTGCCTCCTGCTGTGTGTTTGACTTCAAGCTGTGTACTTTCTCCATCTCTCTCTCTATCTGTCTCTCTCTCCCTCTCTCCCTCTCTCTCTCCCTGGCTGGCTTGCTGTCAGGTGCAGGGATGCAGGCTGGCAGCAGCAGGTTTGCAGCCGGAGTCAGTGAGACATGAGCAAGACGTTGAGGGAGCCAGATAAGAAAGAAAAAGCATAAAAGTAAAAGAAAGAAAGGGAAGAGAGCGAGAGAGAGATGAAGTTAGCAAAGCGGGGATTGAGAAAGACAGGATTAAAGAGTCTTGATGTGCTGCAGGGATTTTTCAAAGTGTGTGTCACGGCTGTTTGATATTGCACTAGGTTTGTGTTCTGCAGAGCCAAAATATTACTATTTTTGACGTATATGTATCTTGTGCTGCAGTCTGTGAGGATTCTGTTGGTGAATTTGTGTGTGTGTGTGTGCGCGCGTGTGCATGCGCGTGCGTGCGTGTGCGTGTGTGTGTGTGTGTGTGTACATGATAAATGCCTTCACTGTATGCATATGTGGAATTTCCTTCTCTCTATTCTCGAGTATCTCCTGTAACAAGCAGAGGAGGAGGAAGGAGGAGGATGAGGGATGAGCAGGGAAACACTAAGCGAAGAACCAAAAAGCCAGAGTGAAATGATTTACGACACGAGGGGGGCAGGTCCTGCTTGTTTTCTTGTCCTTGCTGTGTGACACTTATTAGGATTGAGTCTTTAGTGTTGTAAAGCGGACGTGCGCCTCTGTGATGTACGTCTTTGACAGCATCTCTGTATTTGTATAGCCCTGTGTGTGTGTGTGTGTGTGTGTGTGTGTGAGTGTGTGTCTGTGTGTATGTTCACTGCTGTTACAGCGAACTATCGTCACCTTTCTTCACTAATGGCTCATCAGCAGATGTGCAAGCACACGCACACGAACACACACATTTCATTCATATTCATTAGTGGGACACAGTGTTTGCTTATTCCCTTCAGCTCTCACTTATTTCCCTCCACTGCTGACCTTCTGTGGACAGCTGTGGTATGAGGAAAAGGAGGAAGAGAAGAG
>JAOWBC010001868.1:12115769-12143314 GCA_028566105.1 Hypoplectrus providencianus | reverse complement strand
ATTAAATTAGAACTTTATAGACTTTTATTTTCTTTTTGCAATCAGTGAATTCGCCCCCTGCTGGTCTGAGAAAGAATACAGGTTTAGGCAAGCTAGATGACTGTTAAATACAAAAGTATCAGCAACAACATGTACTTAAAGTATTAAAAGTGTTTGAAGAATGGCCTCATTCAAATGGCTTTATATATTCCAAATAAATTCTTGGATTATTATCATTATTATTGATGCATTTGTATAAGCAGTGTTTTGATTTTCTATAGTGTGACTCATTTTAACTACTTAATATACTGTTATGAAGTTTAATTTAAAAAAAAGTTACTCACCTTAAATTTATCATGTTTTTATGTTAAAGCTCAACCTGAAAACTAAACTAACTCAAATATACAAAACATAAAAACTCAAACTGCCTGCAAAATTCATTGGTGTGAAGAGGACAATACATCTATATATTTATTTAGAAGTATAAAGTCTTATAAAATGGAAAACTTAAGTAAAGCACAACCGCTGCAGAGCACTAATCTAAAGCTTCAGGATTTGATGATCTGTGAAAAAGACTTTCTGTGAATTATCTTCTGTTTTATGTTAATCTCCCTCAAGATGTTATTCTATACTTTTAAACCAAAATGATAAAAACTCACCCCCCCCCCTGTCTTCCTCTTCCTCAGCTGCGGTACCAGAAGTGTCTGGTGGCACGGCCGCCCTCCCAACGTGCTGGCTCATCATCCTCGCCCTCTGCAGACTCGGTGACCCGCCGGGTGACCACCAGTGTGAAACGCGGCGTCCAGTCTCTCATAGACACTCTGAAACCCAAGAAACAGCCGTCCGAGCTCCCCCAGCAATGACCGTCACCAGTGACCACAGCACCCACCCCCTCAGCCGACGCCTTGACGCCACTCACACACTATCGCCACGACAACACCTAATCAGTACCAGCCATGGTAACCAATGATGTACATATATGTTAACAAACACCACCGCAGACAAAAGGAAAGAAGAATCCTCCAGTGCGCCTGATGAAAAAAATAAAATAGAATAAAAGGAAACTAATTCATGAGGATGAATGGAAGAGCTGGTTTCACTGGTTAAACTCAAAAGTGGAAAAACCTGCTGGCTTCAAAGGCCCATACTGTAAGTGGATTTCAGGGCTGGATGGATTACTTGATCAAGCACTCTACAGACAAAAGCAGGATAATCAATGAGAAAAAAGTAAAACATTTCTATTAAGAGACTGGAACCATTCCCTGGTTTGCTCCATTTTCTTTCATGCTCCATCTATTCCTGTAAAACAGTCATCAGCACAGAGCGAGCTTCTGGACAGGACACCTGAGACGCCACAGAAAAGGTGTCAACTTGCTGTCACTGGATTTTAACAGGAGAATAAGAAAAGACACCAAGACAGGACAGGTAACACCTGGCAGCACCCTCCCTTTGATTTAATGGCGAAAAAAAGTGTTTAGACCCCTTCGATGTGCGTCGGACTTGAAACAAACAAAAACATCTCCTTCGAGGATGAGTGAAGTGATTGTAATAATGATTGGTGATGTATGTACATGATTGTAAGAAGGAAGAGAGAATTTAGGTCACATACTTGTAGATATGAAGGAGAGATGTTGGTGACGGATGGGACAGATGCGGGATTTGATTTTGCATGTTTTCTTGATGGGGTATGTTTTATGTTGATGAGTTAAAAGGGGGTCTGGGTAAGAAGTGGTGAACACACGACAAATAGATGCTCTCAGCACAAGTCATCTCCACTTGACCATGACTGGATTTACACTGGTAAAAAAGACTATTTCTGACCCATATACATGAATAAAAGGTTACTCTCTACACCATTTCCAAATAAATGATTGTCAGTCAATATTTTTTATTTTCCATTCCTTGGTGAATGAGTAGATCAGCATAAGAATGGTAACAGTTTTTAATGTATTTTGATGCTTTTAATTAGATAAGATTGTACTTTTTTTGCATACATTATAGAGAAACAAATCTAAATGCTCAAGAATGTTACATCGCTATGTTTAAACGCTAAAATTTCCTCAGGAATCTTTATGCTTACACCCAAGATTTGTATCGTAGCAAAATATTCCAGATCCAGGATTAAAATTTGGCAGATGTGAAGTGCTAATGGCTATATGAACAGTGGTACAGCCTAATGTTAGCCCTGCTTGGACAGCATGGAAAAGATAAATCAACCATATTTTGTCTTCCTCAGTAAATCCAGCCAGTCGAATCCCACTCACAAACAATACACACACACCAACATGCACATACAGCAGCAAAAAAGGCTGCTGTCACCGCTATCAAAACCTTTACACTGCTCCTATGGCTCCTGGCCACCACCTGCACTCCACATGAACTCTGTGAATGCAGTCGGATTGAGATGAAAAAAAAAAACACAAACACAAAACAAACAAGAAAGATGCTGTAAATCATTTCAGTTCTGTTATTCACTCATCTCTACACCATGTAAATGTAATCTGTTGTGACAATAAATGCATTACCAAAAGAAAAAGTAGCTTCTTTAATATGTCCTTTATTTTTTCAGGTCAGTGGAAGCCTATACAATAACTATTCATCATGTAGTGACATTGAAATCACATTGGCCCAAACCTATAAATATATGCAGTTTGATTAGATTCTGACCGTGGCAAGGTTGTTCTTTATGGCACACAAAGACTCTGTAATAATGGCATTATATTAATGATATGTAATAATGGCTCTAGAAGCCTTTCAGGTGACTTTTTTTCACATGCTCTATGACAATGGGCAGATCAATAACACTATACATTCTCACGTTAGATTCAGATACTACCGACTTTATTTCAAAAGTTTTTTGGCAAAAACATTAACATACGTCTATAATATTTGTGATGGAGTTTGTGATCTTAAAACAGAGGCCGGGATCTGACCATAGCATCCTTGGAACAGGGGAATGGCACACTGTGAGCTCGGGTCCTCCACTCATTGTAGTTGAAGCTGGGGCTGTGCTTAGGTGAGAAGTAGTTGGGGAAGTTGACGGGAGGCAGGACAAGCAACACAGGCTTCAGCACCACAGGCTTCAGCACCTCCTGAGGGGCCCGGCGGGGGCGGACAACTGGGGCCAGCGGGGTAGCAGGAGGAGCTGCTGGATGCAGAGAGGTGGAGGAGGTTGTAGTCTTTAACACTGGGGTGATGTTTTTCTTGGGAACACTGTTTGCTGGTTTGGTTGAAGAGATGGAATTTGACGGGGAGTTCTTTGAGGTGTGCAGGCGCACTGCTTGGGCTCTTCCTGAATGAACAAAACAGTGAGACAGAGATCAGTACAGTACAGGACTAAAGTACATTAAGGATAAAGAAAAGGGGATAAGGAACGACAGTACAAACTGCAATATTCTGTTCAAACAGAACTGTATTCATTAGCATTCCTTTTACACCAGGGCCACACCAATACCTCTACCTGTTGTGCACCACAGTGTTGCTGCTGCAGCATTGTGTGCCAGCCATCCTTTTACAATGAGCCTGGCTTTATAAAGGCCAGCCGTGTAATGTTTCAAATGAGAAGTGTTGACTTATCTTTCCTGTCTGTGACATCATATTCAGATATAGACATTGAAACTGTAGAGGCTCTAACCTGTTAACATGAGTGCTGAAATGAAAAGCAAAGCACAATGCAAACACACTGCTCAGGTAGGAAACTTGCTGTGGATGTTAGCCAAAGAAAAAAAGGATTTCCTTTAAAAAGGGACCACTTGACATATTCTGAAAAAAAATTCTTGCTTTGAATTAGATGAGAAGATTGATAACTCGAGTGAGAGAAATAATCACACGTACCTTGTGATGACTGTCGCCTGTTAGTGAACTCCTGATGTCCACACAGAGTAGTGCTGTTGCTGCCCCTGGTCTCTTGGTATTTGGATTGAGTGCTGACAGAGAGGTGGGGCTGAGAGTTGCGAGCATGCGTTGTTTTTGTCATCCTGCTGGTGGGTCCATGATGCTCTTTTTTGGATGGCTTGCTGCAGCCAATCCTGTCCAGTATGCCTTTAGCATTAGCCCTGTGAAGCACTTCATGTGGTGCTTCTACGACCACTGGCTCTGGCTGTTGAGAAATGACATAGAAGTAGCTTTTATTTTAAAAGACATGCCTAAATTACTAAAAAGGTGAGAACAAGAATTGGTGAGTGAAAAATATTACTCCGAAGCATACAACCAGGTACCATGTGGCTAAACTGACTGACAGGCCACCCAGACTCTCCGATTGTACAATTCTTGTATTCTCATTTACTAGAAGAATCACCTGAATTGCCCCATCTCCACCACAAAAAAATAGGCCTTGTATATCATGCATATTTCCCCACAAGCAAATAATATTGTGCTTTAGCTAAACTTATTTGAGAAAAAAATTATGAAGTTAGAAAATAAGACATATTAAAAATATTAAGTCAGTTGTAAAGAGTCACAGTAACAGCGAGCATCAAAGGAGAGCCACCATGTCCTTGCTGCTGGCTGCAGGGTCACCTGCTGTCTCAGCACCAGCCCACACAACCTACTGCTCTCCTCAACGCCTGAATTATTCACAAGCACAGTGTACACTATGGGGACATGCAGCCTGTGTGGGTTTATGTGTGTACTTTGTTTCTAAGTGCCTGTGTATACTTAAATGCAAATGTATATGTGTTTGTACAAGCTGTTTGTAATTCTATGTACGGAGGAATGTGCGCATACATACTGTCAAGTGTTAAAGTGCATTTTGCACATTGTGTACTCAATTGTGTTGATACACCCTGTGCACACAGGTAAACATACTTCAGAAGCAGCAATGTGATGCAGTCTTTGGTGGACGCCCTGAACTTCATTGATGCTAACTCATACAGACAGGGGGCGCTGAATTATTCAACAGACACTCTCCCTTGCCTCCCTTTCTTCCCCCTCACCCCTGTAAATCTCACTTCCTCTCCATCTTCACGAAACAACGTTGCCATACTCTGTAAATCTCTCATTTCCTGCTTGGATCTGCCAAACTTGGCTGCCACAACGTACCCTGGAGCTGAACCCAGTCTGTTACAATACCTGCGTCCAAAGTCACCAAGAAAATATATCTTGACAACTACACCAAAATTTATGAAACTCACCCTAAACAATAAAGAACACAGAGTCAGTGTGAAAAAGGCTTCTCAAACCACTACTGACATTGTCCAAATTTGCCCTTCAGATGCTGGGGACTGGGGATGTTGGAAAGTCCACCTGTGATGTTATCTGTGTCCTCTGGAAATTAGGCCAGAAACACATTACTTGAATGTCTTTATTGTTCCCAGCTGTTTCTGTATGGAGGGCTCATAAAGAACTTTACTGGGCGCTGCTGTGACAGTCGATGTAAGCCAGACAGCATTCAAACACTTATATAATTGCTATTTTTATGGTGCTTTTCAGAGTGCCACAATAACTTTTGATTAGCTCAGTTTATTGGACGTAGGGAGAAAAAAATCCTGTTTGAGGCGCCATTACAGCAGTTTGATTATCTTTTCATTCCTATCTGCGGAGGGATAAAACATGATGGATTGCCAGAAAGGAAGAGACACCAACGCGCGCAAGCGCTCCGTCACACCCGGTGGGGGTAAAATGGCTTAATAACCCTGCGCTGGCATCATAAGCATAAGTTCAGTTTCATAATGTGAAGGAGTATGTCGTAAATTTAGCTACGTTGGAGATTATGAGGATGTGGGGAAGCCCAGTCACACAGACTTGATGTGTCTAGCTGATGCAACCTAATCAACCCTGTTGATCCACTGGAATACAAGAATAATGAGGTAAAAGGAGGAAAGAGGGTTAAACAAGAAGGGTCCAATGATTGTGGAGTGGAGAAAGGATGAGCTTTGCTAACAGGAAAATCTGGAGAGAGACTTTATGGAGCTATGAAAGCCTGACTAGACAGCACAATAGAGTCAGAGGCTTGTGCTTCACAATTAAAAATGTTCATAAAAGAGTCTGATAATATATTCGGAAGCTTCTAAACCAAAATCCATTCAAAGACATCCCTATAGTGTCCAATTTCCAAGTGTAATCCAAATTCATACAGATGACAAAAGGGGATTCCTACTCATTTTCTCCTCGGTAATAAAATCCAACTCCCTGCTCACTCTCTGCTCTAACAGCACCTTATTTCTTAAAGCCTTTTTTTTTACATTCAGCATTCATTCACACTCATCTGGCCACCGTCTCCTCCTTCATCTCGCACTCTTTCTGGTTGCAGATTAGACTCAGAGAAGACGTCTGCATCTGTGACCCAACATTTTTCATTCCTCCCAGCAACCTGAATTGTAATTTCACTTGGTTTTGTTCCTCTGTCAACTTTTTGACCCATCACAATCTGTAACGCTCAATTTCAAATGCTCTCAACTTTAGGAGTCTGGTTATGGAATTCCCTTCCCCTTTTTGCCCAAACAAATGACACTCAAAGGGTTCTGTTTCTACACTTACAATGTAAACATAGATAAATAGAGAGCTGGCAGCACAGTGCACTTGCTTAATCATAATTCCCAAAATGGTCTTGAGGTTCACTCATCCAATCTCTATCACCATGTCTCTGTTGTGTCTGTTGTATCATAAGACATCCAAATTCTTTCCAGAACTCAAAACTGAGTCCTTCAGCAGATATCAGGGAACAGTCTCTTGAAACACTTAACAAACTGTCACTGAAATCAATAACATTCTGGAATCATACTGGGGAAGCCTGAGGTTTGGTCCAGGGCTAATACTGGCATTTTTTCTGTCATTAAAGACCTGACAGCTTGCTGGGGCCGGATGCTAAATGAGCTAAATTTCTCCCTGATCGTCTCTTTGGCTGCACTGCCTGAAGGCAATAGTGGCACTAGACCAATGATGTAACTTTTTGAAGAAGCTACAGTAGTTTTTGTTCAGGAAGTATGAATTTAGGCCATAAAACCTTGAGAAAATAAAGTACTGACTTTGCATTCTAAGAGAAAAACTGTAGGTTTTACCAATCCTTTCATATAACAAGCTTTCTGCTGCCAGCAGAATAAAACCAACTGGGATACTGCATCTTATGAAATGGTAAATTAGATTTGACACTGAACCAGACAGCTGTCACTCACTCATGCTAAATTTACCACTGACTTCCAACAAAAGATAGGTCTAGTATCAAGATAAAAAAAAAAAAATTACAGTGAATTTGGTGATGCAGATAACATTCCTTTCTAAGTCAATTCATTGGGGGGTAACCAGTGTTTTTTTTCTGTGAGTTTGCTGTTAAAGTGATCTTACCTCTCTGCTGAGAACAGCCAGGAAACATCCATTGCTCTGTTCTGAAGGCTCCAACATGAAGTAGGGCTCTGTTTCTTCTGGACTCTCGGCATGGTCAGGAATACTGAACGGGAAAGGACTGAGCCTAGATTAGATGAAACACACATATACAAACAGAAATGTAAAGACAGAAGCTGCTGTTAAAAATATGACTTTGCACAAGACATGTTAATGGGGTAAGTAAATTCACATTAGTCCACAAGTTATCTAAGTGAATCCAGTTTGAACCATACTAATAATAAAACCTTGTGTTTTATTTATGCTAGCCTGAGGCATTGGCAGCACAACAGGCCAGCTTACTGCAGGGAGGGGTCTCGGTACACCCAGGTTTGTAGGAATGGTAAACTTAGTAAACAAGTATTAAAATCTTCAAACCACACACACATACACACACACACACATGCAAATTATTCAACAAATACAAAGAATGAAGAGAAGCGAAGCCGTCTGAGAAGGGTTTTTTGCCTCTTTCACAGCATTTAAAAGCATAAAATGGATCCTTTGATTATATTTTCACCTTCGGTTCCTGCCTGAGGTGTGCTGAGACTTTGACAGAAACGTGTCTGAGGGGAAACAGACAAACAACCCAGCAGGCTGGCAGAAAGTGAGGCAGACAAAGACAAAGAAAGACAATGATGGAGACAGATGCAGAGACTGCACCAGGGTACTGAGGTTCAGAGACTGGAGGCTGACCTGAAGTTTGCCTGTTTGGGTTCCCCCTCCTGCTCTGAGCGTGTCCTGGCTTGCTCCAGGGCTCTGCTCACCACCTTCTCATTCTCCTCTGGGTAGGATGAACAGGTAGTGTACACCACTGCCAAAACCTTTGGGACTATACAAAAATTAGATGTTAACATTTTGTATCGAAAACAAATGTAGATACATCTTAACCTGCATGTGTTGCAAGCAACTATACTGCACTTTGAAATGTAAATAAATAAAAAAAAAATGCCAAGACACTGAAATAAAGCTGCTTTATTGACCGAAGACTGTAATCCAAAACAACAAACTAATTTCATGTTCAATAAAGCAAGAAGAAAAACAAACACACGTCAAAAAGTTTCTACTCTCATTTTATGACAATTAAATTTGATTATTCAAACTGAACCATCCTCCTCATCAAGCGCTCCCTTTGAAGAAATGGCTTCTTGAATATTAATTCCCTAGTACTGTTTGTGTATATACATGGCTCATTTTATTCAGCTGCTGTTGGCTTGTAGATTTGTGAAGCTATCGGCCGTTTGATTTCCTTCATTTGAGCTTTGATTTCTTTCTTGCTCACTAATTACAGCCAGACAGAAACAATTAACGCCAAGCTGATAACAAATAAAACCTGCTCAGATTTAGCAAATCTTCTCCAAACAAATGTGAAATATCGCTTCTGAGGATGTGGAACTGAATAAAAAAACATTAGAGGACTGAAGCAGAAACATTTGTCATTCACATGTCCTGTCACACAACACACCTTCCCCACAGCTGCTGGAGGTGTTTGTACACTCAGTGTGAGCATCCGTCTATCCACTTATTTAGGTAGAATCAGTGAAATGAGACCATCGACTCAACCAAGCCAAAGCACTCGATACACTCCCACCATTAATTAACAGTCCTATTAGAAAGTATCTACACCGGCAAAAAGACGAGGGCTGATCGATGGCAGTGTGATTAGAGCAGCTGGTTTTCATTGCCCCTAACAGAAAGACTCCAACTGCTCGGTGAACATGACCCAGACCAGCACAGAAAGAAAAGCACTTAACAATACAAGAATGGACCACAGCTAATGAGTGAAGCACATGAACGCAGACAAAAAGCTACTGAGCAAAATTTATTACAAGATAAATAATGGAAAAGCAAGAAAGAATATGATGACTTCACAAAGATGGTCCATCTGACATGTTGAGTTCTACAGGGGAAATACAATACAGCTCAGAATTAGTAACGACTTGTTTAAAATATGCAGAGAATACTGCAGGAGACTGTGTCTGACCGGCGCAGAGCAACATTAGCATTCCTAATTAAGACTCAGACAATCTCCTAGGGATACCACAGGCTTCAGTCTAATGGCATACCAGATTAGATAATTAGGAAGAATAAACTTCATTGTGTCAGAGAGGTGAGAGAGGCGGTGAGCTCAAGCTTGAGCTCATATTCTGTGTGTGTCTGTGAGTGTCAACATGAGAGCAGGTGGTTCAACACTCACACTTCAAGGCCTGATCAATATCCTTCCTCTGCTGGGCTACCAGAGCTTCCAGTTTGCTCTGGGCTATGGAGCCTTGGGATAAGTCCTGCAGCAGTTCTGTGTCTGGGAAAAGAGCAGAATTTCTGTTTTGGTAGCTGATCTGTTTACAAGTGTGCTGTGCGTAAGTATGGCTTATATATAAGCATCTCTAATATAAATGACACGAATAGATGGATGGGTTTGCTTTGAGGGGTTTATTAAAGCGTTCAAACATGCAGCTTACGAGAGGATTGTGAATGAAACATCAATAAAAACTTTAGATGTAGCTCAAACATAGCAAAAAAAAAATGCACAAAATGGAAGTTGTTATTCACATAATGCTCTATATCTTCTGTTTAAACACATAAAAAGTTGATGATTATCAAGAAATTCTGCTCCATCAAACCTTAAAAACTACAATTTCTCTTTCAAATTGTTTTTATTTAAACTTAAAATAACATTTGTTAAAATACCTTAAAACATTTAGTTTTTCAAATTCAGAAATTAATATGAAATCCACAGAATTCATTATGTACCTCCATTCTCTTGCAGTATGAACTGGACCGGGTTGCTGACTGCAGACAAAGAACACTTGGGGGTCAACAAGATAATGCGCACCTTCTGCAGCCTCTTGTCACCATAATCCAAAGCCTGGAAGATCTCTGCTAGCATCTTCACATCTGAGTAAAATGATAACATGCATAATCACAAGCACACGTCTTTATCCACAATGTCCCGCTGTATTTCTTGGTAGAAATATACCATGCCTGAAGGCATCTTTTGCAATTATAAAAATGTCAGCTCTGCTACATGTGCTTAATTGTTTCACTAATGACTAGCTGATGTGGCAGCCACTAATATTTAGATACAGCTTAGAATCCCAGCAGCCACTGTCTGGTTTTATGTGCAGTGTCCTCATTTAAGAGTCTCAGAGAATGTGCTGATAATAATCACCCACTTTTAACCAATGCTTTCTGTCTAAATACTAAAAAATCTTGTTAGCAACTGATCATGAAAACCCCTGTCAAAATGTTACAAAATGTAATATTGTCATTTTATCGTAACAGTTTTATTTCCACAGTGACATTTATTTCTGTGATAAAATGAAAATTTCGTTTAACCATTTGTGATTTGGTGTGAAATGACCAACAGGCAATATTCAGTTTGTCATTCCCTCTTCCATTGACGTAAAGACGCATGAAGACTGAGATAGCCCACGGAGTCATAAAAAACAAAGACAGGAAATTGACTGCATTTCTCTCTGCCAACATCTCCTTTGTTTTTCATACAAAGACACAAACAGATACTGCTCTCATGGAGCATCCATTTTATGCCTACTCTTGCAGCCCGTGGCTGTGATGACCTGCTGCAGCTCCTCCCTCTGAGCGTCTGTATGATCACTGACACAGATGTAGACTGTGGGCTGGTGGTTGTCATTGGCTTTATGCTTCACAGCAATTAGGGAGGCTGTGTGGGCGACAGTGAGGCCAGAGAAGCAGCCCACCATAAGAACATCTCCGTCCTCTGGTAGCAGGGAGCAGACAGCATTTGGGCCCAGGCTGCAAGATTTATCCTACGGACACATTTAGTTAAAGCATTCATTTGATGAAGAGACCAACAGGCTTACATTTGACTTCTGGAGTAAGCCCTCAATGTAGCAGAAACAATTTGCAACTGATGAGACACAAACTTAAATGCATGATTAATTGTAAATATCAAGAAGATATGCTCCCTCTCCTCAAGAAGAGGCGAGGACACCCAGGTGGAATAGAGAGAAAGAATAAGTGTAACAAAGCAGTCAGATTACAACAAAGATGTCCTTCAGTCAATTGGCCCCCTCAGGAAATAGTGCTGCACCAATGGTCTGGCTTGAGTTTCCTTTGTTACTATACAGATCACAGGGTTTGCCAGGAAATACAATCCAGAGCACAAGGACATTTGCAAAGAGAGAGAAATAGAGAAGAGAGACTGTGATAGTGGCTCATAAAGTTGAGGGGAGGAGACATGATTCATTAGGCAGTGGTGTTGAAAATTCCATCGAATTTGGCTGCAAAATCTGATTTAATTGTGTTGCAGTGCTGTTTGCTGCTTACAGTTTGTATGGCAGCTTGACTTTAATGGAGTAGAAATTAAATGATTAAACCACTCTCCCCCTCCCAGACTGCAGGATTCTTTATGGCTCAAAGTGAAGTACAGCTGGAGAGAGAGACTGATGTGAAATATTTGTATCTGGGAAAACTAATCTTAGTTGGCATAAGGGATCTCAGTCTTATAATCAATTTGAGCAAGTCCATTACCAAAGTGAAATCATAAATATTGAGAGTGACTGATGGGGTTGAGCAGATTTCCTTATTAAAATCTGCAGCAAGAAGGCTGCTCTCATCAGAACCCGCCACTATGTGAGACTTGTACCTGGATGATGAGTTTACGGTCGCTAAGCAACTTGGTGGTGTACAGCTGAGGTTTCAGCTGAGCAGGGAATGCCAGCATATTCCCACAGTGGGGATCCTGGCAGAAGGTCTGGCCCTCCAGTTGCCCAATCGATTTCACCTGCGAGAAGCCTGCACACTTCAGCACACTTTGGACCTCATCAAGGCTAGAGAGGAGATGAGAGGAGAGGAGAGAAGATTAGTGGAAGCCCAAGAGATGGAAGAAGGGAAGGAGAGAGAAAAAAAGGTGAGCTGTGAGAGAAAGGAAGACTGTCATCATAGATAATAATGGTGTGTGGAATTGCTACGTGGCCTTTTAAAAGACTTTAGTAGTAAAATGTGCTGTAAGAGCCATTAAGATGCAGACATGCACACACACACACACACATACACATATAACTAGTCCCCACAGGTGACCTTAACAGTCCTAGAGCTTGCTGAGGGTTGTTGCTGATTGAATCTGTCCACAGCAGCAGGATTTACACCTAACTACATCAGTCTGTCGGGGCCCCTGCGAGAACACACATTATCACACACACACACACACACACACACACACACACACAAACACGCATAGTCCAGTGGTTTAATTGGATGTCAGCTGGGCACCTAGCCCATAAAACATTGGGCAGCACCCCAACTTAAAGGTCTGTGTGTGGCTGTATGTGTGTGTGGATGGTTGCACACACTCTATATGTGCTTACAGTGCATTCCTGGGTTTACGTACAGGTGTGCGTGGACAGGTGAATGTTATCAGCCTCTGTGTAGGAGGTGTATTTTTGTGTGTGCTCAGTTAACCTGCTCCTCTGTGTGTTGACCCAGGCGTAGAGTGGAAGGCTGCTTGATCTCTCCTGCTTCGTCTTCACACTCTCTGGCAGGATACACTCAATGGACAAGAGATCATGTTTGATCCTGCAGCGGGCCAGAGAGGCTGCCAGCTTGGTTTTAAAACTATGTACAACACATACAAAGTTTATTTATTTATTTATTTAGCCACATTTGTATTCTCAATACTACTCCCCTTTATGAATCTACTCCAAAATTGGATTATTTCATCTTTATTCTTTTTTTTTCTGTGCATTTTTTCTTTCCTTACCTGAGGAGATAGTTCTCCACATCTCTAACTTCCTGCACGATATCATTTGCCCCCTGGCCTTCCCGTGGGAGAAACTTCCTGTCCTGGAAGTCATACAGCATCACAGCAACAAGGCTCATCTGATCATCTGGCTAAAGCACAAGAACAAAAAGTACAATTTATTGGTAACTTCTATTTTAACAAAAGAACAAAGACAAAACTAGCAACAAGGAAAGAGGGTATATGTCGTATACACAATTTCAGATTTTTTTAATATCATTACAGAGACACAAGCTTCTAATTAGTGAAATTACACCTCAGAGGTCTGTTGCATATGGTACAAATCTAGAATGTAAATGTGCGTAACATCAACACAATCTGGCATTTGGCAAAAGTGCAGGCTGATTGCTCTGTTTTTGGTTACCTAATGAGGGGTACAATGCAGTGATACTATTGATTTATATTCATTTAGGGAATGAATTATCCATTTCAAACACACATAAACAAACATACAGACACATGCACACATAAACGTGCACACAGTAGATCAAAGATGTCCTGCCATGACCCCACTGCTGCCTCTTAATTAAACATCGGAGGAAGCCTGAGTTATGTCTCTAGCTCTCCTCCTCTACAATTAGCTCTACCCATTCTGCTCTCTACCCCATCTCTCTTTCTCTCCCTCTTTCTTCTGATTTCTGCCTCCCTCTCTCTCTCTCTCTCTCTCTCTCTCTCTCTCTCTCTCTCTCTCCCTCCACCTTTCTGTCCCAGAGGGTGGGAGGGCACCAGCCACATTAGTGGCAGATGGTGTACCACAGTAGCAACAGCTTGCAACATCCTCACTACTGGGCTAATGGGCCGAGAAGCTAGAACGCTACAAGGGTTTATGCTGCAGCTAAGGAATTAGCCCATGCTTAATATTCATTCCAGAGGCTCGTTGTTTCATTTTTGGAAAGGTCAGTTTCAGAGACAGGTTGTAGCACTCAACTTTTCCTCTTGACCTTGTCCTCGCTACCTAAAGTCCCAATTGCCCTTTACCAAGGTTAAAACATTGGGTGTGGGAAAATTCCCAGTCATTAAGTTACCTGGCAACAGTGTCCCATGGTGGGAAACAGGCTGACAGTAAACATGCCTGCTGTGTTTAGTCACCTCAGAGGCAAGTCTATGACAAAAGATACTGTGTTGGGCTGTATTTATCAGATTTCATTTAAAATTGTATCACATGACCGTAGGATGATTTACCAATAACATTGGAGTTAATGCTAAATAGCCAATTGATAAATGCTCAACTGAGTCATATCAGTTGAAGAGATAAGGCAATTGTAGTACCTAACATTAATATGTGATATTGATTGTCAGTTGATACCATGTTTATTTTTTACATAAAACAGAGCAAACTATGATGTAAACTATATTCAAGTGGATTCAAGATTCATTTAAGATTTATATGGCTCATTTTAATAAAGGAGCCTTGGCCTATTTCATGTCAAATGTCCTGTTGTACGCTTTCTACATATCTACAATGTCACTCATTTCATCCTTCACGGGACTTAGGCTTCATTTTCTCTCTCCATTGTGATCAAAAGCACCGCAGGCTCTTTCAGCATGCAAGTCTATCTATAACTTCATTTTTCATTCTCATTTTTTTCCCCAATACCTTCAAGTCCCCTTCGCACCCAGCCCGCCAGTTCCTTCTCTCTCACCCACCTCCTTCTCCTCTCTCTATCAAGGTTGAACTTTATAGATGCCAGCAGTGTAAAATGGGGTAAGAGTGAGCTCTAAAGACTGTCTCATTGTGTCTGGGCTTTATTGTCTCGCTGGAGGGATGCAGAGTAACGACCTGCCACCAACACATAGGGAGACCCATTCATTTCACCCAGGGCCATATTTCACAAGGCTACAGTGTGAGCGTACGCCTGTGTGTACAGGGGTTGCTTTGCAATTATGCATGCATATGTATTTATGTGTCTGTTTGCGTCCTCTGAAGTAGACATTAGTTGTCAACAATCTGTACACTCCATGACAGCTCAGTTTTCTGTTAACAAATTCACCACGTCTTACTTTCATAAGTCTTCTCCTCTATCAGCTATGTGCACAGACTAGCTATGTGCATGTTTTATCACCATCCAGACTGTTCGAAAAGCAGCTCGAGGAGCCCTCCTCTTTTCTGAGGATTCTTTTATGTGGAGCATTAAAAGTAGGGCAAAAGTACATGCCAATCTCCTCCAGAGGATACCTCTTCATTTATGTAGCAGAGCGTTCATCTACAGTCTAAGAGCCGCAGGTACACGGCTGAGCTGGGAATCTTTTTTTTAAGACTATCCAGCACAGAATTGGTATCACTAATAGCATTCAGCATCCTTGTTCTAGGACAGATGTAGGAGAGACACTGTGCAGAATACAATCAGAAGCCACATAATCCAAACACACTGCCCCTGGGTTGCTGTATCATTTTGATTCCATCACTAATTAATGAGGAGTTTTGCTTGAGAAAAGTAATAAAGGAAAAGGCATGGCCAGGCATATTCTGCCCCATTGTACCTTTTAGATGTCTTACTCCAAAGGGAGCAATTGTCATTGATTAGGGTAGGGAATATAAAAGACACAAGGTGCTTTGTGAGTTGATGAAAGCAGAGTATCAGTGTAATACATCAATATTACTGTTACTGATTAGAGGTCTGAAGAAAAGAACAAAGAGTATGTGGAGTATGAACAGCAGGTCATGAATACTGAAGAGCACTGGGTAAAGCACCATCAAAGGATTGTGAGCTGAAGAGTTTAGGAAAACAGTGCAAGGTACACAGTGCTTTAAACTCAAAAATAAAGAAAAAAATAAACTCCAAAACTCAAGTGTAACTATTCTCAGAATCAAAAGGATTTAGATCTTCAGCAGCATATTGAAAGTAACAGATGTGCAAATCTGTCACATAATGCCAAACCTTACCAAAGGATTCAAGATTTTCACTTGTCTGAAACTACTGCTCTATAAAAACACACCGCACCTATGGAGCTCCCTTACCATGGGCTGAGTGATGTAAAAGCAGCTGTCAATCATGATGTCCTCCAGCAGCTCTTGATCTGTACACACACATAAAGTGGTAGAGAAATAAAACAAGGTTAGGCAGATGGATGGAAATGTAATAATTGGGACATAACAGACAGCATATTAGGGCCATCTTTTATATCAATGTCTAATTATCCTTTGAAAGCAATCCCAACTCTTTAATTTGGGGCATTAGATAGAGGCACAAGGAATTACTAATGTCCATTAACTGGTGAGATATATGCTACGAAGGACAAATCCATATCTAATGGTGAAAACGTGCCTAGAAAAAAAAAGAAAAAAAGATTAAGACAAAATGCGAGAGGCTCCTAGAGGCACCCCAAATGATCATGATTTAATTTGAAAAGATAATTCAATTAGATGGAGGGTTTAATTTCCCGTGATTAAACACTTATTTGGCGCTTAATTAGAGTTAATCTGATTCTTCATTTGCCTCATTTCTTTCATTTATCGTGGCTGTAGTGAGCGCGTGTGTGCAATTAAAGGACTAATGACATTAATGGGAACTATTTTAATAAAAAGACCACATCTAAACATGATCAGTGAGATGGAATATAATAAGCACATCTGTATTTCGTAATAAACCTGACTGTATTTGTATGACCTGTTATGTTCTTTGTTTTATTCAACACATGTAACATAGTCGTGACTTGATGGACAAACATGATTGTCTTATTTTACACTTACATTATAAAAATACAGGACGCATTATATATTATTGGGTGTATCCTTTTTAGCACCTTTTATGTGGATGTCTATTCAGTGTTGATGGCAATAATAATCAATTAAAGCAATCATTGATGCATCTTATCCAATACTTAAGTTATTCCACCTTCGATAGCTCAAGTATGAGTTTGCATGTCTGTGTGAATATGAATGCATTTATAGCTGCTTGCATCTATAGTATGTGCTCACAGCTATTGCAGGAGAACTCCACTGTGTCAGTCAATTTAATATGCACACAGATTGCTTCCGTGGACTAAATTTACTAGCAACACTTATGGACATCTAAATAGAAGGTAGCCAAGCCTCCCTTTTTGGGAGTTTATTTCTTCAAAACCTTACAATTGAACTTACCTCAACTGTATTTATCTAATCTGAACAGAAGTCTGAAAAAAGGTAAATATGAACTATAAAATAGTAAGAGCTGCCAATCAGATATCCATATGTGGTTTATAGAGTTTCTATATCCCCGTGCCCCGGCTGTCCTATCATGAAGGCAACAACTGTCTCACAAGCCTACAGGATGCTTTCTTTTTGAAATACACATTAAACACACACAGACTTATCGCTTCCACCCTCATCTGTGAACAGAGGGCTCTCCGTTTCAGTTTGAGGGAGATGGAGAGCCAGCAATAGCATCCAGTTTTCATGTCAGGATTAAAGAACAGCTGCTTCCAGAGCCTCTCTGCAGGTACAGTGTTTGCTCATTACACGCTGGAAATGGGCAAAAGGATCATTTCTCCAACGTAGATTGATTTATCATGTGGTTGGGGAAAGCCTCTTTCTGTATCTGCAGAGAAGTAAATGAAAGGTGCCAAGGTATATCTGTTTAAGTGTCAGAAGTGGTGTCAACATTATTATGCTTGTGCAGTATGTGTCTGCCACACGCGTGGTTGCCTTCTTGGTTAATTCTTATTCTTGGCAGGCACAACTCTTAAGCTACAAACAGGAGGTAAGCCCAGCCCCTCCGCTGGGACACCATGGAAACCTCAGACACTGCTGTTAACTTATCACAACATCTCAAATAATGGCAAACTGTACTCTGGATCGCAGCCAAATGCATGCTGGGTAGATAGCGTGTAGGTCAGAACAAACACACATCTACATGCAGTTAAACTCACATATACACACACACACACAAACAGCAACGGGTTCCAAATAAATGTTTGGAGGTAATAGAGCTTATCTTTAATTGAGGAAACAAATGCATATCATCAGCAGGGGTCTAATTTATAGCAAGTTCAGGTCAATGGGGTTTACAATAGTGGCCATTACTGCAGAAGGCCTTAAAGATAAGCCCTGGAGAGATAACCACTCAGTGCACACACAGAGCAGCTCAGACCCCTGGGGGAGCCATGATGGTTGGGTCTGTAGAGGTCATAGTCTTCCGTATGCTATAAATCACACACAGCAGGTTGAGTAAAACACAGGAAAATAATCTTCTATAAATCATTTTCCATAGACATCTTAACATAGCACACACAGTGCATGGATTTTAGTGTTGGGACAAGAAAGATTTTCCTAAATCACAACTTCATCCTAAAATCATCCTAACAAGGAATAAATCCTACACCAGCTAGGGACTCTTGTCATCACAGGACCCACATGGAGGTTGTGTGTTTTGTGGCTTTCATCCAGGTATTCCACAATGAGCTGTGACTGATGGTGACTGTAGTCAAACAAATCCTTAGTGAAAGAGCCAAACCTGAATGCAGGCTCCTTTTCTCTTCAGCCAGGTCTTTGTCTCACAGTGTTCCACGTCAGTGCACCCGATTGCACATTAATCTAACAGAGTACCAGCCAAAAAAGGTATGTGCCATAAATTACACAATCATCTTTGGATTAAATGCCAGTTCTATCTTACATATCATACACCTACAAAATGTAATATTTGCTACGACATACTGGTCATTGCTGTTCTGACTCTGGCCAAGGACAAAAAGAGAGTCTTCTCTCTCATGCTCTAAATCCAGCCTAACACAAAGTGGTCCAAAGAACCTTTCTAATTGCACACAGAGAATACAGCAGCCACAGTCATCTGACAAGGGCGTCTGGCAGCCCAGCTGGACAGTATGGACAATGAGGCAGAAATACTCATAGGAGTAGCCAGAGGAAAGAAGAGGGGGAGAGAAGGGGGGGGCCCATGGCAAATGACAAGGTCAGTTAATTTTTTTTTTACCAATAACAATTCCTGCAAAAGTAACTCTACATAACTTTTAAATATCTGCCCATATTGTACCTCGAGCCAGAGAACCTAATGTAAGACGAGTCAACAAGAAATGAAACCTTGAAAACATAAACTGCCTCTAGAACAGTGATCAAGCAACGAGATAGTCACATACTGTATGAAAAAAAGACTTTTAAAGAGACCAGAGAGGGCAAAGAAATAGAAAAGCCCTGAAGATATATACATATAAATATAAAAGAGAGGAAAAAGCAAAGAAGTGAAGGCAAAAACAACTTGACTTGCCAACATTTGTCGTTTGGCCAACTTCAGCTTCGTCTTTGTCTATGAAATGTCAAATCCACACCAGGGTAAACATTATCACCAACTCCCACTCCATATTTAAGTATTGACTGACAATCACAGTGACACACAAGTCTGTGTTCTCAGCCACTGATGTTAGCTTAGAGAGCACCTTTTTTGTTTTAAGCAGATAAGAGTTATAATCACAAGATCAATACAATGGCTCATCGGTATTTTGCTCTGTTTTTTCGCTGCTGAAGCATTTCTTCTGTAGGTTAACTGACCTCAGCTCAATTTTGGATCAGTCATTCTAAGGCAGTGCACGAATAATGTGTCTTGTGTTTGTGTGTGTGTGTGTGTGTGTGTGTGTGTGTGTGTGTGTGTGTTTGTGTGCGTGTGTGTGTGCGTTTGACTGCCAGCTTGAGTGTGTCACTAGCAAATCAATTTCTGCACCAAAAGTGAGGCTGTTCGTAGGAGGAGGAAGAGGAGAGATTAACATTGGCTTCAAGGCTGTGTCATATATCTGCACTCAATTTCACCACACAGCCAGCCAGGAGAATCGCACATGTGACTAAAATATATATGTGATTGAAGCAAGTTGACAATCATGCCTCTATAACATGTGTAAAGTTTAATCAGTACCAAGCCCACTCCTTGTGTAACAGCGAATACAACAACTGCAGGAACTAATTAAAGTGTGTGTGGCAGTGTGGCTGTGTATAAGAGAGAAACAAATTTGATGATACAAATTTTACAGTCTATGTAGAATATACAACATGTTACAGCAACATACTGTAACAGTGTCAGCAAGGCAATACACATGCACGCATGCACGGACGGTGAGACAGACAGAATATAGATTCAATCAAAGCCATCACATCTGAGTTTAAAAAAGGTTTCTTGTTTTATACAAATAAAACAGTAGGATCTGATATTTATTCTATTGTAAACATTTGTCACAATAGTAACACCTATAATCCTCTAAGCTAGCCTATGATGGTATTTGCAGCTACTCCTCTATATAGAGTATTCATTTCATTCTGGAAATGAACTAATTCTAGAAATGTCAAGCATGTAGGATGGGGCCCTGGGGAAGTTTACTAACATTGCACTAATAAGGGAAAGGATATTTGTGCAGCACATTGTTATTATTCTAACTCTTGAGCATGTTTTGTGTTTTCACATGCTTGCATTAAAAGCAAATTTCTCATCCTGGGTGGTGTATACATACATCCTCTGGTAGAGATAAATTCTGTCTTATAAAAAACATATAGATGATTTCACCTGATAATGTAACTATGATAACCTGTAGTTGTAAAACTAATACAGGTTGCTGCTAAAAGGCTGAGGATGTGATGTTGGATATTTTTAGATGATCTGCATTAATTGAGGAACTTGTAGACCTGAGGCTTATCCAAGTTTAGTGGATGGGTAGTGAGCAGGAAAAAAATCATTCATAGCTACGAGGGTGTTCCTGCTACATGACCTCTCCATCCACTGAGAATGCATTAAATCGATTCCAGCCAGCTTCCTGCACTGACAGACGGCTCACCCCCACACACACAACTCCTTCATCACCATGGTGATTACACACCCCTGTGACTTTAGCCACGCAGACCCCACCCTAGTCCCAGATAACAGATTATGGGCCAGATTGATTTGTAGTATCACAAACAATTCCCCCTGGTCATTTAAGCACTTTTTTCTCTTCTACTTGCCCTTCATCAATCTATCTATATCCAATTCTACCTGTCAATTAACTTCCCCAGAGCAATCCTTTTTCATTTTAAGTGGCTGTTTGTTTGCCTGGAATAGGTTTTACTTGCAATTTGATGTACCTGAAATGAATCAAAATAAGGGTTGTTAAACACCCTTTGCTGATGTCCTCACTCCAAAGTTGTCCAAACCACAAACTGTAAGTGAGGATATGTACTCAGTGCAAGGTTGACAGAATACAGAAAAAAGGAAGGTGACAGAGGAAAACTAGAAATAAACTGGTTAAACAAATCCAACTAACGCAAGTCTACCAGTCACTTAAACACTCACATTTAAGTGTATTGAAGGCCAGCTCAAACGCTGTGCGTTGCATCTCCATATCTTTGACTTCAGGTAATAAAAGCCCCTTTTCCTTGCCATAGTTCAACAACCGGTGTGTAGCAGGCTTCTCCAGGTGGTTGTTCTGGAAGATGACTGATGCCAGCAGGTAGACTCTATCTGGAAAACCCAGCTGACATTGGTCATTGGTCTGGAGATCTGGAGAACTAGAAGGGATGTCATTGTCACCAGGTTTATCTAGAGAAGTCAGGTCCTTTCTACTTGCAGTCTGTGAGCCAGCCTTCTTTGTCTTGCATGTGGAAGAGCGATTAGGAAGCCCTCCAATCTTTTTATTTTTCCCCATCTTCTCAGAGATGTATTTTCTGCCTGACACCTGGAAACATACCATGAAAACCTTACTTTGGGGACTTTAATAATGCACAAATTAGTCACACAAGATACACAGTTTGATACTTGCAGCAAAAATTGTGATTGTTGGTAAATTATTTATTTGACGCTCAGAACAATTAGATTAAAAAAATAAAAAAATAAAAAAAATTGGCAAAATAAGAAAGCGTCGGTCACTTACACTTAGCCTACTTATAACTTTCGTAAATATTGTGACCTTAGTTAATTATTGGATTAAGTCTAGCCAAAAATATACCAGACTAAAGCACACAGTTTAATTTAACTTTGATTTCGTTTTTAACCGTAGCGTGAGCTAACATAACTTAAAAGAGTGGTTTGTAACACTAAAACTAGCTTACTAAGTAAGCTAACGCAATCAATCAAAACATTACTGTAACCTGTCTGACGCTACGGTATGCTAGCAGCTGTAAACTAGGAAATATTTAGATGAAAGTCACATTACCTTATGAGAACAGTGTCCTCATTTCTCTCGTTAAATGATGTAGTCTTCTTAGTTAATAAGCGGCAACCGTACAAGCGCGTCGTTCAACGGTACAACTGTTGGTCGCTTTTTAAGTTTTAAGTGAAATTCCCCACTATAAATCTGGGACCGTTATGAAGCGATGGGCGTCTCCGCAGATGTTGACTGAAGCCCTCCTGTTGCTACCCTTGAGTCTCTTTATGTTTGAATTTTACCCATCCAAAACATGCCTTTTAAGTCAAAAGGCATACGGGAAAGTTTCTCCACTTACATACAAACTTACGCAATGTCTGCCAACATCGCGGAGCACTTTGGATTAGCTTGCTCCCGTCACCATAGCAACGGTATGCAAATTTCAAGGTCCAGTTCTTCACGGATAAAGAATTAATCTCTTTAATGCTGATGTCCTCTATCTGCTACACTGTGGGCTTGTTAAAGTTTGACAGAGCATTTTGTCACACAAACACTAATGAAGACACTGGTGGGCCTAAAGCAGTTGAAGATCACATTCAACTGCTGTTTCAAAATTATGAAACATAATAACACGAGATAATTTAATCTGAGCTACAGTATGTCTACAATGTACAAACAGTGATGCGATGTAACGAAGTAGATTTACTCAAGTACTGTACATAAGTACACTTTAGAGGTACTTGTAATTGTGTAACTTAATAGTTCTACTTCAGTAGGTATAACATTTTGTACTTTTTGCTTAAATATATTTAACTGCCAAATTTAGTTACCAGGTACTTTTCATGCCAAGATTTAACATGAAGAAATATGATCAATATAAAAGTAAACCACAAATCAATAATATTACAATATTATATATTTTATATATTAACTACATTTTGATGCTGATACTTTGTCCTTCTGTAAGTTTTGAATACAGGACCTTTACTTGAATTGGAGTAATTGGAGTGTAAAAATCTTACTTATGTATATTTCACGAGATATATTTTTATTTTTATTTTAAGCATCAAAGTTATACAGCAGATTTACATTTTGAACAGCACTGTTCAGTCTGCTATCTGTAAAAATGGAAGAAAAAAAAACATGGGTCTGCACCAAAAACCCAGTCGAACAGTATCACATCATTTTCTATGCTTTTATCATGTGCCATTCGTTGGCACACTGTGAAAAGTAAAAGTTCTCATTGCGCAAAACAGCACTTCTTAGAGTATTATTCTATTATTGAATTATGATGGTCAATAAATTAACATGTTGGTAAAATGTTATCATTACAGCAATAGTTATTTCTACATGCTTAATATACAATTGGCTGGTTTAAGATTACCATATGTTTTTTATTTAAAAATCCCAGTCTACAAAACTAGAAACTGCAGCTGTCAAATCAATGTGGTGCAGTACAAAGTACAATACTTCCCTTTAAAATATTGTGGAGTATCAATATAGTAGAGTGGCAATAGTGTGAACACTCATGTAAAGTGCCTCAAAACTGTACTTAAGAATGGTAATTGAGTAAAAGCACTTATTTTGTTCCACTTCTGGTTAGTCATTGGTGAATATATTGTGTTATCACAGGGATTTTCCTGTTCTCTTTGTATATCCAAGTAGTGATAATAATGACAGATAATGACTCTCTATGTGATATTTTGTTAAGCACTTGGTAATTTACCCAGCAGTCTTTCCTTCAGAGTCTGAGCTGCTACGCCTGTCCAAATTACATGGTTCACACTTCTCCTGGTCTCCCATGGTGATTACAGCCTGCTGTGGACCCTCCGGCTCACTGAGCACTAATGGAAAGCAATGCAGTCACCTTCTCTCAAACCAAAAAGAAGATATTCTCACTTATATCACATGCATTGTGCTTCAGTCGGACCAAATAGGATTAAAAAAAAAAACCAAAAACCTGACTCCTCTGTTCATTTGATTTCTGCTCAACATGGCCCAATGGAGAATATCAACAGGCCTGCTGACTGCTGCCCCAGCATTTTTTTTTCACTAACTCACTTTCATTTACAGCCTGCAGATTTAATTATGGAATTGAAGTAAGTAAGATGTATAGTCTCTGGCCACAAACTAACAGTGAGGACTAATAAAAAGCCTCTTAATCTTTTTTTCAACTATCAGCTGGGAACTTTGTGAGCAGATGATGAAAAGACAGTGGGAATCAGTCTGAAGTGCAGATTTTTGGCACTGGTGTTGCCACATGCAGCTTCAAACAGTCAGCTCAGGGGCATCCTCCATCCAACTGGAAAGTGGGAAATGAGCGCCATCTACTGTGAGATTAAGGAATTGAGGTGCAAATTAAGGAGAGATATTAGCTTTAAAATCCTGTTTTCTTCTCCACTATACTCACTGTTGTATTTCCACCCAGTAGGTGATTTTTTATGACTGACATTTAAATGAGGTTTAGAAATGCACAGGAATAAAAACAAGTTTAAAACAAGAATTATTGTAAAAGAAAAATACAAGAAAGAATAAGAGATATGATACTACTATAATGAAGACCAAATCTCTTTATTCTTGTTATATTTTTGTGTCTATTTGAAGTATTTTTTTCTTCTTTTTTCTTTCTTACTTTGAGGTCACTTTGAGTCAGTTTGTCGTTGGTAATTGTCTTCTAAATTACATCTTTAGGCAACTGAATATGCACAAACTGCCTGTATTTTTCATTTGTGCAACTAAAAATTAGCTTTTAAGTTATTGAAGCATATGAAGCCCTGCTCTATGTAAAGGTTACAGAGCCACAGAGGTCCAAAGAACCCCTTCTGCACAGCTCCTTTCCAACAGGATTTACAAATATGTAGGCAGGGATTGCAAAGGTCATGCTCAGGAAGGCTTGAATATTAAGTAATTCAAACAAACGTCTTATGACATTATGGTACGGGATGAGACCAAGCACTTGGAGTTGGAGGCAGAAGATAGGAGCCCAAAGGGAAGAGCAGAGCAAGAATGTGCTTCTACAGTGAACCATGAGGGCATATAAAAGAGGTGTAGCAGTAAGGAGGGAGGTAAATCTATAGAAATACATATCTATGCATACATTTGTATTTCATTCAGTTTCATTCAAGTGGTTGAGGAGTATAAACCTGCAAAAAATGTTACATAAAAGTGCCTTAAAATTCTAGTACTGTACTTGAATAAATGTACCGCAGTGTTCTTCCACAATGTTATGTTCCCTTTCCCTTTCTTTTTTATTCCCATTACCTTGCACAGACACAAACACATACACTTGACTTTCCAAGTTAAAGGTATGGACTTTTTGGTGGAGGGGGGTGTCAGAGTCTGCTGGCTGTGTTACATAATTAATGCTCCATATTACCTTTCATCCTCACTGCCCTGGCTGTGCTACAAACAAAGCTTGCTCATTAACTATTCACTGGGTGATTTTGAACAGAGAAATGATTCTGCAGATACAGAGTGTGTACTAATGCTGGGTCT
Source organism: Hypoplectrus providencianus (assembly GCA_028566105.1). Lineage (NCBI taxonomy): Eukaryota > Metazoa > Chordata > Actinopteri > Perciformes > Serranidae > Hypoplectrus > Hypoplectrus providencianus. Next base: position 12,117,714 of record JAOWBC010001868.1, on the reverse strand, counting down.
CTCAGCCCCAGGTGCTTTATTTTACAGAAGGCGAGGAATACATGCCTCTACTGTCTCTACTGCCATATTTTAACTTAATTGAATACCCCTTACATGTTCTTCATGATGGCATACCTATATATCAAGGTCATTACTGATGGGGATAGTAACAAGCAGCACATTTACAACATGTATCAATGCAAAGAAAGCAAAAGTAGCCAGGCCAAATTGGTTTTGTTTTAGATGAAATACCAAACTGTAATGCTGCTCTGTGTCGGACAATACATTATATTCAGTTTCAGAGACCAAGTGCAAAATGTGAAGGCAAAATGAGTTTATATTCACTGTAAACTACACTGCTATTATTATTAAAGAAAAAGCCACAGATATCATCTTTAATGTACATATGTATAAAAATCTAAATTGTCCCTTAGACTTTTTGTGTAGGTGCCTTGCCAATAATGAGGATGCTCATGAGGAAGACCATGATTAAGAAGATCCACATGAAGAATCTGTCCATCACTTTAGCGATCTTCTTCCATTCTGCCCCTTTGGCGCATGTGGCCCTCTGCTCTCTGAAACAGTTTGCGATATATTCGACATTGCGCACCAATTTGGTGTCCACACCAGGGAAGCTGCAGCTGTGCCTGCAGAACAAACAGGGCCCGAAGGTGACGGTGGGGCCTTGAGGTGGAGGTTTTTTGTCTTCAGGACAGCAGGGAATTTTTTGATCTTCAGCGTAACAGGGAACCTTTTGGTCTTCTTTACAGCAATCACCTGAATTGATTTTCCCATTAGAGCCTTCATATTTCCCAGGTGCAAAGCTGGAGAAGTGGCTGCTCTCCTCCCTGGTAATGTGGTGCTGGGATTTCACCCTGGGATGGTGTTGTGGTTTGGGGGTCTGAGGTCTGGGATATTTGCGTCCCTGCCAGTCCTGCTGGCTTTTGTGGCTCCCTGGTTTACCGTTCGCATGAACCTGGGAGTTGAGCTGCTGGTGACGGGTGTCATCCTGGGGGAAGTATGAAGACGAAGAAGAGGAGGAGGCAGAGGTACAGTTCTCACCCACCTCATAAACAAAACAAATCTTTGACATGTAGTCAATGATGAGGACTTTTGCCCAGTGGGGGACTGGCTTGGCCTCTGCACCACAGAAGTGAATGTTCATGATGAAGATGGTGAGAGATGTGGAGGCTGTGACCATGGTCATAGTGGCAATATAGTACTTCCCTGTGGAACAGACAGGAACAAATACAGACATGAGTAAAGTTTGTCCTAAGAATGTAAAGCTCTTCTTTGATTTGCTTGTAATTTATTATTATGACTGCGTTGAAAATAAGACCACAATTTTGTATAAATGTGGGTCATTTTAAAGGTTTTCTTTATTATTCCTGGCTCTTTATGAAGACTGTACCCCTATACTATGTAGCTGCTAACTGAATTCTACTGCTATGCATATTGGTTTTAACATAATCCTCAACTAACACAGCCTTACCTATGAGAGGCACACTCTCAGACGGAGGCATGCTCTCAGCCACCATCAGCTGAAACACAGTGAGAGCCAGAAGAACAGTCACTCCGAGGGAAACCTTCTCCCCAGAGTCTGCTGGCAGGTAGAAACCCAGAGGAGCCAGGAAGGAGATGAGGAAGCAGGGGAGGAGGAGGTTAAAGATGTAGAAGGAGGAGCGGCGCTGCAGGAGCACGGTGTAGGTGATGTCTGGATACGGGTCGGAGCAACAGCCGTACATGATCACGCTCTTGGTGGCCGGCATACCAAGGCACACCCATTCCACATTTTCCACAATGTCTGAAAGTTCCCCACTGTCCGTGGCCATAAAGATGTCTACCTGGAATTAAGGTGATGGATGAGTAGTTGTAGAGGAGGAATGCAAGCAGCTCCACCCACTGACATTTACCAAGGAAAGACACATTCAGCAAATTCATTTACACAGGGATGTATAAGCACAGA
>JAOWBC010001868.1:12065219-12109404 GCA_028566105.1 Hypoplectrus providencianus | reverse complement strand
GTGTGTGTGTGTGTGTGTGTGTGTGTGTGTGTGTGTGTGTGTGTGTGTGTGTGTGTGTGTGTGTGTGTGTGTCTGCAAGGAGGGGATGGAGGATCAAGAGGAAGATGAAGAGTGTCAAGATTCAGTTACTAAGCAGTAACTCTGTTGCTGTCTCCACATCCCAGGATTTTGACGACAACGCCACTATTACTGCATTCTGGGAAGAAGAAAAAAAACACTCAGAAACACTTTTATTCTGCAGTACAAGTCAGCAGTGCAATTCACAGCAGGGGAGGAAAAACTGTTTAGAGACACCTACTTTTTCAAAGCCCATGGCACAGAGTTTGTCTATTTTGCGTGTGTACTCCGGACTGGAGACAGGAGCACCTGCGTAGACATGAGACCAGAGCCTCGCTGTCTGTTTGAACATCTCTGGGTTCTGCTTGTACTGTGTGATGAACAAATGTGAAAAGTTTGTTTGAAAGGGGCTCAGCACACCTCCTTCAACAACTGAAACACTGTGCTGCTCCACTTAGTTAAGATCCCTGAGCACATATGCTCTTTATATCAGAGAAGCATTTCGCTTATGATCCATCCATACTATTTTGTACGTGTGGATCCACAACAGATTGCCAATAAAATAACACTCTCCCTGCGAGTGTTTGAAGCTGCAGAGACATTCAGAGCCAGGAGAATTAGTGGAGATGTAGTCTGCCAGCATTTCAGCCCAGTGCTGCCCAGCAGTATGTCTCCATTCTGTGTTTGCATTAAAATGATTTTTTTTCCATCAACATAAATTGGCATTTAAACTGTTTGTAAACAAATAAGTCAACAAATTAAAAAAAACATCTTACTGCCTACAGATTACTTTTGAATTCTATGAGCATTTCAATGACTGTACCTTAACATGCAACAATTAACTGGTGTGCAGAGAGAAGCGTAATGCTTTCACCCATATATAGTAAGGTCATACAGATAATGGACCTGACAGAAGTGTGAACAAACAAAGTATCATAGTCGCAATACACACAAATACTTAATCAGCATTTTTTGTAGCATCTAGTAATTAATCTTGTTAATGTTACAATCATAAAATTTCTAATAGAGGGTCAGGTGGAGTTCTGTATAGAGAGACTCATCTTTGAGATATTGATATGTTTATGCTGATGGGGGCAGATGTGTTTAACCATAACTGATATCCTGGAGTCTTTACCTAACAATCCTTCCTGTATGTCTTCACTTCCTATTGTCAACTTCAGGAAAAATGTTATAGTGAGACAAAGCAATTGAGAGGAACTTCCTGCTATAAACAAGTCCTTAACTAGCAGACTGCAACAATGATTATTCCCCTCATCTATAATGTGGCAATTATTCTCTCCAGCAATCATTTCTATATAAAACAGACAACTGAGGAAAATCCACAGCACAATATCTCTGGTCCCTCTGTAGCTTTATGAAATGCCTTAACTTGTACAACCATCTAATATATATGCTGTACCAGGAATAGCAGCAGCAGACTCTCACTTTCTTTTTTTATTCTGCCAATAATGTGACAGTATTTTAGGGATGAGTACAGATAGTTTACTTGTTCATAAATGCTGAGTAACAATGATTAGTAGTTTAAATATTTATTATAATATATATATATATATATATATATATATATAGATATATATATATTTCCAAACAGGTCAAAGAATTCACTATTAATTTTTTATTCAACAGTGATCTACATTGGTGTCCAATCATGCCAGGACTATATTTACAGAAAAACAAATTTTAGGGTTATGATAATAATTTAACTTAAGCCCTGTAACAATAAGCTGAAAACTCTTGGGGTATTCAGTTTTGGAAAACTGTCTCAGATTATTGTATTTGACACCTTTACAAACAGAAAAAAAATGCACTATATCACAAAACTACAATACCCAAATACCTATAAGATATCTAGTGTCAGAGAAAAGATGGAAGGGGGATTATTATTACTGTCATTATTATTATTATTATTATTATTATACACCTGCTGTTCTGGGTTAAAAAAAAAAAAAGAAAAGAAAACTTACTTGATTGGCTACCACTGCATCCTGTGGATCATCTGGTTCTGCAGCTGCCAGTAAGGCTTGTAGTGACAGGAGGACCGTCCTCAGTGTCATAGCTGCTGCCCTGAAATTACATACAGGACACAGTTTAGTGCAACACCAAATAAACTCAACTTTCTTCATAGACTTCAACAAATGTGTTTCAACAAAAGTTGCAGCATAGGGGTGGTTAAGGACATTTTAAAAACTCAACATAATTGTGGACCAGCTAATTTAAATTCATAGTATTTTCTACCAAAAGGAAACATAACAAGAAACACAAGGCAGAGTTAAATGACATTGTAAAGAGGCACTGGATCATGAAAGGTTCACCACAATTGCTGTCACTGCAGCCTGTTTCTCCCAGTTATGATTAAATGAAATTTCATGCTCTCCGATACAAACAAACTAATTGTTTATAACTGGAAACAGGACATCCTGAAGGGGATGAGCTGTGTTTGCTCAGGTTGTTTCTCTGATGACTTCTGATCCAGACCTTCGATGACTAAAATCTTTCATCCAACATATCACTTCGAACAAATAAGTATATCATAAAAAAGTGGCTTACTGATGGTTAAAAGGTAAACATCAGCTTCTGACAGACAACCATATCAATCACATGTGTAAAAAAAAAAAAAGAAAGAAAAAAAAAAGAATATACTCGACTAAGAGGCGAGCAAATAAAACTAGATGAGGCAATTATCTTGATTAAAATGATTTCCTGGGTTAGAAAAAAACTTGAAACATTTGGGAAAGTGCAAGTAAAAAATTACAAAATATAAAACAATGTTTCAATATATTTTAACAAGTACAAGTTTGGATCAGTGCATATTAAGACTATCTGCATGGACGACCAAAGGATCATGTTGTTAATTAACTGCTGACAGAGGCTGGGCATTAGAACCGCAACTCAGAAATGGCAATTGCTCAGCCATGAGAAACATTGTCTTGTATGACTATAAAATATTTCCTGATTTGTGGATGGATGTGGAGGATTTGTGTTGAATGAAGAATGTTAGGAATGCAGGTTCACATTCACTCACCACTGATCTTTAAGAATGTCCAGACATATTGCACCTGTGACTGAGCTGATGTTGGGATGCCAGATCTTCGTGATAAACCGCACCTAAGGGATAAAATGGAAAAAGAGCGAAGAAATGTATCTGTGGATCAACACAGATAATGGAAATTCTGTTGCCAATGCTTACGAGGAAAGGGTTGGCTTCCAATAATAAATAATCCCTACCTTGGGTGGATTGAATGGATACGTCTCTGGAATTTTAATTTCTAGTTGATATCTACCCCCTGGAAGAAATAATAGGCATCACCGTTATTCATTCATGACTACTTAAAGCATGTAATAAATTGGTAAATGTAAGGGGAAGTTGGTTGCTTTAGTTAACATTAATGATTAAAAGCCCCTGAAAATAGTTAGTTGGCAAGGTCTTGTCAAACGTTGTGGTTGTTGTCAGTGATGCCCAATATCACACAACGACCATATGCAACCATGCATTCATGTTAGCAATGTATCCGATTAAGCCCCTCACCTTCATATGGTGTGTCAGGTGGCCCTGCTATCTCCCCTTTAAGTTCTGTGAAGTTCTCATCCACCAGATCCACCTTTATCTGGTTTTTGCTTGTCTGAAAGAGTGAAAAGGCAAAGATGCATTATGATTTCAGCAGCGAGACAGACTGCAAAGTGTTAAGCTAACTTGCTGTCAAACTCAAACCTGCCTATGCAGCAGAAGTTGACACCCCCCGTAGCACTAGCCAAAGTTGACCTCAACTTGTTGCTCACATCTTACGGATCTACATATGATATACGCCCTACGTAAGTTAAGATGAATCTGTGCCGACCCAGAAGGGCATATGTGAGAACAAACCTTTACAACCTTAGGACACAAATCTATATTTGCTAACAGACCTAGCCTGGTTACCATTGAAGGCATGGTAAGCTAGCTAGCTAAGTTAGCATTATGAACTCGAGGCTCAAATATATCCTGTAAAGCGTTCACAACAAGCTGACTGCTTGCTATCGACAGTAACCCCCTTGGCTTCAACGTCCCCACAGTGGCATGTTAATAGCTAGTGCTAGTTGCTATTTATGAAGCTGGATGCACTGCCGTGTCTGATTGAGTTAGCTTAAGCTAGCAGTTTGGTGATTAGAAAGCTGACAGCCAGCGACGCGTCACACACATTCAGCCCCGTAGTCAAGGAGATAACCAAGAAATGCTGCAACATTAACTGGTAAACGTGACGACCGACCTCTTCACTTTTGAGCACCTCCTTGAATTCCCGTTTTATCCTCTGAACTGCGATGTTGGCCATGGTTCCCCCGTGTTCCCGTCCGGTTGGGGCCTCGCCGCCGTCCGACCTGACTAACGTTAGCTAGCTTGTTCTGCTGCCTACAGTAGCTCTGCACTTTTTGGACACAACCTCAAAAAATAACAACTGCAACGATGTTCGCCGCGAGCGCCGTCAGTCCCGGTTACTAGTGTGATGTTGTAATTCGTTAAAATAGCTCAGCGTGTATCTATCATCTCAAATGTGTAACAACACAATGGTTGGCTGTACTGAAAACATTTTAATACCAAACTGCATGCAGTCTGGAGGAGAGGGGGTCATGTGATCTGTATTGCCATCCTGAACGCCTCCTCCTATTGGTCAATCTGGTAAAGATTAATAATTTATTATTATTTATGTTGTTATTATTTAGATCTTCAAAACCATGTGATATCCATAGGGGGGTATCTAGAGGAGAAAAAAATCAGTGTGCCGTTTTAGATCACATTGTAATAGAAACTTGATCTGAAAAATGATTTCAGATCAAACCTGTAAACAGGGTCTCACACAATGACCAGCAGATTACATTTAATCAATACCATATGATTACCTTTTGCAAGAAATCCTCTGGAATGAAGCTAGGCATCACTGTTTTGAAGAGCAGTTTTCAAGTGAAAGGGGAAGACCAACCCAATCAAGATTTCAGATAAGTATTTCCACGGCCTTGGAAAGTCCTGGCAATATTTATGAGTTACTCTCTCTTACATAGTCAGAAACCAGAGGCCCAAGTCCCAAACTTGCCATATCACAAGGTAAAATGTCTGGAGCTACCCAATGGACAACTGATGGGATACTGATTTTGTCCACCCAGACTTAAAAATATTTTTTCCATTCCCATTTTTCCTTCCATTTCTGAAGGAGATATACTAATAAACTTGATGGCATACTAAACGTGAGTTTTAGCGCTAGTTTTGGGATTTGGTTTACCAATATTTTTGGTTGTCTTATGATGTAGACAGAGCATGCGAGAATTAAAAGTGATAGAGAAGCAGTTATCCAGATGCTTTACTCAACTGTATGCTGAGAATATATATACTATATTATATTAGTAGACTATAGGACAAGAAATCATGACAGTTTCTAAAATACTGAGTTATCTCAATGATTCCCACTCACAGCACTGCTGAGCATTTAAACGAGCAAACAATTCATTTTAATGTACTTTTTAATAAAAGACGGATCCGTGTTTTCGGTCATATTGACTAATCAGAGCTACAAACTGTGACACTAGGGGGCGCCAGTGTCACGTGGAGGTGCACACAACCTGTGTCAAACCGTAAACATGTCCGGTGTTTAAGGAAGTGGATAACACTTGAAAAAACTTTCTTTTTTTACAGAGACTCCAGCATAACAAATAATTCCATGTAAAATAGATTAGAGTTGCATTTTGTATTACAAACACTCTGTAATTGTCGTTGACTTTATCTTTTTTTTAAGATAAATCATTTCTTCTATACAGGGAACCACAGAGCTCACAAAAGGAATGATCAACTTTCATATATCAACTCTCATGGTCATTTTAAGGAACAGTTTATCCAAAAATGAAGAAAATTTGTATTTTTTCTGTCACCTGTATAGTGCTATTTACTATCTTGACTTTATTTAGCAGCAGTGGTGGAATAAAATAAGGTTCTACATGAAACTGCTTTCAATAAGGTCTGTGAACGACCTTGAGTACTGGGGTCATGATTTCTGGAGGAAAAAAATTGCTGTCAACTGATTGCAAAAATTCTCCCCTGAATAGTCAATTGAGTATATGAAGTTTTTTTTGTTTTTTATTTTTGCCATCTGTGATGTAGTTCAGTATACTGGAGAAAAGGTAGGCATCTCTGCAACTGATATCACCAACACTCAAATACTCCACCAAAATAATCTAGATCAATAAATAACCCTAGAGATGAGAAAATTTAGGTGTAAAAAAATCAAGGAACAAAATAGCTTTTACAGTTCCAGTATTACAGTAGAACAAATGAATGACACTTTATTATGAGAGTATTTGTTGATAAACCAATGACACTTGGCACAAACATAAATACAACCATTACTGGTTCAGACACTTGGAGATAATTGTCTCAATCAATGCGCCACACACTTGTCTGCTTCATAGTCAGTTAATGCCTTTATAGTTAGCACTTAATGGGCATGAGCATACAGAGACTCCTTTCCTTCCTCTCCTCCTGTTCACCCCCCTCCCCCCGCCTCTCGTTTGCTTTCTCTTGGTGATGATGACAAAGATGACAACTGCTGCAAACATAACAGCTGTTATTAGGAGGCAACCTCCAAAGACCAACAGTGCTTTGTTCTTGAACATCCATGCACATGCAGAGCAATGTGCATCCGGCCCACTGAGCCTGCAGGTCTGCACGCTGCTATCCTCAGGGAAACCGCCACGGGTCATGATTTCTCTGTAGACAGCAACAGAAGCTTTGGCTTTGGATTGATGGTGGGTTGAGGTGAAGAGGCCAAACTGGGGGACATGTCGATCTTGAAGTTTCCACACGTAGATGCCCTGCAGGTTGACACCATCTAATTGGCGAGCTGGAGATAAATACAATAGAAATAGAAGCAGAGAAGTGACACAAACAATGTGAACAGCAAGTACCCAATGGTGAAAGGTGCAGTTTGTAATTACTGGCCACATCCTCCAGAGAAGAAGTGGGGGATTCATGATTTACTAAATGAAGCAATTGCACTATTCAAGATTGTTCAAGATAACATTACAGTTAGACACACAATAAATAAACCTGGGTCTTCGTTTTTGTTTAGTTCATGTTGAGGTGTAAGCCATACAGCTTTAAACTATTGTAGCTGCTGCTAACAATGCAGCTGCATCTTCACAATCACCTGCCAAGGCATTACAGTGGGATTACAAGTGGTAATACAGGCCGGGGCCAGTTGGTTAGCATGCTAATTTTAGTTGATATTTACAACACAATACATACATGTCCTTGACCTAAAACCTGCACTCCTTCAAATTATTTGGATACTGGAAAATCATGTTTAGAATGTTTTAAATTAAAACTCTGGCCACATGTCCCACATTTCACTTTTAGGCCTGGTAAACAATGTATGCATTGACGGGTGAGCTTCTGCTATGGCTGTAAAGGACAAAGTATGACAACAACAGTATCGCTGTACTGTTTTTCTCTCCCTTCCTCTCTCTTTTTATGATCTTGGTGGTTTCTCAGTTAATTCCGGTTTTATAGTAGGAAGCACTGTGGCCATAAAACCTGTATTGCCTCTGTGTCTCAATATCCTGGACACTGCATTTTGTTTGCACTGAAAAAGGATTACAAAACATTCTGGATCAAAGAGCAACATTTCTGATGAATATGTTGGATCTGAGATTCACCTTTGAGGGCTTCCTGCAGATAAGTCCTGAGAAAGTGTTGCCTGAGTTTGTCCTCCGCAGGAGCCTGGTCGTCCACCCCACTGCCTGTGATAATGATAGGTAGAGCCCCTCCATATCTCTGGCTCACCCAGTTCAGGATCTTCCGCAAACCCCATGGTACAACAGCCTGGCCCAGACTGGTGGAGGGCCAGGTGGGATCAGAAAGGATTAAACAACCATGATCAGGAGGTTGTTTGTGCTGAAAATTGCCCTGTGTCTCGGGATATGGAGCAATTAAACGGGTGGTAAAATGGTTCAGTGCGATAAAACTGAGTGCCCCTCTCAGATCCTCCCTCTCAGTTTCAGTAAAGATAGGAAGAGGGGACCCAGTAGAGCCCATTATTCCAGTTCTTTTCTCAAGGTATGCTTTAATTTCTTGTGGGTATTCGCCCTTGCTCTGCTCCTTCTCATTTCTAGTCCCAAGCAGCGGGTCTAAAAAGCGACCAAGTTCAAACAAAAGAAATCTCTGTGCTGCTGCTGTGTGCGAGTCCAGAAACGGGTTTGCAGGTTTGGCCCAGTCTGCATGCAATGCTAGTGATACCAGTGCTCCCTGCTGACTAAAGTAGTCCCTTTCATACAGCCTCCAGGCTTTAGAATGAGCCAGAAGAAGGTTATGAGCAGCCTGATGCTTTTCTTTCCCACTGGAATAAACATCTACCAGCCTGTTTGGCTCATTGATGGTGATCCAGTATGGAACCCAGGAGCCCAGTTGCTCGTAGCACAGTGCTGCATATCCCTGAAAGGCCTCCACTGTGCTGTAGTTGAGCCAACCACCAGAAGCATACAGCGGCCCAGGCAGGCCCAGATTTGGAGCTCTGTGTGTGGGGTAGTAGAGAATAACGACAGCCTTCAGTCCCAGCTTCTTGAGCTCCGTCAGGACACAGCGGTAGTACCTTTAAGAAGCAATAAAAGCATGAAAAAGGATAAAGAATAAGGAGTTAATGTGTGAATGCAGAAAGAAATGAGATACAAGGGTGGAATGCAGCGCAGTACACTTAAGTACAAATTGGGATGATTGAGAAAACTGTTAATGTTTGTGTTAGTGCGTTTATACCTTAGAGCTTCAGTGTTCACTTTTGTGAGGTCTCCCTGGGGTAAAATCATAGACCAGTTCAGAGCAAAGCGGTAATGAGAAGCCCCAGTGGACGCAAACAGGCGGAGATGACCCCAAATGGCCAAGTAGTCAGTGCACTGGGCTCGTCTGGTGTGCATCTTCACTCCTGGGACTGGATGCAACGATCCGTCTCCTGTCAGGTTCCAGCTGTACAAATTTGGGTCAGTAAACTGTGGTGAGAAAGGGAAGAAGTGGACCTACAATAACAACAAGAGGGAAAAAAGGATGTCAGAGTAAATATAGCCATTTAGCCATTCTTGCTGTAAAATCACTTTTCTTGTCTTCTCAGATTTTATCTCGCCTAACCTGTAAAGTCGAGTCAGCAATACCCCAATGAAAGTCGCAGGGGAAACGGCCTTTAATCTCTCTGGAGGTTTCATCACTGGGGAAACCATTGTTAGCTACAACGTGTCTGTAGTACTGAGCAGAGGTCTTGGGTGTCCTAGTTCGGTTTGGTTGTGTGAAGTCAACGTAGAAAAGGCCTCGCCTAACAGTGAAGCCATAATTCCATTCATATCCGTCCACCAGTGACCACGAGGAGTAGCCAAACACCTGCACACCATCAAACTTGATAGCTGTAAAAGAAAACATAAAAAGCTGCTGACATCATCACCTTGGCTATTTTTTATTTTCTTCTTCTTCCCATTTCTTCTCTTACCTTGCAGGACCTGGTTGATAAATCTCTTCATCAGGTAAATGGCTCTTGTGTCCTCTTTTCCCACGCTGGCTTCAGAAAACCAGCCTCCCTCAGTCACCAGCACCATCGGGTCCCCATACTCCAGTTTTGTCCAGCCCAGTACGCGCCTCAGGTCTGGGGTCACAGTCTGCCCATACTGGGCCAGGTCCCTGCCCAGACGCAGGTTGTTCGGCCCAAAGGACAGAGCAAAAAAGTCAGCTGTTTTCTGCACCCAGAGCTTCTCCTCAGGGCTAAATGTAGGCAAGAGAGCCCCATGTTTGATTCTTAATGAGATCGGGTAGTCTCCGTCACTGAAGATGGGGTTAGCAAACCAGCCAAGGACAGCCTCCATTGAATGTTGGCACAGCTCAACATTATCAGCTGTGGTTCTGCCTCTTTGAGGCTCGACCCAGTGAGATCCAAGAACAATGGATACCTTACCCTTCTGAGCTGGACGGAAGTTGGTGTTGTAGTTGTGCCATGCTTTGGCGTGTGCCTGGAAACAGCAGACACATTATTATGATGTGCTGTTCTCTCATCTAAAAGATAAATGTAAATTATACAATGGGCCTTTTCACAGAAGACATTTTAAAATGCTGCACCAGGAAAGGCAAAAGTGTAAAATAATCAAATCGAAGATGGCTGAAACCCATTTTGATCAGTTTCAGTGTACTGGTATTGTGCATTCTGGCTTTCTGTCACTTTAGCTGTCATTAATAAACTCAAACTGCCAGCTCACAGAGCACATATCTGCAAAGGAGTTATTTGTTTATCAGTCATTTTTATTTTCAATTTGTTTTTGTTTTCAGTTGAATTTAGTTTAGTTTTTATTATTTGAAGGTGCTTAGTTTTCGTTTAGTTTTCAGTTCAGTTTTAGTTAAAAAAAAAACAAAACTTTCAGTTTTAGTTAATCTTATCACCTTGATGTTCACACAGTTGCATATTCTTCTAAATTTGTTTATTGTTAAAAAGATCTTTTAATAAATGTTTAATGCACAAACAGTGAGACTATCACATAATAGCTGCAGTAGTTAATTAGACAATATTGACTTGTTCTTTGCCTTGACTTCAGCTTATATTCCACCAAATTTCATTCAATCAACACTGCATGTAATTTCCTAAGATATTGTATTAACTTCTATTTTATTAACAATCAAGTTAATAAGCAAAAAAAAAACAAAAAAAACAATGGAACCTAAGATAAATTACTCTATTACTTTCCCATGTAGAGTAATCAGGAGAACAGCCTTTTGGCGCCACAGTATCACTATTTGCTCATGCTATCTGCACACTGTTAGCTGTCCACAAACCAGTTGTGCTTGACTGCAAAAACGTGAGTGATTATTAATGAGGCATATCTCCATGACTTCCTGTCACACGCTGTCTCGCTCCAGCACAGAAGTGCTGATGTGGTGGACTTTGGCCTCAATGTCTTTTTAAGTGTCCTGTTTACTGATCACAAACCTGTCAAGATGAAATATGATCTGGAGGCTATTGACAACATACATAAAAAGGGAGCATTAATGCTCTGCACTTTGCTGCACTGGTTACATGTTGCAATGCAATAATTTTTTTCATTTTATTTTTTCTTTATTTGATTGCAAAAAGCACTGGTGTGGTGTGTGCATATATCACGTCTCTTGTTTTGAGGATGCAAACATTCACTGACTATTCAAAGTCTAAAGGCAGTCAGTATCATTCAATAAGTTCTTCTCATTCTGTTGCCAGCCCAGGCACATAAAAATCACAGTACAGTCGGCATTGAACTTAAAGGGACAGTACACTTTAAAATCATCAAGTCAGTGGACAAATATGTTTGGTTTTTTTTTAGTTGGGTTGAACTGTCCCTTTAAGACTCAAATGAATTGATCCTGTCTAACTTACCCTGATGAGGTTGTGTGCCACAGTGAGAGAAGCAGCAGGACCCCCTGATTCTCCAGGAGCATGCACCCCTGTCCCATACCCCTGCACAGCCACCAGGTAAGGATTATGCATGGTGAGCCAGTATTTAACTCGGCTCCCAAATGTGTGGAAACAAAAGGCAGCATACTCCTCAAACAGTCCCACCAGTGTGTCATTTTTCCAGCCTCCATAGCGCTCCTGCAGGACTTGTGGCAGGTCCCAGTGATGAAGGGTGACAATAGGCTCAATTTTCTTTTGCAGAAGCCTTTCTATGAGCCGGCTGTAATGCTCCACAGCAGCTGTGTTGGGTTTACCTCTGGCATTCCCTTCAGGAAAGAGTCTGGGCCATGAGAGGGAGAACGTGTATGATCTTACACCTAGATACTCCAATGCTACCACATCTTCTTCCCAGCGAGTGTAGCTGTCACTGGACACATTGGCGCTCTCTGTTGCTAAATTACCGCTGACAGTGGAGTGGGTGAAATGGTCCCAGATGGATGGGCCTTTCCCCTCCTGATCCCAGGCTCCTTCTGTCTGGAAGGCAGACGTCCCCGAGCCCCAAAGGAACCCCGAAGGGAAGGTGTCATGGAGGAAAGACTGGCCTTTGATTAGGGGGTCCGGCTTGGGCTGCTGCCAAATCTTCCTGCCATCCCCAGGAGAACAGGCTGCCTCGTTCACCAGCAGCAGCAGGAAGAGTAAGAGTGTGCGAGGAGAAGGATGGTTCAGCATACTGAAGGAGTCACCGTGCCTCAAAAATCCACTTAAAGGAAGCAGCTGGTGTCAGTCAGAGCTCTTATTCTTTTTAATATCACAAATCCTCTTGAGAAAGATATGAGACCCATGATTGTTGAGGAGGACGACCTCAGCCAGGGGAGAGTAACATCTGAAGCTTCGAGGTGCTGAATTATCCACCAGACAACCTGGTCACACTTCCCTATCTATCCCAGTGTACTTGTGCTCCTGCTCAGCCCCTCCCTACCACATAATGTCCACACATACAAAGGTTGACTCATATCCCCACAAAACACAGCTCTAAACATGCTGCTGATTGCTGTAAAAAGGCTCCTAGGTCAATAATTAGCTTGTTCTCTGATCTTAGCTCCATAGCTAAGAAGGAGTGTATGTTGTGATCTCTGTGTGCAACAAACACATTGTATGCCCTCTTTAACAATGTATCCCCAGACTAGACAATTAAAATCATTTGCTCTAATTCTTAAGTTTTTAAATATTGTACAGACATACTTTGGGCAAGTATCTAATACTACAACTTACTAATTTTTCTTACATTTGAGTTAACATTTGATTTAATAGATTTCATTTACAGAAAAAGAGGAAAAGTGATGCAATGTAGTTTTTGATTTGACTGATTGATTAATCTCTCTATTTGATCCTGCTAAACATTTATTTATAGTAATAAAAATAAAAACAATAAAAAAAATAAATATAACAAAATATATCCATTAAAAAATTAGTAATACCGCTTTCTGTGGAAAGCCCAAGGTCAAATATTTCTGTCTGAAACTGGAAAATAAAAAAATAAAAACAGGCTGTTGTTGTTGTTTTGTTCACAGTGATCTTCCAAGATTTGATCAAACCGTACCAGGTGAGAACAGTGACTCATGCTCATATGACCTTATTTAATTTAAATCCAGTTGCTGTATGAGGAACAAGTCACTGGCCAAAGGAAACAGATGTGCTGCTGCTGGACAGAAAAATATTGCTGGGAAGTGTATTGTGTGCATTGTGGGACTCTCCATCTGTCCATACACACAGTTCCCTTAAAAAAAAATCAGAAAGCCCCTTTCTACACCCTCCAGTGTAGTTGCCTAGGAAACACTTTGCTTCAAGGCATCAGTGGATAAGTTAATTGAGTTGAACTGGTCTTACCACCCAGACTGACCTCAGTGTGGTCACGATGATACAAAAGAAAAGACGCCTGAGAACACTGCAGTGCACTTCAATGTGCCTCTTTTACTCTTTAAATTATATACATGTTACCGTATAAACTGACCAATAACAGAGCAAATATACTTTATATGAACGCTAACATACACCCTTGACTTGTGTCTGTATCGTGCTGTCTGGGGGAAATGTGTTTGTTTAGACTTCTAGAGTGAATTTAATATGTTGGATAACACTGTCATACTCATGATATCGAGGGCTTGAGGCCAAAGTGGCACTAAGTGATTTATTTCAGATTTTACAAGAGAGACAAAATTAATGTGATCAATGTTGAATCAGCTACAGATTCAGATTAAGCATCACTCTGTCGCTATGGTTACACTTGAAGGGTTTTCTTTTCATTTTAAGCTGCAGTTAAACATTTCTGTCAGCACCGAATGGATTTCACTGAAAGCTTCCATTTGATATGGATATGCATTGGCATACATGGCACGTCAAACTGATTTTATTTCATAAGTTGATGAACCAAGGTTAGACTTTATTCAAATCAGCATAAGTGAGTAAACTTATATACTTTCACACTTCCCTAATACTGACATATCTCATCATGAAGCATTATAAATAAAGCTGTGGTACAGTTCTGTAAAAAGCTGTCTACAGTAAAAAGGAAGTGAAAAGAGGATGTTGATGACAGAAAACCTTGATTGTTGTTACAGTTGCTCTCATTCCCATGTGTGTGTGCTCTTTGAGCTGTGATTAACTGCAACACGAGCAGAGGTTGTCAGATACAAACAAGGAGAACAGAAGTAGCTGTCCACAGAGCTAAACATCTTGAGCAAAACTCTTTTTTTAAAAAATCTTTTTGATTTTTTGTATATTTTTTTTCTGCTTTCAAGACATTTTATTGACTGGGCAAAGATAACTTCAGCTGTTTGAGGGACCGTCTACTTTTGCTGCAGTGCCTCTGCTGAGAAATCCATCAGACCTCAGGTAAATACACTCTTTCTCTTTCTGTGTACTGTGTTGTTTGGAAATGTTATTTTACATCCATAGTCTGTAGGCTGAGATGTCACTGCAGCCAAAATAGCGTCCAGGAAAGCATTAAAATAATAATTTAAAAGAAAGGTTAAACCCTTATGCTTAAAGCTGAGTTAAATACAGAAATAGAAATTGTTCTAAAGAAATGCAGAGATGTTCTTCTAATTCGTGCCTTCAGCTTTAACACCAACAAAACAAGAACAAACATTCAAGTCAGATCCTACATCATATTACTGAAACTGCTTTAGGGAGGTTTACACTGACTTTTTTGTCCATTACAATTTTTTTCTATGATTTTGTTCATCCCATATTATATCTATGAGGCCTACTAACAGAAACACTTTCCTCAACAAACTGCATCCCTCAAAATGACCATCAAGTTTAATCACAGTTTCTCAAAATGGATTTGAATTAAAACAGAACATTATACCGTTTGAAAGATTTAATTGCTGTTTTATTAAGCACAATTAGTTTTAGCGGGACCTTTTGCATAGAGCAAGTTAACCACATAAGGCTGGCTTATTTTACATACTCTTTTAGTCAATTTAATTTGCATAATCAGCATGGATCAAGCTCAGTCACTACAGCATCTTAAGCTAAGGAACAAGATGAATTGTTTTAATTAATTGTTTATTGCACTGTAAGTATCACTAGTGATAATTATTATTATTTTCTCACTTTCATCAAGGCAAACAATGAGGCCCGTCACTGTTGCCCTCTGGGCAGCCGCCATGTTGATGGGACTCCGGCCAAGTGCTTCATTCCCTGACAGCTTCATAGACCGTTCATCCAAAAACCTCTACTCTGTCCCAGGAGACCTGCCACAGACGGCAGAGTTTGTAGACCTTTCACGTAACCATATACAGAAACTTCACAAGGGAGACTTCCAAAACACCCCATTTCTGAGGTATCTTAACATTTCTTGGAACAGTTTGGAGGAGATTGATCCAGATACGTTCCTAGACACGCCATTCTTGGAGAACCTGGACCTGTCCCACAACAGGCTGAAGAACCTGTCGGGTCAGCTGTACCTGCTGCAAACAAAGAACCTTCTGGGGCTAAATTTAACTAGCAATAACTTTCTTACAATGACTCTGGGGAGTGAGTTCTGTTCATTGGTTAAACTGGAACAGTTAGGACTTGGAGCACAAAACATCAGTACAGGTGACTTCAAGAATATTGCAGGAGTGAAACTACATGTACTGACTCTTTCCCTTGAAAATGAACTGCAATATACAGCTGGCAGTTTGAAGGATGTCAGTGCCCAAAAGTTGCAGATTTCCTTCTCTAATTATCAAAAAATTGACCATGATCTGGTTGGTGATGCCCTGTCACTCTTTGCTGAATTGGAGTTGATGGATTTAGCAGGTGGCTACCATGACCTAAGTGGGCAGCTGAGCGAGAGAGAAGAAATTCTCACATCTCAACTTTCCCTCAGCAACATATCAATGAACTGGAATGACTTGACTAACTTTGTAAATGTTGTTCTGCGTACATCAATGACCCATCTGACTGCCTCTGATGTGGCCTTATACAATCTGCCTTACAGAGACACCGATATTACGCCAACATCTCAATTGAAGAGCTTCACAGCCAGGAGAGCAGTGGTGAAGGCTTTCTTCTTTTCCCAGGAGGCTGTATACAACTTCTTTATCAACATGCCAGTGGAGAGTTTAGCAATTCATGAGACTGCAATCATACACATGACATGCCCAAAGTCACAGAGTCCTATCATCAAGCTGGACTTCTCCAATTGTGCTCTGTCTGACACCATCTTCACAAGAGTGGATGATCATAAACTTTTTGAATGTGAGAACCTGGTGAACGTGAAGCACCTGATTATTATTCACAACAATCTGAAGAACCTTCAGTCGGTGAGCAAACGAGTGCAAAACATGAAGTCCTTGGAACATCTGGACGTCAGCCTCAACTCCCTGACTTATGATGGTGTTGAAGAATGTGTCTGGCCCCCAAACATCATCAATATGACTCTGTCTTCTAATGGTCTGACTGACTCTGTGTTTGGCTGTCTCCCAAAAGGAACACAGATACTAGATCTCCACAACAACCAGGTCACTGTGATACCACCATCAATCTTGAAAATGGAAAATCTTTCATCTCTGAATCTGAATGCTAACAGGCTTCGGGACCTCCCAGTATGTAATGGTTTCCCAATACTGAATGAGCTCCTGCTGAGCTCAAACTCCCTCCATGCACCATCCGTGAAAAAGTTGGAAAGTTGCCCAAATCTGAAAATACTCGACGTCAGCAATAACCCCTTCACCTGCAATTGCCCTCTGAAGGCTTTCATTCGTGTTGGCATCAAGTCCGAAGACACAGGAGTTAAATTGTTGAACTGGCCATCAGATTATTACTGCATTTACCCAGAGGATGTTAGAGACCTTTCCCTGAAAGACATCTCAATTTCAGAAGTCTCCTGCGATGTCCGCCTTCTAGTTGTCTCCATTTTGGCCCCAACAGTGTTAATGATTGCAGCTGTTGCGGCCCTGTGTTATCGTTTTGATGTTCTCTGGTACATGGGCATGATCTGGAAGTGGACCAGAGCCAAACATCGTGCAAGAAGGCTTCATGTTCCACCTGAAGATCTGGTGGGTGTTGAGTTTCATGCTTTTGTGTCTTACAGCCAGCATGACGCAGATTGGGTGAAAAACTCACTTCTTCCCAACATTGAAGGCCCTGCTGGAGGGCTACGAATCTGCCATCATGAGAAGAACTTTGTGCCAGGAAAGACGATCATTGAAAACATCATGGCCTGTGTGGAGAAAAGCAGACGGTCTGTTTTTGTGCTTTCTGCTCACTTCGTCAAAAGTGAGTGGTGCCATTATGAGCTGTACTTTGCCAGCCATCAACGGCTCTCTTGGGGCTCCGATGGCATTGTGCTGGTGCTGCTTGAACCCCTGCCTCAATATCTGATCCCATCCAAGTACAACCAGCTAAAATCCATGATGAAGCGGCACACATACTTGGAGTGGCCTCAGGATAGGGCCAAACACAGGCTTTTCTGGGCTAATCTCAGAGCTGCCCTACAGACAGACCTGCCAAATGCACCAGTGACAGAACCAGAGGAGTAACTGTGGAAGGCGGGCTTCAAGGAGCAGTGTGGTAGCGCAGAGTTCCCCAAGGGTTTTCTCTTTTAATGCAAAACTGGAAGAGTCACACTAGAGCCAGTTGTCTGTTCTAGCCTTCTGTAGATGCATGGCGGTGCAACATGGCACGCTGGGGACCTGCTTTTTATATAGATAAGAAGGGCCCATTTAAAGCCAATGAAAACACAATTGTTTTAGGTGAGTAAAGAATAAAAAATCATTGTGAATATTAAACTCTATTTCAATCAATAGATCCCTACACACTGCTCTTGTAGGAATAAGAAGTAAGAAGGGGAAGCCTGGGGACGGATGTGAGAGTTTGAGAGGAAGTAAAAACATGTAGACACAATAAGGTGCAAAAATACACATTTGTACTTTTTCTAAATTTCTTTCCTTAAGATATCAGCATACCTTCTTGAGTCAGTGCTTTTAGATTCCTGTATTGCGGTGGCTATAACATAAAGTAACTTCTTGTATTCTTGTAAAATGTAAATCATCTCACAACTTTGTTACACAATTTAGAGGACATTTAATGGAAACATGTATATAAACTAACACTTCAAGTTTGTAACAAAAACAATAAACTTTATCCAAGAATATCAAAAAGCACATCATTCTTTTGTCAACACTCCCACAAAGTATCACAATCTGATTAAACCACTTAAATGTGGCTGAGCACATGTTGAGAAGAAAACTACACACACTATGAAAACTGCATGAGCAACAGAATTCTCTTCACTCTCTGAAAACAGAGAGCCACTTGTAAGGCAAAGAGTCATATTTCTTGCTTCTAAGTTTACTGGTGGATGATAATGATAGATGCCAGAAATGTGCCATGTGTTTTTGCTGTGATGTCAGTCCATTTGCATTAGAACTATGCCTGGAAAATCAATTGTGAAAAGTCACGTATCAAGGAAGAGACTGGATGATGATGATTTTCTCGTTGATGCAGAAACGGTGAAGTACACTGAACAAGTTCTCTCCACAGCGTGACACCTGCCTTTCCATAGCCAGACGGAAATCTTCCTTCACTCCTTTGGTGATTCCTCGAGTCACTGTGTGGTGTCTGGAAACAAACAGGGATAAGAAAAATTAAACACAAACATACATATTATCACAGGTGTATTATTATGAGATGGTTTGAGACACATATATGCAGTCAATACAAAACTATGGTAACAGCATGTTACTTTATCTAACAAACATAAATAAGCCAGTCAGGATTGGACAACAAAAGTTTCATCATCATAAATAAAAACCACATAAAACATGTTCACAAATGAAATGAGATCAAGTGTTATGAAAAGGCAAAAACGACCAAAAAGACCAACATCATCTTCAAATAACAACAACAGTGATGACCACAGAAAGACAAGCAATGGCTCAAATAAACAAACGCCGACAGGAAATCAAACTAACTCTGGATGTAAAATGACAGGCCCAAATCAGAACTGGGAGTTGAAGTTGGGAATGAAGGAAGGGTGGTGTGGTGTGGGGGAGGGATGGGACTGTGGGAAAAGGGGCCTGGGGTACCTGTCCATCGCCTGCACCCCTTGTAGCAGAAGGGTATTTAACTCCACCCCCAGGGCGGGACTAGGGTTCCTGAGGGACAGCAACATTCAACAACTCTCAGTCAGTGAGGGTGCATTCAAGTGTCTTAACGTCTACAGCAATGAATGAAGGAGTTTGATAGGAGCTTTATTTTAACCATGAACCCCTTCTCTTTTTTTAATGCCCTCTCCTATAAAAACATTTTTTCCATTCAAAGTACATTTTCCCCACAGGCCATGTCTATTTAAATCATCAATCAAAGTCACTGTTCTCTTTAAAACAGCAACAAAATGGGAGTGTGCAGAGTCAAGATGCAAACTGAAACGTTTCTGAATTTTAGGCGCTTACTTGATCAGCATTCCCTGATTGGGCAGGAGCTCAAGTTGGATCCTCCCCCCTTCTGGAGTACGCAGGTATGCAAACTCCTCCAGCATATCAATGTCTGACAGAAAGCAATGAACTTATGGAAAGTAACATCCAAGAAAGGAGAGCACAAACAAAGTAACCACAAAGTAATTGGTCTGTATGCATTATTTGGCAAACATTTCCGCACCGCTTGTGTAAGTGATATCAAAAAGGATACTGGTGACATAGTTGAAGAAATTCTCATATTGGAAACTGCCTTGTTGGCAGATTTTATCCACTGCCTTTAAAAACAGCATCTCGCCCTGTGGCCAGTCATGTTGCAGCAGCACCACAACATGACCGAGGGAAAGGTCGTCACGACTGTCTGTAAATGCACGGAGCTATATGCGAAAAAAGAGAAAAAGAGAAACTGGGTTTAGTTTCTCAAAAGTCTTGCGAAATGAATTGATACAAATAGTCATAGTCCAAATATAAGTCATAGATTTTGACATATTGAACAAATTCTGTGCATTTTTACCAGGGTATCCTCAGGATTCTCCTTCTTTACAATCTTACCGAAGACTAAATTAAGTGCAAACTTTATAGACATACTGGCAAATTCTTAAGGATATCATGAAATAGCAGTATTGATTTTCAGCCCTTGACAGGAATCATTTGCAACTGAGCATTTCCTTGTCATCAGTGTTTTATGGTCTTCATTGAATACTTAACAAAACTATTAAATTCAATGCTTCTTTAATAGTCACGAGACCCTGTGGATACCCCGATTTACACAGACTTAACTAGTTACGGCACCTTGAAGCAGGCAAGCATCAGCTGGAGACAGAAAGGTAACACAGCTTTGCTGGTGCAGGGAAGCAACCTCAGGTCGTTACCTAGATGTGATGAAAACGAACCACGACATGTTTTGATGTAATCACTGGTTATATTTGTTTGTAACAGACAGAACAGTGTAACTCAAAGATTTATTTCACAAGAGCAGGAAATGTTTACCTTTCCTCGTTTTGGTCTTGACTCTACTCTGATCCTCTGGGCTCTTTGCTGTTTCTTGGTTCGGCGGCACCAACCCACCGACTACATCAAGCAGCTTCTCACAGGCCATCTGATTAACACATACAGTACAGAACATACTTCATATGTCTAAACAGGGAATTTTTTTTTACACAGAATCTTGTATAAACTATCATGAAAAAATAAATATGCTTTTGTTTTGTCCTTGTTACTCTAAATTTTATTGTAACCACATTGTTGCCTTTCATTAATGATTCACTTTTTGCTGTCTCAAATCATTTCCTGAAGATTGGTGACCATCTACAAGCTTTTACGTCTAGTTTACAGATCCTTTAGGTCTGCATGTCAAATAATGCTGCACAATAAAGCTTCAGATGTTCAGTATGTTTGATAGATGCTTTGGGGACAAATAATCAATTATTTAGAATGAAATAAAACTGATATACTATATATACTATGTACGTTTGAACATAATAATATAAACATTGTTGCACCTCTGTGCCTTAACAATTGACGTGGACTATAACACCACCTGCAGGTCAGTTGCTGTTATAGATTTATTTTTGGAGCATGGAGCATTAATATAATAATACAACAAATACTACAATTCTACAATGTGATTTAGCAGATGCTTTTCATCTTCGACTTTGTTTGAGTCCATTAGAGAATAAGTGCAAAAAAGTTATATCATAAGTGTATAAGGACAGTGCTTATCTGAACAAGGCGTGCATTTAGAATATGAAAACCTATTGCATTCTGTACTTGATCTATCTGACCTTCTGATTTTAAAAACAGTGTGTTTCTGTTCGTTTGCCTGTACCCTGTACTCTCCCAGTGCGTAGTGGCAGGACGCCTGCTGTATGAGGGCCCTGTGGTGCTCCAGACTGGCCTGGCCTGAGGGGCTCTGTTGCCCAGGCTGAGGCTGCTGCACTGCAGCCATCTGGTGCAGGCTGGAAAGCGCCTTACGGTACTGTCCCTGGGAGAACACATATACAGACACACAAAATAGGTATATATTAAAAGAAAAGTTATGGTGGCATATGGAAAGATATTCAACACTTAATAATAATCCCAATTTGAACAACTGTCAATTTTATTATTTCCTTACATTTTCATCAGTTCAATCCACTCGTTGTCATCAGTTGTCTATTTGAACTTATCCTTTCAATGTTGTATACATTAGGATATATGTATTGTTAAATCCTCCTCTTTGTTTTTAAGCCAATTATGACAGTTAATCACAGTTAACAATATAATGTAATTTAATCCGGTACAAATAAAAAAAAAATACTGTGTTCACAGCATAACTGTTTTATACCTGATATATGATCATGTCAGTGAGGAATATCCTGAACCACAGCCAGCTGTCCGTCTTCCAGGAGGCACAGATCTTCTTGAACTCTGTTAAAATGTTACAAGAGTGACACCACAAACTTATTTTGAAATCAGGGCGATGCCCCAGAAACTTTTGTAATAGGAGGCACTCCCATGTCATCATGTAGTTTCTTTTGTTTATATTTTGTAATTTATATTTTATATTTTTTGTTATGCAACTCTATTTACTTAACACGTAATTACTGTTGCACCTAAACATGTTAAAACAAACACAATGAACACATAGAACAGTTGTTTACCAGTTTCCAGGCCGTCGTGGGAGTGAAGAAGATCCCAGCTTTCCCTTGCAGTTCGAAAGCTGTCCAGCGTTTCTGACCAGCTGGGCATCTCAGTTTTGTTCACCAAAATATGTCGACCGCGACCTTTTCCTAATCCTTCCTCATCATCTGAGCTCTACAAACAAACACAGATTAAGAAAAAAATATATAATAACATTCAAAAAACATCAAAGTTGGATTTCTGATGTGTCCTCACCATCGTCTTCTCTCTCCCATCTGCTAGTTTGCGTTTCTTATGTGCGTGTTTGACTGCTCCTCTTTCCACCTCCACATCATTGTACACTGAGCTCAAGTCCTCTATGAGGATCCATGGCCCCGAGCTCAACGCATTCACACCTGCAAAACACAGACCCTTTGTTTGACCTTTTACCTCTTCGAGAAATATCCTGTAGAATGAGAGTGAAATGAACAGAGGCTGACCCTGGAACAGCGCCGGCTGCACAGCTGAGACATATATGAAAGCGCTGCGGAAGAGGACAAGCGCAGCGCATATGACCACTTGACTGCAGCAGCGGGATCGTGTCTCTCCTTCCAGACCAGGCAAGTAGCGACACAGCTCCTTCACTCTCTGCAGCATATCTACATAACTCCTAAAGATAAACGCAGACACAAAAGGAAAACCCCTTTTACATTTTTTTTTTATATAAAATATGTAGAAATGGTTTCAACACTCTCCTTGCCTTGGCCTCTCACCTTTACAGACTTCATAACAGATGATGAAACTGTGATTTGCTTGTTTTCTCTTCAAAGTTTCATAATTTTTAACTGTTATATTAATGCAATGCAATATACACGGAGAACTGGTAAGTTTCACCCTTGTATATTCCTACACTATTAGTTATCATTCTGATTTGTATGTATTTTTGCTGAACACACATGCGATGACATGCAACTACATTTCATTTTTATCTATTCTGAATTTGTTGGACATCTTTCGCATGACACCAAAATCTATTTATCCATGTACCGGTATACACAGTTGACTTAAGATCAGAAACATCTCTCAGTATAATGTGGTACAATTCAACAGCACCAGAAACTGAAAGCCTCAGAGAGGCTTATTAAGTTAAATAAGTGGTTCCCAAGCATCATCATGACCATATATTACACAAGTCTGTTAAACGACAGAAAAAGACAAACAGAAACACAGGAACGGCTTTTTGACAAAGACATAGACAGACTACCTCTGTCCTTTGTCTCCCTGCCACTCGCAGCGTGCGCCAACCACAGCAAGGATATCCAACAGCCTTTCCCAAGGTTCTGCTACCACTGAAGACTTTTCTGACAGGCCGTCAATCACATAACGCTGGGAGCCACGGGACACAGTTGGTGATTTCAGTGACCCCCCTTCTTGAGAGCCTTAGACATAAAAAGTGATGAGAGGAAAATGAAGGTAGACCCTACAACATGTGAAGTTTATCATGATGGACGAGCACTATAGAAAAGGAAAGAGCAACATCAGAGTCCAGCTTTACCCTGTATCTGTACATCAGGTGAGGGTCCACGGGTAACATAGCCAATGTAGAATTCAGCTGCTTTCAGCATGTATTTCTGCATCAGGCTGGCCGGCAAGCGCATGTCCATATTTTTTATAACCAAAGGAAGGACATCACACACTGTAATGATATGAAAGAATTTGTGTGAAAGATGAAAGCAAAGTAACATACTTTTTTTTTTACTTCAAAGCAAGTTCAATGTCTGTGTTGTACTTACCAAAAAGTTTTCTAAAGCAGTTCACAGGAGTCTCCACATTCTCTGATGCCTCCGCCTCCAACAATGTTTCTCCTAGATTGACCTAAACAGACAGCAGAATGTTAGCAGAAACTATTTTACACTTGGTCCAAATGTTTACGGACAAGGTTTATGCTATGATTACATACCCCATGTTGGACAACAGACTCTGGAAAGCGTTTAAGAAGAAGGAGCAGCATTTCTGCCTTCTCCAATGTGTTAAAACACTGCTCTGTGGCTTTAAGCAGCATCTCACACTGCACACGGCCAGGCAGGGTCTCAAAAAGCCCTTGGGGAGACAAAAACAGAAACTATTGACATGCTTCCTATTTCTAAAAACCAAGACTGTTCCAGCCATGTGTATTTGTCAAATTCCTGAAAGTCTGTCTCCTCTTACCTCGTAGAAATTGAGCATGTTTGTCCTGAGAGTCACTTCGCAGTGCTGCTGTGATGACACTGATCTCTCGCCAAACAATTGGCTGATCTGGAAAGTTAATAAACCTAAAGAATGGACAAGTTATTGCAACTGTTAGCTCAAACTCAACAAAGGGCATTTTGCATTCGTACCACAGAAGTGGTACTACACTGTAACTTACATATCATACAGTAGTCTCCCTGCTGATGCTGTCCTCTCTGCATTACGTTCTATGATGTACATTTCATACTGTAAAAACATATAGAGCAAATTTTAACAAGGGACTCATAACAGAGATTTCACACATGTCAAACGCGTCAATCGGAGAAAAGCAGACTGACCATGAGCAGCTGAGGTATATGCATGAGCAATGATAATCTAAATATATAATAGCATTACAGAGATTTACTTTTTGCATCCTGTACTTTATCTTTTTATACGTTAACTACATTTACTAATTTTACTTGCAAACATTTACTACATTATCAATGCAGGACTTTAGTGGAGTATTTTTACACAGTGTGAGTACTGAAGTATATATTGGATGCCCCCCTCCGCCGCTGGTTACCTGTATGTTGAAATCTGCAGGGTAAAGTGTCCTGGCTGTAATGAGCCAGGCTTTGGCCGCACAGGGGTCATCGGAGACCAGCTCCCGTGCTCTCTTCACCAAAAACTCGCAGTCTTTTTGCGCTGACATTTTACATGAAACTAGCTTTCAATCCAAATACAACGAATTGGGCCAACCTGCAGTTCAGGCATTAGGTTCATGCATACGGTTGTCTAGAAAGCAAACACCTTGGAGTTAACAGTTAGCGACGTTAGCATTAAGCTACAGATTGCTGCTCCGTGCAAATCAAGGAATACAGCTGGAAACTAACTCCTATTTGACATCTTTACTGCAACTGCTCGCCAGCTATATCTTTCAAATATTTTGTATACTTTTAAGTACCATGAAAATCCATAAAAGGAAAACAACTAAAGGCCGTTTTTTTGAAATTACTAGTCAAAGCTCTACCATTATATTTACGTTAAGACAATGACGTACATTTGTGTCGTAAAATGTCGCAAAAATCATATTTGCTTTACGGTAAATCAAACAAGGACAAACTCGTCAATTTAAGCGTCTTTGCTGAACATATCTTATAAATTGTTATCCTTAATACTAAAACTACCCAAAGTATATAAACTTTTGATTTCCTAAGATAAAGAACGGCTCTCAGGCGAGTTGTCACCCCATCCAGAGACTGACAGATCTGTAGTAGTGCGCATGCGCTAAAGATGTATCGCTGCGGTCACCTGCTGCTGCTGGGGCTGCAGACAGACACGACCTACAGTTTTGGCCCAAGTACCCTGCAGAAACCTGTACTCCTGTCCAGAGATTGGACAGCGTCTGGCGTAAACGGCAGGTAATGACCAATATATGAACCCTGCAGTTTCTGACCTGTGAGACGCTCTTTTGCTTGTCGACATTCAGTCGCCAATCGACAGCCAATCATCAATCAACGCTTGACCGTTTTGACTCCGATCATGCTAGGCACTTAGCATGCTGGACTGGCATGCATTTTATTGTAGCATACAGATTTGAGGTATGTCTTCTCGAGCCCTTTCTTTATACCAAACAAAAAGACTGAGGCCCAGTCACTAGCACTGTTAGCTAAGTTAAGCAGCCTAGCAGTTTGGTATGTAGCTAGCCAACGATATTTAGCTAAACATGCTAGCCCGTCGATAATTTGTTGCGTTTTCTCTAACACTTAATATTAATATTGCTTCTTGTCCTTCCAGTCATGTCAGTTTTTTAAGTGACATATGGGTGGATCAGCCCACTGACAGGGAGCATGCTAGGACAACAGGAGTGACATGGCAGGCTAGTTCACAGGAAGTATTACTACACAGAGGGCGTGCTTTCCGTATATAATAAGTTATGGAAAAAATAATCAGATTACGTAATGGGTTGGTGTTTTCTTTTCAAAAAAGTTATGTTTTAACATGAAAAGGGCGTTGTTTCTTTTTTTTTATTTTTAACCCATCCATAATTTGAAGGTAAATGTTGTCTGAATTAAAACATGACACAGCATAATCGAAGTACAGAAGAATCAGCTATCAAGTGTACTTACTGTACTTCCAAAAAGTAGAATACACATTTTAGTCTGTATTTTAGGACGCTGCTGCTGTAAACAGCGTTATGTATGATATATATAGGTGATCGAACAGCTCCATTTAGTTGGTCCATTTAGTGTAATAATATTTGATTGACTGGCATACTGTGAATGAAATACTTGTTCTACAAGGAAACTCATCTACAGTTATAATTGCTCAATTACTGTAATCTTCTAGGCCGGAAATACGGCGAAACATTTGAAGTAGTTCCCTTGGCCTACTGGGAATTTTAATTTCTGATATTTTATTTATAAGATAGTAAAAGTAATGAGCAGAATAAACAACAATGAAAATAATCCTTATTTGTAGTTCATAGTTTAAAAAATTCCTCTGAAATATTGTGATGACTGAAGATTTTTACAACATGGAACTGAAATGACACCTAAAAACTACAATGGTTGAATACATTGTACTATAAACATGGGGACTTTAAAATTACATAACCGACTCTCAAAGGTCAGTAACTATGTGGCAGCTTGGTTTGTCATACTGAACTGAAGTTGTGTGTCAGGATTTCTTGAGTGGTATTTTGGTTGACATGTTGTGACCTCTAATGACCTCAAATATTTGCTAACACTTTCTCTCTTTTGGTCTATAATTAGACTACCAGCTTTTTAGTACTAAACATACATAAGTATTATTAGGATCTTCTTTTCAGTTATTTATATTGTATGTTATAGGGTGTGCAATTAGTTTCTGTAATACATAAAAAAAATAATTTCATACTACATAAACCATGAAAAATTGAATATATGGTGCTTTGTATTGAACAGTCAATGAATGGGCTCAATGTCTTCTTCTGCTCATGGTTGTATTCTCTTGCCCCTTGAATTTATCAGTCCGTCTAGTTGTGTAATAACTCTTATCAGTGGTGCGTTGGGACGGCCTGGTTGTAAAAGTTTAAGGCAGGTGTCTTAGGTTAAACAACTCAATCTTTTTAACGCAACATGGAGCATGTAAGGGTCTTTTCATCTTGATTCTAATCAATGAATCTTATATTTAAGAATACATTAACAATATATGTGTAAGTATCAACACACATTTTCAGATATGCAAAATAAATTGCAATTGCAATTCAAATGTCTTAGGTAAGCAAAGTTTTATATTTATTTGATTTCTGTTATTTGTGTATTAAGATTTTGTTGTTTTGTGTTGTTGTTCAGTTGTATTCCTGTATGCCAAACTGTGTGAATCTAAAAAGCTTTTGCAATGTTGCCTAAATTAATCCCATTTTTCTTTACCAAAATGTAGTTAAGTGTCCAGCAAGTGTCAAATGAAGGCCATAAAAATAATTGTTTAAAAGCTAAAAATATTAATCGCTGATATTTCCTCTCTTTTTTGCAGGGTATAGATACACAAATTAAAAAAAACAAGTGCAGTGCTGATGTGAGGCTGGAGGAACAGGCTGTGGAGCACTGAGCCTCCGATGGCTGTGAGCACCATGGACTCTGAGTCGGCCCGGACACCTCAGCCTCAGGCTGCCCTGACTAAAGGAGGCCGCTCCCTGCTCCCTGCTGGAGCTCTGACTGCCAGACTGGGCAGTCAAAGGAAGCACTATGTCTGCGGCTCCATTGCAGCTTTTACCAACATCTTAGTGACTTTCCCCATCCAGAAAGTGCTGTTCCGCCAGCAGCTGCATGGTGTGTTGGCCACTGAGGCTGTGCGGCAGCTCCAGAGGGATGGGTTAAGGAATCTTTACCGCGGCCTGCTGCCGCCACTGCTCCAAAAGAGCACTACAGTGGCCATCATGTTTGGCTTGTACGAGGACTTCTCTCGAGTCTTACTGGACCGGGCCAGTGGCAGTGGTGTCCCAGAACTGGTTACACGAAGCTTTGCTGCCGCATTGGCAGGAACTACAGAGGCCTTCCTGACACCATTTGAGCGTGTGCAGACTCTGCTTCAAGACCATCGGCACCATGGGCGCTTCAATAACACAGTCCACACTTTTCGGACACTTCTGACTGAATATGGCGTCAGAGAGTGCTACCGTGGCCTGGTGCCCATACTTCTCCGCAATGGCCCGAGTAATGTGCTCTTCTTTGGGTTACGTGGGCCCATTAAGGAGCAGCTCCCAGAAGTCACTAGCCAGGCAGGTCATGTGGTTAATGATTTTGTGTGTGGTGGGTTGTTGGGGGCTGCCCTGGGCATTATGTTCTATCCATTAAATGTGGTCAAGTCTAGGGCCCAGTCTCAGGTCGGTGGAGACTTCCAGCCTTGCAGGCAGGTGCTGCTAACAGTGTGGAGAGAAAGGGGTGGCAGTCTTGCCATGCTCTTCAGGGGGGCCACCCTCAACTACCACCGTTCACTCCTCTCGTGGGGGATCATCAATGCCACCTATGAGCTGCTGCTGAAGCTTGTGTAAGAGGGGGAATGGAGTTGACGAAATGAAGAGAGAAGGAGAAAGCATGTTAAGGGAGAATAATGTATGTAATGATGGAGCCAGTTTGTTGAGAAGAAAGTATATTGTAAAGTCCATGCACTTGCTGTCAAGCGCTATTTTAGGGACACTGGATTTTCCACGATGCAAAGACAGCAGCAAAGTTGCACTTCTGACAGGGGCCAACAGTCAGTGTGAGATAACCCACCTGCCACATGCCATGACTATTAACTGTCATCAACGTATTAAACACAAGACACATGCTTTAGCCTATCTTCAACTTGTGCCAGGGTCCAATTGAAATGCCCTTGTTTGCTCTTTGTACAAAAATGTTGTAAAGCAAACCGAACTCCAGCTTTTTTTTTTTGCTTTTTTTTTTTCAAGCAAAGGTTACTTGACAGAATTGTTTGTCCGTACGTGCTGTGTGCTGTGGTGCTTTGTAGATAACACCCGTCTCTTTGTGTGACCAAGAGCAATTCCTCTGTGAGGCTGTATTCTGCCACTTAACTGAAACGCTTTTGTACTTTTGACCATTAAAATTCCCCAAAACACATTGTCAGGGAGAGTGTAATAAATTGAGTGTTTTGATTTCTCTGGACACTTCCTCTCCACCTTTTCAGCCTGTATGTTCATGGCATCAAAATGACAGTACTAAATTAATTGATGAGATGAGTACCACGTTTTTGGAAATACTGTCCAGCAAACACATCGGCTATTTTAAACTGTTTCTCCTTTCACGTGTTTCTCCTTTGCCAACTCAAACAGAAATGTTTTGTCAATCACCTTTTTGTCTTGGTTTGTGTCATGAAGTGCAAATGGCATGTGTTATCTGAGTTTTGAGAAGTGCCCATTGATGTCAGGAAAATCAGTTATGCCCAGATCTTGTCTTTTTTATAATTTATTGCAAAGGAGAAAGCGTGTTTAATCTAGACTCCTTTTTTCAACAAATAACCCCACAGCAAATGTTCATAAAAGATGTAATTTTTTAAAGAAAATCTTTAAAGTTTAAGAAAAAAAACCTTTATTAGTTTTGCTACACACCATTGCTACTTTTGTTTAGGCTACTGTACACACATTAAGTGTAAAACTAAGTGCTCCTAAATGTTTCTTTCCTTTTTATGAACTTTAATATCACTTCTTTTATACATGTATCTCTCTCCCTCTATTCACTCTTTTTGTATATCTTCTCTCACGCTTGCACTCCTCTGTGTTGTAACATCTGTTGACATAATGGGCTCAGATTTCAAGCATGAGTAGATAGTGTCACCATGCAGCAGCTCTGGCTGGATATGACAGCCCGGAGAGGAAAGGCATGCTGCTTGGACACTGAGAGAGACTGAACAGTCATAGTGCTGAGAGAAGACGGGGCAGAGGGTAATGTTCAGTGGCACAAAAAGCTCAAACTGCCATGTAAATGGAGCACTTGGCCTATTTCTCTAATTCTTTTCAGTGTGACTGTCCACAGTGTTCTGTTTTTCTGCGTGTTCTCTTCAGGATTTTCCAGGGTTTTCTCTTCAAAACTAAGACTGCTTGAATTGAATTTGGTTTTAAAATGTTGGACACCTGCTTATATTGACGCTTTTTTATAATCACCACTTTTCCTGAAGCACAAATCACTGATATGAATCTGTCAAATTAATTACTGCAACCAAATGGTATGTTTAAAATCAATCTATTAAACATGTTGAAGGTGAATAAGTCTGTCATGTGGGTGTTTTGGGGATAAATGTCTCACATTTTCTAAATGAATAGGCGTCATGCACACTAAAATATGACTAATGATATTTTACTTATGTAACAGTGGCACCCACACATTGTGAAACTGGTTTCTTTCTACCTTATGAATGTAGTGCAAGTCCTCCGTGTGACGAATATTTTGTGCACCGTAGTCCCTACTCTATAATCAATCACACAAACATACTGTTAGAATGATGTATGGTAGTAAGGCTGAACAGAACAAACGCTGGATCACAGTGAAGGATTGAGCAAGTACACTGTGTAGTTTAACACCTCTTTTGCTATTTTGTCATAGGATGGTTCCTACAGCAGCCCTGCACCGTCAGATCGTGTTTTTACGTGTACAACTTTCTAGATTACTGTGTCAAGAAGTCAGATTGCAGATAATGATCAGATTAAGGGCGATCTGACATGGGGACTTTGGATCAGGGAGGGTTGAGCTGCTGTAGTCACAAAGCCACTCGGCTCCCTCACTGTTTCCTTTCAGCCTAACAAATGTCTGTCTTACAATAATCTTAGATGAAAACTTTTTTTTTTTTTTTTTACCATTCAATATTCATTATTTAAGTATATATTTTAATGATAGGGGTGCAAATGTTGCTCTCTAACTGAGCTAGCTCGCTGTGAATAATTTAGAGACATTTCTGGTACTGAAAGAGAGAACTAGGTCCTAGTGCTACATGCACAGATAAACACTGCCTTTGTGGAAGTTTAGCAACTCCATGCTGGAAAAGAAATCCCAGCGTAATCCTCATTAACAGTATTAGTAGCACAGCGATGGCACAAATCGAGAGGCTGTTCAGACTGCCCGGGTATATTTTCATTCTATCTGCTGTTGTTGAAGTATTCAGCCCTGGGTTCAGTGGTAGGTCAGGATTTTATATTTAGAGTCTTGAACTGATTTGTAGATCAAAATTTAGGGAAGGGAAACACAAGACCTGGAAGTTGCTGCATAGACAAAACCTAAGACATTCAACACTGTTAAGGTCATTGTGTATTTATTCCAAACAATACATTTCTTGGTACATCGACTTCATTGTATGTGGGTATGGAAAAGTGACTGCTCATGAAAGAAACACAATGTCCTCTTTGAAAATGAAATGCTGTTGATACAGTTTTACCGTACAGAAACTAAACAAGTTGGTGACACAGGCACCGTTGTTAGGACCTGCTTTATGAACAACTAGAGATGCTCCTGAAACATACAGTATGTCTTGATGTTAGTGCTATGATGGACACTGCTCCTGGACATCACTTCAATGGTAAGTGGAAGCTAGAAAATCTCCCACAAGATACCAGTCTTATTCAATAACTGAAGCCACCTTGAAAAAATGTCCCCAGTCATCTATTTGGAAAATATTTAACCAGCTGTCTTTGAACACTTAAACAGTCTTTATTTCTTTTAATCCCTTTATCATCATTTATCATTTTTATAAGCAACTGCTGGCTTAATTACCCTCTTGTTTTCATAGGTAGCTCTAGAAAATCCTCCAAATTGGATGGCTCATTAAATGATTTGGCATCATGTGACACAGACGAGTTGATAAGTGAACACTGTACATCAGCAAAATGATTGAGCAATGTAATCCTTTTACGGACAATTCACAGACATCAGTATAGACAGGAGTCTTTATATTGAAAATGCTAATGCCATGCAACTTTGCACAAGGTTGCAATCCATAATGCAGTAAGTTATCCCGAAACAAGACAGGCCAACATTCCAAACAAAGAAAGCATCCATTATATTCAGACAAACATAATGCAGCTATTGTTGTTTTTAATGTTAGCACACAAAAACAAGGATACAGTATGTGGAGGGGTGAGGAGTTTATGTTTGCATAGCCATAAACTAAAGTAGAGACAGAATAGGACACAAAGATATAAATGTATATCTACAGTTCTGACCCTGGTGTACAGCGGTCAGTCCATCCGTCAGTTGGTTATTAATAAGGTGGTACGCCCAAAGAGGAAACCGGAGTGGGGAACAGTTGTGGCTCAGTGTTTTAAGACTTTGGATCTTTGCTACATCTGGACATAGTTTAACAGTCACCCTTGTGCCTAGTCAAAAACCTTTTTTTAAACTACATAAATAAGTTCCCCTGTTTTGCTTCCTGGGCCTCATCCACACATTCCCAGAAAATATATATGCTATGTCCTTTGGATGAAAACTAGATCAATGTTATATTACTGCATACGTTTGGGTAATGGGTATTTGAGTATTTCCAAGAGGCATTCGCTCACAGTCAGTCATGACCAGGGAAAGGGTAGAAAAAACATTTTACACAAGGGTATGTGTCTCATAAAAAGGTGCAATCTGTAACAGTCAAAAGTGCTCTCCCTGCTTTGAAATGGTATAGTTTTGTATTCCATTTATATGTGATTGTAATTTTGAAAAACTAAATCCTTAAAAAGGTGCACATATAAAACAAATCAGTTAATAACTGTATTTTTGCAAGTGTGATAAAGTATATTTTCTGTACTTTGTCAGCAAAACGTAGTGTTATACTAAACTCGAAAAATGACAATTTACAGATTACACCTTGTGGAGTAGAGGAATCTTTAAAGCAGCAATAGATAACATAATACTGTCTCAAAGAGAAGGAAAAATAAAAATTCCAGTGACATCCATAGTTTTTTTTTTTTCACCAGAGACCTGCACATCACAGACCACGGTGCAAATATTGTAAAAATAAATACATAAATACATACATGGGTAATTCATCCTTACATACATACACATATTGTATCATAAAATAAGAGAATTATAAGATAATTATAAAATTCATATGTACAAATGCATAGCCCATATGCGTCCAAGAAGAGGCCAAGCAATGAAGTTTCCTCTCTTCGTTCGGGTTTTGTTTGGCGTATGTGTTTTCCATGTGAGTGCGTGTAGTGTGGGTTAGAGTTTGTGTGCTGTGGTGTGCATGGCACTTACTGTACAAGAACACAGGGGTTTACACACCAGATCGCTCTGTGCTGTTTCCTTTTGTCTCACATCTAGAGTCAGTGGGTTGTTAGTGAGTAAAAGTTCACAGGTCAAAAGTTGAGAGGTACGTGTCCCGGCACGCCTGCAGTGTCTGGTGTACGTGTCCGGAAGAGTTGTGTGAGTGCGAATACGGACGAGATGAGCACA
Organism: Hypoplectrus providencianus; assembly: GCA_028566105.1. Taxonomy (NCBI): domain Eukaryota; kingdom Metazoa; phylum Chordata; class Actinopteri; order Perciformes; family Serranidae; genus Hypoplectrus; species Hypoplectrus providencianus. Next base: position 12,075,720 of record JAOWBC010001868.1, on the reverse strand, counting down.
GTGCAGCGTTTGGCTAGTAGCCTCACCCCATCACTCTCCCCCTGACCCTGTCCCGACCCGGTGAGGCCCATACTTTTACCCCCAGCCCCGCTACCAGTTCCAGCTGTCTCAACAGCCCCAACAAACTCTCGGTACAGATTCACTATCTCCTTTAGCTTGTCCATGGCCTCCTGGTTGTCATCATCCTCGTCCCCATGGACAAGACTCGCATTATGGCAGATGTCACAACCAGGACAGGGGTTTGTTTTCAGGCAGGCTGCTGACAACTGAACTAGGGCACTGAAGCTGTTAGATAAAGAGCGTAGGGCTTCATCAGGAGCCCAGCCGACACGTGTAGCCCGCTGACACCCAGACGCCAATCGTCTGGCTTCTGCTTGGAGAAGACTTCTTTCAGCCTCTGTCATGCCGGCAGTGCTTGTTCCAGTACAATTTGAGTCCGGAGCTGGGGTTGTACTGCCTTCAGTGCCATTGTGATTTAGGTCAGGACCTGTGATATTATGCTGTGGGCCTTGACATGATGTGTGTTGGGGTTGGTCAAGTGCTCCCCTCTCTAAGACCAACAAAAGTTGGTCTATATCTTGACGCAAGGAGGCAAAGCCTCCCTTCAGCCCACCATAATTCTTGTTGGTAAGTGTACGAAGAGGACCACTAAATGAGTTTGTGGGGGAAACTGGACGTGAAACTAGGGGACTCAGTTCAGAGGAGGCAGTGGAGAAAGTGGAGAGTGGGCGGGGGTTGTCCCTCAGCAGTGAAAGAATATTGGGCTTTGGAGAGGGCGTTGTAGGAGAAGAAGCAGGTGCAGGTCGGGCAGGTTTGGGACGAGTGCGGCGTGAGAACTCATAAACGGTAAGCTCCTCATCAAAGCTTATACCATCTTCAGTGTCTCCGCTGAAACAGTTGGCATAAACAGTGCGGCAGCCACAAGCCTCCCTGTGCTGTTGTGGAGGAGTTGTGTCAGCAAGTGAGGAGGTTGGTGAATCACCTCCAATCTGCATGGCGGACACACCTCCCAATCCCACCGCTGAATGGGGCCGTGACTGAGGCTGCTCCGATGAAACAATACTGCTATTGAGTGCACTATTCTCTCGAAAAGTCAGATTCGGGTGGGAGCCATTTGTCCCATTGGCCTTTTTCATGTGCGAGGTTACATCCTGGGCCTCTTTGATCGTGGCTATGACAACTTCAGCTCCATCCTCTAAAATGTTTCCTTTCCCTCCTGATTTTGAGGTCTCAGTCTCCTTTTCCTTGACAGGGGTCTTGTTTAAGTCAGATAAACCACTGGCTACGGACAAGCCAGAGCCAAATCCAGATGTGTCTCCATTGATGGAGCTTGTGGAGGGATAGTCCAGAGTTCCTAATATCTCCTGGGAACGGGTCATGTACCATGGCAGAGCCTGGATCTTCCCTCTGAGGGCAGAAGCTGGCAGTCTGCCTCCTAGGCTGGAGGAGCTTGTTCTCAGGTCTGATCCTGACCCAGATCTTCCAGGCTCTCTGCTTTCAAGGCCTGCAACACCTTTGGAAGTGGTTGAAGTGAGGGAGGTGGTAAGAGTGAGAGGTGCATCTGTATTTTTGGGTGACAGGCTTTCATGACTCAGAGAGACCCTCCTGGATCCGGACTGCACGCTACCATTACGGCTGCTCCAAGGGTGAATTCCATTTGGCGGAGTGATGCTATCCTTAAATATCCCTTTGCTTGGATCAGTTGGAGATACAGGCGAGCTAGCAGGTAGAGATAAGGGGTGGAAAGTTTTGGGGGAAGTTGGTTTTGGGGGCACCGGAGGCGGAATGGCAAGCTTTGTACCTGAATTTGAGCGAGGGATAGAGGGTAGGTTTGGTGGCTTTTTTGCAGCTTGGGAAATCCCATTGCTTTTCCCCTCAACTTTAGGAGTTGTGTTTTCATCAGGAATGTATGCTTTGTCATTGGAAACAACATTTGCTCCATTCTCATGCTTCAAATCTTTGTTTACTTTTGGGCTGTTTTCTTGCCTCTTTGTCTTTTCCTCATTTTGTGGTGTTTTAACGGGTGGTGGTTGCTTGCTGCACCGCACTGCTGTGATTAGGGGTGATGAGATTGGCAGTCCACCTGCCCCAGATGTGACAGACTTGAACTCCATTGTGTCTGGCTCCATTTCTAGAAGTTCAGAGGACAGACGTCCAGAGGCATCTCCATTGCAGTGGGCATATGATCGCCCATGCTGGGGGGATTTGGGAGGAATGATCTGAGGTTTGGGAGGCAGCTGGGGCTTCGGTGCTATTAGTGGTTTGACTTTAACTTCAGGTTTCTGAGATGGCTTTTGTTGACTGGGCTGTCGGCTGGTTAGTTGATTTGTGGGGCCTTTAAGCATCTTCGCTTCATTCTTGATTTTAGAGGACTTGGATTTATTGGCAAGTGGGGAGGACGGCTCTTTCCCCGGGACAGCCGAAGGACCATTCCAGCTTCCACTCAACCGATTAGCATTCCGTCGGTCAGCCAGCTCAGCGTCTGTGAGACAGAAATAAATCAAAATGAAAGCACAGAAAGAGAAAGACATCAGTGAATTTATACAATTCTTCCCATTGAATCACTTGAATATCCTAGTGTTGTCACAATGCTGTCTTATATTACCTAAAAGACTTTCACAAAGGACAAATTGTCTTTTTCATCTGCAAAGTCAAGTCATACCAACAGGCTAAAAACAAACCTGATAGATCAGGAACTGGAGGAGTAAACCTCTCCTGTGCATCGAAAAACTCATCTTCAGATTCTGAGGCAGTGTCTTTGACCAAAAGAGCTGGTTTGGGGTTGGGTGAAGGCGTCAAGAAGAGATACTCTTCATCCTTGGAGAGTCGCTTCTCAGCTTCTCCTGTTTTGTCTGAAGGAATTGAACTCGTCCTAACTGGTACTTTGGGGGGGATCTTTTTCTTTCTTTTAATTGGTGATCTTTGAAAGGGTATGCTGTCAATCATTCTCAAATCTCTTGAACTAGGTATCTTGGAAATACGTCTGAGTCCTTTCAATACCTGCTCTTCCTCCTCCTCATCATCATCATTGTCATCATCGCTAGTAGCCTCAGGTGGGCTAGGTAGGTAATCAGCCTTGGAGAGCTCAGCAAAGCAAAGGCAAGAGTTGTCATTGCCACGGTAATTGAGGTTTGTGGGTCGCAGGGGCCCTTGGTGGTGTTTTGGCTCCAGGAGGAAGGGGTGGTGAACGTCCAAGCTCGGTAGCTCCTCGTTTGTGCGTGGACCACGGAACGCATCCAGACGAGATGGGGCTTTGGCTCCAGCACTGCTATCCTCCAGGGCAGCACTCAAGGAGCCGCTGGACAAGCTGGAGAAGCTGCTGGTGACACGTGGGTCAGTGTGGTACCAGGTAGTCTCCAGGTTCATTTCTTCGTCCATAATACTAAATTTACGCAGACCACTTCCTGCAGCACCTCCTTCCTCGTCACCCTCATTTTCCATACTTTCTCTTGTCACTATTATCTTCACTTCCTGTTTGCCTTTGTGCTCCTCTCGCTCTTTTCTTTCCTCTTCTCTCCGCTTCTCTTCCTCCTCTCTCCTCCTTTCTTCCCAGTCCTGACTTGCTGGGTCTGGGCGTTTGCCACTCTGAGAATCCATTGGGTCATCGTCATCTGTTGAGTCATCTGAGTCACTACAGCAGCGTGACACATAACCTAATAAGACCAGAAAAATAAACAAGAAAGATGTTAGTTTGATTATTATTTCATAATATTCTTTAAATTCTGATAATATTATCTGGTTTTTCTAACGGTACCCGTACTGGCTGATGATGTACATCAGTATATGATGTAAAAAAAAAAAAAAAAAAAGTAACTATGAAATGGCCAAAGCCAGAAAGTGATTATTTTAAGTGAAACAGTTTTTGCTCACTTGATAGGGATTCATAGCACACGCCCTCTATTACGGCGAACCTCCCACACACACCTTCTTCAGCAGGAATCCGGTGCACCCTCACTTTGGGGCGCCCCAGACGGAAGACATTGACACTAGGATCCACAAGGAGTTTGCAGTAGCCTCCAAGCAGACACCCTAAGTCTTTGGCTGCCAGAGAGTCCATCAGTAAGGCAAATGGCTGCAAGGGGGAGGGCATTGCAAGGTAAAGTGATTAAAGCCAAAGGGTGAGGGAAAAAGGCGAAGGAGCAGGAGAAAGAGGGAGAAAGAGTCCAGTGAATTAGCTTCAGATAGTGACTACACACCATTAGTCCCTGAGGCTGTATCTTGTTTGTGTATTGGAGGAGAAATGCTTGGCCTACATTTACTCGCGCATGAGCTTTGGTGCGAATATGTTGTGGTGAGTGAATATCCATTTTTTTGTATCTGTGTCAGTGTATGAGTGCCTAGGTGTGGATGAATAATACAGTCTAGTGTCTCAGTGTCTTCTTTACCTTCATGTCGTGCAGAGAGATGCGCAGTAGGCTGACTTTGTCTGACTCCGAGAGCAGCTCCACTCGGCTGATGCTGCTGAACTCCACCAGTGTAGAGATCATGTTGAGCTTGTGGTTGATGACCTGACTCATCCCGTACTTGGCTCCCACCAGCAGGCTGACCAACACCTCCCTATCCTGAAGCTGAGTGTGGAAGAGAGTTATATGATGAAATAAAATGAGCATGAAGGAAGAGGAAAAAACATGAAAGGTGCAAATGTACTTTGAGTTGGAAAATAACATTTGAGAATGTGCCTTTTAAATAGTAACATACTGAAAATCGACAACCACATCTCTTTGTTATCAGACCCACTAGATGATAACAGGCTCTTAATGCTTACCATCATTGTAGCTGTGTAGGATCGTCCCCCATATGAAATTAGCTCTCCCAGCTGAGTGAGGTAGGCCAATCGAGCCTGACTTGCAGAAATAACCTAAACACAGTAGCAGACAAAGAAGACAAGGGACAAATAACAGTGAAGCAAACAGTAAAAGCAGTATGAAAAAAAAATAAATTAAATAACAGACCAAAAAAAAAAACTCTCCGTGGAGACATATGCAGCACTTATTTCCACAGAAACATTACCCAAGCTCAAGAATTACTATTCCCTTTAGTAATCACCCTCCCACCTACCATCTATCTTCCTCCCAACCTGCTGTCACTTTACCACTACTTTAAACCTCCTGGAGATTAGCATTAGCAAGTGTCAGCTATAAAGTACCCTAAAGCCACTGCGTAAGTGTCACAATGTATCTCTTTACGTCTTGCAATGCCTCCGTCCACTCATCCATCAGTCAGTATGTACCTTCTGGCGTGGCTCGAGCAGGGACTGGATCTTTTTGAGGTGGTAGCTGATGGCTTTCCTCAGGTCCTTCTCCCTCATGTTGCTCAGCAGTGTGGGAGAGATGAAGCTGTCCATACCAAACTCTTTCCTGTCATCACCACAAACAGAGGAAGGATTAGCACACTGAAACATACACAGTTAAAAAACACTCAGGTTGCTACAGAAATGAAATACATATAAAGGTGAGGCTAACAGATTGTCTGCGTAGCTAGCCCCATTATTATTAAGTGGACTTAGTTTGAGTCGATTAGGGAATAAGTGCTTTAAAAAAAAGAGTGCCATGACAAAGTGCAGTGTTTCTTATTTTATTTTATTGAGATTAGGTGTTCACTGAATAGATGGGGATCAGTCTCCTCTTAAAGATTGAAAGGGACTCAGTGGCTCAGATGGAGTTTGGAAGTTTGTTTCACCATCTGGGAACTACATAGGAGAAGAGTCTGGTTTTAGGCATAGGGCCCTTCAACGGTACATCTTTCACTAGATGAGTGAAGTGAGTGTGGGGGTTTGTGGGCCTGAATAAGGGACTTGAGGTAGGCAGGAGCTGTGCCAGTGGCTGTTTTGTAAGCAAGAGGCAGGGTATTAGGAATCAGTAAACCTACCTTACAGTAAGTTGGATATTTCTACTTTAAAACCCAATAAGAGATTTATTAAAAATTAAAAAATTAAAAAATGCATATTGTGATTTGTTGAGGTGCCATATCTGCTGATGTTGCTGTTTTCTTTTTCCCCAAAGCTGCCACTAGATGTTACCAAACAGTCATATTTTAACTGAGCTGCAATCATGACTGCATCGGTTAAATTTGAGCCAGAAAAAGCATACGTGTGCAAAACACAGTCTATTTATGACTGCAGTGACGCACATAATCATATTAATCTAGGACTGGTGAGTCAGTATGGGGGTCTTTTGAAAGATCTGTGCTTACGTGCATTTGTGCATTTATAGCTTTTAGGTGTGAAAAAGAGGGACAGAGAAAGACAGAGAGAAGGGATATCCAAAAAGAAACGTCTCCACACACAGGAATTAGGACAAACATACCTTTGTGCACACATGTAAAACATTTTCCAATCATGTTAATAGATTACGCATTTAGAGCGCACGCAAATTACAGTGATTGCAGCAGGAGAACAAGCTCAAACACTGAGAGCCCCATAATTACAAGAAACACTCTAATGAGGAGCTCCAGTTTCAGGACCGTGGTGTCCCTCCAGTGTGACCCTATAAAAACAAACATATTTGACTCACGTTATATTTTTGATAGAGGCCCTGGTCTGACCACAACTGTCCAGTCTCTCATGCATGTGCAGGGCAGCCAGGCGGAGCGCAGTGTTACACTTCATCTCTACGGCAAAACGCTCCTGCAGCACGTCCCCAACACTCTGCAAACACACACACACAGTCACAGATGTTGCAAATACACATGCACATTGCAGTAAACATACCAAACAGAAGCACCATGTTTTTATATTTACTTGTTTCATGTACTGACATCAACTTCAAGTCAGACATGAAAAAATACACAGCTTATGAGCATTTTTACAAGTAAACCAACACTGGGACACACAATGTGTCACTCTTACAGAAAAAAACAAACACAGCAGGAAGCAAAGAATCCTCTTAGAACAATAAATCATCATGACATAAATGGCACTCCCAGAGCTTTACTCTGCAACACAAATATGCAAAGACAAATTGAGGCTTTGAGGCTTTGAGGCTTTTCATCCGGTGTTGAAATATAGTCCCAAAGTTGAGCTACATCACAGCGACACTTATCACATTGTATGTCCTTTGTTAGCTTACATAATGTTTTCAAGGTAAAACAAAGTCACAGTAATATATCTTATGATATGAGATTATGGCCATTTTGAACCAATATAAGAAAGACACATGGAGAAACTGTATGTTAACTCTGATGTTGTGATGTGTTATGAGTCAGTTCAGAGCACACAGCAAATTTTACAGCTCCATTAAATATCCGATGCACAGCTACATTTGGCAAAAGGCCATTTTTAGTTTTTAGAGTGTTAACAGCAGGGTGGCATGCTTCGGGAGGCAGAGTCGTCATCTATTAACAGGAACGTTGAAAGTGTCCTTGTCCAAGACACTGAACACTTGCTGCTATTGATGAGCAGGTAAGGCATGCACCTTGCATATCAATGTGTGTGTGAAAAGATGAATGTTGACAGATGTGTCTTAAAATTGTGATTGGTAGTTTAAAAAGACCTTCATAAAATGTATTTATCTAATCTAAATCAATCTAAATCATCCATTTACCATGTGAATATATAGTCTTGGTAGAAGAAAGACGTAAAGTTTGACTGTCCATGAGAGAATTTGCTTCTCTGACCTGTAAAAAGAGGTACTCAAAGGTAGAGGGGTCATCCTGCAGCAGGTCCACAGGGTCTCTGGGGATGAAACACACCCTGAACAGACATCTGTAGTCATGGGAGTCTTTCTTCTGCACCACCTGGCGAGATGAAAATAAAAAGGATGTAAACATATATGTGTGCCAACTCAGTGGAAGCAACACTGTAACTAACTTTTGCTGAGTTGCAGGTCTGCTGAAATTGTTTGAAATTTCTATTATGTCCTTCACCTTCTGTATGAGCTCGTCTTCGTGCAGCAGCAGTAGTTTGGTGATGCTGTACTGTTGCTCTAGCACCAGGGCAAAATACTCGATGGCCCGGATGGACAGTTTATCCTTCAGAGTCAGCACAATGTCCTGGAATGGTGAAAAACCAACAGTTCAGACCCCCTTAGACAAACATGTTTCATCCCCGTCTGCTGATGGCAGATGGTCAAATCCGATCTGACCCCCAGTCAGTTTCCCTTTAGCCAGGAATACACACTGAAATACAAATACAAAACCTGCTGTCACAATAACAATGTGCTCATGAAGACGGCAACAGACATGAACGTACTCACTGAGAGTTACTGATCCAATTATCTCCCTTCTATCTCATTATACTGACTGTGTACAGTACACCCCTTAGTCTGCAAGTGCCTAACTGGACTAAGACATCTAGAGATGCTTAAAAAAATCCAGCTTTGATCCAGTGCTGAATCACAACACACTCTTCTTCTCAGTTTTAAATGTTTCATAACTTCCTACAGAAGAAACAGAATATAATTATTATTTCTTTTTGTACTTTTCCAACCATCAGTCGCAGTCACAGCCTACACACACTCTCCCATCCTTGGGGCAATCACAGCATAACTTGTGGTGAGCCTAATTACAAAAAAAAAAAAAAAAAGAAAGAAAAAGAAACACCCACTCCTTTCTAGAAAGCTTTTCAAAACAAGATCCACAGTTTGATCTTTTAAAGCTTATGAGAAACTGACTGGATCCTCGGAGGAAGATAACATAGGCAGTAGTCCCCACAATAAATCTATAGCTATAGTCATTGCATTCATATTTTGCCTAATTGTTGATAAGTCCTATTAAAACAGTAACATTGGTATTCAGTTTGTTACTACTTTTGGTTCGGTTTGCTGGTATGTCAGCAAGATTTTTGAAAAACTACTGGCCTGATTATCATGAAACTTGATGCAAGGTTGCAGTATTGGTCAAGGAAGAAGCCATTTTAAAATTATAGGGCGGATACACTAATTATTTTTCACTTTCCTTAACATTGCAAGATAGCCTTAGTCATGAGCTTGGCAAAGGTCTCCAAGTGCATTTCTAGATCAGCTGGGTTCCATTTTGTCAAACAAATGAACACATAAAATGTTGCTCATTGGATTTCGTAGAGCGAACTGATATTGACAAACATGTCAGCCGCCCAAGAATGATGCTGCCAACTCCTCGGCCACACATTCATGAGATGCATCATCCAATTACCCATCTGCCAGTCTAGATTCATCAAAACTGACACAGTACTGAAGCAGTCATGGCCTTTAAAAGAGCTTAAACTTTGGCAATCCAACTACACCCAGAGAAAACATTGTTGCTAACTTATAATGTTTTACAAACTTGTTTCTCTTTCTTAGATGTCATCTTAAATCTGTTTAATATTCACCTTAACAGTGGTGCTGTTGTCAAACTTGAAGGCCTTGGTCTGCCCGTTCTCCAAATAAACTTTTAGGACATTGGGCAGGAAGAGAAGAGAGTTTCCCTAAAGGAGAGATATGAGGGATATTAAAGTGATTAAACCAGAATCAATACCAAACAAGAGTACATTTTAAATAAAATAGAAAATACATTGGGGAAAAAATAAGCCCAAAGGAAGAGTGATCAAAAGTGCGATAGATGAAGAGATGAGAGTCGCTCATCCGTGCTAAACAGCAGTCTGGGTCCAAAGAGGGTTTTCCCACCTGAGTATGCCCGTTGACCACCACCTCCTCTGCAAAGCGCACTTTAACTGGATTACTCCTCAGACGAGCTCTCTTCTCTGCCGACATGATGGATGATTTGGGATTCTGCAACACAAAGACACGAGCCAGCGCCATTATCAGCGGGCTGAACCACCGAGTACTGACACACTCTCGTTCAAATGAGTGAGATGACACAGTAAACTCAGAGAGCAACAAACTGTGAGAGTCAGAGCCTAATTGACAGTCATGCATGCATGTATTTACATTTAGACATCTAAAAGCAATGTGAAGGCACTTACTAGGGGTCTACAGTCACATGCTTGAAAACACACACAGCTTATGTTTTCCTGTAATGACGTATGATTTAATGACTCTGTGAGTGAGTGTCTGTGTTGATGGGGAGGTCATCAATGTCTTCTTTGTACTCACTGTCATGTGTCGCAGGATGGTCACATTGATACAATCCTCCAAGTCCCTGGGGCAGAAAAAACAATACACACACACACACACACACACACACAAAGAAACACATACAAAGACACACACAAACACGGTTGCCCACACATGCACACGAGAGAGATTATTATCTTTCTGTCCAGCTGTCAAGTAAGCACTTTCTCCTCTGACCTTTGCCCTTAACTTGTTAAGCCTTTCTCACACACACACACACACCCTTGCAAATGAATCACACTCTCAGAAATGCACTCCAGAAAACAAGCATGACATTGCACATAAGCACTGGATGGACCGGACACACTGGTAGGGTGTCACTGGTTCCAGTACCTGAACTGGCTTCTCGTCATCCACACAAGGAAATCTAAGTACTTTTTTTATTTTATTTTAGCTAGATAGATGTTTAGATGTATAGATAGATAGATGTTTAGATGTATAGATAGATGTATAGATAGATAGATGTATAG